>CM047928.1:6250000-7500000 GCA_026230145.1 Diorhabda elongata
TCTAAAAAAAATTAATTTAAATGAGCTTATAGCTTTAGAAAGAAACCTACAAAATTCTTTTTTTAAGGACTTGATTGCTTAAAAATTTAGGAAGAAACCAAAAGCATATTTTTGTAAATGATTCATGTTCATTAGCAAATGTTTGAAATTGCATTAGGATTGTGCAGTCTGTTGGTTCCTACTTTCGACATTCTGCTAAACGCAATGCTTTTTAGAGCTTGAAGAGCAACTACCCATCAATAATCAACAAAGCTTGCTCTCAATGTGTGAAACACGGTGGGTCCACAAACATGAAGCTATTATGAGATTTAGGGAAATTTATTCAGCGATTGTGAATGCTCTCGAAGAATTCCAATTTAATCACAATAAGGAAACATCACAACAAGCCGCCCAACGCTTCGATCTTCGGATTTTGTGATTTGTTTAGTGATTCTTCAAAAAGTTATGAGCTATACATTATCGCTATCGAAACAATTACAAACAATTGACATCGATCTCATCACGGCATTCAAACGTAGATGATGTTATTAATGTCTTACAACTTCTGAGAAACAACACTGACGTCGAATATCTTCATCTCTATGAAGACGCAAAGGTTCTACTGGAAGAAAATGGTGTTATACTGCGAATGCCACGCGTCGTCGGAAGACAATTATTAAATAGACCGAACATTCCTGCATTGGATGTATCATGTATTACAAAATCAATTTGTTCATTTTAGTTCTTGATCATGCAATTCAACAATTGGTTGAAAGGTTTACGAAACATCGTAAAATATCAGCATTATCTGGTGTGCTGCCTTCAAATTTTACTGCCAGTTCTGAAATTGAAGAAGCAATTTCCATATACTCGTCAGTGCTTCCCGAAAGCAAGTGGTTAAAGCAGAACAGTAATGACAAGTATCTCGCCTACCCCGCAGTCTAGTTTGGAATGCCTAGATATCTGAGATAAAAACCTTTATCCTAATATTTACACTTTACTACAAATCTTGGCTACCATTTCTGTATCCACTGCTACCCCAGATAGGTCTTACTCGAGCCTAAGGAGACTGAAAAACTATTCACGAAACACTACAAGTGAAAACAAACTCAATGGTTTGGCTCTCATGAACATTCACTATGGAACAGAAATTCATGCAGATGAAGTAGTGGATATATTTAAAACAATAAGCCAAAGATTTCTTCTTTAATGGTTTTAGATTTAGCGCAGAGGAACGAAATTAATTTAACCCTTTCATCAAAGTTAAGAACTTAAATAAATTCCTATGTCGTAATTTTTCCGATGGGTATATAGATATTAAATATAAGTATATTTTTGTTGTTTTATTTACTTCATACCAACACCCCCCCTCCCCAAATTAAATCCTTGCTTGTATGTATATAATATAGATTAGTAAAAATTTATATCCTTACGTTTTAGTTGTCAGACAACAATTTGACATTAATAATCTATAAACGTATTAGTTGTGCTCATGAACCAAAAGAGGATGCTACGATTCATTTTCCATTCCTGCACCAACGAGCTCCCATACCCTTGGTAACAATCATTTAAATATCTAGTCAACATCAATCAACGTCCTTTAATATCTAATAAAAACGAAGTCTCATACATTTATCGTTTTTCATTTGGAAACAAAATATCAATAGTTAACGAAGAAAATAAAAAACCCAATTAAATACTGACCACTTATCGAACTAATCATACAAAAACAATACCTGTACTGCTTCAGATCAAGATATATTGCTTGTTGCATTGCACGTTGTCTTATTATTATTACTTGAATTTTAGGTACAGCCCTTTTGCCGGACTTCAAATTAAACAATTTTGCTGCAATTTACTTAGCAAGAATGGCACTAATATTAACTCAACCGAATCACGTAATGTACGTACCGTTATCTCAACATTTGACAGCCAAATCTTCTCTGGATTTCAGCACAGTTCCTGAGCTGTACACATTCCTACATAGTTCCGATGTCAACTTTAAAGAACATAGAAATTTCATTTTGGAACTTTTGGTAGATGGATTGAGAACAGAAAAAGATTTCACCGATTTCATGCGTTCAATGGCATTTAAATTAATTTCAGAATTATATTCTAGTACTGTGTCTGATCTAGATACTAAATTATTGATATTGGACGTGTTTAAAGTGATTTGTGATATACCTTTAGGTATTAAAGTTTTGTGTGAGAGTTATTCTTTCTTAGTGCAAGTCTTTATCGACATCGACAATCTCTTAAAAGTTCATTCTAAAGATAATAACAATAGTCTGTTGATTAAAAAGAATTTAGAAATTGTTAATAAGATCATAAGAGTCAAACAAGATAGACATACTTATTTTACAGTTTATTCAATGGTAAAAAATGTTATTTTCAGTGAATTTTATGATGTGCTTGCAGTAAATTGCGAACTGTTATTATTTGAAATTTTAATAGCTTTGCAGAGTAAATTTAATTGTTTACTTTCCAATGAATTCTACAATGTTTTATTGGGTAAAATTAACGATCCTTTGAGTAATTATTTAGATAAATATGGCTGTGATTATTTCAACGTTGATGAGTTAGATATTGTAGATAAATATTATAATCTAAGGAAATTTGTTATAAATTCCAAAAAAAACAACAGTACCTAAGGGCAACTCACAAAAAATCGCAAATTTATAAATAAGTTGTAAAAAACTCACTTCTTTGTTTTTTAAGTGATTAAATGTAAACTTTTATACAACGTATTTTCAGGAACTCGTTTTTTCTTTCTATAAGACCTTTTAAATTAAAAAAAAAGTCATAATTTGTGGAGTAAAGTCTTCATTCACGTCAAATAAGAATGGAGAATTTGTATTGTATACAATGATATCGGGTCTTCTTTTTTACTTCCTTCTTAGATGTTATTTTGAGCATCCACTAACACTTCCTGATAATAAATGTTAGCTACAGAGCGCAATGAAAGTAAAATGTTGATATAACTTCACTAGTGAACTAACCTTTATACTTAGGCAGCTAGGGAGGTCCCGTAGCCGTTACATACTCCCCTCAGCTTTAGAGCATTTGTTATAAGCAATTTAATCGTTTATAAAGCTATAACTTTTGAAAAAAGAGACATGAAAAAAGTTACAAATAAAAAAGGTTTGTTTTAAAAAGATCTACAAAAAAGGCCTGTATAGTTTTTGCAAAAATGAATATTTTTTCTCACTTTATTGGTCATTACTTGGTTCCTACATGACGTAGAAAGTTACAGAAGTTTGAATGTACAAATTTTCATGAAGAAAAGCACCGAAATTTGTTTATAAGTGTTTAGAGGTTATATAAATTTTAAAAAACGAGATGCGCCTTGTAGTAGCTTAAAGTGCTAATCAATTAGAATATTTTGACCACTTCCAATTAGGTTTTTGACTCTTGGTTTTAAACTTATGTAGGTTTTAAACCGCGCCGAGCCCCCGATTACTACTTTACAGTAACTTAATTGAAGTCATGAATGAAAGACATGAATTTTTCATGTTCTCCAAAATATATTAATATTAAAATATATTTATTATTTCATTTTTCTACTGCACCTTATAAATATCTATTTTTTAATTCATAAAACAAGCTAATAATTTTTAAAAGTTTGTTGTATCGGAATTATTCTTGACAGTATTATTTTAGAAAAATAATTATATATTTTTATTTACAACATGATTTTCACATCTAATATATTTTTGAGACCATAAAAAAGTAAACGTGAACATGCACTTTAGGCTCTGGTCGCGCAGTTTAAAACCTGCATAACCTTACAACTCAGGATCGAAAACATAATTGGAAGTGGTCAAAATATTCGTATTGATTAGCACTTTAAGCTACTATAAGGTGCATCTCGTTTTTTTTTTAGATTTATATACTCTTAAAACACTTATAAACAAACTACGGTGCTTTTGTAATGAAAATTTGTACATTCAAACTTCAGTAACTTTTTAATAGATAATATTTAAAAGGTCCACCACATCACATTTTGTAGCTTAATCGTTTAACGTTTAAAATAAGATGTTTTAAAACTTTCTACGTCATATAGGAACCAAATAATGACCGATAAAGTGAGAAAAAACATTAATTTTGCATTATATTGACGATAACTTTCGAAATATTCATTTTGGCAAAAAACTGTAGATCTTTTTAAAACAATCCTTTTTTATTTCTAATTTTTTCATATATCTATTTGTTTAAGAGTTATAGCTTTATAAACAATTGTTTAAAATAAATTACTCAACCAGATCTGGGCTCGGCACCCTCGAAAAATCGATTCTCATAAAAAAAAAATTAGAAAACGGGGAGTATGAATGCCTACGAGATCCCCCCTTAGCTGCCGTACTATTACCACTTAACCAGATTTTCATAAACGTTAGTTCATAGTGGACTCGACTAGGATAAAAAATTATTTGAAATGGTGCTCATTGATTAGCGGAAAAAATATGTTACTTTTCTTCATCACATTTTATTTAAGGGGTAACACCATAGTAAAATTTTCAAAATGTCAATATCTTTTTTTTAGCTAAAATGGTAGGGTATGTGAAAATGACGTCCTGAAATGATTATTCGAAAAAAAAAATTTTTTCTGAGCTATGAGCATCAAACGCTTAGCCGCGTCAGATATCCATTAGCGACTAGTAAATAATACACACGGCTACCTATGGATGGCACTAGTGAGATTGTGAACTGTATTTGTGTTAGTGTAGCGTCAGTTTGACCGTTGAATCACGCTTGTAGTCCCGTGTTCAAACTTTAAATGCGAGTTAAATTTCAAAAAGTAAAAAGTGACTTTATTAAAAAAAATTTTTTCAATCTTAATGATTCTGAACAGTTGGTGATTAGAACAGAGACTGTTTTTTTTCTAGAATTGTTTAACAAATAAAAAGGAAACAATAATGCTGAATAAAGTAAAATGATATAATATTTAATTATTGTGTTAACAGGATGTCTACACATGTCTGCTGATAATATAAAAAATGTTCTCAAACACCTGAAAGCATATAATGTGAGAAATGTCCTGTAAGCACTTACAATAATATTATTTTATTATGTCTCCATATGACTCGCGATTTTCTCGAAATAACTTTTTTTACACTACCACCACAATTATTTAGCCAATCTTGATCCGATTTATTAAAAAATTTGACGGAAGCTCATAACATCATTTTCTAGTGAACTACGTAGGATTTAATTAATAAATTGAAAGCTTTTTGTTTTACGAACTATTATTTACTTTTAAATTATATTCAGAATCTTTGGAAATAAACTCTAATAAGAGGATTTAGAAATTTAAGTGACTAATATACCAATAAAGCCACATAAAATCATCGGTAAGTTTCTATTACCAATAAATAGAGTAATTATAAAATATGAAATATATCGTTGTTTTAGGCCTTAATTCAACTGTTACATTCCTTAAATTCATTCTATGGTTATACTTTTCACCAAGTATTACAAACAACTCCATATAGACTGCTAACCGGGTAGTACTGACCAACAAGCTATAAATTCTATAGTAATAAATTAAATACACTGCTAGGAACACCATAACGCTGCTTCCTGATTTCTTGCCTAGCAAATTGATAAGCCATTTTGACATTCCTTAGTCCCCGGATCTTACCCCTATGGACTTTTTTCTGAGGAGGTATCTCAAAAGTAAAGTGTACGAATCAAGCACGGTGACAATCCCTGAACTGAAAGAAAATATCGCGAAGTCAATGGCATCTCGGCGACAAATATCGAAGCCAGGTTCCAAGATTGTGTCCGATGTAACGGCTAAAATTTGGATGATGTAATTTTAAAAAAATAAAACCTGCATTTGTGTACCTCATATTGATTAAAACTAGAAATGCACATTTTTTGAAGTTTTTTTGTTATATAGATTTTAAATCCTAACTTTGGCACCTGACACCCCGTATGTTTGTATGTTATTATACTTACAATGACAACAGGTACCACTTGGGGTATATCAATTTGTAAAATATATCATAGCTTCCTGATATTTTTACTATTTAGAAGTACTATAGAAACGTAGTTCATAAAGTACTTACCACTTTATATTTACCCACCCCTACTCTACCGATTTTGATAATTTCTTGAGCTAGCTGTAATATTTAAAAGAAAAGGGGAAGATACGGTGATTGAAGGTAATATAACTTTATTTTTATATATTCTAAAGTACAATTATTTTTTGTCAATTTAAACAAATAGCGAAAGTGATTTGTATCCTTATTATATACTAGCCAAGCTTATGCATAATACTATAATTATAAGATATGAGGATTTAATGAAAGCTCTGTTACAAAGAGTTGTATTACAGGTTTCACATAGAACAGAAACTGATTTGGATGTGCTGGGTTTATTTTCATTGATGATATTGCATATATCCTGATTTTCGCATCCTCTCGTTGTTGATACATATGAATGAGATCCTTGAGTAGCTAAAACAGAAATTACAATCTATTGCATTAAAAGTTTGCAAAAAATATTAAGTCTCCGCCGAATTCGAATCCTGGTTTTTTATTGATTTGTTGGTTGATATTTTTTTTTTTTGATTTTGTAATAAAGATAAATTCACTAGTCTCAATCAATAAACTATTATTAACTTGACATGACAAACAAATCCTTCCGTAGGACTTTTATGCTTTAAGTTTTCCATAACATCTCAACATCTTGGAAAAATGGTTTACCAACGAATAAAAGTCAAGAATTAGGTTCAATTCAGGACTCAAAATTAATATCGAGATCAAACAAATGCTGTTGCTTCTCGGTAAACGATCAAAACTCAAATTGGAAAGCAAAGTTCTTTTGTACAAATGCACGGTATCCAGGTAGGAGGATGTTCAAAGCCATCAAATACAAAAATAATACAAGGAAATCAGTTAAAAATACTCCGCAACTTTGGGGTTCACGAGTCATGCTGGTTGCATTTTTTGCACCAGTGAGGACAATCTGGCGTCGTCCATATTGTTTATGCGTTTTTCGTAAACAAACTAGGGTGATCATAGCACCAAACCTTTGTGTTTCAATTCTTTCTTACTGAAAGATGGTGAAGTGCGTTGTTGTGAACTGTAATCATAGGACAGATAAATACCTTGTCGGACTAAAGAATGAGTCGTGAGGCGCGTAAAATTTCTATCAACAATCCGACCGCTCTTATATATTAACTGCCATTTCACATTACGCCAAATTTCGTTTATTAGTCGAAGGATAGTACCAGGGACTTAATATATATTTTGCTTTTTTTACATCTATTCTACAAGGATCATCCATCCATATTCCCGACGAAAGACTGGAAATATCGAAATGTCAAAGATGATCTAACACCTTGAATTTGATATCTGAATATATGAAAAAAATCTCAATTACTCCTAGGAACGCAAGACATAAATTTTAGCAGGGAAATTGAAATCAAGTAGAAAGAAAGAAACACAATTCAGTTGTATATTGTTAGAGAATTGGAAGTGAGAAGAAAAGTTATTAAGACATTAAGACAAAATGTGATTACAGTTAAATCCTGATTCCAGACGAACAAGAGGAAATAAGAACACTGTGAAAAACAAACCTTGCCAAGCACTAGCACACGTCCTTCTTGCAGCACGAGGAGGAAATACAATATTGTGAGCATCTGAAATCTTGTAATTCTTAATAGCTTATTCGGTCGAAAAGTTCATGCGGAAAACTAGGTACTCTAGTCTGTCTAATTCGGTCACTGCTCCTCACCTTCCTCCATATATTCGTCCTATATTTCTCACTATATCCCTTCACAAAAATCATACTTCATCAAAAAAATAATAACTAGCAATGCTCCGGTATGCCCTCTCTCCTTGAAAAGAATCAACAACATGGCCGTCGCCTAGTTGTCATGACTGCTCAATAGATGGTGCTCGCGTCACTTTGCCCTGCAGGGGCCTCATGCACCCTAAAGATTCTTAACGCCCCTTGGTACGTGAGCAATAAAATACTCCATGATAATTTGAAAATACACACAGTGGAAAAGAAAATACACTCTCTAAGTACAAGCTATTACTAAAAGTTAGCCGGTCATCAAAATGAACACGTCAATCGCTTAAACGAACCACTACCAGAAGGATAAAGAGAGAACGATCATCTGATTTACTAGACTTAAGCATTAAAAAAGATGTCATTGGACAACTTCTTCCTCAAAACATCTTCTATAATAATATTATTGCTAAAAAAACAGATTGAAAATGAGCTATAAAATATAAAAAAGCTCCAGTAATTCTAACCTAAAAAGGCAATTACGAGTTACACTATCTCAAAATAGAATCTTTATGGTTGAAAACTGTTTTTTCAAATTATATTCGGAGCCTGAATTTTTCTTATCCTTAAGTCGTTATGTTGATTTTGTATTGGGATTTGTTGGCTTATGGGTCGAATGCGACATATTGTTAATTCCAATTTCAATTTCCCAACTTTATACCTAAAACTATGAAGAATTAACAAAAAAGATAATTGGTAAGTAGAAAATTGGTGTAACTTAAAGGATTTGAATCATAATTGATTCTTGACATTAATAATAGCAGTAAATAAAAAAAAAATCGTGTCAATAGCCCCCAAAAATAATTTTTCACTATAGTAAATCTCAAATTCCTCTAAATCCTGACGTGAAGGGTCAAGTAAGAACGAGGATTCGGAAGATTCCACGAAGACATGGTTTATTTTCTAATAACCAAGCCATAAGACATTTTTATTTTAAATATCGTTGAGTAATTTGGAAAAATGTTAAATGATCATACGTAAGTACATGTGAAATTTGCCGGTGTATTATAATCCTGTTTTTAAAAAGAAAATGTATAAACTATGTTTTATTTGCAATAGAAAACTATTAAAATAAATACCTGTAATTTTAATATTTTATAACAGCCCAAGAAATATGTACACACTAAGATAATTCATTTTATTATATAATACTTTTATTGATACATTCCAATGCTCTCGACCTCTAAAATCCCTATTGAACTAACGTAAAAAGTCAGAGAAATTTGTAGGTGAAAGCTATAAATATAAATGAAACGCTCTTCTTGAGCGCTGTACACTGTATAAAGGTTAGGTTAAAATATAGGGATGGGCAAATAAAAACATATCGATCAATATCGTATCGATATTTTTAAACAAAATCGATATATGCAGTATAAAAAAATATCGATATTTTGATTTATCCATATTTTCACTTTAAGGTGTGATTACCCAAAAAAATTGTCAAATTATTCGAACGTTAAAAAATATGAACACATTTAATTTATTCAGTTTTATTTATTAATTTAGAAAATAGACATTTGAATATTGTTAATAAAATGAAGAATTTGATACTCGACTATCGATACTTCCAAGATAAAAAAATTTATTCATTATTTTTTGACAAAATATCGATTATTTAATATTTGGATATTTTATGCCCTTCCCTAGAAACATACAGTGTCGGCATTAATATTTTTCATTTTAATTTTTGACCAAACCAACTTCCACTGCAACGTAAGTTTAGGGTTTGTAAAAAGTGACTTGTTTCATTGTTATTGTTTAAAGAGATACAAATGTTGTTATAATCGTTGCGGTAGTGTAATTTCTTATAGGGAAAATAAATATTTTAATGTTCAAGAAAAACTAAATTGAACGGATACCCTCAAAATACTATTGAAAAGTTGGAAGTTACTTATTAAAACTTACTTTCAGACTGATATGTGACACATACGGTGCTTTCAGAACAGTTTAATGTTTTCATGTTTTCTGTGTAGCCATAGTAACAATTACCTCTCAATTTCTCCATGCATGTGTAGCATTGCAAAGTATACACAAAATCTGAAAACACGAAACACATGTTTTAAATGTCTGTGTTATTTATAAACCTTTTGAATTAAATAAAATTGAATCGAATTACATTGTATAACGTGACTGTGAAACCAATAACAGAGCTATGAAGACTAGCCGGGAAACAAGATGATTTATCTCTCATAAATAAGATGAAAGTATCACTGATGAACTATATTTCTTGACAGTATGTAAGATAAGTTGGAATTTCTGGAACCGTTGGCGATATTCATACTGAACACACTGTTTTTACTACCACTTCACCAACACTCACAATTACACTGTCTGACCAAGTTATCGTCTTCAGAGACTGAAGGTAGGTACTTGGTTATCGAAACGCGCGTCAGACAGTGTAATTGTCAGTGTTGGTGTAGTGGTGGTGTAAAAAGTATATTTGGTATGTTAGGTAGACTATAACATCCAGATTTTTATAACAATAGAGATTGAATTCATGTAATAAAAAATTGTAATTTCCCGCAGAATTATTATTTGATAGTAGCAAGTTTGTTAGCTAGAAACAGTGATTTTTGTGCTATGTTGACTGAAAATGTGCATATATTTTTGTAAGTACTTGTCATTTTATGCTGATATACCTTATTACAAAAGTAAAGTAAGATTCGTAAACAAGGCCAAACCTGTCTGCTTTAGTGCTGTTTGCTGCCTGCTTTTTTTTCTTTTACATAAAAATTCTTCAGCCTGGCTGCTGCTGGCAAAAAGTAGACACATAATAAGTAAAATAAATTTATGAATAGTTAGTAATAATCGTGAAGTGTAATAGTATGTAAGTGATAGTTTTTAAGAATTTTCTATTTCCAAAAAAATGGGATAATAGTGTTACTGGACTTCTCTCAAATAGAACCAAATTCATGTTAGGGATTATCTGCCTATTCCGGGAAATTCAAGAAAATAATGTGTACGATGTGCTGGTTTCTAAAAGAAAAGAGGTCAAAGATCACTCATTCTTGATTAACTTGTATATATACAATAAAAAAGAAATGTTGACCAACAATGATGTATTTCTTTTATTTTGCAATATTCAATAAATAATATCATCATTTACTTAAATATTTATTTATCCCGTCAAACTAAATTAGCAATAAATATTTTGTGTTACAAATAATTTATGAATTATTAAAATAAAAAAAATCGTATTGAGAGCGTTAAAACCATAAGTGAGGTTATGTACCGTATATCAAAAGTATATTTTTATCCCTATTTCGATAAATCCGAAGGATACGTTTCTTAGAAAAGATTTATTTACTTATATTAAGTGATTAGTACACAAAAATTAATAAATATTTGACACTACATTTGTCCTCTGATCTTTCCAAATGTACTTCTCACTATCCTCCAAAAGATTTCAAAATTAATAAAAAACGTAATAGATAAAATTACTTCATATTTTGTTAATATTTATTCCAATTATTACAGAACTCACTTTGGATGCGTGTTTTACGGAACGAGTCGTCAGGGATTACTTGGAAATCAATTTGGTATTACAAACAACGCTTATAATTGAGTCAGTGGAATTTATAATGATACCTATACCAGGACAAGCGCCTGGCTTCGACGACTAACCTCCAATGTTATGTGAAAAATAACACACCATTTTAAACCCAAGTTCCCGTTCGCTGAAATTTCAATTCCACTATCTTGGGCTAATTTTGAATTGTATTAGCCTACATTCCACTTAACACCCACGACTGCAGAAATTCCCATTTCTTCAACATAAAAAGTTGTAGGCGAAATTTTTAAGTTGAACGCTAATCTCTGTAGAGTTACAGCAGTTTGGAATGAATATTTTCCAAGTACTGAAAATCTAATTCAACTTGGATTCCCGTGAATTTATGGTTGCAGCTCAAACCACTCTAACTACATTCATTCCAACCTCACTCGTGTTTGTAAAAAATGACCTGATTTGACGCTATGTTTTAATGAATCAACCAATATTTTATGAGAGAAGTGGGCGAGACACAGGGATTTTTCCACATAGAAAGGGACGATCTACTTCAAGGACTCTTTTACAAAGAATAGGACGGTCTACTTTCATTTACCCCACACAAACCAATTTTGTGACATCACAAATTACAGCAGTCGTGTCACCATCCTAAGAAAGGTTTTATATTGACAAGAACTATGGTCATATTAAGTCCAGTTAATATTTCTTCAATCTTCTAAGTTCATATATTGCTCCGATTCAATTTTTGAGGTCCGTTTCTTATTTTGTGCTACTCACAGTTTATTCATTTCATAAAGTTATGTTTACATGAAAGCAACTACATTATTTATCATTATGTTATTTGTTTACATTTTACTATGAAATGTGTATTTGTGGTGACAGAAGACAGTCTGGCAGATTTGGTTACGTAGGACATTCTATACCAAATCGTTCAGGCTCTTTTCTAGCGTCACAAATTACTTAGTTACTGTCGCCGCAGCAGAAATTTCGATTTTACTTTGATGTAAATTAGTTGAACACTCCATTTAAAAACTCAATGACTAACAAATTGTAACATAACATCTTAAAGCTTCATAATCCATTCCACTTGGGTTTACGATTAAAACGCTTTGGACCAAGTGGAACGGGAAAGACCGTGGTCATGAATATAATTTTCGGTAATGCTCAGAGCAATGCCCATTTTAATAAGACCATTGCTCTTGACAACATCACCAAGATTAAAGCTTTCAAAGGATGACTACACGCTTGCTGTAATTCGTGTCATCACAAAATTGGATTTGTGGGTTTAATGAGAGTAGACTATCCTATGTTTTGAGTCCTTGGACGAGACCTGGTTGAAAACTGTGACTTTATGACAAAGAATCTTAAGTAAGCCATACACGTTAGGGTTTACCGGAGAGGCTAGTTTTGCCTGTGCAGGTCAACCGAACGTCGGTAGCGTGTTTGAAGACATTCTGTTGTACCGGTTGTAGGTGATGACAATATTATTTCAAAAATGAATAATACAAAGATAGTGCAAAGTAAACAAAAAAGTATTGTAAGTGGAAGAAAAACATGTAGTCCTGTTAATTTACTGAATGAATAGAAATTTGAACCACATTTTGAAAACGACGAAAAAATATACTTGCAATGGTAACTCATATAAAAAAGAAACTGCAGGCGATTTTTTGAAGGTGAGTTATTAAATCACTTATTTATTAATTTTAATCAAATATTCAAGTACCAATGAGACAAAAAGAAAACAACCGACAGGTATACGGACGGTGTTTCTCGAAAGAATTGATTTTCGATCTGGCGCTGGTCCATTCCCATGAACGAAACGTTCCGATCCACCTGCGCAGGTATACCACTCTTTTGAATCGTAATACAATTGTTTACAAAGTTAAGTGAGATTAAGAGAAGTTAAGAACATATTCACATGGTAGAATTTTATTGCATCCATCAATTATTTCCATTAAAACTCTTGCGGAGCCTGTATAATCTAAATATATATTATTTGAATCCCATGTAATTTTAACACAAATTACAGTAATTATCTTATATATACTTACCGCAAGAAAATGTTAAAACGAATATCAACAAGATATATACACACCTAGTCATCTTTTTAAAATATCTGATTTATTTAGTTGGTTTCATTAAGGTTGATAAGCGACTACCGATATATTCTAATTTTATTTCCACGTGGAAAAATAAACAAAGTTATTTTTATATTGGAAGAATCTGTGATTTTGAATTTCGTCGAAATTTAATTTCATTAATTTAAACAAAATATATATTCATATACAGTCCAATCTAATTTTTCCTATTAATTTAAATGATTTCTTCAATTTTCGCTTTTATTTGGGTTAGTACTACACGATCGTATCAATACAATGTACATCATTTTCATAGTTTAATAGCACATGGAAGTTATAAACTGTGGTATTTCAATGATTGGATTGAGGTAGGTTAGGAAATTCTTCTTCTTGGATAACCTCTTTATTCTATGAGCTATAATCTGCTGTTGCTTTCACAGTTGTGAAAATAAAAATTTATAAACAAGTAATAGAATGATTATTTTATACAGACAAACTTAATAACGTTGCATTTAAAATGCATTTAAACTGAAATAAAATGAGGCATTCGGAGTAAAATATTTCTATTTAGAAATTTATTGGTCTTTTGCGTTAATGACATTAACACTAGTGACATTATTCTTAAACATGTAATAAATAGCACATTTACATGGTTCTCAAGCCAACGAGAATATACCGTAATGACTGTGGAAGAGATAATAGATCGATTTTGGATTAGAGAGGAATCTTCGGAATGCTACAGTATTTATAAAGATTTATTTACATAATTAAAGCACGTAAGATACAACCAAAATAGTAAGTAATAGCCAACTTAAGAATAGAATACTATAATTTATTTAGAACTATATGAAAAAAATAAAATATATTGATTCGACAAGGTAGTGTTGGAGAATAATTTCGAAATGCCCATGTATCTTCTGAGGATTTTGGACAGTTACTTAAGGGACCAAAATCTGGTGTATGACACCACGGAGGGACAGCACAGAATGGAAGGAACAACAGGAGCTGGTCAAAGTTCAGTACTTGGACCGGATCTTTGGAACATAGTATACGACAATTTATTGAGACAATGGTTGCCGGAAGAGTCGTTGTTAGTGGAAATTGCTGATGATGTAGGAACACTTATTACTGCTGGGAATTTGGAGCCAGTATGATTCAAACTGAATCAGGTAATGCGGGTGGTCAAGAGCTAGATGGAGGATCATGGACTGTCGTTTTCCCAAAACAAGACCGAAGTTTTCAATCCTAAAAAAAAAGAGGATCAGTAACATTGAGTGGGACATGTTGGAATACATGGTAATGAAACAGCTGATCGATTAGCAAAAGATTCAGTACTAAATGGAGTTTTTTGAAACGTATATACAGGAAGAGTTGCGATCAATTCAATAAAACACAACAGATAACAGAAACACTGGGATACTGCCTCAAGATTCTCAAATAACACCTATTTTCAAATTTATCCTACTTTACCCTTACCCCGAACTATATTTTCCACTACACAACTTCGAAATTTTACTCAGCAAATATACTTACAATGAAGACTGGTCATGAGAGATATCCTGCCATCTTGCCAGGCTGGGTATTTACAATTATCAACCTGTACCTGCGATGATAATTCTTGTGCTGATTTCAATCACATTTTTTTCGGATGCAGCAATCACATTCATAAAACAAACAATTTGTTGCAGTTACTTAAACAAAACTACTCCCTACCTCTAAACCTCATACACCTTTTAAGCATAGATAACCGACAAACTTTAGATCTATTAGTAAATTTTATCAAGGATATTAAAATTAATATCTAAGTAGTATCATTGAAACATTCTGTAGCTGATGGCGGAGGTTTTAGTTGGTAGGGGAAGTGATGAGCTTCCATTTCCAACGCTTTCTCCGTCAGAAAAAAATTTATATCTATAATACGATGGTGATACCTCCATTCACAAAAATTTTGTCGATGATCAACGAAAGTTTAGGATATTTCTGATTTAAATATATACTAATTTATTTGTCCTCATCCACAACTAACTTTTTGTATACATTCATACAACAGGCTTCCAGTATACACACAGTTTTGATAATTTGCTTTGGTCAGAAGAAATGGCTAATCTGGTGTGTCTTTAAGAAATTTATTCAGAACCATCGGTGTAGGAATCCTGATTTTTTTTGGTCGGTTGCCTTCACATTGGCGTTTCAAACCGCTTGCAACTTCACATCATTTTCCAGGTAAATCTTATAGTGAATAATTAAAAATCGGTAATTCTTAACTTTATAGTTTGTACTTTAAAAGCGTTTTTATGGTTTATTAAACTATATTTACTTTTCACTTTTTAGTTCGATTTATTCTTAAAAATAAAACTTTTCTTTAAGTTCAAGTCATTAGTACTGTAAATCTCCGACACAGATGTAAAATTCAAATCAAGCAACATAATAAAATTTAAGGTGTTCTGAAGTAATACTGATGCATGTAGTAAATTGAATCTCCAACAGAAAGTTGTAAAATTTGTTTCGATGTAAACTTACAGTAGGAATGGGATTTGAACCCAAGACCGGCACATCCGGAGGTTGACGTCTTAGCCCGTTCGGCTAACATTAATAACCCACTTGCTCTTAGTCCAAAAGAGAGTTACAAACAAACCCACATTCAGGTGAAGCCAATAAAAGCATTTTTGAACAAAAATCGGAGGAAAATAATCACTATGACTTTTGGATTGTTTAGAATTGCAATTAGTTCAGAATCAGCTAATATCCATCAAACATTGAAGAACAATTCCGACTAATAACATCAAAAAGCCAAAACTTTAAGATTTGGAAAAAGGAATAAGTAGCTGCGGGCTAGATTTGGTGAATATGGTGGCTGGTCTGCCAATTCGAAGAGCAATTAATTAATTTTAGCAATGGCGATCACCGAAGTGTAAAAAAGTGTGTTGTCCTAATGGGAAAGGACTTTCTTTTCCTTTTCATCCGATTGTTTTTGCTCTCATCTTAAAAAGCAATGGTGGTTAATACTCTTCTTATTTCATTTACCTCGAAGGCAATCAATGAACACAATCCCATGAATATCCTAAAAAACAGTCGCCAAGCTTTACTATCCGATGAAATCGTCTTTGCCTATTTCAGAGTAGGTTCGCCCTGTGCCATCCACTGTCTTCAGGTTGCGATCGGAAGCTTTTCAGACAACCTTCGTAGTTCACTGAGCGCAATAATTTCATCAAGTGGAAGCCAGTTTTGACGCTCAAATTAATGTTTATCTCATAACTTATTTTGTTAGTTCTCTTAATGTAAGGTGTTAATTATATAAAATAACTACAGCACATGTTTTTCGATTACAAAAATAAACAATTCCATACTTAATTTTATTTGTCAAGTTCATATTGATTCATGAATTGAGTTGAAAGTACTTAAATAATAAGTGGCAAGCCTCATATTATATGTAGATAGGAGTTAATTTGATTCTAGGATTGAGACATTCAGTACAATGCCTATGAACATTATTTTTAGAATCGCATCAATGGCATGTGTTGTATGTATGTGTGTGGAGTTGGCGAATCTTTAACCTTTTAATATCAGGATGTTTTCATGTCTACTTTTTCTCGGGCTGCCTTTAGTTTTATTTTCTCGCCATTAAGCACGCCGCATACCGTCAACATTTATTTCGTATCGAAATAAAATAAAATGGTTGATATAACTTCGCTGCATTCGATGAACGTGATAGGTCTGTTTAGAACGATATACCACATTTTCGAATAATAATTTCCATTGACCTAAATGCCTTCAGAAAAAATAGGGCGTTATTGTCTCTCTGGAATATTTTTAGTGAAATGAATCTCGTTTCGTTTTTGTGCGTTCTTTTTATGATTTTTGATTCATCAGAGATGGGTGAGTACAAATAACAATAATTTGTGGAAGAGAATTTAGTTATTCTTTCAGGTTAATGCTAATAATTATTTATCGAGGGTGATTACGCAAGTGTTCCAAATTACCGATAAAAAAACGCGTTTGATCAAAACACCTGCTTGTTTCGACGCAAGAGAGTAATTTCATTTGAATATTTCCCTAGCTAATTGAGAATTGGAATGAAGTGAAACATACACATGAAATATAATAAAGAAAATAAAATGGTTAAAGATTACAATACAAACTATAATTGTGTTTAGCAATATGTTGCCCTGAAATAGTAAACTGATGCAATCAAGTAACCAGAACTCTTGACGGCTGGTCACTGTACCGCAAAAGGATATGATGTTTCCCTTCTATCTGATTAACTGATGTCCTCCACCATCTTTCTTTTCTTGTTTTGATACATCTCAAAACCTAAGAATGGTCTTTCATAGTGCAGTGATCCATTTATTGTTGAAATTATTGGTAAAAAAGTCCCTCGTATCCCATTTCAAACTCTAAATACTTGAAATGAATGTATTTGTGTGACTAGTATTCTTTTTTGATTTAAAATACTTTATTCACAATAATATAAAAGCTGAACTAGATTCTACTCTATGTGAGACTGCTCCTTCTTATCAACAGAAGAATAACGGGTAACGGAGTTTAAACGAGGCCGTACGACCGGCTTAGTAGTCGACCAAATGAGGTGACGACTGTTGCAGAAAATTCACAAAGTGGTACTGGATGATTGCCGACTGAAAGTGCGCGAGCTAGCAGACAGTAGGCATTTCAAAAAGTGAGGTATATCGTATTTTAATTCACATTTTGGACATCATTGCTCACAATTGAACAAAAACAGCGTCGCGACGATGTTTCCATCGAATGTTTGGCAATGTTTCACAGAAATAAAGCCAAATTATTACGTGGTTTCATAACCATAGATGAAACCTGGGTTCATCACTTACACCCGAAACAAAAGAACTATCAAAACAACGAACTGAATAAAGATAACCGGCTCCACAAAATGCAAAGACCGTTCCATCCGCAGACAAAGTCATGGCGTCGGTTTTTTCAGATGCGTGTGGAATAATTTCCATTGAATATCTTTAAATAGGAAAAACTACCAACGGCGAGTATTTTTTTAACTTATTGCAGCGTTTAAGCGAATAAATCAAACACAAACTGCCGCATTTTGCCAAGAAGAAAGTGTCAGAGAAAGCTCACACATCCATTATTGCAATGACCAAAATTAATGCATTAAAGTTTGAATTGCTACCTCATGCACCCTATTCGCCAGATTGAGGCATTATATTTGATAGATTTAACCCCATTGGATTATTTTCTGTTTCCAGACTTAAAAAATGGCTCAGTATCGAATTTATTGAACATCGCTGGGAAAGTGTATGGAGCTAAAAGAAGATTACGTTGAAAAATTATATGTATATAGTAGTATGTAGACACATTTTTTCGCCGCTACCTTCAATTTTGGACCACACCACGAAAAACATATTTCACAAACAATAATAACATATATTGAAGCTTTTTCAGGTTTAATTGTCAATTAAAATATTCTCGGGTCATATTCTTGGGTGGTTCT
The DNA here is from genome assembly GCA_026230145.1 of Diorhabda elongata. Classification (NCBI taxonomy): domain Eukaryota; kingdom Metazoa; phylum Arthropoda; class Insecta; order Coleoptera; family Chrysomelidae; genus Diorhabda; species Diorhabda elongata. Next base: position 6,268,839 of record CM047928.1, read on the forward strand.
TGAATTTAAATTTAGTTTATAGTAGACAACAATTTTCACTCCGTGCCTGTTCCACCAATATTAGAGGTACTGATACATTCGATGTACTCTGGCCGAACACTTCGGTATACATCAATAACGAAGCAAACTGATAATTTTCATTTAGAATACGCTATTAAGTTTTATGAAATTATACACTTACTACCTGATATTTTAGTTTGGATATGAAATTAATGCCTTGAGCTTTGCTTCTGTAATTTGTTCAGAATAATTCTATTTAACAATTCAGACTCATCAAAAAAGGCGTAAAATAATTTTTTTCACTGAAGTCAAAAAAGGAAAAAAATTTACGATTCACTTTATGTTATTTGTGTTATTTGCAATATTTCTTGCAATATTTCTTGGTGGTTATTTGGAAATGGAGCCAACCCTATTTTTAGTCATAGAAAATCGGATAATCGATACTTAAAATTTTTTTAATTCATTATTTCGGTACATTTGAGATAAAAAGTTTGAACACCAAAATTTCAACACTTTCATTTCAACCAGTTTTTTACTGGAAGAATATACAAACACGAAGAATTCAACAAATAAATTTAAGATGATAATTTTTCTTTTTCTTCGCGCCTGTAACGTTATGTGAATTGCACAATGATTTAATTGTGTAAAAAATTTGTTTCTAGTTAATAAAAGTTTTATACGAATAATAATATGATTTTCACTTTTTTTATCAACCAAAAAGTGTTGAAATTTTGTTTTTTTCACCTTATAGTCCAGGAATTGTCAATCTAAAAAGTCCCCTCATACGTGCATGGAATTTTCTTATGAAAATTTATAGTTCAATACTATAGGAATTGAAAAAGCGAGGTTTGCATGGATTTGCAAAGCCGAAAAAATATTTAAGAAAATTAATTGTCAAAAAAATAGATACATGTTTCTCTCACATAGTATGAAATGGTTTGTGTAAAGTGTATCCGATAGAAAATTTCATTCTCTTTTTTTTGGCCGGGAGAGTCAGGCAAGCCTTTTTTATAAAGTGTTTGATTTTATTTTGTTCGCTTTAATGTCTACTTATCTCAGTTTGGGTGATCAGAAACGGCGGAAATATTCAGCAAACCAGCTTAAAATCCATTGACTCCGAACTCATTTTCGATAAATAGAATTATAGCCTATGAATATAATCCAGAATGAATGTTTTTCTGAGGAAATACTATTGTTCATAATGTTTATGATTTTATATATTCTATTGATACTTTTTTTTATAAAATTACTGTTTTATTTTTTTTTATACATATAATGATGTTGCTGTAGGGGTAAGCTTCTAAAACTACAATAATATCAATACTTTCTGTAGTTTTTATAACTGTAATAAATATTTCTACTCGATTTTTACAAATACAGAATGAAATGTTATATGTGTGATGCAACCACTAAGGAGAAGAATAGAAATCGTTTTCTTTAAAAAAGTAAACTTTTAAGAAATGTCAAACCCTTTTACTTTTCAGACAATTGAAGAACTTAAAATATGCGAATTTAAGTTTAAAAGAGTTTAAATGAGAAAAATATGAGTCGTGGGCGCAAACCGTAAGTAAAAATTATCATTATGGAACAATAGTATTTCCACAGAGAAACATTTATTCTTGATTATATTCATTGACTATAATTCTATTTATCGAAAATGAGTTCGCAATCAATGGATTTTAAGCTGATTTGCTGGATATTTCCGACCGTTTCTGAGCCCGCAAATAAAAAAAAAAAGTAGATATTGAAAGGAACAAAATAAAAAAATCATGTTACGTAATGAGGGAGAAATTTCCTCCCTCATCTCACACTTTTAAAAAGGCTTACCCGACTCTCCCGTCCAAAAAAAAAGGCTTGCGTACACTTTTTCTGAAAGAGAATGAAATTTTCTATTCAATACACTTTAGGAAAACCATTTCATACCATGAGAGAGAAACATTTATCGATTTTTTCAATAATTAATTTTTTTAAATATTTTTCCGGGTTTGCAAATCCACGCAAATTTCGCGTTTTCAATTCCTATATTTTTGAACTATCAATTTTCATAAAAAAAAGTTACATGCACGGTATGGGGGGACTTTTTAGATTGACACATAAAAAACAATTAGATTTTAAAAATATTAGTTTTTAGTCAAATATCGGGCTGGACTGTTTTGTATTACCCACTCCGTATAAAAAAATCATGAATATCTGTTTTATTTCGCCATGATAAAACAGAATTTATGATTTATTATCAAGTTTTCTGCATAAAATATTAGTTGGCAATTCAAAATTTATTAACCGAATTGTGTTTTATGATAGTGCGTAGTAATTAATTACAGCATAAAAAGACACAGTAAAAATAATTTTAAGCTTAAAAATAGCGCAAACATCAATTTCGATTTTGTAAGTTAATGATGTTTACGTTCACTACGTGTTACTTATTTTATTTAGCAAATTAAAACATATTTTTTATAAAACCACGAAAAATTTTCAATAAAAGTTACCTCAGAATATAAGTGTTTATCACAAGTATTAAAATGAATTCTGATATTTTTCTCTAATCTGAATAAATATTGTCTCGATTTAGGTCTCTACTATTTAAAATTTGTTTTGAAATAGTGACGTTTACCCAAATATTTGGTCATACGAGGGTTGCTAATTAAGTTTTGAGATATGGCAACACTGATATGAATATGACAAATCTGACATCGCCATCATTAAGTTTGACATTTTTAATAGTGAATCTACTGTTTTTATGACTTTCCACCATCTCGAGCCGATGGTTTTACGAATTAAATCGTCGTCGTACTATTTGTTTTTATACGTGTATCTTAAAACTTAAGTAGTAACCCTTGTATATAATTTGCATAGCTATTTTAATCAATAAAATATTGTATGAATATATCATAGAAGGCATTATTATTCTTCTTCTTCGTAGCGTGCCTTATCAAGTCCCCTTGACGTTGGCGAGCAGCATAGCAAAACTCTCTCTATCTTGAGCTAGTCTAAATAACTGTTCTGCTTCTCTTATCTCAGTCCATTCTCTAATATTCTTCAACCAAGAGGCTTGTTTCCTTCCAATTTTTCTACGACCTTCAACTTTACCCATCAACTGAAGGATACTAAACCGGCTACCACGCAGTATGTGTTTTCCAAATAAGCTATTTTGGTGCATTTAATGTTATCCACTAACTCACGAACCGCATTTGCTCTGTTTGTTTGCATATATAACCACATTTCAAAAGCCTCTAAGCGATTAATGATGGATATTTTTAAAGTCCATGCTTCGACACCATATGAGAGAACTCAGATATGTAACATTTGATCATCCGTTTCCGGAGGTGAAATTTTGAGTTATCATTAGAGAAGAATGATTTATTTTAAAAAATGTTGTTCGAGCGACCTCAATTCTAAATTTCATTTCCTTATCAGGATCCAGTTGTTCAGTAATGTACCCACCAAGATATTTTAAACTGGACACTCTTTGAATTGTGTGTCCGTTTACTCCTGTAGTGTCATGGTACGACAAGCGACTAAATACCATATATTTTGTATTAGAACAGTTAATGTTTAGACTCATCTCTCTTCCCACTCTGTCAGTAACGTTTAAAAGGCATTGCAGTCACACAGTACGACTGTATCGTCTGCGTATCTGATTATATTTATAAGTTTACCGTTAATTTTTACTCCATATGATAAGTTGTGTCTAGCTTGCTAAAAGATCTTATCTGAATACAAATTAAATAGAAGTGGTTAGAGTATGCAACCTTGTCTAACTCCTCTTGAGATTTTGCATTCTTCTGTCAATTTTCCTTCGAACGCCCGCTCTTTAGCGCCAATATAATTTTTCGATGATTCTTATATCGGAACTATCAACTCCTTTTTCCCTTAATATATTTATTAACTTGTCGTGTTTTACTCGATCGAATGCCTTTTCGTAATCGATAAAGACTGCAAATACATCTTTCCGTTCCGTTCCCAGCATTTTTGTAGTAATATATTCTATGCAAAAGGCATTATACATTATCGAAATATTTCACTAAACGTACCTTGTAATATGATTGTGATGCTGTTTACGTGGGATAGACATCTCAATATTCACAAGATAGGATGAAAAATCATCAATACGATAAAAATTCTTAAAAGAGATTCAAATACAAAAAACGAAAAATTTTATAATTGACTCGTATACGAGAAAGCTGTCGATAATAATAACACCTAAACAATTTGGGTGAAATTTATAATTCTATTTTATAAATTTAAGTGTAACTATGGAAAATTTAATTAAGCTACTTATTTTTGAGATATGACAACTAAGGATAAAACAAATATGTTTGTTTCCAAATCAATGTTTTATATGTGCATATGACCTATTGATTAGTATAATTACGAAAATTGTTTATGTCAAATTATATTCTCATAAAAACAGTGATATGTCTAGTTTGGTTTCCGTAGTGGATTTGGGACACGAGAAGCATTGATCAGTCTCATTATAATACTACAAAAATGCCGAGACCAGCAAAAGGACCTCTACTTATGTTTTATTGATTACGAAAAGGCTTTCTACAAAGTAAGACACGATAAGCTGATGGACTGCCTTTACAAGAAGGATCTCCACGAGAATGACCTCAAAATCATTCGGGTGCTTTATACTAACCAAACTGCAGTGGTGAGAACTGAAACCGGCAACACAGAACCATACAGCATCAAAAGAGGCGTGCGACAGGGATACGTGTTGCCTCCTCTTCTCTTCAAGAAATATTCAGAAGAAGTCTTTGCCAGAGCGTTAGATGAAGCAAGAGAAGGTGTTAAAATCAACGGAAAAATTTTTCATAATATAAGGTACGCTGATAACACGGTTGTAATTACAGACAGTGAACAGGATCTCCAAGCACTCTTAGATCGCATATAAATTATAGGAGAAGATTATGGCCTTAACATTAACATCAAAAAGACCAAAGCCATCATTATCTCCAAAACATCCAACCATCCTTCCATGTCTATCAACGTAAATGGTGGCATCATCGAAAATGTCGAGAAATTTAAATATCTAGGGTGTTGGATAACAAAAGATATAGACCCAGATATAGAAACAAGATCACGCATCGAGCAAGCAAGAAATTTCTTTCTAAAAATGAGACAATTGTTTACATTCCGAGCACTCGACTTTAAAATCCGGTACCGGATGGTAAAATGCTATATATACAGCATATACAGCACCTTATTATAGGCTTGGACATTTAAGATGAACTCACTAAGACGCTTAAAGAGTTTCGAAATGTGGATTTTTCGGAGGATGCTGAGAATTCCCTGGACCGCTCATATCAGTAACGAAGAAGTATTTTAAAGAATAGGCACCGACAGGGAACTTATAGAATTGATAAAAACACGAAAAACCTCGTATCTGGGTCACATATATAGAAATGACAAATACTGATTTTTGCAACTTCTGATCGAAGGGAAAATCGAGGGAAAACGTGGTCCTGACAGACGACAGGCTTCATGGCTAAAGAATATTCGCGAGTTGACCGTTTTAGACTCTCAGACGCTGATAAGAAGGGTCAGAGACAGAAATGACCTAACCAATCTTCTTTAAAAGATGTCTAGAAGCAGTAACGTAACCATAGGGTGGCAGGATGGGCAATTATTAGAACATTTAGTAATTTTATTAGCTTTATCCTCTAGTAATTCAAGTTACCTAAGTGCATCCACAAGTTAAACAAGAAGTTTTATGAAACTTTCAATAATTTTTTTGGGAAAGGTATCACTCAGTCAGTTTTAGAACGTGTCTGGTAGGGTCGGTAAGTAAAAATCCATGCCACGTTTAAACGCAGCGATGTTGCTGTAAGAATGGGATTTTTCTTTATTATTTATATGGCGAGGGATAGGGCCCCATCCGATTAATTTACAACGGACCTAGAACAGTTTTGTTACGCCACTCTCTTATCTGTTTAAAAAACAATTTTTAATAAAAAGAGACCTGAAATCAAGATGATTTATCCACAAAAGAATAAGTATAAAAATATATACAAGTAAGTAATCGAAAAAATTATTGAAATTATCAGTCTGTTCTATTTCAATTGGAAGTCAAATTAAATTTAGTGGAAAAGGTGGGTATCTAATTAAAATCCTGAACATATGTTATAAATTTATTATAATCAATAATTGCGTTTATAGTAAGTAATTTAAGGCAAGCTCTGCCAGTTAACTGTGGAAGTCGAAAAGTTATTATGGTCAAAGTAAACCCAAGATATTTTCTCTTCTTACACGTGACAGTTCATTCAAGTTCTTTTTATTATTGAAATTGGGAACTGCTGGCAGATGATATTGCTATCATAATTTAGAGCAAAAGATCATTATCATTAATCACGAGGGTAGCCTGAAAAGTTTCTTAACTCAAACAATAGACATCAACACTTATTGCTGGGATTCTCACTCAAAGTTCAGCCATTTTAGACGCTAAGTTTACGACAATCATATAAGTGAGTGGTTCCGAAGATTTTTTTAAAAACTGCAAACATTAAGCAGAATATTTTTGATCAATACGCCCATGGTAAAGAAAGAGGAGAAATCAAGATTAACTGACGACGAACTTTCGAGACATCGAAAAACTGCGACAACCAGTGGTATCATCTGAAAAAATTACAAAAAGGTATTGGACGATCATCGGATTGAGGTTAGAGAGATGAAAGAGGCTATCTTCATATCAAAATAACCGAAAAACTTATTCGAGTGAACATTTCCTAGGCCTCATGGACGTGATTTACTTGGAATGATCTACCACTACACTTCTGCAATGATAAAACAGTCAAGACAGTGGATTACTAAGAGCGAACATGCTACGAACAAGACAAAGAATGCTTGATTGGTCGCAAATATAGATAATTACATGAAAGAGCATATTGTAAGAACTAATATCACAAGATAAATCTGAAGTAGTTCGAAAACTATCGCCCAATGTCACATTAAATCTCACTCTTTATTTTGATACTTTTCAACACAGGTAATTGATTATCACTTTTTTGTTTCAGCAAAAGCATTTCTTTGCTTCCATTGTCATCAGACATCCAAGGATTGCAATAGTGGTATCAAGATGAATCTCAATGTATCCAATTGTACTACACACAAGTGTTTTGTTTTGAAGTATGAGAGTAAGTATACATTATATAGTCCTCTGGAAAACTTCATGTTTAATTTTATGTAAGAAAAAAGATTCATTTCAGTTACATGTGTTTTTTATGTAATCTGAAATATTGTGTCTGTCGATTCGTTATTCAATTTTGAGAAAAGAAATTCTCATAAACCGTATTCTAAAACGTTAATGATACACATGAATAAATAAATATTACGTTTGAAATGTTTACCTCTAACTAAAATACGAGTATCTGCTTTTAATAGATTTCCTAGTACATTTGGAATAACTAAGGTGTTGCGAATAACACTACAGCATAATTTCAAATATGCCCACACAAAAATCATGGGAGAGGAGCAGTGGTGCTGTCGAGCCGGAAAGTCGTTCCGGTACTTCCTTTTTGGACAGGAACACGTTCCGGAACTAAAGATGATTTCTAATTACGAGAATTGGCTGACATATTGAAAAAGAAATTAAAAAGAATTGCTAATTTCTAATTTTTGACGAATTTTTATATGTATTATTATAAACAAGGGTTTGAAACGAACCGGAGCAAAAACCGGAACGAACCGGCTTGTTTTTCCGAACCGTGAACCGGCGCCCGGAACGTTTTTTTTCTGCTGAACCGGAACTCGAACCGAAACAAATACGTGAACCGGTTTTTGAACCGGTTCAACGGGAATGAAACTTTATTTATAATAAACATTAGAAGAAAAAAATAAAATTTTAAAAAAGTAAAGATTTTAATGCAAGCGTTACTCATCGTTGGTATAGTTTATTGCCATACCCAAATGGGCCTTAGGCTAATGCTAAGAATATTTATTATACATTTGTTGTGTATGAATAATAATAATTTTCCACTTGTTGTCCTTCATTTTAAATCAACATTTATTTGAATACAATGGGTTTTCTTTTTTACATAGTAATTTTAAAAATGAAAAAATATATGGCCCTCTCTGTACTTTTCATAATTTAGCAAATAATCAAGAGTACACACATTTTATTAACACAATATATTGTTTGTTTTAGCTGAAATGCCGGGCATAAAAGTCTTAGCAACTTTCCGTGGTTGCTACCACTATTCAGTCGAAGAAATGATGAAACATGTAGTTACCGACCAACATGCCGTCACAAAAAAATATTTTCACATTTGTAATCATACATTATGCAACAAAGGAACTGAAACTTTTAGACTTAAAGACAGTATTCAAATTTTATTTACAGTACAAATGACATACTTTTTATATATTTTTGGATACCTAGGAGGAAATTAAAATATTATTTTGTATTTTGTAACTATCGTTGTTTATCCATTTCCACCTAAATCGTAGCTATTATATGCGGTATACAGTGCGATTCAATAAAGGCGTTAAATACCTTCAGTTATAGGTCTGCTGATAATAGGAGAGTAGTAGGGATTTTTCAGTGATATTCACTGAATTCATTGTATTATATCAATGACAATCAAAACAATCGAAAAATCCTCTAAAAACTGAATGCAATGAAATGATATTCTTAAAAGGCATTGATGGTTTTTCATCAATAGTAGATTGTTTGTAAATTATTTGAGGAGTCTTTTTGGTTTTCATACTACCATGCACCTATACTAAGAAGACATTTTGTACAATATTGTGCATATCATTGTTTTGATTCCAGACTTTTATAAGAGGCTATTTTTTTTGGAGTTTTTGTGTATCACTTCCCAATGTGTTAGTACTCCTTTATTGAGATGCCTAAGCTTTTTAATAAACTGGGTATGGGAATGTTTTAAATTGTCTTAGGTATGGAGTGTTTTTCCATCTACTTCTTTAGCCATCCATTCAGTTCGTTAATGATGTGACATTTCATAAAGCCACAGTAGGGCTCTGGTTCAAAATATGGAATTGTTCTTTTTCTTGGCATAGCTGTCTACTTCCTCAATTCCTGTTATACCCTAAATTGGACGTACACTCAATAGTCTTCAGTTCCTTCAAGGCCGCATGGTTATTAGAGATAATATGAATGTTTTTTCTACAGAGATTTCTATCCAAACTTCTTGAGCAAATATGTTTATTGATAGTAACCCTACCTGAAAAATAGTGAATGATTCTCTAAGTGTTATGGATAGCTTTGACTTTTCGTAATTATTAAATACGAATCTTCCATTTTGAGTTAGAATTTAAAAAATGAAGATAAATATTTGTTACATTAACGTTGGGACTGTCTGTGGCTGGCAACTATTTCTTTTTATTCTTTTTTTTTACAAAAATTGATAAGAAAACATGATTCAATACAAATAAATAAATTAATCACATCAAATTCACGTATTTGAAGCTAATTCTTTATGAGCAACCAGTCGCCAATGCATTGTATACTTTCTAAACATTCATTCGAATTCAGCTTCATAAAAAAATCGTAATTTAAGCACATTTAAGCACACGTGGATTTCACAATGAATTTTAATGCCAAGAAATTGATGTTGAAATACCAAAAAGTACAAAAATTCTCAGTAGCCTGTCAATTACGCTGCTAATCAATAATAGATAACCATATAAGGGGAATTAATCATTCGCAGATCAAAAAAAAAACAAAAATTAACGAAATGATTTTACCATATAGTAAGAGGTGATTGATCTAGGTATATAGCTACGACCCAATTACTTTCTTCAGTTTCCAACAATACTGCACGTGATTATAGTTCTTCCAATATCAAGTGCAGAAGAGAGTTATACGAGGAATAATCAATATTTCATAAATACGCACGGCACTCTTACCAAAATAAGAAATGAATCGTAAGGGAGTTCGATGACGACAACTTGTCGCCGACAAGATTATTTGTTGTAAATTTCGGTTGGGTTGACAATAGTGAAAATTGCTGTTTGAATTGGCCATGTTCTTAATGGAAACGCATTATAATAGTAGACGCTGGAAGCAAAGACGATTTCGTGCCTAATGCTTTATTAAAATCTGCTATGAAAATTAAAAATTTTGTAGCTGATTATCATGAAGATATGACAGCAAAATTATTTAAAAAATGGTTTAATGAACAGCGTTTACCAAACATTCCACCATAGTCAGTAATCGTTATGGACAACGCATCCTACCATTCGCGGCAACTCCTTAAGATACTAAATAGTAATAGTAACAAAGCACAAATTTTATCATTTATGTCTGAAAACAGTATTCTTTTTCCTGTCAACGATCGTAAAAAAGGCCAAACAAACAAAAAATTGTTTACTGTTATTAAAGGTCTAAAGTTAGAGAAAATTTATTATACTGACAAGCTGTGTAAAGAACAGGGTCATACTCTTTTCAGACTACCCTTTAGTATTGCATATTTAACCCTAGAGTTAATACGGGCAAACGTAAAATAAGAATTACGAAAATTTAATCAGTCTCCAGAACTCAGTAAAGAGGTTGTAAAATTCGTAAAGAAAGTTCTAGCAGCAGACCTCCAAGAGCTTTAGAAAAACAGTGTTGAACATCTTATCAAAGAAGAAGATGAGTATGTGGTACACCCTCTTCACAACCCTTCATATTTCAATCAAATGATGACTCTAGTTCAGACGATTCTGACTACCATGATTATTTATAAAGATACTTAGGAATTGAAATGTTTTTTTTTAAAAAAGGGCTCAGTTCACGTCTGGTACCCTGTTTAAACCAAACGCACTCACAGAAAACAGGTACATTTTACTAGTCTATTTACGTGCATCTGTCTAAATAACGGCGTATAATGCTGTCCAATTTATAATGATTCAATTGCCTTTTAACGAATACTTTATCGCATAAAATATACATATTTTTACAAGTATTTATAAAAATAATAAATTTGTAAAATGAGGTATCTACGCCTATGGTAGATCAAACAAAAGGTCGGCAACGAGTTCGAGCCAGTTTTTATAATCTGCAATTGATATTGAAGAACTATACCTCCGTACAGTTATATAATTACCAGATTAAGTCGATCATAATTTCCGAAAATCCTGCGTTAGTACAAGAGCGTAGATGTAGGTATATCACGTAAGAATATTTTTATGTAAATAAAAATTCAATGTGTGCATTAATACCGAAAAATTGGTCAGAAATATATGATCGCCATCAATATTTTGTCATTAAAATCGATAATATAATGGATCAATTTTAAAGTCTCATTTTATTCTATATACTTTTATACGTTAATTTAAAAAGTATTCAATGTATATATTGTTACTCCTACACTTCCCAAACTTAACTTTTTCATGTTTCTGTGTAATTTTGAAAATACTCACCTACTTCTGAGAGTTTAGAATATTCGAACATGACTCCAGGCAAACAATACATGAATCAGTAACAGCTGCTAAATGAAACATGACGAATATCTGTCATTAAATTCGTTAATTTTAGATGTTCTATTTATAATTAAAAAACATAAAATACATGTTAAAAAGCTTACACCACGAAAATTTCTCGTTTTCCTAGAATATCCACTCAATGAATCATATAACGATGTTAAACAATTTCGTGTCATTATTTTCATGTTATCCGAACGAAATTTTCTTTCTACGAATACTATAAAATGTTTCACTTTTCTTATTGCTTCTACAGGGTGTTCCCGTCATCCGTATTCAAGGTAAAGGGCGTTGATTGTTTTGCGATTTTGCCGCAACTACTGGCAACATTGCATTGAAATTTTATACGAATATGTTTTGGAAGCTGATACATCTAATGAATTCATTTTTATGTCTGAATCATAGAGGGCGCCAGTTACACGGTTCGTACCAAGTAGTATTGAACATAACTTTTTCAATATTAGATTTACTAAGCATAATTTCAAGTGAACTTGAACATCATTTAATTTTTCACCAAAAAGGTAGTCATGATGAAACTCATACTGTGTACCATTTTCGACATATTTTGATTTTGAAATTATGAAATAATAACCGATGCTGGTATGAAGTAATGATAAATGTATTGATTAAACAAAAAATCACAAGATGAAAATTAAAAAAAAAACTAATTACAAAGAGTAGAATTAAATTACAGTAGGTGTTCAAAATGTGCTCTGAAAATTATTACTCAACCAATTACGACACCTTCTATAAAAGTGCGTTGTAGCTCCATCCATATCACCTTTTAAATTTCTAGGTAGAATGTGATAACCTATTAATTTGTTAACTAAAGTTGCTGTCCAAGCAATAACTTTAAATGAGTGTTGGTAATGTGACACCCTTTTGACATGTGGATTCTCATCACACTAGTAGTGTGCATTATGGGATTCAAACATACCTTGACGCATAAAAGTGGCCTCGTCCGTTAAAAGAATGCAGTTACAAAAATTTGGATTGAGAGCTCTCCTTTCTTGTAATGTTTGATAACTGGTAGATCGTCTTGAGCTCTTGTCTGTAAAGGATGAACCTGTTGCTCTTTAAGTATCCTTCAAGTACTTGAAGAAGACGTATTTGTTTGTCTTGCCACGTTCTTTAAGCTAACTGTTGGATTTATTTTTTTAGGTCTCAAATTCCCAGTTTCTCGATCACGTTGTTCAATGGCTGTAAATTTGATTATCTACATTTTGATTATCAATATCTAATTTAACAAATAAGAAATATCAATGAATGGCAGTTTTCCATGACAAACTCAGAGAAAATGCTATTTCAAATTCAAAGTTAAATAATTATGGGTGCCTTAGTCTGAAACAAACAACAGTTTGAGTCCCAGACCTCCGATAGCTCAATGCCCAACTTTTAAAAAAAAGATCCTATACTAATTAGACTGGATTTTTGTGAAACTTTATAAGAAACGAAAGCGCTCAGTCCCAATTTTTTGAAATTTATCCATTTTATCGATGCATTCAAGTCCCCTAGAATAATCAACATTTCCTTAGTTGGTAATGCTTCGATCGTGTCTTGAAGTTGATCATAGAACAACTCCCGCTCATGCCTGGATTTATTGTCTTCCGGTGCATATACTGATATAACATTAATTTCTTGGCTTTCGACGAGTATACGAGACGATATATAACCGCAATAGTTTATGTTTGGCTTATATTTATTGTTTATCAGCAAGGCTACTCCTTCCTTGGCCCTTTCCTGTTTTTCGACTCCACTGTAGATTATTAGGTATTCTTCGTATTATTATTGGCCTTTACCTTTCTTTCTAGTTTCCTATAGGGCGCAAATGTCGATTTGGTGATAATTTAGTTCCTTTATTATCTCTTGTTCTCTAGTGCTGAGAGATCTGATGTTCCATGTTGCAAATCGTAGTACATTTTACTTTTTTTATCTCTATGTCCTTTTGATCAGTCCGGTTCCGAGGCAGGCTGTCGCTTCTATGAGCATATGAGTTTTTTTGACCTCAGGCGTGCTAACCTAACAGGGAACCCTCTTCCTTTATCCGGACTTGGGAGCGGCAGCATGACTACTGAGCTAAATAGTTAACAACTCTTAGGAAATCACAATTACATACAGATCACAAACCATACTTTTCTTTAAATTTGAAAATTCTACTACCTAGGTACCTCATCACTCACGCAAGGGTTAATAGTAAATCATTTTTAATACTAAAATATGCGGTTTATATAAAATTTTGGCCTAGTTTTATCCTGACTACGTCAACGGGAAGAGTGTAATTAATAATCTTTATTGGTGATATTTTCATGCTTATATTCAAAATTTCAACATTCAAAACAATGTTTAATCTTGACCCAGTTCCCTCCGACGTTTTACCTGATTTTTATTGTCAATAATTTAAGAGATATTTTCTTAATCAAACACTCATCCAATAATAATTTCCTGTTGTGAAACCGTCTAAATTAGACTAAACGTTTTATTATATACCAAATGTTTGCAGATATATTAAACAAGGTATAAAATTTTTATTTCAAGACCTCCTTTGGAAATTTAAGTACCATATTTTACGTTCCTTATTGGGTCAGAAAGTAAATAGCACTTGTGGAACTTGTTAGTATTTTAGTGGAATTTGTATGAATACAGCTAATTTTGGTAGTTGAGTTAATCAAAAAATCGAACTATAATATTTTATTTATTTCAAATAAATATTTTCATAGATTAATAGTGACAATGACGAGATATATTTGGTTATTTTCCATATTGTGGCTTGGATCTATTAATTCAGGTAAAGTACAATGAGAATGTAGTGGTTATTTATATCTATTTTTCATATTTTGATTATTAATATGCCTCATTTAAGTTGAATTCAGCGGGGCTTTTAGCTACATAAGCAATAGATAATTTTCCTATTAACTACTCTAAATATTAGAAATACTATGATTCATAGTTTTATAAACCAAACATATTTTATATTAATTAAAAACTTTCAACATTATGCTATTAATTATTTCAAGAAATATACTAAAATTTGTTGCCTTCTTTATCCAAAGAAATAACTATTTCTTTCCTAAACTACACTGTTAAAAATTTCTTTGGTAGTCCTGCCAAAAATCTGTAGGAAGTTATAGCGCACAACAATTTAGTAAATTTACTATACAAAATAATTGAATTCAGATTAAAAAAATCAGAAAAATTTCATAAAACATTTAACTGTATAATTTTGTAATTTCAATCAAAGATTTATCACAAGGATACTCATTAAATTTATTATGCAGTGTTGTAACTTTATTACTCAGTTAACTTGAGCTCACTATCCAACAAACTAACTGTTTCCGACAAGTTATAATGATATTATTGTGATTTATTTTTACATAAAATCCCCGTCTTCTTCTAAATCAGATTCTAAATTTATTTGAAAATAAGTATTTTAGACTCAAACGGCGTAGCGCCATCTATCAAATATTTTCATCACATTTTTTTGTGAATCTACAATAAAACACAGTAAATCAAAATCTAGATATTTCTTATAATTTTCAAACATTGTTATTGAAAAATAATAAGCAGTTATTACGTTTTTTCAATATTTTGAATATTCTTTTGTTCACTTGTTGTGACTGAATGCATACGAGTTTTTGGAAAAATTAATTTGTTATCGACGAATTCAATGAAAACTCGGTATGTATACTAAATCGTCCCCTATCTATCTATTTCTACAACAAATATAAGTGAATTTACTAAGATATTATCTTTTATATTCGCTGTAAGTTTTTCGAATATATTTTTAACTTTGCTTTATATACATATTGTGCTCACAAAATTCCAGTTATCTTTTGTTTTAAGCAAATTTTGTATTCTAATTTCCGTGTAAATTCATATTTTCCATTAATATGGGCAACAGAACTATTAAAATAGAATATTTTAGAGCATAAGCTCTTTTTTATTCACACCTGCTCTACCTACTCGTTCTGTTTCTCAAATAAATATAAAATACGAATTTACACGGAAACTATTATACAAAATTTGCTTAAAACAAAAGGAAATTGATAAACATAACTAAAATTTTGTGACCACTATATAAAAAGCAATGTCAAAAAGATATAGAAAAAACTTACTAGCGAATATAAAGAATCACATCACCACAAATTTACTTTGATTTTAAGCTTTTTACAGTCTTATCATGTGGTTTGCCAGCAGCTGCGAGGTGGTGCAGGCGCGCAACGAATGCGTCGCGAACACGCGGCTGCTGAGCCTCGAAGACGTCGCGGTCGCGTGACCGAAATGCAACGTTTTCGTCGCGTGTTTGTAGCGCATAATCCCCTCATTAACAAAATGGATTACAAGGAGAAAAAACTACTGTTGGCTTTGTTACTTTTGGCGTTTGTACGCGACAGTAAAACATGGCGTCCACACTGCTATTCGCAGTGATCAATGCGCGTGCGCGGCGTAATCGTTGCGCGACCGTTCCGCTTTGAAAACGCTTGCAATCCTCCATTATGATAAGCCTCTTAGAGTGTAGATCGATAGACGATTTAGCAATGAAACTGGAGTTTTATTAAATTCTTCGAATGGAGTAGATAATAAATTAATAATAATAAAAACTCAAAAACTCGAATGTTAGAATGAAGTGACTGCCACAATGCGTAAATAAACGAACTATCGGAATGTTTGAAGAAAAGCCGAATGGCATGTTGCAAGCATCAGATTTATAATTGATAATGTTTTTTAGTGATAGCTAGTTTAAAAAACAATATTTATCTCATTTCAGATGTATACTATCTTATATAACAAATATCTTCTGCTCTCTGAATAATGAAATTTTCGTCTATTGTGGATCCTTCATTCCGAATACTTCACATTTGATCCGAAACGATTTAGATCTTATCATTGTTTAAAAATTTTTTAGATACAAAACTTTTCAAAATTCTTTATATATTTAATTTTACAATTCGTTATATTTTTTTTTTTCGTTATCAATAATATGCATTCGCTCTTTAGCCCTGTTTGTTTTAAACGATTATTATTAAGCTTACGATTCTTTACAGACTTTATAATTTTAGTCAGAAGTCAATAACCTGTATAATTAGTTATAAGAATTTAATAACATTTAATTTACCATTAATGTAACACTTAAGTGGTGAGGTGTATATGTTACGGGTAAGTTTGTCTCAATATTAGTTGGTTAGTATCGATAATGTTGGTCTATAACTTAATTCGTGCGATTTGGTAAGAGATGACGTAACTTGTATAATATTACATCACTCCAATATTCCGAACCTGCGTTGGAAAGCTACTGTTATTATTATCTTTTCAGTATATGTCATTCATTTGAAGCGTTAACAACAATAATTTTTGTTTCACTCAAATATGTCGAACTTGGTTCCTGAAAAAGTGTTTTTGCGGGGATTTCTTTTCATTACTTCAATATAAAGAAAAATGCTGCCGAAAGTAATCGTATTTTGGTGGAAGTTTATGGAGAACATGTTCTAGCTGAGCGAACGTGACAATAGTGGTTTGCACGATTTAAAAGTAGTGATTTTGGCTTGCAAGACGATGAACGTCTTGGGCAGCCAAAAAAGTTTGAAGATGAAGAACTGGAAGTATTACTCGATCAAGATTGTTGCCAAACACAAGAAGAGCTCGCAGAATCTTTGGGTGTCACTCAAGCGGCCATTTAAAAACGCTTAAATGTAGCTGGATATATTCAAAAGTAAGGGTTCCACATGAACTCAAGCCGAGAGACGTCGAAAGGCGGTTTTGCATGTCCGAAATGCTACTGAAATGCCACAGAAGGAAGTCATTTTTGCATGGGATTGTTACTGGTGAAAAAAAATAGATCCATTACGACAACTCTAAGCGCAAAACATCATATGTTAAATTCGGCCAACCAGCCAATTCAACGGCAAAGCCGAATATCCATGGCGCGAAGGTAATGCTCTCTATTGGGATCAGAAGAGTATGCTGTATTATAAGCTGCTAAATCCGGGTGGAACCATCAATGGAGAACGCTACCGAACACAATTAATCCATTTGAAGAGAGCAGTAGCCGAAAACGCCCGGAATATGCGACCTGACACGAGGCAATAATTTTCCATCATGACAACACTCGGCCCCACGTTGCTGTTCCGGTAAGAACTATTTGGAAAATAGTGGATGGGAAGTTTTACCTCACTCGCCTTATAGCCCAGATCTTGCCCCTTCTGAAAACCATTTCCGGTCGATGCAGAACACCCTCACTGGAATACGGTTCACATCAGAGCAGGATATCAAAAATTGGCTTGATTTATTCTTGGCTGCCAAGCCGGCGAAGTTCTCCACAAATTGCCAGAAATATGGGAAAAGGTCATAACTTCAGATGGGCAATACTTTGAATAATACTATTGTACATGTTTTTCTTAAATAAACGTTCAAATCTTGAAAAAAACCGCACGAATTAAGTTATAGACCACAATAATATGTTTGATTTTCTTATTTATACAGTGTATTCATCAAGTAACATAACTTGCTACTGTTTCGTCTTCTGATTGACGAGCTTGAAACAAAAATTGTGTGATAAACAAAGTGAAAGCTCCGTTATTGTAAACTAGTTGTTTCCACGACTCTTTTCATCAACTTTGTCAGCCAGCTCGTTGGTCACACTGCTCGGGCGTTAACTCTTATTCGTAAACGTGACTTTGGCCATCTGACACTGAATGTATCATTTTTTCATTTTTAGATGGGAGTTTCAATCATTGCTTTGTTTTCATATGCCAAATGATGAGGTTACAAATTGCACTGCAATTTCTAAATTTCAATATTTCTTAATTTTTAATAACTCCTGTATGTAAATCTAAATATTATAAGAGATTTTCATGTTTAAAAAAAGTTTAATTGATATATTCAAATTGATAACGTTGCATTTTCCAATATTTTATTCAACATTGAAGGAGAGAATTTAAGTCTCGATTACACTCAGGGAAAATAAATGTATCTGATTTTCTACAACCTCAATATTATATTTTTGTTAATCTTACTTACCCGTGTAATGTTGACTTCATCCAATTTCGAAGCGTCGATTCAGCATATTATATACAATGTTATAAATTTGAATATTTCCTTAATGCATGTAGAACTTTTGTTCTAAATTGGTTTCTGTTTATATTCCTCTCAAGCGTATTGAAATGAAATAATGTATTTATATTCATGTTTAATAATAGTTTCAGACTTTTGCCACCGATTTATTTCCACTAATTTATTTAGAAACTCATTATTTTTCGACATTTACAAAAAATAGACACATTAACTTTCCTATTTTATAACTCGAACCGAAGCTTTTCTACGAGTTGTGATAAAAAATTAGATGAAATCATTTTATTCAAACAAAGGGCCTTATCATACTAGAGGATTGCGAGCGTCTTCGAAGCGGAGTGGGCGCGCAACGATCACGCCGCGCACGAGCAGCGTTCGTAACGAGACATAAATGTGAGGGGACCTAGGTGCTCCATCGTACCATCATGGCATCATTGGGAGATTCGGATATTGACACAGAGTTATATACAAGTAAAATTCAAAATTGTTACGTAATATAGGACCAAAAAAGCAGAGAATTTAGTGATCGTAATTTGAAAAAATGGCATGGGAAGTGGATGAAATGATTACAAAGTTAATGCAAACGATGGACGAGAGGATGAATAAAGACTGAAGCAATGGTGAAAGTGAACCCGAATACAACTTTGTGTTCTCTTTAAAATCAATTCATCCATACTATAAAATGGATGCCAAAATGGAGATCATGGGAGTTTTGGAAAAATACAAGCATATGTCTAACAGCTTTGCTCCAAACTCTTCACGTCCATAGCCTCCCCGGAATAATTCATTGCAGTCAATTAATTCTTTACCAAGTGTTTACGAAGAGAACAGCAACGCTGAAGTTACGATTTGAAATAATTTTTTTCTGAATTACCTAAATCCCGGTACCTGTTACCTTTTATCCAATTTGATAATGAGTGCGCTACAAACACGCGATGAAAACGTTGCATTTCTGCAACGTGCTCGTCACGTTCTAGCGGCGGAACCGCGATGTGTTCGCAACACATTCGTTGTGCGTCCCATCCGCCCCACAGCCACTCTCTAGTATGATAAAACTGTAACAATAAATAGTTACATATATTTTGATTCAATTTCCTTCAAGCTACTTGGCTAGAAACGCACTTATCTCAACGATAAATCAATTTCTGTATTCATTCTGAAAGGCTTCCGTTTTCTTTGTCTTGGCCTTATCAATGTCAGATTTGGTGTCACATTTTGTATTTTCAGAAATAGCGAGGACCCGAATGGTGAATATGAGGAACTTAGTTGTCAAAAATTCGCGAATCAAAAACGATTTGTGATAAAGCGCTTTGTCATGCTGAAGAAGTTATATTATTTTTCAGTTAATGTCATCGCACATTATACCAATATAACCTAACAAATTGGAAATTTGCAGTTGTTCTCATTGGACTGAACATTGATCATAAATTTGATGTTTGACTTTGATAGACGTACCTTTTTAGAGTCACAAGTTATAAATCTCATAGACCCCATTTATCAATAGTTATTTTTTTGAAATCCGGATCTTCACTATTCAAGATCCATGTATTACGACAGACATTGCAAGCACGATTTTTCTAAAGCACTATTCCTTGTGTTAATTTGGTTGGAAAAATTTTTGCTATCGATCCACCTTCTGTCCTTCTGTTAATTTTATCTTATCTCGTTTTAGGAAACGATGAATTTGAATAAAAAATTTGAATGTCAGGTATATATCTGATTTGAATATTTCAGGCTTGTGTCTTCGATGCTATGAATGTGTATCAAGATTGGGTCCAGCGGATACAGATGCTTGCTTAACTGGAGATCGCAACCAACTTCCCAGAGTACGATGTATAGGACCGTCAGTATGTGCTACTTATCATTATCAAAGTAAGTTTTTTGGAATACGAGGTTTACTATAAAACTTTGATTGAACGAAATAGGAAATTGGTATATTGTTATAAAAATCTTGAGAAATGTTACTGTTTCAACTGTATGTGAATCTTTTTAATTCTGTTAACATATACAGAAAATAAATATTGAATAGATACAAATAGTAAACGAAGCAAAAAACAAAGGATATTTTTTGAGTGTCACATAAAATATAAACTGAAAATGGTTTATGCCCTATTAAGAAGCTTACATAATCATAAAAACATCTTACCTTCTAAAATCAAGTATTTTCTTTGTAACACTCTCGTTCTTTCACTACTTGATTACTGAGATATGATTATTCTTATTCGATAACTGTTGCAGTTTCCAACTCCCTTCAAAAATTGCGAATGAGTTTTCGTTTAATTTACCTTATCGAGATCACATAACTCCTCACTTAAACAGAAATTCCATTCTAAATATGAAGAATCGCAAGGAGCGATACATGCTTAGTTTTATTTATAAAATAATAAAAAGTGGTCAACATACTTATTTGTTCAATTTATTTTATATGCTCAACCGTCGTCGCAATACTAGAAATATTAAGCTTTATACGTGGATATATTGAAAAATTCTTAGCCTATTATAGAACCAAAGAAAATTTCAATGACAAAATATTTTATTACTCAACATATTCTCCTCTTAATTGGATTACAGCGAACCTGCTACGTCTCTAGACATTTGAAAAAGAATGTTTCTGCAAACCAAACCTCCACAGCTTTTATTACCTCATCGCCGGAAAGAAGTTTACGACGTTTTAAACTTTTTTTCAGTTGAGGAAAGAGATGATAGTCGGACGGAGCCAAATCTGGTGAATAAGGGGAGTGTTCTAGTAATTCAAACCCTAAATCACGAATTTTTTGCATGGCAGCATGAGATTTGTGTGCAGAGGCGTTGTCCTGCAAAAATAAAACACCTTTGAATAGATTTCCGCCTCTTTTCTCTTAAATTTTTTCCCGTAGAGTGGTCAAGAATGTCGAATAATAATCTCTAGTTATTGTAGTAACAATTCGGTTTAAGAAGTCTACATCGTTCTCAAATCGAGCACAGTTCGAACGCAATGCTTCTACCCTTGCACGCTTTTGCTCAAAATTCTAACATTTGGGGATCCATTTTGCAGCAATTTTTCTCATGGCCAAATTGACGTGAACTATATGATGAGCGCGTTCGTATGAAATATTCAGCGCTTCAGATATAAAATCATGTCATGAACTGCATCGACATTTTCGGGGACTGACACAGAAACTGGCCTTCCCGATCCGTCATCATCTTCAATGGAAAATTTACCTCTTTTGAAGCTTGCAATCCAATTTTTCACGGTCGCATACGAAGTACATTGATCACCAAGGGTATTAAACATATCTGCTTACCTCTTAACCCTTTTAAATACAAGTACTTGATCATAGTTCGATACCTATTCCAATTTTTCGATTTTCACAATTTCGGTGGACATATTTTTTCTTTTAATTTATTGCGTAACTCTGGTTTACTTTGTTGACGTTAAACTTTACACTGACACTTCTAATAAGTTATTTTACGTTGCTACGGTAACGTAATATTTTGTTTTTGCATGGAACTGATCTAGGCTAACTAGATATCAATACATCCTCTACAGTACCTCAGCATTGCAAGGCTAGATTCCAAAAATCATTTTTGTATACCTCGTTTCAAATGTGGAATAGGTTACCGGAAACCTATAAATACCTCTCATTTAAATCCTTTTGTGTGGAGGTAGGAAAGTACCTTTAAGTGGGCAAATGAGGCAATAACATTAAAACAGATTCATCTGGTTTTGCTCGCGTTGCAGTTACTTGTTCTATTCTAATTTCATTTACATTACTTCCCTCTCAACTTAATGCATTCGTCACTCGGTGCTCTGGTATATTCATTGTATAGCTAAAACAATTACATCTTTGGCAGTGATATTGAAATGGATATTGATATGAATTTTTTTAATTTTGATTCATCATTTTTATTCAAAACTTGAAATAAAGCTTAGTAATAATTCCACTATACCATTCACGCTTTTGAATAAATTGAATATCAATGTTTTCACACTGTTGAAGGACCGATTTTTCGACAATTTTTGCAGCCCTTCCAAAATTTCCATGATCACACTAGAATTCAAAATAGATTGTACACTGCACCTTGTAATTTACAACTAACCTAGTTGTGTTAAAAATACACAACTTGGACCTCTAAATCGATAAACATACAATCGTATTTTCGGTGAAATTTGTTGAGAAGAGATATTTGGAATTAAAATACGGACTTATTGAACAAAATTCTTAATACACGAGATTTTAGCCTTTCCAAACCTTTTTCAATTGTCCTCTACAGCTTGTGGTGTTAAAAAACTAATAAAAGACTGAAAACTTCTATTAGCTCACGAACATAGTGGAAAGTGAATTAAACGATGTACCAGGAATTAAAGACTGGTCTTTTTTGTGCACCTGCACGTAGCGGTGTTTTTCCTAAATAAATCAAATTCTCGCCTATTACTTCTCTTCATCACTAAAGTATCTAGAAATGGCAACCATCGAACTTTATCCATTTCATAGGTGAACTTTATACAGGGAATTTTGATTTGAGTTCGAAAATGAGTTCTTTTACGTTTGCCTTTTTCGTATTATACGCGTATTCTACCCTAGAAAAATACTGAAATTCTCAACCGATTTGCTTTTCAAAATGACACATAAACAGTGATTGTGACGGGAAATATATTGGACAAACTAAGGGATCTGTTAAGGTTCGGTTTAAAGAGCACGTAAAATATGAGCGCACCGAAAAATAGTATATCATGACATAAATATTAATAAATTAAAATTGTTAAAGAATGTATCCAATCATAAATTGTTGTATGCATCGAAATTGCTAAATGTAAGAACAGGGACAGTATGAATATTACCAGCGGTTCCAGAAATTCCAATTTAGCTTAGGTACATTTATGAAAATTTCATGAAATATTTAGATTATTCTGTAATAATATTTACAATGCTCAAAGTTTTTCATTGGAAATTAGGTTTTGTTACTATCTCGTACATAAAAATAGACTATAAATTAGACCCGACCTGCTGATAGAGAGAGAAAAAACATCGGTATACCACTCTTTACCTCCCCCAGCTCTATTCTGATTCGATCGCCATAACGTTGAAGTTTCGAGAAGTAGGAACGGCAAAGGAGGAGAATAACAAGTTTTGATTTTAATAGCCAGTAGAGAGAGGTAGGGAATGGTAATACTTACATTCCGTTCCGTCTAGCTTTAATATTAACTCAATAAGATAACCAGACTTTCATTGAAACTTAAATTTTTTATAAGTAGTATATCTCATACTTTAAGCTTTGTGAGGAAGTGAATTTAATCAAATTACGTTTCTAGGTACAATACCAGGAACACCTACAATAAATCATGTTACAAGAGGATGTCAATTACTACGTTACGGAGGTAGCTGTGAAGATATTTTCAATGATTTAAGATCAAGAGGAGAAGTACTGCCAGGGCAACATACATGTGCAACATGCAGTGGAGATCTCTGTAATTCTACAACGTCTCTTAAGGCTTTGTGTTCCTTAATTTCAATTTGTATTTTCAGTAGTCTTTATTTCTCACTTTTGAGATAAAATTTGAAAGTACTCTTGTAATTTTTTGTAACAGATTACTGCCAGTTTCACAAAGATGAATGAACTTTCGTCATACTACTTTGTACTCCTTTTTCACAAACCCAGTTTTTGTTGATAATGCTCACATTAATCTTAGTACCTCCAATATTTGATGCTCATATTCGCTGAAAATTTTGTGTCGAACTTTTCATTTGATCATAATTTTTTGATTGATTCATAACAAGCCTCCCTGTTGTCATCATTATTCTTAACTTTGTTGTATTTATATCTCCTTTGTTATAAGTATCCTCATTTTACTGTCTGTTAGTATATCTTGTCCATGCCTATAAGTTGTTTTATATTTTTACATAGTCAATTTTGTTTCGTTGTTGACATTTATATTGGATGTTTGTTAATTTTTAGTCTCATTTTTTGCTTTAATTTAGTTAATTGCTTGAATCCTAGAGCTTTATATTTGCCACAAACTCTTTAATATGAAATTTATTTTTAATCTTTTATTTATTCCACGAATCACTACCATGGAGAAACGTTTATCAGAAGTACAAATATCTAAGGTCTGAAAACATACAAACACTATATTATACTTTTTTATTATGTTTAACCCCTTGTATTTTTACTAGTTATCTGTAATATAATTGACTTGAAAATAAATGATATTTGTAAAAGCTCACATGTTTCACCAATCCTTTCTACAGGTAATTTCAAGTGAAAAAATACAGGTTGAGCTCATACTCTTTACATACGAGGATCAATAAATAAATCCGAGACATTTGGAATCCCCCGCCTTTTAACTGGGCACAGCACTGGTTCTGACAACAAGCATTAACCATTTTACATGTGTTATTTAGTTTCTATTTGAGAGCCATTGAAAGCCTATGATTTCGTGATCTGAAGAGAAAATATTAGTTTCGTGTGCTCATTGATTTTGAAGAAAAAAACTTATCACTCCAACCATAAAAAAACTATTCGCTGAATTTCTTTACAGTAGTACTAGCAAGGAAGATACTGAATTTTCTGGGCATCCAGTTGAAGTCTCTACACATAAAGAACTTAAAAAAATCCACGAGATGCTGTTGGCCGATTTAAGAATGAAAGTGTGGGTTTGTGAAAGTCACGACTCAGTGGTTTCAATTTTCAATGATCATATAGGTATGAGAAAGCTTTTGGCACCATGATTATAATAATGCAGGAGTATTTAATGTTTCCTAGAGGCCAAACAGCTGATACATAACGAGTTTTTCGAAGTGAATAGGCATCAAAGAAAAAAATAAAGAAGATATAATCAACTGCGAATATGATACCAACTTATTGCGTCTATTTAATGATGATTTGGTAAAAACGACATTTTGTTAAGAAAAAAATTATTTAGCATTGTTTAGTTTCCATGGGATAGATCTACGCATTAGGCAACGAATGTTCTCCGTCCGCCTTATCCTCCAGATTTAGTTCTGAGTGACTATTTCCTGTCGCCAAATTAGAAGAAATGTCTCGATAAAAAGAGATTTGAGTCCAGAGATGTAATCATCTCAGACATAAATATAGTAAGAATATCATGAACAAGCTCTATCAATGCAACTTGTTGACCGAAACATTTCTGTGGCGCTGCAAAATCAATAACCTAAAAGTATTCGCCTGAGTAACAGTCAAGCGTTTTTTCATTGATTTTAAATAGGCTTACGACTTAATACATAGAAAAGAACTGTATGAAGCTGCAAAATCAATAACCTAAAAATATTCGCCTGAGTAACAGTAAAGCTCCTTTTAATTGATTTCAAATTGCCATTAGCAATGAATACTAACAAAGATTCGTTTGATAATTTTTCTATAGATATAAGAGTCAGTGAAATCATAAGTTCCATGGAAAACTGTAATCCAGAAACTTCAGCTTCATCTAGGGGTCAGGACCCGACTCCTGGTCCTTCTAGTATTCAAAAGCAAAATGATTTCTCTCCATCTAAAATAAGGCCTTACCCGAAAGCTCCACTACGGAAATTCACTAACCGCCCTCAACGTAAAAGAAAATGCTGTGTTCTCACAGATACGCCAGAGAAGAACGAGTTACAAAAAGAACCCGAAAAAAAGTTAAATAAGACAAAGAAAACACAAGAGACTAAGAAGAGTGAAGGAAAAGGCAAAAGATTGATGACAAAAGATCGAGAGGAAACAGATAAGATAAAAATAGCTAAAAGACAAGGAATAGAAAAAGAAAAAAAGAAAGTTTTAAACTCTGATTCGGAATCTGAACCCGAGGAATGGTTTTGTTTAGCTTGTGGGGAAACTTATGAAAGGATTTGATTATTTTCCTATTAGATTAAGAATAAAACTTAAAAGTCTAAGTTTGTTATAACGTACTAAAAGTTTATAATGCTATATAAATCAAAAGTCTGATTATTGCTAAATATGCCAAATAAATCTTTATAAAATATGAAACTGGTTTTCAATTCCTAATGTTACAATTTGCCCCAAGCCTGTTGTAACACTCGTCAGTTTTTTTTCAAAGCCGTTTCTACCAAAAATTGTTATAGGTTTGATCAAAAGTTTATTTGGGATCGATAGCTGAATAGTTCAAGCGACAAATTGTTACAACTAGCTCCCCGCTCCCTACATATGAGAAGAAAATAAAAGTAACCATGAAAATAAATTATTTTGATATTTTATTCATTTATTTTACGATTTGTAAAAAATGATTATTCAATTATTTCAAAATAATATGAGATTTAATGTGAGTAAATTACAATTACGATTTATTTTAAATGTTTCGTCAACTTTATATAGCATAAAGAATTAATTTTCTTCATAATTCATTTTAATTAAAAGTGCTGGAACAGTTAAATTTTTGCTCAAAATTTAGAATTTGCCACTTATATCACATGAAATGTACACCACCTGGCAAGAAGAAGTAGCCAACCAAAATATTTTTATTTCTTATGCCGCTTGCTGTAAAAATATATCGGAAACCAGAAAAATTTACACTTGACTATTGATTTCAAACAACTACTACATTTTGTTTAAATTTGGCGGAGTCCGCCTACAATTGTTGCAACTTTCTGATTGGTCTGTCCCATTTAGCTTATGCTACCAAACGTGGACAGCTGGTCGATATTGGAGGAAACACTGCACATGGCACTGTTATCGGACTTACAATCAGCCCTCGATGCTATAGCTCATTGGGAACCTTACTATTGGTATAATCCTCGTAGAAGTAAGTGTATTCCATTAAAACTTTCCTTACTGTTTCACCTTTTATGATTGGTAGTGTTTTCAGAAGTTTGAAGTTCGTACCTTTTTTTGGAATATTATGTCTCATTTCTTTTCTATATATGAAATATTTTTTGGAGAACATTCTTTCTAATAATTCCTTGTATAAAATCAATTCGTTTTTGGTACGGAAATTACATGATCTACTTTAGACTACCTCCAAAGATTATATAGGTGAACATAGGTAAACAGCACCTAGATTTATAACAGGAAATTATGTTCTCCTTTTAAATCGTATCAAATATTTATAATCCTTGAAAATAGTGTCAATAGATGGACGTTAAAAATATAATCTCATGAATTTTTTCAATCAATTTTGTACGTGAAGCGAACATAATGTTTTCTCCAATAGTTTTTCGAATAAAAATACTTTTATTTTGCCTATTATTTAATCAATGTAAGTGCACTTCATCTATTAATTTCTAAAAAGTAAGGCTAGATTTTAGTTTTTTTTTTAACGTGTATTTGTAAGAAATTGAAATTATTGAATGCTGCGTTAGAATGTATTATAACTCCTGCGAACTGGTTTCCTTTCCTTACTGAAACAATCTTCAATACAAAGATGGTGATTGATTAAAATGAAATACGATATATATCACACTATAACACATAAAGATAACAAAAACCAATTATTTTGTATTAATTTTTATTGGAAACTTCCTACATTGCTTAATTTTTCTTCATAAATTATTATTGAATTGAATCACATTCCACTAATACTTCTTTATTATATATCCCGATTTGAGTCGTATCTTGTGTAATTTGCTTCGAAACGATTCTTCACACTCATCATAATTGAAATCTTCATGGAAACATTGATAAATTTTTGGTGCATGATAATTTCAATTGCTGGTTTTTTACATCCTTCTCTTTGTGATGTAATTGGCAGTCTAGTGACACAATTTTAATTTTGAGGTACTTTTGGCAGCCATCAATTTCGAAGATTTTCAGTGGATTTGTGAACATGAAAAAAATTGGTCACTGTTATTTTATACAATAGTTTTATTTGAAAGGCATTAGCTCAACAAATATAAAAGCTGGACTAGATTCCACTCTGGGTGAGACTGCTCCTTCGTTATCCATAGTAAAATATTGGGTAGTAGAATTTAAACGAGGCCGTACGATATGTGAAGACAAGCATCGCAGTGGATCAAAAGAGGTGACTACTCCAGAAATGTAGAGGAGAATCCACAAAGCGGTACTAGATGATCGTCAACTGAAAGTGCGCGAGCTAGCAGACATAGTAGGCATTCTCAAAAGTGCGGTACATTGTATATTAACTCGAAATTTGGACATTAGAAAACTGTGAGCAAGGTGGGTACCGCGTTTGGTTACAAAAACATTGTCGTTAAGATGTTTCTATCGACTGTTTGGCAATGTTTCATAAAAATTAAGGCCGTACAACCTGCAAAGATTAGCATCGCAGTGGTCAACCAAAAGCAATACTGGAGATCGGCGACTGAAAGTGCACGAGCTAGCAGGGTTTTCAAAAATTGCGGTACATGGCATTTTGACTGATGGGTTACGAGTTTATACAATGGCCGAAATGACTGATTTTCTGTTCCCAGACTTGAAAAAATGGCTGGATGGTTAAAGTCGGTTAATGGCTATCTTTAAAAACTTGACGATTCTTCTTGTTCAGTCTATTCTGTAATTTTCCTTCGTTTTTCCATTCTTTCAATGTGTTCGAACCATTTTATTCTTTTTGCTTCTTTTTGCTTCTATTATGTTTACTCTATACTCCTTGGTCCATATTTGTTGGTCTCATAGATTCCGCGGCGTATGTCAATACTTGTATTATAACAGTCTTGTAGGCTCTTAATTTGGTTACTTATTCTCTTGCTTCAATGTGTCTCATTTTTTGTATCATTTTTATCACTTATTATTGTTCCTAAGTACTAATGGTGTCGACTATTTTGAAAATAACGTCATTTATCTTTACTGTTTCTTGTTTGTGAACTTCCTTTTCTTTTAAATTTCCATATATTTTGTATTTTTCCCTCTTTCACCTGACTTTTTCGGTTCCTTGCTATAGGAGTTAAATCACCAGCTCATTATGCTATTATTTGTTTTGATTTATTAATGATACTTCCATCATTATTACATTCTCTTATTATGCATGTTAAACAATACCGCTGAGAGTCCATCACTTCGCATAGAATTTAATATAGTTATTTTCACCAATCGTATTAAATTTTGGGGTACTTGTAGGTTTTCCTTGTCCTTCTCTTCAGACCATCGAATGCTTGTTTGAAGTCGATGATGATTAGCATTACGCACACACTCCCTTAAATAGTATAATTCATCATGTTTCGTTAGTGTTAATTTTTGTTTCATGAATTTTTTTAAATTATTGATAAGCATATGGCATCTTCAACGAAAAATTTCGTGTTCAACACTTTGAAGTTGAATCGAAAACTGAAAATAATGGACTAAGCCTTTTAAATTTCACATTGTGAAGTTTGTTACGGAGCTGCGTGTCTAAAAATTCTTAAGGTCAAGTACTAAACTAGAAACTGTAATGGAATTGTTATATTGAAACATCTGTATACGACAACAAGCGTATTTTACTACATGGACCCAATAATAACCGAAATAGCATTGCGGTAGACGGAATTTTTATATTGCATATTTCTTTTGCGAGGAATTAGATAGCACAACTAATTGCCGTGCTTTTTTGTCCATCTAAGGTAATTTTTTCCTGCCCCTTCTTTGTTTTTGTTTCGTTTTTTTGATGCCAAGCCAATGCTGCTAAATCTATTTTAATTTTGGAAACAGCTCACTAATTCAATTGTACGATGTTGATTGATGACAAACCTAGTTGTGGACGCCCATTAATTGACTTAATCGACGAGAATGATGGAAAAATTCGAAATTTTATGTTCACAGACTGTTGACTAACAATCGATCAACTATTAGTGAGTAGCTCTGATCAGAGAATTTCAATTTGGAATGACTAACAATCCGGAAAAAGATTGTGTTGGAACAAGTCGCTTTTCATAAGAATAGCTTGTAACTAATTCAGATTTCCTGTCAAAACTGATGAGTCATATTGCTATGGCTATGACCAAAAATCAAAGTAACAATCAAGTCAAAGGAATATCAACACAATGCTGATTTTCTTTTGTGATACAAAAGACGTAGATCTTGCAGAGTTTATTGCTCAAGTCGGAATACCAATCAATTATTTAGTTTTCAATTTCTTTGACTTATTCTATATTTTTATTGAGTTCTTTCTTGGGTTTAAATCGATTGAAATTATGTTAAAAGTGTTATTTATACATTTTAATGACGTCTCGGTCTTTTCTTCTGACATTTTTCAAAACTAAAAGTGATTATATTGTGAAACATACAAAACAAAGAATAAAAATTACATCTAACTTACCCAAAGTGTAATTCGTCAATGTATATTGCACTAAATTTAAAAACATTTTTTTTCAATTAAAAACAATATGTTGATATTACTTAAATAATGTAATTATCTAAAAATCACCCCTCACCCCCATCGACTTGGGGTTGTGGGGGTAAAAAAGAAAAGTGTACTGAACATAAAAAATATCATTCCAGCCATCATCATGCCTTGTTAAAAAATTAGAGAGTGCTAAAGAATAAAAATTTGACATTTTCGGAATTACGTGTGTTAACAAATTATAGATTTTATTTGAAAATATATAAACAAAAAATTCAGCTAAATAGTGAAAATAATTTGTGAAAAATACATGAAATTAATTCAGTTGAATTATAAACAAATATAATTGTTAATTGACGTAACCATAAGTAATTATTATTTTATCACAGAAACATTGAAGATTCAACTATTTTTTATGGTAAAATAGGGTAAAAAAGGATCAAGGGGTGGGGAATGAGGGGTTGTGTTGAAAGAGCACGGAAAGATGTTGTATAAATAATGTTCTTGAGTAGAACATAACCTAACTTAACTTAACCTAACCTAACCTAACCTAACCTAACTTAAAAACAATGACCGACAGTTAATTCCACCTTCCATATATTGTAATCATCCCCCTCTAACACTTCCCACAACCCCAAGTCGATAGGGGGTGGGCAATAATTTCAAGATAATTACCTAAATAATCACTATAAAGACAGCACAATTAAAATACAGTGAACATTTATATTGATGGAATGAATGTGTGGCATTGTAACGCCAACCAGTGATATAGTCTAACACTAAGGCTACACAAGTTGCAATTCAAATCAATGGTACATAAATGGTATATCTGCATATATAATATTTAGATCCATAGCCTTGTAATTTATCTCTCCACTTCTTTCGGTCCCTTGCCTTTCTTCTCCAGTTCTTGATGCTTTTCTCTCTAAGGTCTTTTTCCACTAGTGCCCTCCACCGTTTTCTAGGTCTACCTCTTTTCCGCTTGCGCTCTGGTATCTTTCATGCAACTCGGTTCAAGAGTCTGTCTTCTTTCATTCGTTCTAAGTGGCACAGCCATTGTACCTCTTGTTTTTATAAAGGCGCTGATTGGTGACTCATTGAAAAGTATGTAAATTATTTGGTTCGATCTTCTGTCCAATCGTCTACTTTCCTCCAAAAATTCATCTTATTATTTTTTTCTCCCAGCTTTCCAGTTTCTGTTTATTTTTATTCGTCATTACCCAAGTATGTCAGGGTGGGTTTAAAAATTGTTAGATATGGCTGCCTGTAGATACCTACAGCTGTTACTTTCGGCAATTCTTAGTTCGATTTCTTTTTCTTCTTAGCTTTTATTATCTAGGAGTACACCGAAATACATGCAATTTTCTACTTCCTCGAATTCTATTAACGTCCCATCATGTTTATGACGTAATACACTCATACATACAACTATCGCCGTTCAATAGTTATTGCCACGCAGCTCCACGCACCTTACTTACCCGATCTTGTTCCGTGTAACTTTTTCGTGTATCCACGCACTAAAAGAAACATGCCAGGTTATTTATTCCACAACTAAATAATTCGAACAATGGAAACACCTATGGAACAAATGTAGTAGCTGTTATAGAGAGTATTTTGGAGGATATAACGTTGTTTTGTAAAAAAAATATTTACACAATGGAGCTGGAATCTATACTAAAATTTAACTCAATTTTCACTCGAACTCACCATAACTAAGTCGTCAGTCTCATTTAATAAGATTTAATTAGGTATAAGTGTCCCTCAACTGTGGTCATCTTTTATTTCTAATGAAAATATTTGTTATTAGTATTGTTGAATAATTTTTCACGACTTCTCTATTTAATTTTCAGCTTTGTCATTGGAATGTTTCACTTGCAGTTCTCAGACGAATTTAAACAGCGATATGTACAGTAGATGTGAATACGTGGATTATTCATATTATGACAAGTCCAACTTATCGCATTGCCCCTCTCCAAATGTTTGTGCCAAATACATAGTAGAACGTGAGTATTTTCAATATCTAAGTCAGGGGTAGACAAA
Organism: Diorhabda elongata; assembly: GCA_026230145.1. Lineage (NCBI taxonomy): Eukaryota > Metazoa > Arthropoda > Insecta > Coleoptera > Chrysomelidae > Diorhabda > Diorhabda elongata. The sequence continues at coordinate 6,301,570 of CM047928.1, forward strand.
GCGGCGCCCGCGGGCGCCATGGCGCCCTCGATCGATTTTTAATGCGCCCTCGCTGGACTAATGTAAATGTATAATAGCCAGAGCGATTTACTTACTTTTTCGAATAGACCACGCCTAGACCATGCATTTAAAACTACAAAGTAATCCGAAATAATTATTTTCTTTCAAAACCCTTCACGGATAAATGTAAAAAAAAAGAATATATTATTTTAACGATGAATGTTTGTTGTGTAATAATAGTATTGCTATTTCCAAGAAAAGTAATATTGAACGACATTTTAAGACTGTTAATACCATTTTTGATACTGACTATCCAATGAACTCTGAAATTAGAAGAAAAAAAATTATTTCTTTAAAATCTTCAATAACTAACTAGCAAAGTTTTTTACTAAACCACTGCAACAACATAAAGCAGCAACGATAGCGTCATATAAAATATCTCATTTGCTAGCTAAGAATGAAAAACCATTTACAGATGAAGAATTAGTGAAAGAAGCCATGTTAGAAGCCGCTGATTCACTTTTTGAAGAATTTAAAAATAAAACGGAAATATTTTCAGCTTAAACACGTTGCAATTATCAGCACGAACTGTTACTAGAAGAAATGAAGTAATTGCGGAGAATTTCGTGGCAGAATTACCAAATGTAATGGAAAATTATATTTTCTTTTCGCTACATATGGATGAATCGACAGACGTGACAAATATATCACAAATAGCAATTTGCGTGAAGATGGCATTTTCTGATTCTACAGCAAAAGAAGAATTCCTTAAAGTTCTGCCATTAAAGGGAAGTACCAGAGAAGAAGATATCTTTTCTACTTTCAAAAATTATATAACAGATGTAAAATTATCTCTACAAAAGCTGTCATGAATTACAACAGACGGAACACTAGCAAAAAAGTATTTATTGCCTTATGTAGACAGGATTCGTTATTCCCGAAATTTATTTCTTATCATTGTCTACGGAAATGTTATGCGCAAAAACTATCGATTATGAACACGTATTCACGATAGTAACAAAAATTATTAATTCCATAAGATCGGGAGCTTGCTTAAATTACTTTTAAAAGATGAGGACGTTCAGTTCACAGATCTTCATTTACATACTAAAGTGAGGTGGCTGAGCAGAGGTAAAAACGGTTTATCATGCTTTTGCCACAAATTATAAAGTTAGGATTGGTTAATCAACCTCGGGTTTCCGACAAGGGAAAAATCAACATATCGCTGACATGATTAGTGCAGTAAATGCATTCAATTGCGAGTCTTTGTTCTCAAATATGAAATATGTGAAATGAAAATATCGAACAAAGCTTAATAACTCATATTTAGATAATGGTTTAAGGAACGGGAACTCTAAATATATCCCCAATTATAAGAAATTATCTGAAAATATGGATTCCCAAGTTTCACACTGAATTATGTACCATTGTGTATGACACCAACAAAACAAAGTTATAAAAAATCTGTTTTTTTAATGCCTATTTATACCTGTTGATTATCTTTAAAATATGCGCCCTCGGTGATTTTCAAATTTAGTATTGTGCCCTTAAGGACAAACAGGTTGCTGACCCCTGAGCTAAATGATTACATATTATTTGTTCGTTCTTGAATACACAGTGTCCTAACGAAAACATGACCAAGAATTTTTTGAAAATGTGAAGAACACATATGAATAATCGACATAATCTCATAAATTTCATCCTCATACTAGAATATTAGTGCATAAATCAAACAAAGATCATCCTAAAAGTCTGATTTTAATTCTTTTTAAAGAATTTAGTGACTTAAATAACAGCCCACATCGATTGTACAAGACGTGTTTTTCGACGAATTAACCTTTATATTCAATGGTGAAGTTACTGTCGTTATTGAAGTAAGACTAATCTTCATTTGTCCAAGAAAACATAAAAAAACACTATTGATGACGTAACTGTCCCAATGAATACTGACCCATTGAAAAATGATCCTAACCAAATATCTCTCAGGACCACTAACTTTCAAGTTATTATAATAAAATAAACCAATTTCATACACATCTAAACAATATTCTATGCACTTTTATATACAGGGTGGGCGAGAAAGTCGTAAGATATTACAAATTCTCTTGCGTTTGAACGTTATGAGAGGGAGCTGCGCGGTTGATGGGGATGAGTAGCTCGGTTCTCGGAAATTTGTTGTGGTGCGCTATTGTTCGGCGTTTGTTGTGTGATTCGATCGTAGATCAGAAAGTTCGAGGCTACTAGCTCTAAACTTCATCAGAATCCCAAGATCAACAAGAACGAAGACATAACTCAATAAGTTAGAGCTTCAGTTGAACGTAATCCTGGTCCATCGACTCGCAAGCGATCAGTCGAACTTGTGGTATCCAGAACATCTTTGCGTCGCATTTTGTCGTAAGAACTTGAAATTACGTCAGTATAAAATTCGCTTGTGCAGAAAATACTGCCAAATGATTTTATTTCAAGACGAGTTTTTGCTGGAATAATGTTGGAACGCTTTCAGAGTTTCAACAATATACTGCAAAGCATTAAAAGTCTCTGCATTCGCGAAATGTAATCGTTTGGGCGGCCATATCAGCGCACGGAATTATCGGACCCTATTTCTTTCAAAATCAACATGGGCAATCTTTCAATGTAAATTCTAATCGATATATAGCCATATTAAGGGAATTTTTCTTTCCCCAACCGCAACAATTTGAAGCCTATATTCGTACGACATGGTTTCAGCAAGATGGCGTGACATGTCATACTTCTCTTCGGCGGTCGCAAACCAGATGTTTCATTGGAAACTAATATCTCGCCGAGGTGACATTGCATTGCTGCCTAGTCCAGACATAACACCACAGGATTTTTTTATGTGGGGATACCTGAAAAGTAGAGTATACTCCAATAACCCAGTCACGCATAATCAGAGCAACATCTGAGAAGAAATAGCAGCTATTCCCCGCGCGATGTACCAGTGAGTTTTTACCAATTTGAAATCTAGATTCCATACCTGGATGATGCTCTTTTTAACAAATGAATTATATTACTTCATTTCTCAACATTACTCGATTCCGACAATAGTCTGTCTGGCAATCGCTGTTCCCCATCTATTTAATCACTCCATAGGTAATAATTGTAGTGACTGCCTTAAATCTGCGCTTATCTATTTTAAGACAGTTTTGTACGATATTATCTTTTTTTTCCTATATACATATATTTCATGTTTCCTCCACTTATACATAAACTTAACTTTCGTACTTTTCTGTCTAGATCATATTATTTTCTATTGGCTTGTATCGTAACATCGTCTGCATATGCTTCAAGGTCTACTTAAGCTTCGAAATATGGTAACAATGATGTGAATATATCAAATCTGACATTACCATCATGATGTTTGACATTTTTAATAGTGAACCTTCTAAGAATTGTCTTACCAGTGCAATTTGAGTTGCACACAAATCCTTAAGACATTATTTTTGGTCAAAAAATGGAATTAAATCGCGAACATTTTGTATGACTTTCAGCGTGAATTAAAACAACAGCAGTGTGCTAATCAACTCGCTTTGACTTGTGGTGATGGAGCACCATCTCAACTCACCGTGTTTTGCTGGTTTTCCGAATTCATTCATGGTCGCACTTCGCTACAAGATTAATTCGGATGAAATCGGCTGTTTTGCTAGAAAACATCAATGCTGTGCGTAAACTGATATGGCAAGATCATCATGTGACATACCGTGAGCATGAGGTATACTTAGCATCAGTTCCACTCGCATTTATTCAAAATGGCATGCACATTAAAATGAATTATTCGCGTTGGATACTGCATAATTTGACAATCGCTCAAAAAAAAGCTCGTGACGATTGGTGCAATGAAATACTGAAAAAAATCAAAAGACGTCTATAAAATCGTTATAGGTGACGAATCATAGATCTATGCATATGAAACCGAAGCTAAACAATAACACTTCGAAGCAAATGCTCTGTTTTTTCGGATTAAGTGGATATGTTGCCACCGTTCAATTAGAGTAAAGTAGAATGGTCATTTCTGAATGAACTGAATTCTAAACCAGCTTTTTTGCCAAAAGTGTTCGACAAAATCTGGAAATCACAGAAGATGAATCTTCTCCACCACGGCAATGCGAGCTCTCACACATAAGCTCAAATAAAAACGTTTTTGAACAGTCAAAATAAAAGAATTGAAGGGTAATTCGGCGTATAGTCCTTGTTTGGCATCCAATGATTTCTTCAAATCATTCAAAAATAAATACGTTCTCAACATCTTTCTGTACCTGAAAAAACGGTAGATGAATTCAAATTACTCAATCGGAATGAAAAAAAATGCTCCGACAATTGGTACAAACGCATGCAAAAGTTTATCTTACTGTAGAATATTTTAAAAAATAAAACTATTTCCAAATATAAATATTTGTTTTTATTTGTCTATCTTAAAGTTTAAGTAGCAATCCTCGTATAAGTTTCAATTAATTCTCAGTATACTTTCCTTCACAAAATTTTTGAGATTTTAATTCCTAGCTCATTTACTTTCTAATTAGTGTGGCAATGGAGTTTCGAAATGTTTAAACCGCATTCTAACAATGTATCAAAGTCTTTAGAATCAATGATCATGTTATGTAAAAGCTATTTCAATAACTCTGGGTGGTTGATGATGGAATAATAGAAATCCTCAATATGCCTCGTAATGTTTCCAAAACCTATTCACGTATAATTTTAGTATTGAAATTTTCTGCTTCATTTTAGTTTGATTTCCATACCATATTTTAAATGCTCCAGCTGAAACGGTGGTATGCTCTAGGTTTACGTTGAAGTTTATGCTCCATGAACTGGAAAGTAATGGTTCACGAATCCGCCTCGTTTGGTGCAGCTAAAAGTATAGCTAGCACATACCTGAGCAGTATATACGCACGACAAACTCTGAGAAGATGGATAGAAACACCAGGCTACTGTACTTAGATAGGCGCGAAATTCAACTGAGCACTGTCCTTCTAACCAGATACGGTCATCAAATATGCCATTTTCATACTATAGACATCATGGACGATCTGGAATACCGCTACTGCATGGAGGAGGAAGAAACTACAGACCATGTTATCACTAAATCTTCCTGATACGGGCGAGGTTGTAACTTACCTCAACTTACAGTTTACTTAGTGACATTAAACGTTCAAGTCAAGGCACCTGATCAACTTTTCAAAGGACATCAGCCTTTGGTAGTTTTAAGTCAGGGACGACCCGCCTATCAAGAGGTTCATGTACGAAACGATTCGTGTCTCCCCAATGTTTCAATCATGAACTAAATGAACTAACGGACTGATAATATAATTAAATAACAATATTATATTTATTTGTCATTTTTCTTGAGCCTTTATTAGTCGAAGAAACGTCAAAATCAATATATGAATTTATCAATCTGTCATTTTAGAATCCTGCCAATCTATCTATTTATCTCTACATGAAACTAGGAATCCATTAATCTATAACAATATCAAACTATTAATACATCAATTTATCTATCTGTCAGTTTGTCAATCTATTAATTTATCAATTTCTGAATCTGCCAATCTGCCAATCTATACATATGTCAATATATAAATAGAACAATCTACCAACCTATCATTGTGTGCCCTATCACTTTATCAAACTAAGAATCCATTGATCAATGAATATTTAATACTATTGATTCATTCATTAATCAGTGTGCGAATCTATAAATCTGTCATTATATGAATCTATATGCAATAAACCCATTATTCTATCAATATATAAATCAATTTATTAATCTGTCAGTTAATCAATCTATTGATTCGTAAATCTTTCAATGAATTAATCTATCAATGAACCAATTTTTGAATATATATCATTATATCAATCTATTAGTTTATCTGTCGATCTATTTATCTATAAATATATTAATTCATCAATTAATCTATCTGAAAATCTACCAATTTATCAATCTGTCATTTTAGAATCCTGCCAATCTATCTATTTATCTCTACATGAAACTAGGAATCCATCAATCTATAACAATATCAAACTATTAAAACATCAATTTATCTATCTGTCAGTTTGTCAATCTATTAATTTATCAATTTCTGAATCTGCCAATCTGCCAATCTATACATATGTCAATATATAAATAGAACAATCTACCAACCTATCATTGTGTGCCCTATCACTTTATCAAACTAAGAATCCACTGATCAATGAATATTTAATACTATTGATTCATTCATTAATCAGTGTGCGAATCTATAAATCTGTCATTATATGAATCTATATGCAATAAACCCATTATTCTATCAATATATAAATCAATTTATTAATCTGTCAGTTAATCAATCTATTGATTCGTAAATCTTTCAATGAATTAATCTATCAATGAACCAATTTTTGAATATATATCATTATATCAATCTATTAGTTTATCTGTCGATCTATTTATCTATAAATATATTAATTCATCAATTAATCTATCTGAAAATCTACCAATTTATCAATCTGTCAATCCATTAATTATCAATGTATGAATATATCAAAATGTCAATCTCTCAGTCCTTCCATCTACCAATTTATTATTCTATCAACGTATAAATCTGTATAATTCTATCGATTCAATCAATTTATCAATGTGAAATTACAAATCTTTCTAGTATGTATCTCTTTTTACTGTTTTAAATATTTCTCACTGTTTTCGCAATTCACGTATTGGATCGAGGAAGTTCTTAGAAACGTTTAATTGTACTTTCTGTTTTAGATGACGGAGTAAAATGGGTACATAGAGCATGCCAACCAAGAGACATCTGTTCCTTCATTGCAGCAAGATATAACGACCCCAGAAATATCTTAATAGATTGTCAGACATGTTCAGATGAGAATGCGTGCAACTCAATCGGAAAAATCATACCATTTTCAATATTATTTCTGTTACCGTTATTTTTAGTTAAGCTTTGAGTGTGATAATCGTAAAAGTTATTGTTCAAATTCCTAAAAGTGTTTCTTATTTTAAGTATACACATTTTTTGTTCAATATTGATTTCTTAGTGTTGAAAATCTGTCTTTTATGTGGGTTTTGGGTATTGGGTTTTTCATTATCAACCGGAATTATTGCTTGAAGAAAAAAGAAGTTTGAATTATAGAAACAGAAAGAAATTCATACATCCATCGTGTGTAGACGTTGTGTGATTTCGTCTGAATATTATTAGCAAGCTATCAAACTTTCATTTGTGTTCTAATTTGAGAAAATACGAGAAAGTAATAGTGTTTATTTAAAGTAGGAATTTTTCTCAAGATTTACATGGATCCGAATATATAATTTCAACATTATACCATTTTTGAGTTATTAAATGTTATTGTAAATATGAAAGAATATCGTGAATAAATTTGGCTATTAGAATTAAAATGATTATGACTGATAATTGGCATTTTTATGATGAAATCATTGGAATAGTTTGAAATAAAAAAGAATAAGTCCAAATTTTTATCTGTCTTGCAGAAAATTATAAAAATTAGCATACAATACAAAGTTCCGGATACGATAATGTACCCAAAAAATCTTATACCATGTGACTTAAGCCTTTACGGAAAATGAATAATCCTTGTTCTTCATACCTCCCTCAAAAGTACGCATCTTTTGCACCTATTTCAAGACATATTGTTAAAAAATTGTTACAATTTGTAGACAAAAGCTTATAAAAACTAAAAAGCAAACATAAAATTAACTAAATAAAGATACAAATGAAATAAAATTTCAATATACAGAAGAAAACCATAATGAATAACAAAATTATAAGTGATAGTAATATGTAATAATTAGTCCATAGCAAAATTAAACCAGTATGCAGCAAGTCCTCAATTAAATATTATTATTAGAATAGAAGTCGTTTACAGAGTAGAAGTGACTTTCCAGCAAATATCCCTTCAAATTATTGCGAAATGCGGGAAAAGATAATATCGATTTGATTTCAATTGGCAAGTGATTGTGCATTTTTTACATTGTATAATATTGAGCCCTTAACTAATTCTGAACTTGGATTAGGTAAGTAAAGATTGTGCTCCGCGTTGCTAAGTGGATAGCCGTGAGAAGATCTTTTTGAAATATGAGAAGCGTGCCTACCGATTAGGCAAACGGATTCAAAGGTGATTAAGAAAGCATGAGTCAGAATTTTTGATCTTTCAAAGAAGTCCTGGCAGTGAACCCTGTTGTTTAGTCCGAGTAAATATCTAACAGCTCTGTTTTGTAGTTTGAGGATTCGCTCAGATTGAGTCGTACCACACTTACACGAGAAGGGGATGGGCATATCGGAGGTGAGACTCAATAAGGGCATAATAGTTGGATAAGTTCAGTTCTTTGGAAACTGATCTCAGGAAAGAGCAGGAGGAACTTAACTTTTTCGATAAGGCGACAATATGTAACTCCCATTTCAAAGAATTGTCTACAATTTAATAAAAAAGACGGCAATGTATTTTTTTATGATAAAACTTTAGTCTTAGAAACTTTAAGACAGGGAATATTAGAAACGCACCAATATTTAAGGGTGATTAGGTCACTGGATATGGTCCTATGAACTGCCGTGAGATTAGGGCTGCTACAAGAGAAACTAGTGTCGTCTGCGAATAGACATATTTTACCACTGATGTCTAGATATGCGATGTCATTTATAAACAGAAAAAACAAAATAGAGCCTTGTACTCCACATTCTATTACCTTGCAAGATGACATCGTTTTATCAACCCTTACAAGCTGACTTCTGTTGGTAAGGTATGACTTAAACCATGCGATAGGAGTTCCCCTGAAACCGTAGTACTGCAATTTGATGATTAAAATATTATTATTAACACAATCGAAAGCATTAGAAAAATCGCAAAAAGTTTTTGCAATGGAGTAATGGCTGTTTAGACTGGAGTAAACATTATTTAGGATGGAGGATATAGCATCGTTTGTGCATTTGTTACTTAAAAACCCAAATTGATGGGTAGAGAATAATTCTTAATTTAGTGCATAATTTTAATTTTGGCTGCATGAACCAAGTTTAAAAAGAGTTCATTTGTAACGTAAAATATTATGTGGAAGTAGTTTATGATGTAACTATTATAAAAGCTTAAATTTTTGCTCCTAATATCAGCGTTTCGTATCTGTATGTGAATGTGACTTGTGTCTGGAATTTTAGTTAATTAAGAACAAATAATTATAGTTATAGAATCAGATATACATAAAAGACATGTTCAAGAATTGGAAATCACCGACGACGATCGTAAGGAACAGTCCAATTTATTATTTTAGAAACATAAGAAGAACATAAGTGTACTAAGATCATATTTTCATCCCAAGTCTTTAAAATGACTTGAAATGAAGCCCATGAAGTTTTTTCGAATTTCTTTTTCAACAAAAATTTGTTTGCATAACATACATAAAAAATAAATAATATATATAAAACTAATTTTCTGGATTCAAAGTATATTTGGTATTTAAAGGGTATTTCAGTTGAATAAGAATAAAAAATATTAATAGTTGTAAGAATGGATATACATAGGTGAGATTTTTCAAGAATTGGAATTCAAAGATGACAAAGATTTTATAGAGTTTATAGGAAATAAAGCGGTTTCAAGAGCTCCACGGAACTTTCAAAACAGAGAAAATCATTATTTTTAATGGAATGAAGAAAAATTTTGATGAACTAAAGTAGCTCTCTAATTTATTATTTCAAAAATGCGAGAATATATCAAGAACATAAAGATACGAAAAACATTTTCCGTTGTAGAATTCACAAAATGTGATAAAAACTTACAAACTAGAACTGAAAAATTTTTAATACGTAGGTACTAACTACAAAAATAAACAGCAAAGATATCGCACTAATTTTATTTTTACATGAAAGCCTCTACCTTAATCTACCTTTCTACATAATTTCCGTGAATATTGAGGCACTTGTCATAACGTGGCACCAATTTTTTGACTTCGTTATCGTCTTGAAGACGCTGACTGCCCAGGTATTTCTTCAAGTGCAGGATCAAATGGTAGTCGCAGGGCGCCAGATCAGGGCTGTAGGAAGGATGATCTAGAGTTTCCCATTGAAAAGATTTGATGAGATCTTTGGTCCGATTCGCCACATGTGGATTGTCATGCAGCAAAACGATACCCTTACTCAACTTGCCACGTATTTTGTTCATGATTGCACAACGCAGATTATTCAATGTCTCACAATAAGATTGTCTCATTACGAGGCCGAAACTCCACTAGCAATACCCCTTTTCTATCCCAAAAAACTGCACATGATTTTCCGGGCAGAAATTGTTTGCTTAAACTTCACTTTTTTGGGTGATGATGAATGTCGCCATTCCATGGACTACTGTTTCGATTCTGGTGTAGTTCTCAAAAATTCTAGAAAATAAAGAAATAGAACAAAAAAATAGATAGACCTTCCTAAAAATCAATTTAAAAAACTGTATTCAAATCGCCTGCTATAATAAAAACTTATATAAAAAAACTAACATCAAACGAATTATAGGGTATATTCAAAGTATATATAAAAGTGCCGCGTCTTCGCCGAATTTTAGAATTCTGCTTCAACCGGACAGGGCCGGCACCAGGACCCATACCACTTTGGTTCGTTACCATTCAGAGAAGTGCAGTAGAAATTTACTGCATAAATGTTTCATTCGAAAATACAAAAGAGATTTTTATATTTTTCATGGGCCTTCTTAACGACTCCCAAATTATGACTTTAAATCCAACGAGAAAATATGGACTTTGGTAAAAAAATAAAAAACAACTAAGCTTGTAAATCACTTGCAGAGCTCTCGTATAATGAGAATTATCATATAATCTATGGATAATATAACTTACTATTACTACGTAGTTAATAATCTAGATTGATAAAGCTTGATAAACATTTAGTTTGTTTGACTTGCAAAATTTGTAACGCTTAAATTAACTAAACAATGAGTCATAATAATTTTTAAAATACCGAAAAGTTGAGGATGCATAAAATTTGTTTCTTAAATTAACAACTTGTAAACTTTCTTATCTTTATATTCAGTTTACTTAATTCATAAATGCTCTATATATACCTTATCTAAACAAGTTGCTTAATTTAAATTACAAACAATTTGTCGCCTTAGTGGAAATCAGTGTACTACACAAATTATTAAGCCAAAGATGAAGAGATTAATTCGGGCATTTTCAACTGCTTTGGTGATTTTCTTTTACATAACTGAAAGTAAGTAACACAATATATAAATAAAAATAGTTCGTTATCAAATATTTAATAAATTTGAAAAATTACAACAATAACAAGTGAAGTCTGAGCACCAAAAGAAGCTAAAAATAATTCGATTTAGATGTGTTAGAGTTATAGTGATATTGGTAGAACTAAAATATGAAGATTTAAACCAAAACACTAATATACAGAGTGTTAAAATATGAAAATTATGTGTGCTTCAGCACTTTCCCATATTTGTTCATACTTAATGGATTCAAACATATGAAAATAGTGTGAAATTCTGTATCAGCCTCCTATCAAAGATTACGAAAGGTATAAAGAAGGATGTTTTTCTCTCTATATTCTGTTTCACCAACAGAATTGTAATTTTAAAAGAATTTTTTGATTCTCCGATACTTTTTATATAAAGTAGTTTCATTCTGTTGTATTATTTTAATTGGTATCAATAGTATTAGCAAAAAAGCATACAAGATGGAAACTAGCTGTCAAAAACAACCCCATTCACTAATGTGTGATCTCGACTGTAGGTCGAGATCACAAGCGCCATAAACTTACAACAAGAGGTACAAATCCAAGTAAATAAGGCTTCAAAAAAATCTAGCTATCGGAGGACTTCATATAGGAAAACAAATATACCACCGATATTAAAGTAGCATATACAAAACAATCTTTCTACAATACATATGCAGGGGAAACTCGAGCTGACACAACAGAAACAGAGCAGGGGAAACTCGAGCTGACACAAAATAATGAACATGATGAGGGCAACAGAAATGAAAACATCGAGAACTATTGAAGTAGTGAGCCTAGGAGATCAAACCAGAAACAGAACTATAAGAGAAGATCTGAAAATTCAGGATATAGTACGATTCCCAAGATCTAGGCGGCGATATTGGAGATACCACGTCGATAGAATGATGGAATATCGATGTGCAAAGGATGAAAAACCAACTTCAAGGAAACCTCCCGACAGATGGCACGAGAGCTGGACATCTACTTCTCAAGTCACTGAATAGTAGAAGCAACAAGACTAAGTCTTGAAAAAAGAGGAAAAAGAAGAAGTATTCTATGTAGATGATTGAAGCTTTTCAAATAATACTTTGTAACTTTGCCAACAACTCGCTTCGGTCATACGTGTACAGAGATGAAAAGATTTATAGTTTATTGTTAATAAAGAATTCAAATTCTAGGTATATCACATTTTATTTGACGCAATACATCCAATAAATAGAAGAACTGTAGATTATCACTTAAATTCACTTGTAGGCGTTCATTAAACATTACTTATTTCGCAATAGTTTCGTATGTGTAATCTCTTTTGTAAAATTTAAAATATAATGTGAATCTCAACTAACAATTGAAAAAACTGACCAACGAATGAATTTGAAAAGCAACAGTCTTCGGAACTGGAAGGTTAATTGTTATTGGGGGATAAAATCAACTAACTCAGTACAAAGACAACTTTACTAATCATCAACCTAGCTACTGCGTCGTGTATATCAAACCAAAAGAGTACCCTTCCCTTAGAAATTTAAGGGGATTCCTAGGGAGGCAGAAACCCTAGGAAGAAAATTGGAAATTATTGTGTATTCCGAATGTCTAAGTGAATCGGTTTCAGTGAAGAATTTTCACTTTCACCTTACCTTAGTCAATATTGAAAAATTGGTTTAAACGATTTCTACAAAAAAATATAATTGCTATACTTAAATGTAATTAAGTATATATAAAGTTATAAGAATTCAAAAAACATAACTACTACGCTGAAGTGTTAGATATATGTAGTTTGTTTATTTATATAAACATAGTATGTATAGTGAAGAAACGAGTGGTATGAAGTTATTCCTGTTATCTACCAACACCCAACTCTACAGCTAATGTCTGACCCGATTCACCTTTTTTCATGTTTTAACACAAATGCGGTATACACCTGACAAAGAACGGTTTGAAACTGAAACTAAGCTATCCACAACCAGTCAAATGAATGGAAATTATTTAACAGAATCAAGTACAATCAACAAATTAGGTATACAGTTAGTAAACCAACATGTATTGAACGAATTATCTTGCTACTCCTGATTATAACTATTATTGTTCTGTTAATCATATATAAAGTTATACAATATGTCTCTTATTTTATGCTCAATTAACGTATCGTCTCGGATTACCTAATTTCTATCTTATTTTTATTGTTTGAAACCTTTTATAGCAACTACTCGGTCGGGTCTTGGACGGTTGTGACGCCTGTTTCAACCATGTTCCAGATATCGTTAATAATAAATTTGTATCTCTCCATAAATAAGGCCAAATTATTAAAAAAAACAATAACATACGCTCTGTTAAATTTACTGGCCCTTGCTAAGCTTGTTTCTTCTGGTTTTCGAATGAATTGATCTTGATATCGTTTTATGAAACTGCTGAGCCAGTCTAGCCCAGTCATTTTATTTTCGCTCCATGTTTTTGGCGTTTTCAAAGCATTGACGTTAGCATATTCATAGGCTAGTGTGCGGACTGCCTTGGGAAATAATCCAAAATGAATGTCAGACGTTTTGAGAATATATTTAACTAGTTTTTCATAATCGGAAGTAAAAACCGGATGATTTTTAACGTAATAAGATGGCGTAACCAAATGTTCATCAAAGAACTCAGCTTCTGGAATTTTTTGGTAGTACCTTGCTCGATAATTTATATTAAATTCAGTTGCTGCTTTTCTTATTGAATATCTATTTAACTTGACGTATCGAACAGCTTTTAGAAGTACATCAGGTAGTGTGTTACCTTTCTGTGTCTTTCTTTTGAAGCTACAAACCATATTTGCCTGAAAAAAAATCAGCATAAAACAATATTCTTTGTAGAATGTTGCACAAGCTGTTAACCAGAGCTGGTTGTCACATGTGACGATAAGCCCCTGCCATTTGAGACAACCGGCCCCATTTGCACACAGTATTTTTTACCCTTAATAACAGGATTATTGCAACAAATGCAAATTCGAAACTTACGTTAAATCAAAGCTAAGTAAGCACTCAGTAAAATATATATAAAAGTTATTGTTCACTCTTAACAAATTTTTCCACAACACAAATTTTTTAACACACTCTCTGCCAATAACTCGTAATTGACTCTCTTGAAGAGATTTTTTACAAAGGTCCACTACGAAATAATTAGTGAAACTATTTTTCAAATATCTATTTGATAACGAATTTGTATTCAAATTAGTATTTTTTAATAATATAATACGATTTAATAAAATTGTGAAAATTGCAGAGCCAGCTAACGTGTTAAATACCATGAAATTCACCGCTTTTTTGTTTTCTCTCGAAAGAGCGTATAAAACGTATAAAACGTGAAGTAAGACAGGGTGGTAACCAATACTTTTAAATATATATCCAGAAACCACTAGCAGAAGAGAAAGCGAGGATTCGAGTAAATGGAGTCCCAGTTGATAACATAAAATATGCTGCCGACACTGTCTTAATAGTGGAGAATATAGAAGATATTCAAAGAATTACAGAAAAAGTCAGCGAGCAGTAGGGGCTACACATGAATTTAAATAAAACTAAATGCATGCACATCTCCAAAATGCAAGATCAGAATGCACAGCTACAAATTGGAAATAACCACGTTGAAAAAGTACAGAAATTCAAATATCTAGGGACCTGGATTAATTCGAAAAATTACAGCACTGAAGAGATAAAAGTAGGAATTGAAATTGCTCGCGTTACATTTTATAAAATGAAAAACTTGTTTCGATGTTAAAACTTGGATAACGAATCGAAAAAGACAATGATAAAATGTTACATATACCCGATTCTTTTGTGCGGAATGGAGACAATTTCATTAAACAAAGCAATAACGAAAAAAACTGGAAGCCCTTGAAATGTGGATATTGAGAAAATGACTACGAATATCATGGACAGATAGAATCGCAAATGAAGAATTTTGACGCAAAATGGTTACAAAAAGAGAATTATTGACTTCGGTCATGTAATGAAGGGATAACCATACGAATTCCAGAGATTGATTATGCAGGAAAAGAAGGTATATGACAACGAAGAATATCATGGCTGCGAGTGATTTAACTGCACACCAAACCAATTGCTTAGATCATTTGTGAATATAATACAAATAGTCACGATAGTCGCCAAACTTCATCCGAAGATGGCACTTTAAGAAAAAGGGAGAGCGTGTATATACCATAGACGACGACTTTCGCACTGAATACATAAACTACCGCCAATAAAATTAAGGTTAAGACACATTTACATTTTGCAGCGTTGCTCAGATCTAGAATTTGTGACAATCAATCCGTGTGACAACCAGCCCAGGTCTCCCCTATATTAGACTAATATTTCACAATATTTTGATATTGCCTTTTTTGTGTATCAAAATACTATTCCTACATTCTTATATCCGTACATTTGTTTCAAAACAAATGAAAGAGCCGACACGCAATTCTCATATTCATTTGCAACAATAAAATACACGGAGATCAATTAATAATTATATAGTATCCATCTCATGTGATTATTATTAATATGGACTCTAATACGTGTTTACTATAATTTTTATATTGCTGCTGAGAATCAAAATAATAAGTTGTTACAAAACTTCTCAAACACCCTGTATAACCTTCCTTACTTATTTCTAGGTTATTCTCTGGAGTGCTATTCCTGTGCAACTTTAACAAACTCATCCAATAATTGCGAAATGATAGATTCTCATACGGATAATGAAACATGCGCGGAGAACGTCACACACTGTGTGTCAATACTTTCATTTGGTACGTAAATTTTTATTTTTTAGCATAACTATCAACTATCAATCACTTATGTCTCGTAACCACCAGTCACAACACAACGCTCAACATCAACAGCAATGCAAAACGTTTTGCTTTTGTACAACCTGCAATTTACCATCAAATATGTGACCAAGTTGAAATATGATTATTTGAAGTTGTATGAAATTATCTGACTGGATCTTAAGATCAGTATGTTATTCTTCATATGGATGACAATATTTATCAGTCTCTTCAGTACCGAATCCTTTCTACTAACATTGAAATCATTCAGAACAAATTTCGAGTTCAAAATGCTCATTTTCAATGACATTTTACCTACATTTAAATTTATGAATATTGAAAAAAAAAAATTTGATGTCTGTTTGTCTTCTTTAATACCTTTGAAAATCTATTATACTGTTTTGAATATAACTGAACAGCAAAAAAACGGACACTTATACTTGGTCTTATAATTTTGTTAAATATATTAATCTTTTTAATTTATGGTAAGAATTGGTTAATTTATAGGTTATTCAAACAAAATCTGCGAAAAGTGAATAATATATATTGATTATTTACAAATAATACAAAATAATGAAAAAATCATAAGTTAACACATTTAGAAAAAACATTACTCTTCATTTTTATTAGGTTCTCTAACAATTTATGTAATTCTAATAGCGGGTATAACTCTCACTGCTACGGCGAAGGGCTGTAACCCTGTTAAGAATCGAATAAATTAAATTCTGGACATACTCCACCATCCCATTCTACTCGAAGAGCAATTTGGAGCTGATTTAATTCACTAGGAGTTTGACGACATCTAACACGCCTCCCTAAATAATGGGATTCATGTCGGGAGATCGTGTAAGCTAGTCCAGAACTGTGACTCTCACTTGCTCCAAGTATTTGGTAACAACTCTGGCGGTAAATGGAGCAAATAGGATCACAGTCTCTAGGAGGACTTCCTCGATGCACCTCCGAGCAGTCACAGCCCCTTTATTTATGAAAATAAGTTCAGTACGGCATGAAAAGCAATTCCGCCCCAAACTATATCTGATTCCCTTTCAAAAGGCCGTGATTCACGAATGGTACATTGAGCAAATCGGTCCCATTATAAATCCACACTCTGTCTCGATCGTCTGAGTGGTATAGACCAAATCGAGACTCATCCGTGAATAAAACAGTTCCCCATAGCTCTAGACTCCAATGGAAACACTGATCGGCAAATAATCGCCTTTCTCTTCGATGCCTTTTCAAGAGATTTCATGCTCCCTCAGTCCCCGCAGGAGGTGTAAAATACCGACAGCGTAATAAATCGATCGTCAACTGCAGTTGGTCGCCCACTGCCGGCCCTCCTATCGTAGCTACCACTCTCCCGGAGACATCGGAGTGCATTGTGAATGGTAGATTGCGATACCCCAAGCTATACCCAAACAAAACATGTCTATTAATCACAGAAAAAGCTTGGTTAATAAAGATGTTTAAATATCCGAAAAACTACTTACAGTTTAGAATAGGTCCTACAGGTGAATCAACTTCAAGATAAATAAATCAAATCTGGGTTTTATCTAATTGTTTACTAATCCTGAAGGAATTAGTTCAATGGACTTAGACCCTACATTCTCTGTAATAACTAGAATACCCACAAAAACAAACATATTGCTGAAAATTAGCTTTTTATAGGAAAACTATGAAGAGTCTGGTATTTTTTGCTGTTGAGTGTATATGAATCTTAATTTAGGTAGATGTTATAGTTTCTTCTTTTCACATTATAATTGCAAACGCATTAATTATTACTTGAAAAGGAAAACTGTAATATTATCATCATTATCTAGAAAAATTTTACTGTTAAACTGTAGAGCTTTATCTTTACCTTATATGATTGAAATATTTATTTTTGGATGATTCTTCTAAATGGTATTGTCTAGGAACAAATCATTGGAATACAGAAAACTTATGACATTATTATTTTTACAGATACAATAACAAGAAAATGCGCTACAAACAATACAATCTGTGATCAACAAACAGAAGGCACACAATGTCTTGAATGTACTTCAGATTTGTGTAACAATCATACATTCAGCTTAAATGGAACTAATGCTACTATTCCTACAACAACTGTTCCAGTTAACAATACTAACAGTACAATTTATAATATGACTACCATATCACCAATCCATAATACTACAAATACAACTATTCCAAAGAACAATACTATATATACCAAAGGGAGTGCAGCAGGATTGCAGAGTCAAATTTTACCATTAATTTGTATCATGAGTATAATGTTAAATGCTGATAAACTCTTCGCTGATTAAATAATACCAAAATAAAAGATTTTTGTTCAATATTTTTTTAATAACACAAATAAGTACTACTAGTCCCCCAAACAGTACTCATCTATAAAAGGTAACGCAGCAAAATTGAAATTTTCTGTTTTATATATATACTACCAACTTCTAAAATCCAGAAACCCTTCTTCATTCTGTTTGACTGCAAGCTAGAATATGATAATGTGAATCAACAATGGGATTATCAGTGTCATATTTGTTGAAGCGTTTATGCAAAAATGAAGTTATTTCTTATTCAGAAAATGATCAAATTTGAGTTATTTTCTCGCATATGTTTTATTATCAAACATTTAAAAAAGTTTCCATGAAAAATAATAATAATTTCATTAATTTTATTATTTTACCCTCATTAATTCTTCACAGTTCTCATAATAATTGGTTCATGAAACTAAAAAAAGCCGTGAGCAGCACAGCTCCATCACGAAAGTCGAATTTTTCGTCGAATGAAGAATTTAACTAATACACAAACAAATCTTTCCATAAAATGAATTTCTTGGAAATGACATCAATTCTCAATCATATTTCTTTATATGGAAAATTTGCTATTCCTCAATAACTTTTCATTTCACAAGTTATCTCTCTCTCTCGAATGAAAATTCATAATTTCAATAGACCCACTGGTCTCGAACCCTCTTGTTTAATTCCAATTGACAACAAAGAAAAAATTGTTATAATGACAAGAAATTTCGAAAATTGGAAGTAAAAAAAATCACCCCAGCAACGATCATACTCGTTTTATTTATTAAATAGGAGGCGGTCCAGTTCAACAATTACAACGATCAAAATGATTTCGGGCGTTTGTGCTAGAAAAACTGAAGAAGAAAACTTTGAACTTGAGAAATTCAATTCTTCAACATCACCCCTACTTGCATGCGAAGTTCGAACCCTCTAGTTAAACTTTTTCTGCCCAAAAAATAAGAAAATATAACAAAAATGACCATAAAATGGAGAGGGGTGGAGAAGGAAAGTTTCGACCTTAGACATGAAATCATCTCGCAACTAATTGAACCTACATGTGAAATTTCAGTCGCTTTACGTTTGACCTGCAGAGGTGAGCAAAGGTCAAAAAAAACACTTTTTTGCACTGCGACCCCTCGAAATATTCATTTGTTTTCAACCAAACTCTAATAACATCAATCCGCCGCCAAAAAAGCCATGTATGCTAATTTTGAACCAAATCGGACCCATAGTAATTGCTCGAGAGAAGGAAATAAGAATTGTAGCTTAAACAGGAATATATATATATATATATATATATATATATATATATATATATATAAACTACAGACAGGAGGTCTCAAAACATGGGAAAAAAGATGTACCTCCATTTTTCTTCTAGTCATGCCTACCGTAATAGTCTAATTTTTCTTCGAAAAATTCGACTAAAAATGACATCAAATGACATAAATTGACGTCCATTAAAGTCAATTGACATCTATTGTCTTTTAATGTTGATTCTATTGATGTTGATTAACGTCAATTCATGTCTTTTGAAGTCAGTCGGCCAATGGCATCACATTTTGATTATAGTTCTTCCAATTGCAGAAGTCTTCTGCAATTATGCAGGGACAAACAATATTTCATAAATACGCAAGGCACTCCCCATATAAAGTTCAGCAAAATCTAACAAATTTTCAATGAAAACATCGAATCGTAAATGTAAATGCGTTTGGCGTCGCTTGGTGAGTATTATTTAATTCTTATATTTCTTCAAACCATGGGCGAAATAATTCAAGTTGTAGATCATTAGAATATATTTCTACTTGAGATTTTACTCGAACTTCTAATTCATCATTTACATTTTGAATGCATGGAATATAGAATTCATTATTATTTAGAGTATAAAATTATTATACATATATAGTACAAAATTAGTTTGTGGATTAAATCACACTAATGATCATACTAGTAATTTTGCGAGGCTCCTACGTGCCTCGGGGTCTGTGGCTTTAGCTAGACCCTACCTAAATCCGACGCTGGTTACACAGGAATTAAATGCAAAAAACCTAAGCCCGCTACATGCTTCCTGTAAGAAGATATCACTGCTACAGCCAGACGGACGGACAGACAAACCGTTAGATAGTAAAAGCGCATTTTTGGTAAGAAATGCGCTAAAAATAATAACATATTTAGAAAACTGCAAAAATTTATTCCGAATCAACTTACATTGGTAGGTTAGTGGTGTCGTACAAAATGATATTTGTTCGTTAAACTACACGTTTTCTTTGAAAAAACTACGCTAAAACGGTTTTCCAGACATTCTTAATTAACACGGAAGCCAGATCAGATGATAATTTTACAAATAAGTCATGCAGAATAAAAATATAACATTTAATTAACAAATCTTAAACACAAAATAATGGCAACACAATAAATTGAAGTAACTGCTCAAATTGTCCACCTCCTTCGTTTACACAAGCCCCGACTCTTCGTAACATTGGTAAGCGCACGTTGCGGAAAACATTAGGCGTATTAGACATTTCTTCTATTTCTGCTGTGTACTACCAACAAGATCTTCCTCATTTTATACCGGACTCTGATAGACGAGAGACTTCATATGCCCCCACAGAAAAAAATCAAGAGGAGTAAGATCCGGAGACCTAGCTGATCAACCAATTGGCCCACCTCGACCTATCCAGCTATGTCCATAAGGGGCTTTTCAATTAAGTCGTACATTTGCTGAAAAATGTACAGAAGTTTCATCATGCTGAAATATCATATCGGGTATAAAGAGGAGCTTTTTCCGGAACTTCTGGTAATTTGTCAAATCGTCTACTTTTTTAGCACATAGATTTACTGAAAACTTTTGCTGATATGCATGGGTAAAAGTAGTATATTTCATCCGCCCTAACATGACTGTTTCGGGAATTAAACATGCCTTCTCTTGTAAACATTGCCTCATCGATAAATAATATTAATTTAGAAAATTTATCATTATTCCTATGTTGTTGAAGATACCAATTAAAAAATTCCATAGGAGGCGTAAAATCTCGTGGTAAAACAACTTGTACCTTTGTGAATTTATAAGAATGCAATAACTGTTCATTCGCAACTCTTTAGACAGTGCCTATTTGTATTCAATCTGTGACTGAGGAATTTCATACTTAAAGATGGTTTATTCTCTATATTGTTCAAAACAATGCTCTGAAAATTAACTGTACGAGTAGTTCGAGGTCGTCCAGAGTTATTTTGTTTAACATATAATGGAATATCCGCGTTATAACGGTTTGTAGTCGAGGCTACTGAGGTAAAAATGAGGTATTACCTCCGATTTCCATTAACCTGCATAGCTTTGCATGAAAATTTGGAATTAAGCTTATCTTCAGAATCTACCCTATGCCGATATGTGCTCATTACTCTTAGTGGTGAAAGCTACCCCTTGCAAAAAATCAATAAAATTATAAGTAAAAGCATTTAATGAGTAGAAAAATACTTTTAAGGTTTGAATCAAAGTTGTTTAATACTTTAATATAGTATTTATAATTTTTCTGCCCAGCTTGATGTATTTCATCCCCGGTTAATATATAATTAAAAAAATATTATTTAATTACTTTGTGGTAGCTTAATTATATAAAATTGACTGTTTTTTGTGTTCATCTCAAATAATTTCCAAAAAATTGGAAAAGAAAATATTTATAGAAGTATTTATTCTTTTGGATGATTTATTTATTTTAAATGGACATTATTCTGTTTTGACTTGAATATTTTGTACTTATAATTTTCAACCCCTATAAATCATCCTCTATGTCGAAAAAAAATGAAAAAAATATTTACAGACGTCTTAATACAATTTTTTGATATATTTATTTCAAATTGACATTTTTTATCTCTTTTATCTTGAATATTATATATTTAAGGTTTTCAACCCCTATAAATGATCCCTTATGACAAAAAAATGAATGTTATACTTAAAAGTCCCTTAAAAATTATGGGTAATGGGAAAAAATTCTTAATTACACTGAAAATTTGTTGAATGAAAAAGGAAAATTAGATTGTGTTTAGTTTTTTGGCCATATCTCGGTTAATTTTCAAGCAAATTAGTCACTCAAAACGTAAATTTATATGGAATTTTATAACCTTCAAGTTTATAAACGTTTTAAATTTTATTAGCCCTCTATTTATCAAAGGGCAACGTTTAAATGGTTCTAAAATGGTATCAATCATCCGTTTGGGTACGATTTGGAAGGTTATTATTATTATTTTATTATTTCAGAAGTTACAAAAAATTTAAAAAGAGAAAAATCTTTGTTAAAAAATATTAACTTTTTGTTTCCTGTCAGTTTTTATATATTACCTATTGTTTTTAGGCATTTTAAGAAAAAGGAGAAATTTCGAAATATCGAAAATGATTTTTCGACTTTAAACATATTTTTTATCGAAATTATGCATTCATTTAAAGTTCCAGAAATTATTATTAGTAAGTAAATTACGTGAATTATCACTGGATACATCACTTATTGCAATTTGGGTACTATTGCTAAGGGTGAAATAGAGTTTTTTCTACAATAAAAATATAAATCGATTCTATTTCGGCCATAGCTTTCTTAGTTTTTATGCTAGAGAATTCGACTACTCTCATTTTTAAGCTTTTCAAAAGTACTTCGAAAAAGATTATATACAATTAATTCGAAAAGTTCTCCGTTTTTTCGTTATTCTAGGTTGAATTTTATAAAACTTTCGTTCGATAAAAATATTCAACTTTCAATAAATCATAACTCGGTTTGTAGTCTAAAGCAAATTAAAAAAAAAACCAATCCATTTTTTTATAAGCTTCATTGTTGTTTTTTACAATTTTACTGATAATATCAAAAGTATTTGAATTAATCATGAAAAATCGATTAAAAACGTGATTTTATTCAAGAAAAATTCAAGTTTTCAATCTCGCATAACAAAAAAACTATTGATTTTTCAAATAAAGTGCTAAGATAATTTTTTGCTCAAAATATGGTCCTCTATCAAACTTCATCAGCAATTATTTTATTATAAATACGAATTATTGTAAACAACTTGGTAATGAATATATGTATCGTTCAATGAATATCAGTTAGTTCGCTTTTGAGATTAACAGTATTCATTCAATTATTGTAAAATAAATTTTTAAAAATAATTTTCGAAAGCCGAAAATTATTATTTCCGGGATATATAACAAGATAATTTTTTCTATTTACAGTGATATGTGAATAACAAATAACAATAACAAATATAACATGACGTGGCTTATCTTCTTTTTGACGTCACATCTTTTGACAGTACTGACTCAGCGACAGGTGATGTTTTGCAAGACGTATTGGTTATTGGTGTTCTGTGAAACTCTAGAAACATTTTTTAGATTATTAACAAGTTGTGCAATCAAGACATAAAGCCCGTATATATAAAAGTAATCTCATACTTTTAATAGTGACCAGTTTATATCAAAGTTCAAAATGAATCAGTTTGCTTCTCCAATGCCTAGTAGGCAATTTCTTTGGGACGTATTTCAAAGGTTGGTGTATTGAGAATTTCAATTTGTTTCAAAATTTACCTTATTTAAATAATTTTAGAGTTGATAGAGACAGAAGTGGGTTTATTAATGCAGATGAACTTGGATCCGCCCTTTCTAATGGAACCTGGAGTCCTTTTAATCCCGAAACTGTTAGATTAATGATCGGTAAGATTTACCTTGTGAATAATAATTGTAAAACAAATGATGAGATTACAAGTAAACATAGAAAAATAAACATTTAGCTGTATAAGTAATATGTACCATATCTGTAAGTGATGATTCAATTAAGACACAAACATTAACACCTTTTCTTATAACTAATAGTAAAAGTGATATTGTTTAATATTGCAACATGTTGATGACTCAACAATCAACATTCTTTACTATAAGGATTTGAATAGATAAAAGCTTCAAATATTTTGTTTAAAAATGTTGAGTACAATATAATTACCAGAAATATTTAATAACAAATTGTTTCTGTTCACGTTTTCAACTTGGTTCAAAAAGTAAATAAATAACAAATCATAAACATGGCAATAAAGAATACTGTTTGGCTGCCTTCTTTGATATTGCATAGGCATTTGAAAAGATATGGCACAACTGACTACTATACAAAATCAGGAGAACCTCCAGCACGACCTTCTTCTAATCCTAAAATCCTACCTACAAGACAGACAAGTTAAAATCCAAGACTACATCACAACTTTACATCCAATTTTGTCAGCAGTTCCACATGGAAGTACACTTGTCCCGATCCTCTATTTTATATACGCAGCTGATATTTTCACACACAGCAACATATACCGATCACATTTCTATGCTAACATATCATCAGGACTTAGCAGTTGTCCTGCATATATTGCAAACTTTGATGCTGTTTCCTTGTGGCAAAAAACTTGGAAAATAAAAGTAAATGAAAATAAATCTGTTCATGTTACCTACATCCAATGAAGAGGGACCTGTTCAACTGTAATATTAAATGGGCATCTTCTGCAGCAACATAAGAGTTGCAAAATCCCTTGTAATGCATTTAGACTGACGACTAACCTGAAGAACACACTTACTAACCAAGAGAAAGCAGTTGGGTCTAAAACTCAGTAAACTGTACTATTTAATAGGTCGAAGATCCCAAATAACAATCAACAAGCTGCTAATATACAAAGTCACACTAAAACCCATCTGAAGTTATGGTATTCAACTAAAGACCATAAAGATCCAACTCAAATGTAACAATTCATGAAATATTTCAGTCAAAAGAATTTATTAGAATTATCCTAAACTCTCCATGGTATGTACCTTACAATATTATTGCTTGTGATCTTCAAATTAAATCAGTCAGAAGATATATCTCATTCTCCCAGAAATATTCCCACTGCATTGAAACCCACCCCAACTCATTGTCATAACCTCTAATGAGACCTTTCACCCAGAGAACGCTAACAAGGTATCTCCCGTGTGATCTGTATAGTTATCCCTGTATTTTATATACTTGTACGCTTGTATAAGCAGAAGAATCTTGACCTTTGTAACAATTTTTGTCAATGAACACTGCCACCACTTATTGGTTTTTGTCTATTTTATTTGATACATCTTCTAGTAAATCAACTGTCGCTCATAGGGTACTGCTTTTTTTCTGAAATCCATATTGACTTGAAATTTGTTTCGACAAAGTTCACAATCCTAATTTTAATTATCTTCTCCATTATTTTGGTGAAAATACTTAATAGAGAGATGGGTCTATGTTTGTTTACATCATTATGGGCCCCTTTTTCGTATATTGACACTATTTTTGCTGTTTCAAGTCTTCTGAGTATATTCCACTTTCTAATGTTTTGTTTTTTGGCACAAAAGTGTCAAAAAGTATAATAATGTCTGTGTTTTAACATGTTGTCTGTACCAGGAGCTGAGTGATTTTTTAATTCATTAAGAAGGTTCCTTATTTCTTGGAGGTTTGTTGGTTCTGGAGAGCATTTTGTTGTATCTGAGGACAGAGTTTGCCCTATAATTTTAAAATAGTTATTAAACTCCCAAGTCATTTCAAAGTTATTATTTGTCTCTCCTTTTTTTTATTTTTGTAATGTTGCTGTGTTTTTTAGCAGTTTGATTGCATAGTTCATTTAAGACCTTCCAAGTTTTCTTTGGATCTTCTGCTTCTTGAAGCTATCTTCAACGTACTTTTTTGTAGGGTTTTTCGAAGATTATTTAGTGCATTTTGGACTCTCTTGAATTTTCTTTGTTTATTCATTTTCAACACTTTTCATCCTAACATAAAGTTTATCTTTTTGTTATAGTTTCTTCATGTACTCTTTTGTGATGCATTCATTTTTGGTTTCTTATTTTTATTGGTCGTTTTGTTGTATGCTTATTTTTTGTATCATTTATTAATTGTTTTGCATGAATGTTTTCAACCTTTTCTCGTCCATTTCTTCAGTTTTCGAGAGTTTTCCACAGGTTTAACTTCACTTTCTGCACGCGTTTGGCAACAAGTAACGACATTTTCGCTATTTACCACACCTGCTAGTTTCTCACAACTTGGGTGAAAGCTTAGTTTGCAGATTAAACAATCAAGTGGAAATGCAACTTTTTTGAAATATTTACACCTTTTCTCCAAAATTTGTAACTTTTCTTTGTTTACATGTGTCATAACCTCATATTTACGATAATTTCTTGATCACAATAAAGTTTTAAATGCACTGACAATTTACCAAATTTTTTTCTGTTTCGATCTTTTACAAAGTTACATCGAAATATCAGGCAATCAAAAAGATATTTAGGAAAACTCACATCCTATGCAATTAATGAAATTCATCTATCAAATGTGGAAAGAATAATAGGCTTAGGAGTCAAACTTCATGAGCAATTACATCTTTCTCAACATAAATTGCAGTACAAATTTTTTTATTCTCACTTGCTTCAATTTATTTTGACATGGAGATCAGTATCTCTAATTTAATAGTAATATAACCAAAAATACATTTATGAATTGTCTTGATATCAAAACCTTCCTTATACAAATTCACAAGAGATTTTAAAATATAATTTCTTAATTATAAAGAAGTTTTTAATGCACGGACAATTTACCAAGTAATAAAATGAAGTTGGTAGGTTACATAAAAATATCAAGTGCGGAGCTTTATCAGATAATACATTTCATTATACTATGATAGCACAAATATCTGTTGCTTTATTCGAGGATTAATTTAACTTGATACCGTCATGTGAATTTATTATACTATTTTTAATTAGTAATAAATCAATTAATAGATTCTAATATAGTATGTGTAAGAAAAAAATCTTTTTAAATATATATTTCTAAGGGTTTTCCTAAAGGAGGCATATTTCTTTAGTAAAAGAGATGTAAGAAGAAAAACTGGAAACAATATTATTGTTTATTCTATAAATAAAAACAGAATGGAATTTCAAATTTCTAAATGTAATAATTACTTCAATTTGTCAAAACTTTTTCAAATAATTTTTGATTGAAAAGCACATTAATCTATTCATCATTTGAATATACACTGCAGCACAGTAATTGTACTTTCCAGCTTATACCCTTCAATTATTATACTATTAAATTGATAAAGACCACATTGTTAAAACTAAAGGATAACATACCATGGTCCACTTATAACAGTGAAAATTTATTGTACCAGTATTATAATAAAAAACCACATAGAAAATAGATCGTGACGAATACACTTAACTTGTTAATCTTAACATAGAGCTTGTGTATTGAAATTGTTTTTCTATATGCAATATTATTGATAAAGAGGAGGAGAATAATTTCTAATAAGTAACCATAAATATTTTCTCATATCAATACCAATTTATATTCTTTTACTTATTATTAATTTCAAATTTTAGGTATGTTTGACAGGAATAGTCGAGGACAAGTTAGTTTTGAAGATTTTGGTGCTTTATGGAAATATGTTACTGATTGGCAGAACTGCTTCAGATCGTTTGACAGAGATAATTCTGGTAATATTGATAAAGAAGAATTAAAAACTGCTCTTGTTTCTTTCGGTTATAGGCTTTCGGATACTTTAATAAATTTACTGGTAAGAAAATTTGATAGGCATGGAAATGGAACAATATTGTTTGACGATTTCATCCAATGCTGTATTGTTTTATATGTAAGTGTTTATTCATAATATTTATAACACTGATCAATTCAAACCTGACGTAATGCCGAATAAAATGTATTGAATAGTCTAAAACAATAGAGTCTATTTACTCTGAGTTCCTGGTCATACAGGAATTTCAGTAAATGAAGATGTCAATATATTTATCAGAAAAATAGCACAATCTCTTTTTATTGGCTTTTCCATGGTGTTTTGGAAGAAGGAAGAAACTAAAAGAGAAGCACTCTAGTGGTACCTTCTGGACTAAAAATTAACATTTTGATACTGCTTCCTTAAGGGGCACTACCAAAGAATTTGATGAGATTAGATCTAATAGAAAATGATGAGTGTAGATTCTGTGTGTTTTTTAAACCATGTATAAGAAAAGGGAGGGTAGAACTAATATCTTCGAATCCAGTAGATAACAGATTTTGTTAGAACTATAATAATGGGAAGGCAAGCTAGAAATGTCAAAAATAGTTTTGATATCTGAGTGCAATTGGTTAATTTAATCCATAATTGAATCTATCTATCTCTCAAATCTATACTGTAGTTAGCCAATTTATAAAATTGTAATTATTTTTTCAGACACTCACTTCTTCATTCAGACAGTATGATACTGACCAAGATGGCTACATCACAATTCATTATGAGCAGTTTTTAACGATGGTGTTTAGTTTAAAAGTCTAAATGATTACATAGGAAAAAACTTTGGTTGTAAAGTCAAACTTGTGCCAATTATATATTTATATTTTTTTCTTACACTGGTACAGTTTCTGGCAACAGCTAATAAATGAAATGTCTGGACTATATTTATAAAACATTTCATTAAAATATTGTGATAAAAGTGGATAGAATTTTGGTTTCTAATTTGTTTCATTTTAAGCTGAGATTTGTATAAATATTTGGTGCTAGAAACTTTTAGAAAGTTGGATATAGTTGACAGCATGAATTATATCCACTTCATCACAATATAATTGTGCATTTATCAATAAATCATTTTTTATATATATAATGCCTCTACCTCTATTTGTAAATTTTGTAAAGTGTTACTATAATTTGTTATAAGCTGTAAGGAATATGAAAAAGTTATATTTCCAAATTATTGTAACATGCCATTTGGCTTGTTACGTTTTTCTTCGAACCTTTTGAATATTCTTTTGTTCATGTATTGTGGTACAATGGTCAGCTCTAATTTATTTATTCCAGCATTAGAATTTTGAGAGAAAATAATTTGTTATCGACCTCCCACTCCATTCAATGATAAATCGTCCTCTATTTACCAACATTCTAAAAGTGTTAAACTCAAATCAAAGTTTAGTACATTTGTGGTGATATTCAGTTCTACAGCTGCCAGGTCCAAAAGTCTCTATCAGTACACTATAAACTCAACTCCAACAACTGGGAATCCAGTTGAGTGCTGCAACCATCCCGAATAAATAGGAAGTACGAATTTATATGAAAACTATAATACAAAATTTACTCAAAACAAAAGTAAATTCATAAAGATAACTGGAAGCTTTGTGAGCACAATAAAAAAAAAACAAAGAAAAACCAGCGGATAAAAAGAATAAAATCACCACAATTTACAAAAATTTACTTTGATTTTAAGTGTAGATAGGTAAAGGGAGAATACAAATACATTCGCCGAATGGCATGTCACAACTTTTCCTCTTATTCATTATTGAATTTTTCTTTTAATCTATGTTAATACATTGTAAGGATGGAAAACCAAAATGTATTTTTTATATAAATTTAGGTTGAAATTATGAATAAATTAGTTTAGGAATGATATTGAACGTTTAGTAACACTTTTCATTTGATTATACTGTTTGTGATATTTTTGGAATTAAAATTATGCACAGTATTTACATCAATATTTGATACCTGCTTATTTTAGTTATCATATAATCGTTTAGTTTCGCCGCTTTAACTATAAACATTTTTATATAGTGTATTCTATACATATATAAAATATTTAAATAATGGTATAGATAAATAAGGATTGAATATTTCAAGTATTTTTGTCAATAAACTGCTATTAGAAAACCAAACAATAAAAATAGTAGTAGGGATTCAAGAAACTTAGTTTTTAAGATAGAAATAATGAGATACATGAAAAACTTTTTGTATAAGTATGAATTTCAGAACTAGTCTATTGGCAACAGCTATAAAAATGAATATAGAATCTCATCTTAAGTTGATTTTTTGAGTGAAAAACATTTATTTTAAATTGAAATTATATCTGTATTCTATATCTAAAAAGAGTCGCGTAATGTGGCTTCTAGAGTTTTTTTCAAAGACTTCACATTCTGTGATTCAAAAACAACTTGACTTGAGCCGAGTATTCTGTTTTAAATGGAGATAGAATGCAGATTTTTTTATTAACTGACTGAATACAAACCATTAAGAATTTACATACTGATTTGAAAATTCCAACCAAAACTTCTCTTTCGGAAGTATGTTTTTTATAGCTAAAAAATGAGCGTTCAAATTTTCAAGGAATAAATGTATCTAGGGCTACACTATTAGTGAATAGAAACTTCTATATTTCAGTGGACACACTTTATTTTTTAACATAAAATATGAGTCTCCGGTGCAATACCCTACTTTCCTGATCATTTGTGAAAAACTGAACTGTTTTGTGGATTCCAAAAATTCATTTATAAGTTTTTGCTGAAATGTTTATATTTCTGGAGAATATCACTGTTTAAAAAACATGACAATCATAATGCTTGATGAAAATTGAAAATAAAGGAAAAAATAAAATGTTACTTTACTTTTTCGCCTTTCATTGACAGATAGAAGTGTAAAATGATGCAAAGAAGATTAAAATACAATCACGTGGAAATATTTTGTCAGATATTGATAGTTAGGTGCTCCAACGTATCTATGGTACATACGCTAGATTAGAACAGACAAAACATTTTTCTCTAGTATGTCTTAATATATTCATAAATGATATCAATGAGCCTTAAAAATGCACCCATACAGGCATTTTTTTATGTACGAATGGAACCAACGTTTGGTTTTTTGTAAATCCGAATATGATGACCTTTCCATTCTGTTCCTATTTGACAAAATCTTGTGGATTATTTCACCCTTATTTTTTTGAATAGTGCCGACAATAAGTCAAACCATTTTCGAGCAGTATGCTTACCAGCTCCATATATGAGAACCAGTTGCCTCCAGTATTGTTTCGGTTTGTGTTCAGTATTGGTTGTGCCAGTCTAAGGACGTTGAGAGTAGGTACAGATAATTTGTTAGAGTTCCTTTGTTGTGATTTTTTTCCTATGTATACGAATGCATTAAGTAAATAATGATTTCTGGAATCACAGAGCCACATAATCTTGATACCATATTTACGAGGTTTACTCTTAATATACCGCCGAAAAGAACTTCTACCACGAAATCCTACTAGCATCTCATCTACAGGTTGTATTAACTGATTAAATCCCAAATTCTGTGATTGGGTTAGGTTAGTTAACTGTTTTTGTTTTTATGAGGGCAAGTATCTCACAGTCAAAATAGTTTGATTGTCACAGATAAAATATTAGAAAAAGTAATATCATATAATTACTTCAATCCAAATTTGTATTTAAACCATTATATTAGCCCAATAAAATGAGGAATCGAATTACCATCATTCAATCAACTTATTGGAAAATACCATCTTGGCTTTCAGATGGTAATTTGAATTCTAATTTTATGGGTCTAAATCATTAGTAGAAAAATTTAATTATATCTGCTTGATAGAAACACTATAAAAAATTGGTATATTAGTCTTTTTCTTATTTTCAACACATTTTATGTAAAATATGATATTGGTTTCTCTTGTGTTAATAGTAGATCAAAGAAGTTGTTATACGAGTATAATAATTTGGAATTATCCTTTCAATTTGTATTTCCATTAAAAAAAAAACAGGACAAGCGCCAGAGCAAAAAAAGTAGGTTCATAATATGTTCAGGGGTGACCCCTCAGTGTAAATTCAAGTAGTTGTCATGGGGGGCGCCCGCGTCAGCCGCCATCTTGAAAAACACGTTTTATCGAATATCTCGTGAACCGCACATCATACGACAAAAATACTGGAGATCATTTTTATAGATAATAATTGTTGCCATCTTTTTTATTTGAAACTTTTTTGTATAGCGCATAGGTTTTTAATTATAGCGTTCCAAACTTTTTACAATATGGTATTTGCTAAATATATAGTGAACGGTTCATGATAAATTAAATATTGTAAAAACTTTGAGCGCTATGTATACATAAATATGTTTCAAATAGAAAAGATTGCGAAAATTATTATGTATAAAATTGATCCTCACTATTTTTGTCTTACGATGCGCGGTTTGCGAGATAAATCCTGTTTTTTAAGATGGCGCCGTCTGGCATACACTTGAACATATTCCAAAAAAAATTCTTTTCTTGAACTTAGCAAAAAAAGTACCCAGCGCTTGGCCTAATTAATAAAATTAAATATGATGTCGATGTTAACTAGCTTTGATAATTTCTATCTTTTATAATATGTATTTTTGTATCCATAAGCTTTTAATAATAATGAATGTTATAAAACAAATTTTTATCTATTTTTATTTCTAGATAAACACTTAAAAACAAAAATTCTCAAAAAATATTTTACTTCATTCATTTAATAAACTAGTTGTTTACCTTCGCATAGAACTTATTTCGGAGTATGGTGAAATAATAATTTACACAAGGGTGTGAATAATAATTCACTATTTGTTTCACGTTCACAAATAAACTTATGTATTGAATAAAAAACGAATTACAGATTTCTCTTCTTTGAATATATTTAACACGGGGTGTATTTAAATGTTAACTGGTTTTGTCGTTCTCAATCGAGAGTTCTTCTATTTTTCAAAATATGTTGTCATTTGTTGAACAAAATCACTACACTATATTTTTCTTTTGAAAAAAAAATATGAGTGGTAGGGCGGAATGTTTATTTACCATTTATCACGTTTTCAATTGACCGCTCCCCGTATTTGAATTCAGGATGTCTAGGAGCCTTGAAAACCGGAATTTCGTAGATCTGGGAAAAACAGGAGATTCGACGGGAATTATCAGTAATTTTGAGTGCGCCTACCGAGTAAAGCAAGTTTGCGTTGGTATCTCAGTAAAAATAAATTTTCCTACAGTGTGGTTTATATCTCGCGCTATATTTTAGGAATGAATTGAGTGAAATTCTTAAACAGTGCGTGTGTGATTTGCTTTGACAATAACTTGAATAAAATTGCTCAGAAACAACAAATGGACATCTATGTTAGATATGGGCATAGCGGTAGAAATCATGTCCAAGATCCGTGTTCTTAATCATGCAAAAGCTGTCGATTTGTTGGCAGGCCTAAAAGTTGGTTTGCAAAATCTTGTTTCAAAGAAACTGCTCCAAATATCGATGGTTGAACCTCATGTGAATCGAAAGAGGTTGAGGATTCTCAATTTACATTTTCAAATATTGGGACATGCGGTTTATACATTGGAAATAAACAACAGGCTGGAATATTACAGCATTCATGAGAGAATGTTAATTCAAAAAGTGTCCTACCAGACGAGGAATGTTCTGGTAGCTCTGAGTTTCCTCTGAAATTCCGTTTGATGGCTAAAAAACATACCTATTTCTCAAAAAATTTGGTCACTTGGAAAAATTCATATCTTATCTGCAAAACGGAGATCAGAAGCCATCATGTGAAAGTTTTAAAACCGTTGAAAAGTCTTTGGATGATAAACTATTATTGGCTGAGATAGCATTCTTCCAGTCCTTATTCGAAGAATTAGAGCCATTCCTTAAACATTTTCAAAGTGATTGGAACCTAAATCCATTTGTTAGACCTGAGAGGCGGTTCGTTACAGGCAAAATTCTTCGAAGCCTCCTATTTATAACCTAGTCAATTTCAAAAAAGATGCCAATGGTTTATTCTGCAGCCTCAAAAAAGTGCAAGATATTGATTTAGGGTATGCCGCAAGAGCGGCTTTAAATAATTGCATCGAGGTCAAAAATGAGGACATTTTGATCTTTCACAATGATTGTAGAAACCGTTGCGGTATAAGGTTTCCATTCTTTTGGAAAAATGCCCCTTAGCATTCAAATTAACGGAAACAATAAATTTCCTTAATCCCAATAAGATTGACAAGGATCCCGAACAATCCGCGCAACTGATGTCTGAAGCATTTGATATTTTGTTGGCTGCCAACAGATACAATGGCACTATATTGGAAGAAGCAGATAGGGCTTTTAGAGATCACTCTGAATAAGATTAAAAACTAATCCAAATGTGATAGAGTAGATGATTTTGGGATGGAAGTTATCGAAGATAGGTGGTGCAATTTCTTTTAATATTTTCTCGCGGCAATGCAATAGCAGAGAGAGCATTTTCTGTCAATAAGGGAATTTTGGTTGAAATTTTAAAAGAAGAATTACTTATGCGCCAAAGATTATTGTACGATTATCTACAAAAGTTGGTGGATTGAAAAATGTAAATATTTGAAAATCTATGTTACTCGACGATGTATGCCTCCTCAAGATACGGCGCAGACAAAAAATCTCAAGATTCGCTGGAAACTCGATGAACATAGAGAGAAACTGTAAAAAAAAAAGAAAAAAATCCGTGAAGGCTCTCAAAAATTGTGCAACATGCAGCAGTGGAGAAACAATTAGTTCAATTAAAAAAATAACTTGGTTGTATGATTATACTTGTATTTTCTAAAATAAATGTTCATCATCATAAAAATGTAGTAAATTCACGAAATTCTAACCGGGATAATGTGAAAACCAACCTGGAAAAAACCGCGAGAAAGACGGAATTTTTTTTTAATTTAATATTAGTTTAAGTCAAGTTTAATTGCAATCGTGGAAAAAATTAGCTACCGATTACTATCGTAATAACTTTTGTGGGCAACCGTCCGGAAATTGAGAAAGTATAACTTTTTCGGCCTTGTTCGGAAAATACGTAATTTCAGGACTAGGTCAAAAAGTGAAAGACTGATGTCATTGTATGTACCTAGTAATCAAGTATCAATCAAATCTAAATGCCAACTTACTAATTTGACAACTTCATAATTAAATTTCTTGTTTTTAAAAATTTGACAGGTTTTTGGTTGAGATTAATACAATAATGAAAAGCAGCAGTGAAAATGTGCCCGACGGAATTACTAATACACAGTAATGTTCCTAATTTTGTTCTATAAGTAAATAATAAGAAGAAATGTGTTTAATTTAATTTTATATTAATTTTAATAACTAATCCCACGCTTGCCCTAAAAAATAATATACTTAACACGACCGGAAACTGTTTTTTCGGACTCGCCTGCGACTCTCGTTAGAATCTTGTCTACTTGTCTGGAAAACAGTACTTGTTGGACTTGTTACCTAATAGTACATTATATAACGACTTTAGAAAGTGATAGATTTCGCATTAGTTACTGTTTTGCACGAGCCGCGTAGCGAAACGTAACGAGTGTGAAATACACTTTCCAACGAGTTGTGTACATGATTTTTCCTACGATAACATAATAATTGCTTCAAACAAGGTATTTCTTAAATAAGTAAGTCAATTAAACAATATCACACATGTTTTGAAAAGTATATAAACACGTGTGCTGAAAAGTTTTAAAATCCTACAAAATATTTTTTATTTTGAAATAGTGATTTTCATTCAACTATTTTATACATTACCCAGTAATAGTAATAACACTTAATTTTAACGTTTAAATTACCTTGTATTTTTATTGTAAACACTAATATAACCTCAAAAAATCATATTGTCTACTTATTCAGTCAGTATAGTTATAATACGCACGGTACTCATACCAAATTAAGAAATGAAAAATAGTGTTTACTCAACGTATAAAATACAGTAAATATCTAACAAACCGTCAGTCCACGTGGACTCACCAAACAAAACATCGAATCGTAAACATAAATGTATTTCTATTGGCCGAAGCTGTATGTGCGGAATATTCCTGGCAGACATTGGCGTCGCTTGGCGAGATCAATTTAATTAATAAATTTCTTTAAATAAATAGAAATATTTTAAATATATTCGAATGATTAAAAAAGAAAAATATTCAGCAATCTAATAAGAATTGCTGAAGTATATGGAGTAAATAAATTTTCCATTTATCGAGTAGTCACGAATCAATTGACAAAGCTACTCAAGATTTTATACATTGGACAATTTATAGTTTACAAAAGGAGAACAGGGCTGCAATATTAGAAGTCATACAACAAAAGGTAGGTAGCAGATTATCCAGAATTCAATTATACTAGTTTAGAAACATTGCGTCAAGTTTTGTCAGCATGTGGTTTTCAACACAAAAAACTGAATAAACGGATTGCAATAACCGAATCGTCAAGAACCGTTGGATGGCGACAAGATTATTTGCGTTAGATAAAAGACTATCGAGGTTCTAATAGACACATAATTTATCTGAATGAAACATGGTTTGACAGTCACGTTGTAGTAAATTAAAAACTGTGCAGCTGATTATCATGAAGATATGACAGCAGAGTTATTTCAAAAGTGGTTTAATAAACAGCTTTTACCTACCGTTCCACCACAATCAATAATCGTTATGGAGAACGCATTCTACCAAATAGTAGTAGTAACAAAGCTCAAACTTCAGCATTTAAGTCTGAAAAAAATATTCCTATTACTGTCAGCGATTAAATTGACAATCTATGCAAAGAACAGGGTCATACTCTTCTCAGACTACCTCCTTACTATTGCATATTTAACCATATGGAGTTAATTTGGGAAAACGTAAAATCAGAATTACGAAAATGTAATAATTCTCCAGAACTAAGTAAAGAGGTTGTAAAATTCGTAAAGAAAGTTCTAGCAGCAGACCTCCAAGAGCTTTGAAAAAACTGTGTTGAACATGTTAATAAAGAAGAAGAGGAGTATGTGGTATCACCGTCTTTACAACCCATTATAATTCAATCAAATTATCAGACGATTCTAACTACCATGAGTATTTATAAGGATATTTTGGAAATGAAATGTTTTTTTTTATTTGCAAATAACTTATTCTCCTTTATGGTTTTTACTTTGAAATTTCATTTTCCAAAAAACTGATGGATGGGATACAAAAAGGGTTCAGTTGACGTCTGGTTAGGTTAGGTTAGGTTTACCAGTACTCTGTTTAAACCAAACTCCCTTATAGGCAAGTACATTTTACTCGTCTATTTACGTTTTGTAATCTAATATTCAGTTGTAGCAAGTTAGCGATATATAATAATGACTGTTTTCAAAGTACCAAGTAGGACTACAATTAAGTGCATCTGTCTAAATAACGGCGTATAATGCCGTGTCCAATTTATAATGATTCGTTTGCCTCTTAACATACATATTTTTAAAAATATTTATAAAAATGATAAATTTATAAAATGAGGTATCTACGCCTAGGGTAGATAGATCAAACAAAATTGTTGGCAAGGGATTTTATAATCTGTAATTGATATTGGAAGAGCTACATTAAATCCCCGACAGGTGACTCAGGGGTATTCGGCCTTAGTTAAAGTATATAAAAACTGTTGCTCAGATGAGGTGAACAATTAATATTAAATTGGACACTACCAACGAACGACGTTAAAAATTAATAAAAGAGGCGAAAAAGCTGGAAACACCTTATGAATTAAAAATATAAATTGAAGAATCCAAATTTAATGAAAAGATAATCAATTCGCATTAAATGCTTATCTAAAAAAGCACAACGAATAAATGCAGTTAAAAATCAAAATCAACTCAGACTCATGTATATATTAAAGATAAGGCTGGGACTTAATGATGGATATCCGGGATGGTTGCAGTTCTCAACTGCATTCCCAGTTGTTAGAGTTGAGGTTGAGTTTGTAGTCTGGTGATTGTATCCTTGTTGTGGAAACTCCCAACCTGGCAGCTGTAGAAAAACAAACATAAAGAATAAAATCACCACGGTTTTATTAAAATTTACTTTTACTTGAAGTGTAGATAGGTAGAGGAAGAATTCGAATCAATTTCGAGGTTTTCTCGAATGGAGTGGGAGGTCGATAACAAATTAATTTCTTCTTCGCATCTTAGTTAATTTGTCGATTCCTTACGGGATAGGTAGATTGAGACAACGGAATCAGATCACTTCTAAGATCAATTAAAAAAGAACCACCCTCACCTTGATAACGGCCCTTTAAAGTGGAAGTCGAAACGTCGAAGAATTTGAAATTTCAATCACAGTTCAAAAAGTAATCAATCTGACAGTGACAATTATAAAGAGAATAGGTTAAGTGTTGTAAAAGTGACATTAAATTGAAAAACGACAATTTTGAGCTATAAAAAAAAACAAAGGACTGGAGTTACGAGAGAAAAAACTAATTGGTGAGTTTATTGATTTTTGATAAGAGATGTCTAGTGCAATTTTTGGAAGTAAGAGTTTCAGTGGATAAAAATTATAAATTAAAAAAAATAGTGTGGTATACAAAATATTTCATAGATTGATAGAAACCAAAATTTATTTGACATAAATCAATTAAAACTGTGGATTAGGAAATGAAGAAGTAGAAGACACAGAAAATTGGAATAGAAACAAAATCAGAATGCAAGACAAATTAAAAAGGATGGAATTAAATTAAAAAGTAAGTTATACATAATTAAGATAACATCATTGTACTTGATTGAAACAGATTTTAAAAAAACTGAAAATATAGAAAAATAAAATGACGCCTAACGTAGGGATTTTTGTAATAAATATGAGGA
Organism: Diorhabda elongata; assembly: GCA_026230145.1. Taxonomy (NCBI): domain Eukaryota; kingdom Metazoa; phylum Arthropoda; class Insecta; order Coleoptera; family Chrysomelidae; genus Diorhabda; species Diorhabda elongata. The sequence goes on from CM047928.1 coordinate 6,340,275, forward strand.
TATTTGTCTGAAACGTGTAGCTTTGTAAAAAAGAGAGTTAAAAACTGATAGTGCAATCCCTCATGATAACGATAACAATATGAAAAAGAAGAATCTACGGTGCATGAAACTAGATCAAAAGAAAAGCTTCGTTTGTGGGTCAAATTCTGATTGACCAAGATTCGGCTTCGAGCGCTCCGTTTAAATGTGAAAGGACTCTTTTCCCGCCTTCAGACCTAACGAATCTGGTTCAATCAGGTTTGAATGGAGGTCGCACTTGATTCAACCTGCCAGATTCCTCGTCCGGTCAGTTTTGAATCAACAACCATACGAGATGGACGTGGAGTTATTAATTTTTAAAGTTAAAGAAAATAGTGCGATTTATGACGCCAGTGATAAAAATCACAGCAACAGAAATCTCATATCTTCTGTGTGGAGGAAAATTGGCGAAGAATTAAACATTCCAGGTAAGAATTATTCAGGTTGATTCAGCTGGTGTGAAAGAGTGGAGATGACGAATCAGATTCAACTTGATTGATTCGGATTCGTTTGGTGTGAAAGGGGCCTTAGAGTTGTCCGTATTCACTGGGATTTTGTGTGTTTGTGATATTTTGTGTTTAGCTGCTATTACAGAGTTGACTTAACTGTTGATTATTAAAATATTGTACTTTTTATTATGAGATCATAATGCCGTCACTACATGCGAAATAATATTTCCTGTAAACCGCACCCGGCTTAATAATGTGACATTTAACTTGTAAATTCAAAAACCATATAAATAATACATATATAGACATGTCTTTGCATTAAATATTACTTTTGGAATCAAAATAAAACTTAAAACAGATAGGTACACAGCATACATTATACTTCACAATTTGATTCCAACGTGACGTCACATTGTGTGAGATAGATCGTGAGAACCTGCGCATAGGCATACAGGTATATGTATATCGTGGATCTCGGGGAGATTAAGTCATCGACCAGCCACGAGACACATATACCGGTATGCTTAAACGCAGGCGCGCGCGGGGCGTGTCAAATTTGAGCCGATATTTCAATTGAAAGTGCGCATGCGATCGGTCCTTAAACTGATTCGGAATTTGACCCGCGAACAGAGTTTATATTCAGTAGCTGAAATTACAATAATAGAAGTAACAGAAATAACACGAGAGGATTATACAAAATGATAAAAATAATAATAGATAGCATTCTAGAAGAAACAAAGCAAACAAGAATGAAAATATGAACAAGAAAATATATGAAAATCTTTATATCCTGCAAATAATGAATAAGAAGATAGAAGAGACCGACTAGAAAATAGAAGGTAGTAATGAAAACACAAACAAAAAAATAAAAGAGAATTAGAAAATATTTCAAAAGAAAACAGATAAATATAATAATTGAAAATGGTTTGCGAAAAGAGAATAGATAATATATAATAAGCTACAAAAGACTACAAAACTACAAAAAATTCAGGTAAAACACAAAAAATTGTAGAGGAAATATGCAGGGAAAAGAATTATACAAAAGATGATGTTGGTTAAAATATTTAGAAGATAGAGAACAATCAACGAGAAGGAAAATAACTTAAAAAATGGAAATACTAAGAACAGAACAAGAAGTTCAAACTTACAGATGTTGAATAATTATAAATATAAAAGACTAGAGTGAAGAGACATCGAAAGTAAGGTATGATCTTGAAGGACAAGGTATAACAAGATTAATAACGGAAGATAAAACTATTCAAATCTGAGCAGAATAATTAGAAGAAGAGTTGCCCATAAATAATTTTTAACATAGATGTAATAATATGGACAGTTTCTTTTAGTAAAAGGTGTTCCGACTAAGTGAAACAAATAGTGAATCGTTCCCTCTCTCCTCCGAGCGCTTCGGTTAGTTATTATTTTCTCACTACTGATATTTTAGAGAATTTTCAAGCATGCGCAGTACAGATAAAGTGTCTTGAATGAGAGAGAAAAGAATACTGTCGGCACCGTAACGTAGATACGTTATTTAACTTACCAACTGTCCATATAGGAGTATTACATATATGGTTTTTAGTGCGAAGAAGGATAAAGTAGATATTATTTAATATTCAAGTATGGAGGGAAACTCAAATGGATATGATATACAGACAAAAGAAAAGCAAATAGAAAATTTTCAGGACAACAGCCTTTTGAGTTTTTGGCACATAACACAAGTTGTCGTGATTCTGTACAAAAAATATTGAATTACGCGTTCTACGTAGAGAAAACATGAAAATTTTGTATGGCAGACGCATTCATCAATAACATCCAACAGACGAGAATGTTAAAAGCTGACTTTTGAGGCAGTGTTCAATAGTTTCAAATAGTTGTGAAAATATATTGAGAAACGACCAATAGTGTAAACAGAAAGTTTTAACTAAATTGCTAATTTTGATAACAATACATCATATAGCATCGAAAACCCATCCCGCAAGGCGGTCAATGGTGGCATTCAGCAGACGAAACCGTTGTGCATCGGTTTTATAACCCTCGCGGAATCTTTTGGTGACACATACGCTACAAACTCGAAATGTTCAGAAGCGGACGCCATTTAAGGCTGTGTCAAATTAAGGCGGGTTCACACGGAGTAGTAAACTAGGCGATAATACCATTATTAGGAGAGTTCGTTGTGATCACTACCTGGTGTGAACTGGTAGTCGTGGTAGTGGGAGACGTCATCGACCAAAAATAGATCGGTCGTTATTACTCCGGTATGTTGAAGTGAACACGACCGGTTTAGTCGTTAAACGCCCACCAAATGCGAAGTTTCTAGCGTGTATACACGTATTTGTTTCGATTTTTGTACGAGTGAAATAATAAAATTTACTATAATTTATTAATTAAATAAATTAATACATTTTTGAATCACTACTTTTATTTTACTGAGCAAATATAAATGTAGACTTGGATCCATTCTAAAAAAGTTGCTGTAGCCACTTTGATCTTCCAAAGATCGTTCTCGACATAAATTATTAGTGGCACCAAAAATATTTCGTTTTTTTTGTCCAATCACGGACCCACATATGTTTCTTTTTTTTTAACATTTTTCAAACGTAATTCAATAATTAAAAGTTCACACACAATTTTGCACTTTCCTGTTTAGTCATGATTAAACACAATAAAAACACAAAAATAAAAAACGTATCATGAACAACTAGATGTTAACGGCGGTTCGTTTCTGGTCGCGACGCCTTTCAGACACTAATTCGTGTGAACTGGAGGTTGTATATTATCGGTGGTGAAAATCAAGCAGTCGTGAGACATGCGCAGAGCAAGTAGTATTCTCACCCAAATTACGGTTCCGTGTGAACCCGCATTTAGGCTAATTTGCAAGCTGCTAGTCGGTAGCTGCTGGAAAGTAGTTTAGTCTGACATAAGTAGTAACGGCTACTAACAGTCGCCGGCCAGTTCCCTCCCCAGGGGGAGGTCGGGTACAACTCTGGCTGCATTGTTAGTCGGACATTTAGCTGGTGCTCCCTCTTCCCGGTGCGGGGTCACCAAGTTAGAGGAAAACAGCAGAAAACCTGCAGCACCGACAATCGCGCTACATCTGCTGAATTCGACCAATATGTAGAATTTTCTTTACCTTGTTATATATTTAAATTGTTTTGGTTGGTTTCAATTGGTAACTAGATTGTAGAACTCGTAAAGTTCTAGCAGCAGACCGCCAAGTGCTTTGGAAAAACTGAGTTGAACATGTTATCAAAGAGGAAGATAAGTATGTGGTATCACCCTCTTTACAACCCATCACAATTCAATCAAATGATGACTCTAGTTGAGACGAATCTGACTACCATGATTATTTATAAAGTTACTTTGGAATTGAAATATTTTTGTCATTTGTTTTATTTACAAAGAATTCATTTTCCTTTATGGTTTTTTCTTTGAAATTTCGTTTTTTAGGATGGGGTACAAAAAGGTCTCAGTTCACGTCTGGTACCCTGTTTAAACCAAACTCGCTTACAGGCAGGTACATTTTACTCGTCTATTTATGTTTTATAATTTAATATTCAGTTGTAGCAAGCTAAAGAGGTATAATAATGAATGAATTTTTTCTAAGTTCCAAGTAGGACTACAATTAAGTGCATCTCTCTAAATAACGACGTATAATGCCGTCTAATTTATAATGATTTTATTTAACGAATACTTTTTCGCATAAGATATACATATTTTTAAAAGTATTTATAAAAATAATTTTATAAAATGAGCTATCTATTGGTAGATAGATCAATCAAAATTGTCGACAAAGTTTTTTATGATCTGCAATTGATATTGGAAGAAGTATACTATCCAAGTTTAACATTCATCCACAGATCATTTATATTTAGAAGGTTCATTTATATTGTTACGTCCTGATACATTCAGCGCCATCTAACTACTTATTTCATATCAATTACTTAAGACATAATAAATTAAAAATTTATTAATATAGGGAAAATTGAATGTTATTTTACAGAAATCTACACTATTTTGCCTCAAACAGATCTCAAAATATTTTTTTATATATATTATATTATCCCAAAAACCATGGTATTCTGAAGACTAAATGCAAAAAATATAAATGTAGAACATTTATAGTTTTAATATTGATATGAAAATGGTTAAAATACTTATTTTCTTACTCAAGTGAAATATGTTGTTCATAGTGATATGATAATTCTACATTAATTATAATAATTACCATAATGGAAGATGTTAGTGGTATTGCTCGTTCTTAATAAAATCTAAAAAAATCTCATACTTATAACAAGGTTCAACATTTTACTATTTTATTTATTATAATAAAAATCGACAACCTAACCAATCTTTCGGAGAAATTCTATATTTAATAAAATCGTTTCACATAGAATTGTCTTATTAGTAATTTGTAAGAGCTATATGCTCCAATAGAGGGTATAATCACTAAATGAAAGCAAAAATCTCTTAAAATTTTAATAAATATAAACAAACAACAAAAGACAACGGATTTATTACGTTGTGTAGTTGGTATTGCATATAAAATGTACTCAATTTGCTACTTCAAATGACATTTAAGAGATAAATAACGTAAATTAATACAGTTATTAGACTGACAATTCAGCTCAAAAGGCTGTCTACCGAAGTCCTTCTGCCTATATTGCTACACAATTACAAGTTTTAGTAGAAATATAAATTGTTTGGATGTTTAAAGAAATATTATTCAATCAATTTTTAAAGTAAAGTGAATAATCTGTCTAAAATTTTTTTCGAGGGTGTTGACATCTTTTTCTTTCATTTTACAAAAATTTTTGCTTACTTACCTATACTATTCCCATTCCTCTCAGTAAATTTTTTGGTTAATATTTTGATACGGAAATAAATAGACTGGCCTGAAAGCAAGTCTTACGACTTGTTCAATAGACCAAACAATCTGTAGTCAATTATGCAAATTTTTAAATACGATTTAATTAGCAGGTCTAAAAATGTTATAACAGGTGGGCCAGAAAGGCGGACGATTTTACAAACTCTCTTGCGTTTGAACGTTATAAATGGGAGCTGCGGGGCTGGTGGGGATGAATAACTCGGTTCTCGGAAATTTAGTCGCGATGAATCACTTTACCGGAGCGCAACGTGCATTCTGCATTAAACATTATTACAAAAATGGTGATTCGCGCGCTATTGTTCGGCGTGAGTTTGGATTACATGACATAAATCAGTGTCCGAGGGAAAGTGTAATTCGATAATGGGTCAGAAAGTTCGAAGCTACTGGTTCGACTCTCAAACAGAAGCCTACGGGACGCCCAAGATCAACAAGAAGGAAAACAATTCAATAAGTTAGAGCTTCAGTTGAACGTAATCCTGGTTCATCGACTCGCAAGCGATCAGCCGAACTTGTGGTATCCAGAACATCTTTGCGTCGTATTTTGTCGAAAGATCTGAGATAAAATTTAACTTATACAGAAACTACAGCCAGATGATTTGATTTTAAGACGAGCTTTTTTTGGAATAATATTAGAAAGCTTTCAGAGTTTCAACAATATTCTTTTCTCCGACGAAGCCCATTTTCACTAAAAATGGGCATGTCAATAGACAGAATTACCGTTACTGGGCTGTAAAGAACCCACGACCAAAACATCAAAAGCCTCTACATTTGCCGCAAGTAACTGTTTGGACCCTATTTCTTCCAAAATCAAAAGGGGCAAATCTTTCACTATAAATTCTAAGCAATACATAGCCATGTCAAGAGATTTATTTCTTTCCGCAACTGCAACAATTTGAAGCCCGTAAACCTACGACATGGTTTCAACAAGGTGGCGCGACATGTCATACTTCCAATGTCTCTTTGGCGGTCATAAACCAGATGTTTGCTGGCAAACTCATATCACACCACTGGATTTTTTATTGTGGGGATACCCGAAAAGTAGAGTCTACTCCAATAACCCAGTCACGCTTAATCAGTTGAAGACCAACATCCGAAAAGAAATAGCAGCTATTTCCAGCGCAATATTCCGGCTAGTTTTTCTTTTTAAGAAATTAATTTCCCAGATGTATATTTCAAATAAAATAAAATAATTCTATGTGGATTATAGTTAGTTTTTTCATTATTATTTTCTTAAATTTGCAAAACTTTCTGACCCACCCGTTAGCTTATAAGAAATCATTTTTGTGAGAAAAAGTTACCTAACAAAGCTGATTTGAATTTATCACATCGAACTATCCCTAATCTATCCATATATTTTCTAGTTTTCAAAATACAAATTATCCCTTGAATACAACCGTGAAAATCTAGTGGAAGTAGGTATTAAATAAATTATACTCGGGAGTGATTAAATTTTTTTGAGGTGTATAAAAAGTTTTCTATTAATAGATTACGTATTCCAAGTAAGAGAAATTCTTTGAATCCGTGTAAGATACTAAATAATTGATGACGAAATATTTTATAAAAGATCATAACGTCACGTTATTCTGCATAATTCCAACTAATTATTTGTAATTTTTTCTTGTTGCCGGCTTTTGAATTTTATCTATGGAACTACTATTTATTATTTTTTTGACACGTGTTTTACATTACTTCGTTTTATTTTGATAGTTAATTTCTGTTTGCTGCATATTTTTTTAAATCGTATATTTCTCGAATGATCATAAATTTTTCTATCTATCTAAATGGATCATTCTACAACTTTGTCAATTTTTAATGAACACGGCAACGTTGGTTGCTGCTCCTTCAGTATCAATCATTCCGTTTTCGTGTTTGGGTTTATATGTATGTGGTGATAAAAGTATGGTTAGGTAAGATAAGATTGAAAATTGAAGAGTTCTACTTGTAACTATTTAGTTTTAACTTTGTTTTATGATTGCACATGCACTACCCATTATTTTTACAAATTGTTATGCACAAAACACCAAAAATGGTTCACCACCGCACATCAGGAATCATCAAAATGGTATGATTTACTTTTTTAGTTTTTCCTTTTTCAGATAACTATTAATCAGCCTTGATTCAATATCTAATATATTTTTACACAAGTATCAATTTAGACATTAAGTTGCCTACACATGAATCTGTAACTGTCAATTTTACAGCAGAACAAATTTTTTTTCGCGGTTCCAATTTTTTAAACATTTTGCTTACCGCGCATATTGCATAATATTGACAGAATTATTATTGTTTGTCAATAAATATTAGTAAATTTGAATACATACTATATTTTTAATAATTAAAGTAACAGTAATAATAAGAATATTTTCATGCAGAATTACTATATTTAGAAAAAAAAATATGAGTTACTGTATAAAGTGTAAAACGTTTCACTCCTTAAAATACTGGAAAATGAGTAAATATATAAAATGAGCAATATTGTATATTCAATAACTTTTTTATTAGTTAATTAATACTTGATACCCTTGATCAAATATAATATTGAATTGTCTTGTCTCTCATGGTCAACACAAAAATGTTATTTAGTCTGTTACATTTAGGTAATTACAGATTATGTCAAGGTGAATAATATATCATAGAGGTAAATTACAATATGATGTTCAAAAATAGTACTTACTGAATGTTAGAAAAATGGAAATTATATCAGCTTGTGTTTTGAACTATGTCACAATACGAATATATATATATATATATATATATATATATATATATATATATATATATATATATATATATGTTGAATGGTTTCTTTTTATATTCAATTGAAAAATATTTTGTTTGTTGATTATTGAATTTAATTCAAAACCTAGTGAAAAATATGTCATTGGAGATTATTTGAAAGGTCACAGACCGCCATAGACATGTGTGAATACAAAATTTCTGTTCATCACTTTAATTCGTATAAAAACGTGGTTTTGTAATAAATTAGATTATTTTATTATTATAGAGTATTCTGTAAAGCAGTTTTTGGAAACAATATATTTTTTCAGCATATGTGTCTCAGTTTATTGAAATATATATAATTTTCTAGTGGCTTTAATATATTCTTTACGGAGGTGCTATAGAACATAGTTTTTATTTGAATGAAACTGTTATGTACTTAATGGAGAGTTGAGGATACTTATTAGAAACTATTGCATTGCCTTTAGGAAATATTCCAAATACACATATACACCTGCATACATTTTTTAAAGAAAAGAGAATAACAACAGGTGTTAAAAATTATGGCTGTTGAAAATTGTGATATATGATATATGAAATACTCTCTCTATAGATACAAGGTTGTCATATGTGTCAGGAAGACTGTTAAAGAAAATTACCAGATGAAAAGTAGATAATAACCAGACTCTTTGTAAGTTGAACATCGATAAGTCGAAAACCTCCCAAAATTTCTTCCCCTTTCCTGTTCAAGCACCAAAACCTCCGTTGATCGAAATTTTAACTTTTTATAAGTCAAAGTAATTAGTGAGTCCCTACAAGCTGTTTCTCTACCTATTTTTCATCCACAACTCGAATAAAAAAAAACTTGGACCTCTCTATCTCCAATATAAAATTGTTACCATACATAAATATCTCATTTGTATTATCAATTCTATGAAATGGTAATAAATAAATTAGAATTAGAAACGAAAATTAAAAACCTTGAGTGTTGCTGTGGTCGAAGCAGAAGTGGTTTAACCAGCGAAGTCTTCAGGATTTTATGTTTTCAGAGCAAGCAATGGATGGCTGAAAAAGTTGTTTTCAAAAAAGTTTGTGATGTAAGTGCAAGTGTAAATCTTGCCACTTGCAACAAAATGGACAAGCAAAAAACTGATAGGTTTATACGTGATTACGAATCTGAAAACATCTGCAGATGAAACGGGCCTATTTTTGAAATATTTTCCTGATAGACTCTAACTTTCAGAGGTGATAAATGCCATAGTGGAAAGCATAGCAAGGAACATTCAACAATTTTACTTGCTGCAAACATGACAGGCACAGAAAAACTCTCATCTTTAATTATCGGAAAATCAAAAAAAACTTCGCTATTTCTCAAAATGTAAATCGCTGATATTAAAATATGAATCGAATACTAAAGCTTGGATGACTTCTGGAATCTTCCGAAACTGCCTCATGGACATCGATAAGAAAATGACTAAAGAAAAAAGAAAGATCCTATCAATGACATCAGTAAAAGTCGAGCTCTACCCCCTAACACCAAATCAAAGTTGTAAGTGACGCATTAGGGCATCATCAAAAATTTTAAGTCTTTATACCGTAAAGAAGTTGTTAAGAATATGTTGCAAAATATTGAAGTAAAGAAAGATTCTCATATAGATGTATTACAAGCAATGCGAATGATTGATAAAGCTTGGCAAAACGTGACTCCTACTACTATAAAAAATCGTTTTGCTCACCGTGGTTTTTTTTCGTCATTAATAGAAGAAGAAGTCAAGATATTTCTCTTCAACATCTTGAAGCATGGGGAACAGTAGCGCCTAGGGTATGTTTCGAGGATTTTATTACATGTGACGATGAAGTAATAACTGCTGAAATATTATCGAACGAAGAGATTCTTAATTGGTTTCCATTCTTGGGGGTTCGCGAGTCATGTGGGTTGCATTTTTTGTTCCTGTGACGAAGGCGCCATCTAACGGTTGAATTCGACATTCAGGCGTGGGCCAAATTGTTGATACGTTTTTCGTAAACAAACCAAAGTGATCATAGCACCATACCTTTGCATCGAAGCAAAAGTGTGTCCAAAATTGTAAGAGAGAGAACACACGATTGTAGGATCCCCGTCTTTCTCTTAAGCGTTCTGATTAACGGCGTTATTCCTTAATATTTCATATGATTTCATATTTACTGTATTTGATTTTGAATTTGTGAGGATTTTGAAGCTTTGTTAATACAAAAATTAGTGAAGTAAGTGTTGAGAACATTTTCATCATTATTAGCACATATGCTGCTGTTATAAACTCGGGAGTAGTGTTTTTGTAAATGCTTCAAACATTGTTTTTAATATTATTAGTTTTTTAGAATTTATAACATTGATAAATGGGGGACAGATATTAAAAAAGGAATAAATGTAAAGAATATATTAGTAAATAGACCTATAAAATACTTTCCAGACAAAATCAGTCTATTCCAGTACACCCCATAAATCACGAATTTTTTGCAGAGGAACTACATGAAGTCAACTTGTTAGAAAAGTTACTTATAGTTTTATAAAATGTAGAATGCACCATTATTCCAAATTGTTGAATAATGAAATTAATGGAAAATCGTCTGCCATTAGACAAAAAAAGACAAAACTAATTTTATTCAAAAATTGCTAAAACTTGTTTTTTTAAGTAGGTTACTTTATGCAGTAAGTGGGGCTTTAGATAGATTAGTTGTGTATGTAATTTTCATTCGAAATAAAATGCTTTTATTTCTTAAGGCCTTGTGTATTCGAATCGTATATGATGGCTGTAATTCACTTATATATTGTTTTTAAATACTTGTTCTTAATTACATGCTTTGACTTTGTATACTTAATAATATTACGTTATTTTTCCCAAATATATTTTCAAAAGTTCCAAAATGTTTTTATTATAGTAGCGACGTAAAATCGGAAAAGTCATTTTATTGAATTAACTATTAAGTTAATAAATAGGTAGTAGGAATGATATTTCTCATATGTGCTACCCAATTTATTATTTAATTTTCATCCAGTTTACAAGTTATATTAGTCCCCATATTTTTTCATGAGTTTTAAGAATATCATAAAAAAATATTTAAATTATTTATAATAAGGAAGATATAATTCAACACATGAAAATCTTCTTAGCTTTTGCCCGTTCCATTTATTTATCGAGTTCGATGTATCTTTGTCTTCCAATTTTTTTTTTTAATTACTGAATAATGATGAACTGCGTTGTAGTGAACTGTATTCATAGGACAGACAGATACCTTGTCAAACTAAAGAATGAGAGTCGTAGGACGCGTGAAATTTCTATCAACAATACGACCGCTCATGTCCCACGACGAGTTGAAACTCGTAAGACAAAATACTCATAGTAAAATCATGAAAATTTCTACGTTTGGATTTTCAGACACGATCGTTTTAACTAAAATATTTTTCCGGTTCTACCGGAAGTCGACTGTAACTTTCTTAATCTAAATGGAACACCCTGTATATGAATACATTTTTGAAATCTACGTAAAATTTTAGTATAGTTTTATCTAAAAACTTTTTTTTGAAAAATGCATACTTTTTGAGTTATTAATTTTTTTGCAAAAACTTTGACGGTTACAGACCCTTATAAATTATTTTTTTATTTTATATTGACCCGTGAATACAAGCACTAAGAAATAAAAAAGATTATGTAAATTTGCTTTTAATATATGGTAAATATTGCAAAGTTGTTACAAGAACATGTGCTTTCTTTGCAGAAGGACATCCAGATAGACCACGATTAAAATCGTACATTGTTAAAAGAATACTTAACAATTTGAAGCTACTATTCGGTTCATTTCAAGCAAAAGTTAATCGAATTAAACCATTTGTGACAATATTAAGATATGCTACAAAATTTGTTGTTTTAAAGTAAATGTTCAAAATTGTTCAATTGAACTTCAATGCATTTTTCAACTCTTATCAGTACGCATTCATTCATCGCACGACTTATCATCATCTCAGAAAGAGAATTGAAGGAATTATGAATTCTTAGCTCACAATCTTCTCTATTTTTAAGGCTTCTTTTTTTATGTGACCTCATATAAGAAATCAAAAGGCGTCATATCGGGAGAACGAGGGGCCACCGAAAAGTACCATTATTTGCCAACCATCTGTCTTCAAATTTCTCTTCTAAAAATGTATTTATGACGATTTAATTGTGAGCAGGAGCACCGTCATGAATAAAAAAAAGTTTGTTTAATTCGTCTGGTGGCAAGCGGTCTAAATAGTTTTTTGTTTTTTTTACATTATTAATTAAAAATAAATTAATTGTTTGTGTTTCCTAACCATTCAAATTCCCATCGTAAAATGAAGTATTATCATTTGATTATTTCGAATAGCACAAAAGGCATTGAATTGCCACCGATCTTGAAAAGCACGTTCTTTGGTTAAATGAAGATTACCTTGACTCCAATAATGGGAATTGCGTTTATTAAGTAATCCATTTTTCGTTAATTTCGATTAGTCGCACCAAATTATGTTTTTTAACAAATCTTTGTATTTCTGGCATTTTATTATTAAAAATTCAGCAAACTCTACTCGTTAATAAAATCGGTTGGTTTTAAATTTTGACTCAAATTGTATGAATAGTGCTGCATTTTATGTTTTCGTTACACACGGTGAATCGACGATTGGCTTACTCCAAGATCTCTTACGGCAACACGTATTGATTATTCTGGATAAGCAGTAAAATAAGCAACAACATTAATTTCGGCATTATTATTGTCAATAACTGGTTTAATTCGATTAACTTTTGCTTCAAATGAACCGTATAGCTTCAAATTCTTTCAACAGTATGTGAGTTTGGTCTTGGTCTATCTGGATATCATGCAGCAAATAAAGTACATGTTTTTGTAACAACTTTGTCACATTCACCATGTATTAAAAGCAAATTTACACAATCTTCGTTACGAAATTGTGAACGAGCTATTTTAACGATTTTCGAAAGTATCAACAATAGACTAATGACACTTAAATAAGTGTATAAGTCTACTAAAAGTATAGGTACATAAAATATTAAAACTTGTTAAAAAATACAATAATAATTTAAAACCTCAAATATCTCGGAAACGACTAAAAGTTGGAATAGGATTCGTAAATACAAATTGATTTGATTTTTTTTTTATTTCTTAGTGCTTGTATCAACGAGTCTAAATAAAATTTAGACCACACCTGCATCTCTAAAAATCTACAGAAAACATTTAATATTTGGAAAACGGTTAGGTTAAACTTTGAACACTTTTTATACACACCCCATATCAAATGAAAAATTTTTCAACATAGATTCAAATACGTCTGACTTTGCTAAAAGCAACCGAACTGAAACTATTTTTCATATCTTTAAGGGTATCCTCGTAAAAAAAGAATTTATAAGGGTCCGCAAGGATCAAATTTTTTACAAAAAAATCAATAACTCATAAAGTATGCATTTTTCGAAAAAAGTTTTTAGACAAAAGTATACTAAAATTTTATGTAGATTTTAAAAATGTATTCATATATAGGGTGTTTCATTTAAAATAAAAAAGTTACAGTCCATTAGAACCGGAAGCCGAGAAAAGAAGGGAAAATTTCAAAGTGACTGAGACCCTGAGTTTATTAGTTTGATATCTAAATATCTGACAAAAAATCTCAATTACTCCTAGGGACGCAAGACATTAATTTCAACAGGGAAATTGAAATCAAGTAAAAAGAAAAAATACTATTCAGTTGTATATTGTTTCATCTAATTTAAAGATAAAGGGACACACATAAAATGATTTAGCAATATTGAAGGCAATGAAAGTGAGAAGAAAATTTATTTGGACATTAAGACAAAATGTGAGAGTTAAATCCTGATTCAAGACGAACATGAGGAAATAAGAACACTATGGTGCCATCATCAAATACCTGTATTTAAAAGGGTTAAGAGGTAAGCAAATTTACGAAGATTTGCTTAATACCCTTGGTGATCAGTGTTCTTCGTATGTGACCGTGAAAAATTGAACTGCAAGCTTCAAAAGAGGTAAATTTTCCATTGAAGATGATGTCCGATCGGGACGGCCAGTTTCTCTGTCAGTCCCCGAAAATATCGATGCACTTCATGATTTTATCAGACCGTCAAATTGGACTGAAACGGATATCTGAAGCACTGAATATTTCATATGAACTCGTTCGTCATATAGTTCACGTCAATTTGGACATGAGAAAAATTACTACAAAATGAATCCAAAAATGTTTGAATGTTGACCAAAAGCGTGCAAGTGTAGAAATATCGCGTTCGATCTGTGCTGTATTTGAAAACGATGTAGACTTCTTAAACCGAATTGTTACTATGGATGAGACTTGGGTACATTTCTATGATCCAGAAACAAAGCAACAATCGATTGAATGGCGACACTCTGGTTCTCCAAGACCTTAACCTGAAACTGAAAAAAAGTTTAAAATGTCGTAAACTTCCTTCCAACGATGAGGTAATAAAAGCTGTGGAGGTCTGGTGTGCAGAGCAAGAAGAAACATTCTTTTTTTAGGGTCTAGAGACGTTTTAGGTTCGCTGTAATAAATGTATCCAATTAAGAGGAGAATATGTTGAGTAATAAAATATTTTGACATTGAAATTATGTTTGGTTCTATAGTAGACTAAGAATTTTTCAATATATCCTCGTATATATATATTATTTTATTTTATTGGTAATTATATGTACTTGAAAATGATATTTAGAGCTCAAACTTGGTGAGAATTTTTTTTCTATATGTAGATTAATATTTTGCTTGGGCACCAAGAGGAAAATTTTTTTTTGGAAATGAATCACCGTACTAAACACGTACTGAAAATCTATAAAATTTATTACCACCCGCTTAAATCAATAAATATTTATCATCCCTTTTTTTTCTCTATTACATTACTTACCAAACAAATTATCTTCGGACCCTCGTAGAGAACTCGTTTCATTTTACCTTGAATACTGAACGAACTTTTTAAATTTAACAAATGATGTAACTTCATTCATTTAATGAAATTCACAGAGAGATTCGAATAAATATATATATAATCTTTATTGTAAATAGAATTTTATATTTTTAGATGATTCAAAGTGATGGAAGATGATGATGATTTCTTCGATACAGTGTCTGTCAATTCCGCGACAGGAAAACGAAGATTCAATAGTAAAGAATACCTCGGATTATCTAGAAATACAGTGTATCGTTCCATTATGGACTTTGATGACGCCAATGAATTGGAAATGGGGGATTTGGATCAGAAAAAGGTGCCAAATAAAAGTAGAGTTGTTAACACGTATGAACAGTGGAAAAATAGGGTATTGTTTTACTTTGATTTGAAAATTGTGCATGGCATTTAGTTTATCTAATCTTTTATTTTCATTATTAAATTATTTAAATCATTTTATTTGTACTAAATTCAAATGTTTCTATACAAGTTTTACTGATTGAGGAATTATTTGATATACTTCCCCTGGATTAGTCAGAAACTTTATTCCTAATTATCATTGTTGTAATTAAATGTAATTTAATAATGAAATACGTTAATTTGTTACCTTATTTTAAAACTGTTTCTTCTGTTACTCAATTCTCTTACTAAGTATATTGGTGGTGGGATTTTATCTCTCTTAATAACAAATGTTTTTTTTAATTAAACAATTCCTTCAGTTTGTATATCAATTATATTTTAGCTTCTTTTTTGATTATTTTAAAAATGATGAATTGATTGTATACATTTTTCTGTATACAATGGAAGTGAATATTTTAAATGACCTCAAAACATGTAAATTATTTAAGCATATGCTTAATCATGATAAAATATGTGTGGGTATTAAGTCTGTTTATTTTTTTGTTGGTTATAAATTAAACACCACGTTTATTGTGACATTACATCACAGAATAAGTCTTGTGACTGACAAATAGATGACGCTGCCATTGTTAAACCATATGACGTTTATGAAGTACCAATTTTAAAAAGACAGTATGTAAAATTTTATGACATTTCGATTAATCAGGAAAAAGTGGCAGTCATTAAGTGAAGCCACTTTCGTTATTTTCAAAACAATTTCGTGTGTTAATTTATCATAGCTTCTTGATGAAAAAAATGCTGTAGAAGCTCAGTAATAGTTTCAAAAGTGTTATTCGGACTCTGCTTCAACGAAAAGAACCCTTTGTTATTGGTTTGTTGAATTTAAATGTGGTCGTATAGACAATGATGATGGTGAACGTTCTGGTCGTCCAATTGAAGTGGTTATTCCAGAAACCATAAAAAAGTCCACAAATTGGTAATATCTAAGCGTAAATTGAAATTGCGTAATATAGCTGAGGCCATAAAGATATCAGAAGGCAGTGTGTTTACAATTATGCATGAACATTTGATTATGCGAAAGCTTCGTTGTAAGGATTTGGCGCCATGTTTTTGTAATGGCCCAAATATAGAGGCATCTAATGGCTGACATATATGTGGTTATGTTAGTTTCCTAGAAATTTATTATGTTTTTCGGAAACACATCTTCACGAGCTATTCTCGAAATACTCCACAATTGTTTCTGTTGTTACTTTGTACCTATGAGCGTTTTATGTTTTTTGACAATCTCCTCGCCAATCAGAATTTCTTTCCTAAATACCGATCCTTTCCAGGTAAATTGTTTTGAAATACATGATTATGAACACCCTTTCGGTTCAACTACTGTTGAATGAATTGACATAGCACTTGCTGCGTGAAGGGCTAAGGGCAAATGAACTGGCAGCAAATAAAGCATTTAGAATACCTTTTTCCTCCAATATACTTGAGACAGGAGGCCGTCTTAACTTGTCTCTCGTCTTCCCAAGATATTGTATAACGTATTTTAGGGCATCACAAACGTGTCTGTTGTCTCCCGAATGATTTCTTGTGAAGCTTGCTTGATTACATAGAGTTGAGATTATGGATAAGTATTCTTTCCATTGGAGCAATAACGTACAATGTTTAAAGTACTGAGAATAGGTGAAACTTTCTGAAATATGTAAGATGATAAATATTTTACTTAATTATTATTTTTCCAATACTTACTAATGAATTTCATAAAATAAAAATATAACATTTGAAGTCTCTCTACTGTTTATCTCCAACTCCTTTTGTTCACGGCTGCATTGCGTCAGTTCGCTATCTCTAACTTCTGTAAGTCTTCCTTACATGTATCTAGTTATTTTCTTCGTGGACGTTCTCTTCTTTTTGCACCTTTTTTTAGGCTATTTTCACCCACTTGTTTTCTTTTGTTATGGCTATATACCTCAACCAACGTAGTCTTTTTGCCCATTACTATATAGCCGATCTCTGCCTGACTTCAAATCTCCGCATTCGTTCTTCTTCTTCATTCATTTTGTTCCTCTCAATTTTCTTAACACTCCTCTCTCCCATACATTTAACCTGTTATCCTCTTTATATATCCAACGCGAAAAAATCTTTTTGACATACAAATGTTCATGCAGTATTGATTGTATGCGAATGGAATTAATGCCCTAGCATGCCTCAACCTCACGGTATGCACATGACGATCTTGCAATATCAGTTTACGCACGAAATCGATGTTTTCGACTTTAGACGACCTTCACGAAATTCATCCTGTAGCGAATGAATTCGGAAAATCAGAAAAACACGGTGATTCGAGATATTGTTTCAACACCAAGAGTCGAAGCGAGTTGATCGGCACTGTGCTGATGGTTTAGTGCTCGTCGAAAGTTATAGAAAATAATCGCTCGACTAAGATGAATATTCCAAGTATCTATAAACAACTCGATAGCACCCGTATGACAACAAGTTCTAAATACGTTTACCATTAAAAATGTCAAATTTTATGATGACAATGTCAGATTTGGCATTCATATCGGTTTTGCCATATCTCAAAACTTAAGTAGCCAATTTCGTGCAAACTAAATAACTTTTCATATCAACATCACTTTCCCAGAAATATTTTTTGCTCGAGAGAATCAAAATTGCTACAAAAAATGTTGGCTCTTCTCTAGTAACTTTAGAATCTTGACAAGTTTAAAACTTGCACAGGCCGATATCTGTTGTGAAGTGTATTCAAAAACTTTTTCATCAAAAAACTTCGAATATTTCTACTCTTGATAAATTTTCGTAGTATTTGTATTTAGATTTTGTTATGCTAGCCCAATTCACATTTTATGAAGCTCCAACTCTTGCTTCTACTAATTTTACTTCGGAGGGAGCTCCAGTTGTCCTTTTGACAAATTATCAAAGTCTCCGCCGCCATCTTCTTCACTAGAGTCTTCCATTGTTAAAGCTTCATCACCCTCAGGAGGTTTAAAAAATATTTCGTCCAAATCGTCGGCGTGTGCTATTTCTAATACCTTTTTTAAGTAGTAGTAGTAGTGTAACGTCCTCGGGTTATCATAAATGGTAAGGCTGAAAAGAGGACGTAATTTTTAGAACAAGCATACAAACTTGTTAAATGATATATTCAATGGTAGATAACCTTAACATATTAGTTTATGTCATTACTACATTACTAATACAAACGTATTAGTTGGTAAATGAATCAAGTAAACTGTCAAATACTATGGTAGAACAGTACTGTTACGCCTCCATTTCTGGTGCCATCTACTGAAATCTTACTTTAGTTAACAAAATACAGCATTATCGAAATTTACTCACGACTGTTACCGTACGCTTTAAGGCAGTGGTTTCTAATCTGTTGCAAGTGGGGCAAGCAGCTGTTTCCAAAATATCATTTTTGTAAATTTTGTTTTTATTCCATTTAAAATTTTTATTTCTTATAATAATAAATAATGTATACATAATATTGTACATATATTATTTTGGTAACCCATTAAATAAATTATAATATCAGTTGAGTATTTATGAAATTAGATTGTTAGGAAAATTGAAAAATTAAGGGGGCCAAAAATTTTATTTGGGGTGCAGGTACAAAAAGGTTGAAATCGTTAATATTAATAGAACTACCCATTACAATCTATATAGAAAGTATACTTTTTAGTGGCGCCATTTATTGGTGAAAACATGAACAAATATCTCCATAAGAAATATTAATTTAATTAATTACCACAAATTGGTCAATTAATTCATAGCTTTTTGAGTAGTAAGGAATAAGCAAGCATAAAGTTTCTTGTTCAGTTATATCTGAAATTGGATAAAAATCAAATTTATCTTTTTCTTGTATCAAATGCGTTAAAACTTTCATATCATTTCCACATTGCAATAGGGTGTTCTGGGACTTGTTGCAAATAATTCGGGAGTGAGTAGATGACGTGAAAATAATGCTGTGACATAAAAAAAATATATCATACATACATACTCCTCGTTTCTGAGTTATAAGCATTTGAAGTTACGAAATCAAAACTTATATTTTAGTAAATTTTCTAAATTTTTAATGGATTATTACATATGTTTAACTGAAGACCAGGAGCGGCTCATGCCTAATGGTTATCAATCCGTAACTTTTACAGAGACAACCGGTTTACAATCTAAAAATAGCAAAAATGAATTTTTTAATCTATTTTTAACAAAAAACATCCAGTATAAGTCCAGAAATTTTAACTTGAATCTTCCTTTCTTATCTAGATTTAATCGTTAGCTTTCATTTCAGTTAATATCTTGAGGTTTAACTGGAATAATTATTGTTTTATTTTTCCAATTCCTTATCATAAATCTTGAAATTAATCAAGTTATTTTACCTTATCGGTTTTTGTTTGCGGATATATACAAGGTATAATGTTGATACCTTACCATATCCAATTCTGCTATAAACTCAATAACACAATATGTCTACGGTAAGTTATTTTTTATTACCTCATTTGAAAAAAAGACATTAATCAAAACACCAACTGTAAGAATATAATTAGACCATAGTATAATTTATTTTTACATGAGTTTTTTTGATTATTGGGGTTGGTACTTCACACGATTTCTGTTTTTCTTTTCTTCAAATTAGTATTATTATTTTTCCAAAACTATATTTCAAATGCTTTGTGATCTTTAAAAACACATCTTTTCAAATTTATTCTATCGTACGCTCACCTTTAAGTATATTTTTAATTATACAAAACCGAAATTTTGTTTAGCAAGGACTTTTAGAATAAATATTATTTATGGAAAAATTTCTCCCCGTCTTGCTACGCTGGATATCATAAAATCATCATGTAGCTGCAATGAGAACTCTATGCTGCTCTTTTTGGATACAAATACATTCACAAAACCAACAGTTTATGAGTCATTTGTTAAACAAAACTACTCACTATGTTCATCTCTTAAGCAGATATTTTCTTTCAAAAACACACCTACATAGAAGTGGCTTTTGTAGGATTCAAATACACATTACTGAATAAAGACGTTTTTTATAATAGTAATTTATACAGCAAGTGCATAAAGTGGCATTTTTTTCACGAATAGAACAAGTTGAGTGAAAAAGATACTTCATGCACCTGTTGCATATATTATTTTTTCTACAGCACTATACAAAGAAATAAAAATCAAATAAAAATTTGGGAAATTTTAAGCTCTTTCGATAAATTACAATTAGTAGCGAATGATAAGGAATGAATTTAAAGTTAGTTATAGACAACGATATTGAGAAAAATTAACAACTAAATGATTTATTTTTACCCCACTTCACAATGTGAATATTGAAAAAACCTAATAGGGTACTTGCATTTTTAAAAAGTATTTATTTTTTGGTTTATTTTATAAGATCTTGATATGAAAAAATGTCAGAAAGTAAAATATTTCATTCAAATTAATTATTATATAATCACTTATAAAAAATTAAAAACATAAAAAACTTAATTACTATAAAATATTGAAATAAGTTAAATTTGAATCTTACTTACATTCAAATGATACTGACAACAAAAATCATTGTATCTCGCAGAATCGTCAAAACGACTAACACTTTCAAACCATTCTTGTATATTCGAATTTCTTGACATCGTAAAAAAAACTTTATCAGTTGTTTTAGTCTTGGTATTTTCATATCCTGGTACAAAATACGATTTATATACCATTTTCAGATTAATAAAACTTTAATAATAATGCTTATTTTAGAATAACCGAGAGAATAACTGTCTTATTTACTTTGTATCATATGTTCAGTGTTTATTTTATACATATAACGTCTTGCAATATGGCGGCCTTACTGAAATGTTTAAACTATCTACAAAATTTTTGAATTCCCAATAATTTTTTTCTTTATAAATATTGATCAAAGAATAAAAAAAATATGATAAAAGTTTTATATCTACTATTTATCCAAAACAATTTTTTTCTCGAACCATGCAAGGACCCTATGTTGGGCTGACTTATGTGAATTTTCAATCCAGTCAAGCTCATTATCAGATAAAGTTTCATTTTAGTGGTCAATATTTGTAACAGTCAAATTGGTCTCTTGATTCTCATATGATGTAGAAGATTGGTTTAAAAAACTGCGGTTATTAGTTCCTTGTAACATTCGTGAGCACAATTTATTTTTGTGTTGAGAGAATTGCTCACATACCATTCGGCAACAGCAGTGGTTTCCATCCCTCGTGTTGTTTTTTAATTGTAGAAAGTCTCCGCCCGGATCAAATAGAATCGTTGCCGAAGTACGTTGAAACGTATAACCTGTATATTTTTCTGAATGCGGTAAACTTAATAATGATAAATCCGCTATAACGATCACGTGTTACACCTCTAAAGAATAGATAACCATCATACTCTAGATCCAGGTGAATTTCGTTAAGAACGTTAAACAGTATGTTGGTAGAATCAATTGACAAATTCTGTGATTAAATCATTTTATTCCAAACACAAAACTATATAGAAAGAAGTAGCTTTTTCTGTATCAGTTAGGTTTTTAAAAAGTAGTTAGGAATAAAATGGATGAAGGAAGGAGAATGAAAGTTTTAGTGTTACATAATAACTGCTTTCCATTTACATTCAATTGAATTGAGACACTCAGTTATGTGAGTCTCTTATACTCAAATGCTCAGTGAATAAAATGAACACGTAATCTGAGTTAATATTCTTAAGATTATTTACATTATAGTTTATTTCAGAATAGAGTAATAAAACCTCATTAGGTATGCAAAGGGACCACAGAGTGACCCAACGAATATTTAAGCCACTTTCATAGTTTGGCATTGATTTCATTGTAAATTTTTTTTTATCAAGTGCAGGTAGTACCACCCTGGTTGGGGTCAATATATGGGTTTAGCCTATTGTTATCCATTCACAAACAGTGAAAATAGTGTACCAAAGGCGTGTCGGTAGGATATTCGTAAAAAGGAAAGAACTTTATTTTAACAGAATAAAAACTAGGCATTATGTACATAGTATTAGGTACACTTATTTTGTATTGAACATTATACAAAAATACATTATACAGAAATTAAATTATAAAAAATCATAATATTCTTCGTCATCTCCTCTTGACGTTATATTTAACGGGTCGACGGTCCGATCGATCAAGTAGTCAAGATCCCACATTCTCTCCTCTTCTTTAATGATATGCTGGACTGCTTTTCGCCAGTTCTCTGATCTCACCTCCTTAATGGCTTGATCAAACAGTAGCTTAACGTCTTTCATTTTGAATGTCGTGTTGTGTCTTGCTACAAATCCTTTCACTTGGACCCATATAAGTTCTATAGGATTTAGTTCGCAATTACATGGCGGTGTGCGCAGCATAGTTACACTTTGTTTTTCTGCTATCTTCCACGGCGTATTTCATAAAACTATGTTTGTGTAAATTTGCTGTAACTAATAGTACTTTTTTTATTAAATTATCTTCAAATTCAATACTTTTGATAGTTAACCAGTCAATAATTTCTTGTTTTCTCCAAGATGAAGTTGGAGTCTTCTATATGCGTCGAGAATGATAACTTGCGTTATCCATAACTACTACTGAATCAGCCGGAAGATTATTAGTCTCTTCCCATTACCTGAAGGCACCTTAATACCCGTTGACAGGCCTTCCATGAAAGCTTGGCGAGCACTGGTTATTTTTTTGTCTTGCCACATTTTTGGTACTGTATAACCTTCATTAATCCACGTCTCATCAAGATAAAAGATTTTCTTCTGCTCTGTTCTGTACTTCTTAAGTATTTTCGTCGCCAGCAAATAATTTCATTGCTTTCCAGTAAAAGTGCTTTACGGTTATGCTTTTCCTAGGCAAAATCCATATTTCTCAAAGTGGTCCATAAAAGTTTTTTAGTTATCAACGGAATACTGTCATCCTGTCCAAGCTCCATTAAAATCTTATCTAGAGTGGGTATTTCGTTTTAAAATAAAAAGAGTGAACTTTTCCTCGACTTACACTTTTGGTATCTTCATCAAGGACTTTTACTGGTCTGCCTGGACTTTTCTTAGGAGGTTCCACTTGGTCTGCTATCTTTATCCCCCGTAATAATTTAAAAATGGTGAACTTTGCAACTCCAGTCATTTGGGAACATCGGTCGACAGTTTCTTGTACAGTAAACTTTGGGTAAAGTTTTTCATTCACTGATAGTGGAAAATTATTGGAACATCTTTTCGTTGGTGTAAATTTATATATAAATCTTATAATACTGTGAACACTATTTACGGCTAAACAGCAAATACTGATGCGTTAAACCATTGCCCTTACGGCGCATGGTTAATCCGAAATAGGGTTGAATTAGGCAGAGGCACTAATAGAAGGTTAAACGGTACCTGTTAAACGCAAAATGTAACTGTATAATCTACTACCTAAGTAATCCCTACAAAATATTTCAAGACTTACACCTATGGACGACACCGAAATTGAGCCAAACTGTACGGAGTTCCCCATTTTATTACTCTATACCTTTCTGAAATAGACTATAATAATTTATTATTGTGTATATATTTGCTTATTTTAAAAATTTTTTTTTGAGCTTTTCTGGAGTTAATAATTTTAAATTGAGTTCATATCACAAGAAATTTGCCAGGTGAAGTAATCCGATAAATTCCTTGAATTCAGATACCTCTGTGACTTCACGTCTCTAACTATTAGAAAGCGGTTGGGAAGATAGTTGGAGGCTCTGCTCTATGTTGTAAAACACAGAAACTCGTTAGGCCAAAAGATATTCTACTCATTTCGCAGATTGAATGCGCCCTACGGAAGGTTACAAACTAATAAGTGATAAAATAAATAATTTATAACCTCGTAACAATATAATCAATATAACTTGTTTCAACCTTTTGTAAAACTTTTATTCAAAATACGTGTTTTCTTATCAACATTCTTCAATAACAGGAAACATTACTAATATCGATTTATTTTTGTAATTTTTTTCTACTATTAAGTTAAATATTAAACTTTTTATGATTTAACAAGAATTGTGTGACCTTATAGTATAATCGATATTTCAAAAGTAGGGGAGCTCGGTGTATATTTCACTGCATTAAGAGTGGGAAATACCTGAAAACAGTTTCTAATATTATTTTGAAAGACTAGGTGTATTTCTAATTACTTAACGACTGTTGTGTTTTAATTATTATTATTATTATTAAAATGACAAATATCGAGGCTAATAATTTATGCAATTATTATTAATGACGTAAAATAATTTAAAAAAAAATTTGAAATATTAATTTTGTACGTTGTTTTTGTATTAAAATAGATACAATTATATTTATTATATATAAAATTTAACAATTTTCATATCAATTGAGTATTTGCAAAAATATTTATTATACAAGGGAAAAAGTAGTAGATTTTAGCTTGAGGTTGTATTGTCTCCCAACGCACACCGAATGAAGACAAAAAACAGATACACATTTTTTTATGTGACGAGATAAACCATGATTTAATTTTGAAAAATTATATCATTACAATAATCAATTCAGAAAATTATCGATTTGAAATTTGACTTTTGAAATTAGTACTTATAGTGCGAATTAGATCTGCTTTTTACCTAAATAAACTTTCACACCAATTAACTGTCAATTTAATTTTGTAATTTGCTTTAAAAATTGTGAAGTTGGTGGTTGTTTAGAAGTTATTTTCAAAACTATAAAGAAGAAAATACCTTAGTCCCAGTTTGAATCCACTGGAATTAGTCAAGTAGCCAAAGTAGCGTCAAAAAAATTATTGCCAGCTAAATCACGGAAACTTTACGAAGATTTATGGATAGGAAGATGAAAAAAACATGCAAACGTTATTGGCCAATTTTTCGAAATTGTCAGAACAAGAACCATTAACAGTGTGGTCGAATTATTTAATGATTAAAAGTATGTTACGATCTAATAATAATGCAGACATTTCAAAATAGTTCTGAAACAAAATAGGAAATGTTACAAGTTACCCAAAAAAGCTGCGGCTTTTACGAGTACACGAATTGCAATATTTTTGTTGTATTTGGGATTGCAGGAGCTTGTCGAATTTGTGAAATCAGCGATCATCAGATAATATTGTAAATTCGGGAACGTTA
Organism: Diorhabda elongata; assembly: GCA_026230145.1. Taxonomy (NCBI): domain Eukaryota; kingdom Metazoa; phylum Arthropoda; class Insecta; order Coleoptera; family Chrysomelidae; genus Diorhabda; species Diorhabda elongata. The sequence goes on from CM047928.1 coordinate 6,365,782, forward strand.
TTAATTGAGGAACTTGAGGAAACAAAGAATGATGTAATTTTTTATCAGAAGATACCTAAAATCAAGATGATTTATAGGTACTGATCTACACCAACTTTCCACATCACACTCAATGCAGCTTATTGCTAATAGTACATTTAAAGAAGAAGATAAGGAGATCTCAACTCATATCTCCAGTTGTAAATCTTATTTTTGTCAACATTAACACTGTTTAACGCGCGTTGCGATAACCAAGTTATTGTCTTCAGAAGTCGAAGGTAAGGCGCTACTATTTCCATATTTTCGTTAGTTGTTACAAATACCGGTCGACCAGAACGCGGCTCGTCGGCAACAGAGCCCGTTTTTAAGAATTTCTGGTATGTCTTCCATACTGTTGACGACTGATCTAGTGTTTGCATTCTCTTTTAACTTGCATTCCAGCACATCAGTATTTTTAATAACAATCCTTATCATTTATCTTCCTTCTAATTCAAATTTGATAAACCTCTATAATGAAATTGCTTCCTTAATATCACAGATATAGTTTTGAAGCAGTTTTACTACTAAAAATTATTTCAATATTATATGATTACTAAAAAGTTACTAAATTAAGTAAAATAATAATTTTATATCAATGTTTGTTATTTGTTTACAGAGATGGCGTTATTTCTCAAGCTGTGACTTGAGCGTTGACTACGTTTTAGCCTACGAAGATCAAGGCGATACGAGAGATGTTGAAAAAAGAACCAACTACGAACATAATTTGGAATCCAACGGGTTGATATTAGAAAGGGAAGAAAATCAAAGAATACATTTTGTTAAAATTCACGTTCCTAAGGATGTTATCATGAGATACGCAGAGATACTTAAATTGCGGTTACCAATAAAAGACGTTAGTAGTTATACAATATTTATTAATTATGATCATTTTCATTGACGGTTTGTTAATGAATGTTAATGAGGTTAAACATAAATTCATATTCATAATTTAAATGAATGACGAACAATAAGCTTTAGATTCATATATTTTTTCCTTTCATTTTGAATTTTAAGTCGAATTAATGCTTCAATATTCATTGAAGTGATTTTAATAATTGATAATAAACTGGAAAAGTTTAACAATGAAAAATTTTAATTACAACTTTGATGCAAGAAATATTTTATGTTGTTAGTTCATATTCAAACAATAGTTATTATTTAAATAACTTCATATGACTAGAGATTAAAGTTCGTTTTTTAAATCACGGTTGGTATTTATCATATTAAAATCTAATCAACTGTAATTAGAAACAAAACATCCGTTAAATTTAACGGTTTATTTTGTAACAATTTTGATTTATAGGTGTAAATAATTGTGTCTTAGAGAAGCACCCAACAAACGTAGCACTTCACGAACGTCACTCCTAGGTTAAGATCAAAATCGGGACATGTAAGCACTCTTCTAAACTTCAAGAATGTCTGTCGGGCTTATTCAATGGGACATTTTATTTCTTTGTCTGGTTTTTATTACAAACACCAAATATAGAAATCGAAAGATAATATGTGTATTAAAACCATGATATTGTTATCAACATTTATAATAAGGGGCTCAACTTACACATCAATGACCATGTCTATATTCCACATTATGGCTTCAACCTTAAACACTTGTAGAAGATACTCCCGAAATATTTGCCATATTGATCATTGTTTTGGTTTACTTTTTTTTTTTGATAAATAGACTTTATAAAAGAATCTGGCCCAAGGTGTAGGAAGGGGAAAATTTTAGTTAGAATTTAGCTGGTTTTGCAACCCATTTTGCCTGGTTAAGGCAATTAAGTAAATTAAAGCTTAAAATAACAAACAACTAACTTTAAATAGCAAGGTTACCTCAATTTACTACTCTTAAATATCGAGCAAACAGAAGGTTTTATATCACTTGTTGATAAATAAAAATATTTTGTGTATATTTTATTAGGAATTGTAGAATTATGTACGTTGATTTATAGCGCTGATAGTAGTCTAAAAATAAAATTATGATTCATGTACCCTTTTGTTTCTGAAACTGCATAATAATGGAGGTGATTTAAATGCTGAATGAAGACCTTATTTTTTCAAATATGTGTTTGGGTTACGAAAAATGATTTCTTTTATCATATATCTAATCTTATATATACAGACTATATTTAGAAATTATAACATTTTCGACTATGGTAAAATAAATCTATTTTTATGAATGAGAGAGAAATAAAATGATGGAGCATTCGTAATCCATGGGAAAATTGCTTCCTTTAGTAATTTTCCAAATTATATTTCGATTATTTTCATATGAAATAACATTTTTATAAATATATCGGGTGAACACTAATATTTTTACCTAATTAATCTCCTTCTAACATCTAAACAGGTGAAGTTAAAAAAGTGCAATTTTTTTTTTCAAATTGTTTTATTTTTCTAAAAGGTATGAATTGTCATAGTAGTTATATAGGTATAAGTACTTAAACTTCTTTTAACAATTTTGCGTTCATAAAGAATAATTTTAATATAAGAACTGACATGTATAAGTAGAGCTACTAGTCCAGTCAGTGTAGGGTGTTGACCTCGAAACTTGACATACTTATTCTCAAAATTCACATATAATTGGATGGTCGCAAGTTTTAAAGTTTAGAGATTATCTGAGATGAACTGGTAGTCCCGATCAAAAACTCATAATATTAAGGCTATAATTTATTGCTAAATATGTTTGTTTATTTTTTTTTATTACTGATACACCTTTTTCAAATTTTCCTTCTTTTACTTATCACGCTTAGCTTTCTTCAGTATTCCTATCAATTGTTGCATTTTTATTCGATTCTATTTTCTCATCCTTTTTTTTTCACTACTAAGTTGGAATTTCTGGAACTGTTGTGTGTTGTGAACACACAGTTTACACAACACCACTCTTCAGCAATAAGAAGATAACTTGGTTATAGAAGCGTGTGTCAGACAGTGTACTTGTAAGTATTGGTGTAGTGGAAGTGTAAACAGTGTGTTCAGTACCTTTTACCAGTTTTAGAAAAATAGTCTACACGTGTGGTACCTCTTATTTTTGGATGAACTATCAGTTGCAGATATCAATACACATATTCTGGACCACCTTGTATATTGAAAAATATTTATATTAAATTTTCTCTTGTATTGTTATAGGATGAAGAATCTCCTCAAATAAAAGAAAATATAGTTACGCAAACTGTGGTAAAAATTTTAAATAAATGTAAAGTATCATTAGACCCGGATAAGTTTCCTCCTAAAAAGTATCAACTGACTGCAGAGTTTAATAAAGACAAAGATTATTTGTAAGTATATATAACATAATTAGGTCACATATCATTTATTTGTTTTTTTTAAACAAATATGAAGGAGTACCATGCATTTTCAAGGTTACATAAGTTCACAGGACTCACTGTTTTTCTAGTTTGAAGAATATTCTTCAACTTATGGATCCGAAAACTTATATATTTTTCAATTTTTTTTATTTTGCTTTGCTTTAAACATTTTTAAAAATCTTTAGGTCGATTTGAAAAATTACATCTAATTTTTTATTTTAGTAATGTCCTACTACTGAATGAACGGCAACTTATGCTATAAAGGTTTTTGTATTTTGATGCAGGTAAAATATTGCATTTCTTATTAACAAAATAAGATGAAAAAAAATGGTATTTAGTTTTTCTTTAATAACTCGAAATACTGATATTCAAGCAATTTTTAAAAAAGCTCGTTAAAGAGGAGGACATTTCCGATAAAAAAATCCCCACCGCTGGAACTCATATATATATATATATATATATATATATATATATATAGAATAATTTTTTTATAACATAAAAAATCATTTTAAAATTTAAAAAAAAATTAATATCTTCTTAACACCTGAAAGTATCGAGCTCCATTTGAAAAAGTTTTATCACTATGTTTCGAAATATTTTCAATTGGTACCTAACAAAATTTGATAAAAGGTATAAATAATTGGCCTATAAATTTGGAAATTAGTAGAGCCCTTTTTAAATATATACTTCATAAGATCCTGCGTTAATTGTTTATAAAAGTTTATTAATTTGTTTATAATGATTTTTTATAGCTATTCCAAAACAATGGCATTAATAACAAAGATTATGAATTTTTTACGTAATTTGTTTATATAGAGACATTGAACATTTTTGAAAAATTATTTTGCTATTCTGTTGTCCAGAGAAAAAAATGTTTTTTAAAAATGTTTTTGTTACTTTGATTTTAAAATTGTTTAAAATCTTGCATTTTAAATTTCGATTGTTTACATATCTTAATTTATACTTTGGAATAAGTTGGGGAAATTTTTTTAATTATTTAATTGTTTATTAGTTTAACCATTTGTTTAAATAAAATATTGACTAACGTTATGTTTTCCTTCGGAAGGAGAAACAATTATAAAAACAGCTATATATATATCAAAGTGCAAAAAAATTTTATTATTATAATAGGTACTTTCTAATACCCATTTTTTGCAATTTTCTATATATAACTGTTTTTATAATTTTTTCTTCTTCAGAAGTAAAATATAACGTTGGTCAATATTTGTTTAAAACAAATAGTTAAACTAAAAAACAATTTAATATTTAATAAAAAAAATGTTTGCCAATTTATTTCAGAGTGTACATTATAATTTTTAGAAGCAAAATTATTTCTCAACTAATTATTTCAACAAAAGAATGATAAAAAAAGATTTCAAACAAAACTTCAAATGAAGAAAATGTTTTTTTAAATTATAATTTTCTCTGGACAACAAAATAAAAAAAACTCTCACAAATATTGAATTTCTGTATATATTTAAAATAATTTTATAAACAAAGTACGTAAAAAATTCATTACCTGTGTTAATTACTGCAATTTTTCAATGAAAACAGGCATAGTTAAATATTTATTGACAAAAAAAATTTAAATATTTAATTTTGTAAAAATTACAAAAAATCATAATTAACAAATTGATTGAAAGTTTTATAAACTTTTATCACAGGATCTTATGAATTTTATATATTAGGGGGCTCCATGAAATTAATAGGTTAATTCTTTTTACCTTCTATACTATTATTTAAGCTAACGTAGATTCGGAAAAAATTTGTTAGTTAACGGCTGAATAACCTTTTTCCCATGATGCTCGATTTTTTTAAATATTCAGGAGATTCTAGAATTTGTTTAAATTTCCTCTTTTTTAAAAATTGTTTAAATATCAATATTTTTCGAGTTATTAACCGAAAACTAAATATTATTTTTTTCATCTTATTTTGTTAATAACAATTGTAATTTTTTATCTGCACAAAAATCCTTGAAAAATATATATCGGTAAATAATATTGTACATGAAATACTGCATTGCTTCTAATAATTTGGCCAGGGACTGTACATCAAAGAAAGGAAAGTAATACCAATAGTACAAAAATGGAAACATATCAACGATTACACAACATTTTCTTATAAACATTATATATTATTAGCCACTATCTTTTACACCGATAAACATTCATAAATTGTTGATTTACACTTGGATCTTGGGATAACATTTTTTATTTATGAGATTTTTATTTTAGATTTGATGTAGATGACCCAGAGTTCTTCAACAGTTCGGTGAAGATAACAGTGATTTCCTACATTTTAGAAAGAGAGCGATTTGGCAACGAAGATCAGGATAAGGGTATCAAAAGACTGATAGCTGAAAATGTTTATAAAGCTGCTTATCCATTACATGATGTAAGTGTATTTTTTTCTGTCCTCGAATCATTAACTAGAGTTCTTTATAATTTATAGGGTGATCTACACGACAAAACTTCCACTAGGAAACTCCTCTTAGACGAATGGGCGTCAGTCTCAAAATGTATAAAGTTCCAACCATTAGATGAAATCAAAGATTACTTTGGTGTGAAATGCGCCATATATTTCGCTTGGCTCGGATTTTACACACACATGTTGATACCTGCTTCTATAGTAGGCATTTTGTGCCTTATGTATGGTGCTATTACTTTACATTCAGATATCCTTAGCAGAGATATTTGTAACGCCAAAAACATCACCATGTGTCCAAGATGTGATAAATATTGTGATTATTGGTATATACAAGAAAGCTGTAATTATTCAAAAATTCAACATATTATTGATAATAACGCAACTATATTTTTTGCTGTATTCATGTCATTTTGGGGTACTTTCTACCTCGAAATGTGGAAAAGGTAAGATAAAGATAAATATATAATATTAGATAGATATATACATGGGCAATGAATCCTTCTGAACGTGTCTACTCTCATATTGGCAATAAATGAAGTATTCGAACTTTACTGATTGCGCTCTTAATAACTATTTGTGTAGATGGGACAATCCAAAACCAATGGTTTCTCATCTGGAAGAATATGTGCCTTCCTGGCCCTTTTCTGTATCAACTATATTTCTTTTGACTTTTCATTATGTGACTCAGATATTCGAAATTGCATTCCTCAACAATTTCCACTATTTTTTTAAGAATTTATAAAAATACGGTTTCACAAAGGGGTATCCTGGTCTAGAAGCTTAAATTTTAGGCATTTTGAAAAAAATGGAGAAAATTTTTACTATCCATTTTTTTATATATTTTTTGACTAATAAAATTTCAAGAAAAAATCAGAATTTTAATAAATTTCTAGTCGGAAAGTGGGAGCTATAAGAAAAAACGTTGAACCCTGGTCGACTAGTAGTGATCTGGAACAAAAAATTTGAATAATTCTTAATCTGTAAAGATGTCGCTTTCGCATTGACTTTAGTCAAAATAAAAATTCATAAAATAGCGTCGACTTATTCATTATTATTTCAGATATAGTGCTGAAATAGCCCACAGATGGGGTTTGACAGGTTTCGATTTACAGGCAGAACCCCCAAGACCTGAATATCTATTAAAATTAGCTAACGCAAAGAAGAAGAAACTCAACGTTATAACTCAATTACAAGAACCAGTGGTTCCTTTCTGGAGAGTCAAGTTGCCATCACTTATTATAAGCTTTTCGGTTGCTTTTTGCTGGACTTTGATAGCTCTAGCGGTTGTCGTTGCTGTTGTGGTATACAGAATGTCTTCTCTAACTTCTGGTTATTTACATAGGTAATCAATTACATGTAATCTACTAGTAATGTAGATAATATTAGACTCAAAGTTTTACTCTTTGTTCGGAACATATAAATATTTATTCTGTTTATTTCAGTGGCAGTAGTTATAAGATCTATGCGATTCCAGTAACGGCGGGATTGATTAACTTGACTTGTATACACATTCTGAATTTTTTGTATGGACGATTGGCCGAAACATTAACAGAATTGGAATTACAGAGAACCCAGAATGAATTCGATGAAAGTTTAGCTATTAAAATATATATGTTTCAGTTTGTGAATTTCTATTCCTCTATTTTCTACATCGCTTTTATTAAAGGAAAATACGTTGGATATCCAGCAAAATATAATAGAATATTGGGATATCGTCAGGAAGAGGTATGTTAATCTATAATAAATGAACAGCAAAATAATTTGTAATATCATTTTATCACCTATATTTTTATATCATTTATATCTTTCTTTACTTTGAATAAATTTGTGGTACTTGCGGTTTTTCAATTTTATGTTATATCATAGGGGTGAAATTTTTCGAAATCGGCATAATTCACCTCTGGAATAATTTAATATTTCCGAAAATGTATTCCGCTGTATTCTTCAAAGGAGAAAACAACTACTTTCATGGCTAATGCCTCGACGAATATTGAACTACAACTCCTTTGAAGAGCGTGATGTCAATCGACTTTTTGTCGACATAAACATCTCCTCACTCGCTCGCAATTATAAGATGATATTTGTAAACGCTGGCTAGTTTCGACGTTATTACGTCTCATCAGAGTGGAATAACAATTCTCGTTCGGGCCTGAAACCCGAGTTATTATTTTCGGTCACTAGTGATCCCTGGTATTTAAACGATGGTACATTTTTGTACCTATCTCGAAAGCCCCCGGCGGAGCCCTTCTGTTTCTTTACATAACCATGAATTTTGTTTTGGACTCGTTAATGGTGAGCCCCACTCTACAGGATCCCTCCTCAAGCTGCTCACGCTTCGGTTCACGCTCCCTTCGACTGAGTAGATCAATGTCATCAACGTAGGTCAGGTAGTGCACTGTTATATTGAGCAGAGTTTCTCCTCTGTTAACTCATTAAAGTATTTTATTATAATATACGGAAGTAAGTTTTTACAATACATTGGCAACAATATCCATCAAGGAAATTGAATGACTAGATGTGTTATTTATAAACAATTTTTTGAACCCTCCAATAATTATTCCTATTGGTCTAAGAAGACTATACAAGTTATTTCACATATTACACTTAATGATAGCAAATATATAGGATTGTTCAGTCAAAGATCACATAACTTTCAATGAACTACATTTTTATAATTTTTTTGTACCGTTTAGTGCAATCCCGGAGGATGTCTGATGGAATTAACAATTCAACTAGCTATCATCATGATCGGTAATCAAGCGATTAATGCAGTCATGGAAATGTCGGTTCCTGTTGCAATGAAGATGTATAAAACATTTATTGTTACAACTGGTATTGACAAAGCCGATAAAGAAGAAACAGCGTTAATTAGTTGTAATCAATGGACGGAAGATTATAAACTATCGGAAATTGAGAGTAAAAGTTTATATTCGGAATATTTAGAAATGGGTAAGTCGCAATATTTTAATGCTTCAAATCATACAATTTTTTATAACATTCAAAAAAGTGATAACAGTACAATACAGTTTCCTCAAAATCAAATGTTATTAATTGTTTTAACGTTTGAAATTTACAATTTTATTTATTTTGTTCAGTTATATTATGAAAACACGCGTATATATTATGTTGCACATATAGAGAATTCACTATCAGAAAATGGAGACGAAGGGGAAACTATCGAGGAGGAATGGAACAATATAAAGAAGAGTTTGCAAACTGCAGCGAAAAATCATTTGGGTTGATCAAAGACCTGCATGAGAAAAGAATGTTTCAACGAAAGCTGTATAATTGTAGTAGGAATTAAAGTCAGAGCAAGACTAAGATAGATGAAAATGGACAGAATTATAAACAGAAAACAATACGAAATTATTGGAACGGAGAGTAATCAGCTGATAAGGCAAGGTAAACGTCATTGGATGAAGAAATTTGTTAGAGAAATAGAAAAGGAAAGTTCAAATCAAAATACAAAGATTTTCTACAAAAAGTAAATTAATCTAATAAAACATACAAAGTTAATGTTGAAAGAGTAAAGAATAAAGTAGGATAGACAAAAGAAGACCACCAATATAAACTAATATGAGTAGATTTTAAAACTTGCTAAATGAACTGACCAAAAAAGAGGACGAGAGCCGGGAGGAGATTGATTAAGGAACCTTATCGGAAGAAATAACATAGACGAAGTGAACGGAATCATAAATAAAATGAGGAATGGAAAAGCACCTGGTACAGATGAAATAGGAAACAAACTTCAAGAAAGAATATAACAACTAATTAGAAAAATATGGTTTAAGGAAAAGATGCCAAAATAATTGGAAATAGAACATATTAACACTATACATAAGAGAGGTGATCAAATCAGTGCAGTAATTATAGGGCCTTAGGCAATACATATAATAAAACAAGTAATGGAAAAATCACATGAGCAACAAATAGACATAGAGATGCTCTTTACCGACAACACTAATGATGGTTGACCATATTTGTTGTATTAAATTTACTTTGTCACTTAATAACTAAAATTTTCATTCTAATTAATAACTAGCGTACTCGACGTACGAAACAATTAAGAATCCCATAGGTCTATTTCTGTATTTTTTCATTTTGCTTCCAAGATTCTGTATACTTATTAAATCACTCAATAAGTCATGTGACTGAGACACAGATGGCGCTGCCATTATCAAATCCATATGACATTTATGAAGTACCAACTTTCAAAAGATTACATGTAAAATTTCATGAGATTAGTCAGAAAAAAGTAACAGTTATTTAAGTGAAGCTATTTATGTTATTTTCGAAACAATGGATTCAAAACAATTTCGTGTGTTAATTTATCATTGCTACATAGAGTTGTTGGATCGTTTGAATGCAAAAGTCAAGGAAAAATGGCCTCATATGTTGAAGAAAAAAACCACTGTTTAACAAAGGCAAAGCACAGATGCCCAATTTGATAGGGATGATGGTTAAATTGAAAGAATGACACTTCGAATTGCTTCCTCATCCACCGTTTAGTCCAGATCTGGCCACAAGTGACTACTGCCTATTCGCTGATCTCAAAAAATGCTCGCCGGTAAGAAATTCATTTCAAATGAAGAAGCAATTGCTGAAACTGAAGCTTATTTTGAGGCATCAAGGAGCTAGAGAAGCGATGGAATGATTGTATTGCTCATGAAAGGAATTACATTGATGAATAAAGTCGATTTTTGGCAAGAATAATGTGTTTTTCTTAGTCACACGACTCTCTCCAAAACTTGGATTGCAACTTAATTAAATTTACATTTACGAATTTGACTGCGTATTGATGTACCACCTGTAACTATTTATTTTTTTTTTCTTTCAGTGCTACAATATGGTTTCGTGACGATCTTTGTCACAGCATTTCCCCTTGCTCCACTGTTCGCACTCATAAATAACATATTGGAAATGCGATTAGATGCTAAGAAGTTTTTGAAATATTACAGAAGACCTGTACCTCAAAGAGTCAAAAATATTGGAGTATGGTATTCCATTTTGGCATTCGTTGGTAGATTAGCAGTGGTTTCTAATGCGTTCATAATTGCTTTCTCATCTCATTTTATTCCTAAACTCGTTTATAAGTTGAAGTATTCTCATAATTTTACGGAAGAAGGATACATGGAACATAGCTTAGCTTTCTTTAATACTTCACATTTTGCTCCTAATACAGCGCCGATTCATTCCCAGATAAATGCTACAGTTTGTAGGTAGGTTTTAGTAAACTTTATAAAGACATTGAAAAAAAAAATTTTTGAAACTAAATTCGCCAAATGCTCTGTTACTGGGGTTATTTTTCTTAATTTTTTGTTGATGTAAATTCTCAATAATATTGTATTCATTATTTTTTTATCGAAAATAATAAGATTTTATTTTGTAGATACCCCGAATACCGAAATCATTATTCTATGGATGATCACACTAGATACAAACGCCCGCTTATTTATTGGCATATACTTGCAGCACGATTAGCATTTGTAGTGGTTTACCAAAATTTAGTAAGTTTTGTGATGACTGCAGTGGAATGGATGATACCAGATGTCAGCAGGAAACTAAATGACAGAATAAAACGTGAAGCTTATAGAACTAATGAAATTATTATTCATAATGAAACCAGGAGAGCACGAGAACGAAAAGCTTCGTCTTGTAAGTTTTTAGTTGATTCAATACGAGGGCTAGTTTTTTTTTCAATCTCCAATGGGCTATAATAAAAAGACAGATGAATACACAACAAATATTTCATTATGGAAACTAATGTTAATACAAGTTATTTGTCAACATAACCACTTTCTTTGTAAACAAAGTTTGGTACATTGAAATTGTTGAAGGAGTTTTTATTTGTTTTGAATAGCTCTCAATAAATGTAAAGTTTCAAGTTGTTCCGGGCTGTATAAACAGTACAAGTGGTACATACTTAAGTCTCAAAAACACCTCAACGGTTTTAATATGTGTATTGTGGTCGTCAGTCAACATCTGTAAATCTCAGCGTGCTCTACTGTTGACTAACGATATTGTACAAGGAAGATCGTGAAATTGAACATTGTCATCTGTAGCAACAGACTTGCGTCATACAACTTGTACATCAATTTGGACGTCTTTAAATTTTCGACAGTATTCACGAAAATCGACATCACTGTCTCCATATACTCCATACAGACCTTCCCGTTCTGCTTGTAAAAAAAAGGGATAATAGTTTGCATTTCACACTTGGCGAGAAATCAATAGCGACAGCCATGTTTATTTGATTGAAACTTACCAGTTGGAGTCACCATTGACCAAGAGTTAGGAAGGAAAGTTGCATACCAGTCACCTGTCGTAAGCCCGGTAGTAATACTGCGCCATCGGAGGTTGAAAAATAAGAACCCTATTTTTTATCATGAAAGTAATGATTAATTTTACTTTGCATTAGTTATTTTTAATACGCAGTGATTAAGGTTTAGTTGAATAGTAAGACAAACAGGGAATGTAAGTGTTATGTTTAAAATTATTATTTTTTGTTTATATGTTTCATTAGATGATTTAGAAGGAATCATGGAGCAACGTCTAGAACACAATCGGATATTAAAAACGTAAATTCTATTTTTTGTCAGTTTCTATTAAAAAAATGTTACACTACTTTGGCAATCTTTTCTACAATCTTAGTACTGCATTTAAATAAGATACAGAGGAATATATGATTAATAAAATCCACTTGCACTTTTTAACATGAAAATTTTTCAGCTGATAGTCAAAATTTACCACAAACTAATTTTGATGCTGCAACAGGCCTTGCACATGTTGATCTAAAACCTCATGTTGTTTAATTGTCAGGTATCTTCGGAAATCTCATTTGGTAAGAGTATGTTGATTTCAAGAAGCAAAATCAGCCTATAAACTGTATAAAAGGCTTCAGCCACTATAAGCTTGATAATTTTTTTTCTTAGACACTGTGTGATAATGTTATTTTATCATACACCAAGAAGATCAATTCAAAAATGATACGCCTGCTAAACAAACTGTTTACACTACCACTACACCAACACTCACAATTACACTGTCTGACGCGCGTTTCGGTAACCAAGTTATCGTCTTAAGAGATAGTTCAACTTCATTCTCTGAAGACGATTACTTGGTTATCGAAACGCGCGTCCGACAGTGTAATTGTGAGTGTTGGTGTAAACAGTGCGTTCACTATGGATATCACCAATGGTTCCAGAAATTCCAACTTAAACCATACATACACTAAAATGGACATTGAGAATAGAATTCTAAAAAATAGATTGGCTTCTTAGGAAATGTTTCTATACGAGTATATAAATGACAATAACTATTGCACATGAAGTAATATTCGAATTATGTGAATAGGACTTTAATCCAATATCAAGATATCATATCATTGAGACACTATGCAATGATACAAATATAAGATTTTAGATAAATAATGATATTTTATCAGATCAATTGTTAGTATTTCAGTGACAAGAAAAAACAAATTATAAAAGAAAATAACAATGGACTCATGTTTCGCAGATTTTTCATTGTTACCAAAGATGATAATGACAGGTTTTTCAGTAAATGAATTAAGTAAATCAAGAGAATACAAACAAATACAAACGTTGCTCACATTTTATGTATATATAGCTTCTCTTTTTAAAATAGTTGATTTAGCAAAATCACAAATGCTTTGATTTTGAAACTATCAGTTTTACATGCAAATTTTACAAGTATATTAGCTTTTTGCCTTATAATTTCATATATTGCTTTATATGCATATTTTAAGAATCGTGTGAACGTTAGATTTAGGTTATAAATGAGGAGTAACATTACATTGCGATCTCTAACATTTATTATTTCCCCTATTAGAGCTGCCTTCTTTAGTCATTTAATGATATACAACTTACATTTCTCATGAACTCCAATATCTGGCTTATGATGGCTACGTAATCTGTTCGTCTTCCCTACAGAACCTGCATTCGTTCATTTTTGCTAGACCTAGCCTCATTAGGCATTTCCTCAGGCGAAAATGTCACGTAAAACCAGTGTGGCATCCATCTAGATATTTTCAGAAACTTTCTTGTCTTGACACTTTTTTCTAAGTGTAATTTCCTATACCAGAAAAAGGTTCCAAGCCCGTACAAGCTTTTGCGATTTTTTTCTGACAAATGTATTGGCCTCAATTATCGATAGACTAGTAACCCAAACCGAAAAGCCCTTATAATTCTAGCTTGAGTCATTAAGTTTCCTATGACATTCCAATAGTGGCTTTGAATAGGTAACGTGAGAGCTTGATGTTTTAATACCAGTCTTGACTGACTGAATGGTCACTGTATCTTGATAGTTTCTTACCGCGCTTATTTCCACATATATCTTTCAATATGAAGTATTTCTGCCTAAACGTGCTTGTACAAGACCTTAGCGGTAGTTCCGGTCTTAAATAATATGTCACGTTATTTGCCTTGAAAGTTTGCTTGGTGGATCTCTTGTTCTATACTTTTTGTGAGCTACCTCACATAGACTACATTACATTGTAAAATTTTTAGAATAACTCTTCTTTCTTTTCATTTTTTTCCTGTAATGAAAATTTTTTATATATAAAATATTCAGTATTTTTAACTGTAAAATACTTATGGTACAGGCATGTATGTGCTCTGATATTAAAAATGTATATAAAAAATTTGGACTACTGCACACAAAGAACCGAGAAAATTTGTAGTTTTTTAATAGCAATTTACCAATATTTCGGTTTGGTCTTAATGTTGAGAGTTTGAAAGGTAGATGTTACAAAAGCTCCGCTAGCTTTTGGGCAATACGTAATTTTTTTATGAGTTATTTATTAAAATTCATTTACTATTTTTAGTGAGAAAAAAACGAGAGTCAATGATGTCAACATCAACAATTTACTTCGACGCAATTAACGGAGATGTTGGTTCGGAAGGTGATCAAGCAAGAAGTACAAAATATTATGACATTTAATTTACATATTGTGATTTTCGTATAAAAAGTGTCCTTGCAACTTGCCTTATTTCAATGGATATCTAGTCAAATGTTATAATAAATTATAAATTGGTTCATAGGATTTTGAAAGTCCTATTTAGCAAAATATAATTAATATATTATAGTAAATGTTAGTTATGTTCGATTAAAATGTACTAATTATCTTTATGACGTTATAGAATTTATTCTAATAGCGAACTAAAAATGTTTGCAGCAATAACTTCATTTAAAAGCCAATATTTCCGAAAATGTGTTCATATTATTTATAATTTATAAATTGTATATTTTTACATCAATTGCGAGGAAATAGAAAGTGTACCAAACAAGTCGTCACATACAGGGTTAGTGAACTGATACATTCATATAAACTATCAGAGTTTGTACATTGTCGAGTATTCGGACAAATAAAGCATTTTTTAATTCTGTTATTTTACATAATGTAATATAAACTTAAACAAACGTAAAATTTTTCCATTTGTTGATTGTACACATAAATTCTTCATACATTTGAAAAAAATTTCTTCGTTTTTTATTTTTGGCTTTTGCTTTTTTTGACACTGCACAATATTTTTGTGTGCTCACACTCACGCTTCATATTCTACTACTTTATAATGATAATGATTCATAGTTGAACAACTTTGTTGTTTTTTTAAAGCAGGTATTATTTTGCATATAAAGAGCAACATATAGTGTTTTCTACAAGGTGTATACTTGTAAAAAATCTGTTCAAAGAAGTTTGGGTTTGCGATGTTTCTTGAAAATTACTTTCTTTATCATCAATTTTACTGACAGTAGAATATTACATTCTATTAAATTTTGAACTAATTATATTTTGACGCATTTAATCAAATTTCCTCTTTCTATACACCCTTATAACCTGTAGCGTTTTACATTATTAATCCTATAATGATGGTGTTTTAATAATTGTTTTGTACACTTTTTATTTTAATTGTCAAGATGTTTCAAATCATCACATTTTAATTTAAAATATTTGTTAATATAGCTGTTGATGTTTTATGAAAGTTTATCGCAAATGCTTGAGAGTTACAATAATTTTAATTGTTATCGAATAAAATGATCAAATACTGAATCTACTTCTCACAACAGAATAGACCAGTTCGATAATTTTTGAAACTAAAAAAATAATAGTAGGATGAAATCCATTTGGAAAAGGAGGAGATTATAATAACAATAAAAGGAAATATAATTTACGGCAGATCGGAAGAGGAGGAGGGCGAGTTTTTAAGGGTAAAAAATGGTTTATCTTTATTTCCAGAAAAACTACAAGTCATATAAAAAAAGTCAAATAACAAAGTTGTAGATAATGAAAAAATCTACAACTTTTGCATTCAAACATTTTTCGCATAATCTCAAAATTCTTGAAATGTAATATTAAAAAATTTTGGTTTTCTATTTTCATCTTTTTATCTAAATAAGCTGATTTTTTGACAGGAGAATTTTCGATTGAAAATTAGTAGGTTCCTTCGATATTAAGTCAAAATAAAGTGGAAAAAATTTCAAATCAAATTGACTTTGGATCACAAAAAGGTAGTTTTTCACCAAATTTCGAAGAAAAATAAAAAACCAAAATTTTGGTTTTTTTGAATTCTTTACAAGAATTTTGAAGTTATTTGAAAAAAGTGTAGATACAAAAGTTGTAAATATTTTTATTACCTTCAATTTTGCTATTCAACTTTTTTTCATAGGACTCGAGATAAACCGTTTTTCACTCTTAAAAACTTACCCCACTCCCTTTCCCGACCTCCGTTCTCCTGTAAATTATTTTTCCTTTTATTTTTATTATATTCTCCTTTTCCTACTATTTCATCCTACTATTATTTTTTTTCACTTTTCATAATTTTGAAAGGCTTCTACCCTGGTCAAGAAACCAATTTGATTACTAGTTGCTCCTTTCTACCAAGATATTTATAATGTGTTTTTCCGATTTACATTAACATGAATGGAGTTTTAGGTAGATTTGGCGAGAATAAGTATAACAGCGAGGATAAGAATGTATAGGAATCAGACATTAGCAGTTTGAAAACGTTGCCAAATTTCTTGTTTTAATAGGATTTATTCGCCAATTTATTCAATAGGCTGACGGAAATCACAGTTGATATTTAGCATAAATAGTAAAATATATTCTATCTTCACTTACTAGAATTGATAAATGAACGTGGCAACTCAAAGTAAAGTATTTTAAAGCCAAGCTCAATAGCATTTAGTTAATTACCCCTTGTTATTTTCTACATTATTTATTTAGTTGAACTAAAAAAATATAATTTATACAAAAATATGTTTGAACATATTCTATACGATAACAATGAAGATAATAAGATTGAAATATTTTATCAAGAAAAATTTCTGAACTCAGAAATTATGTATATTTTTACTAAAAAAAGCTTTTTGATTTGTTTTCCAAATATAATAATTGGAAGGTTACTTTTTCATTTAGATGTGAAATAATTGTGACTTTCTAAAAAGAGATTAACCAGAAAAATGGAAGTAAATATTAATTACCTTGTGTACTTAATTAGTATATTGTAATAGTAATCATTCAAAATGTAAAGATAAGTAATAATTTTCGTTTGATTATACAGTAAATTAATTAAATAGAAAACATTGTTAAACATTGCATTATCATTGTATCCGTTTGATACAAACAGTTATCATTTTCTGATTCATCTCCACTTCAACTAATAATTTTTCATACTACTTCGATCAAACTCTCTTTTGACATAAAATATTTTTCTATTTCATTCAGTTTTGACTTTTTCGACTCCTTTATAAGAAATGTTCATAAACTTTATTATCAATTTTACTGACAGTAGAATATTACATTGTAATAAATTTCAATCCAATTATATTTTGACACATTTAATCAAATTCTCCCTTTTCACACGCCCTTATAACTTATTGCGTTTTGTCTCCTTAATAATCTCTAAATTGAATCATAAAATCATGGTGTTATACAAATTGTTCTGTACACTTTTTATTTTAATTGTCAAAATATTTCAAATCATCAAAAAAAATGTGTATAAAGGATTACCTGTCGAAAAATTCACTTTTCTGGCTTTTACATATTCTTTAAGACAGCCCAAGCTATTTAATAATAAAATAGTTTTATCTTTCTGCGTGTTGTGATAAGGACCGGTACCTATTACAATCGCTCTTATTGTGGTTATCCAAAGTTATTTTTTATAATTTACAAAGTTCAGGTCATGATAATCTCCTGTTCTACTTTGAGATGTCCATAGGAAATAAAATCAATCGACAAATCTGCCTATATATCGATCTTATTCTGTTTTCTTGAAATAATTTGATCTCCCATTAAAAGTTTTCTATTTTTGACTAATGTACCAATAAAATTCCAACACTGAATTTATTTTCTCTTTCGTGGTACTGATATTGTTCTGTACATTGACGGTGAATTAAATTGATTTTGTTGATAGTAACATGAACATTGACAATTTTTCGACACCTTGATCGATTTCTAATTCCCCCGATTATAAGTCAGCTTCAGTTGCACGTCTTGTCTATTTTTTACTACTTGATGAGCAGACTACTGATACAAAAACATACAAATACACTCATACAAAAAATAATTTCCAACTATAAAAATTAACAATGTATTAACAACACATGTTTTATCAAAAATTTATGGGATATAAATGTAAGGTAATGATAAAATTTTTGGGGGTATAATAAGAATTTATAAAATTTAATTACTGAAACTTATAAGTGGTGCTTTGGTAAATGATATTAACTAGATGTGATTTATTTATCTATTTATGCAGTAACTCGTTCTTGTACTTTTTTGGCTCAGTCATCAATGTTTCACGTCTACTACACTACACAATAAATAATTTAGAAAGTTTATGTTCCTCACTATAACTCCCTTTTTTCCCTTGACAACAATGGTCTGTATCTTTTGATGGAGATACAGAATAATTGAGCTCTGTCTTCACTATTCCTACACCGATCTCGCAGTTGTATTTATTCTAATATATAATTTAACATTCATTTATTTAAATTTTGAATAACATATTACTTATGGATCTGATGTATATTAAAATGTAATATTATATAAGAAGATACGAATTATGTATGTTATTTAATACTTATTTATATATAGAATATGACAGATAAATAATTTTTTCTGTGATATTCTGTACAGTATTTTACTATACCAACATTCATTACTATTATTTATTGTTTTAAAAAAAGGGAACAACATTATTATATTCATAAGAAGTTAGTTTCAGAAAAAAAATTCACTGTTCACTGTTCACATACTATTAATTGAATATAGTGTACTTAATCATTTATTAATAGTTTTTATACAGTTTTGAAATTTTAATAAATGTTTTGTTTATCCTACTATAGTTTCAACATCACCAATTTCTGTAATATTATATATGATATAGGGTGTAGGAAGAAGGTACGTACACATATTTGTAGTCGAAAACAACTTAATGCAAATGTGCACACCAAAATCGATTTTTCCAATACTTCATAAATTATTCATTTTACTGAATTTTACATTCGGTTACAAAAGGAAAACCAAATTCTGATTAAATCAATTTCCAATTTTGATACTCCAGTTGTTGGTCGGTGATTATTTCAATAGTATACGCGCCTTCTTAAACCTCCAGAAGCAAAAGTCAATAGGGTTAGGATATGGACTTCTGGTTAGCTAAGAAATAGGTGCATCAAAGCTCCGTTAAGTCCTACCTTCAGGGTAAAAATAACTTAAACTTAAAAGATATTCTTCTTATTTTTAAATTTTCCTCTTCAGAGTACTCTGGTGAATCACTTTATAAGAACTGCAAGTAATTCACACTATTGACAATTCTTTTTTAGTGTGACGATTTTATTCAGCCTACATATGTGCGTTATATGAAGGTAGCTTCATTAGCAAACCAAATATGATTAATGAAATTGATATATCTTCACCTAGTTATTCTTGTTAAGTGATAGGGATGCTATTGCTTCAATCTTCTCCAAACCATCATGTAGCCAACATTTTATTGATCAGCTATTAACCAGCGTTTTCTTTGAATAATTCTAAAACCTCTTTATCGTTTTTATCCATTTTTGAGCGATCATTATTACCAGCAATTTGCGGTCGCATAGTATCAGTCTCCAGTGATCAATAGTAAGATATAAGTAATCGCCTGTCTTTTGTGTTTTGGTCGAGATCATTTACCGCATAAAACCTTGCACTATTCTGTTGGAGTTTACTTAAATCACCAGAATTACAGAAACTTATCTTCTTTATTCTTAACATTCTTAAAATGTTTTGAAATGTGGATTCTCATCACACTAGTAGGGTGCATTATGGGAGTTAAACATACCTTGTCGCATAAAAGTGGCCTCGTCCGTTGAAAGAATTCATTTAAAAAAATTTTGATTGAGGGCAAGAACTCTTGGACTTGTCTGTAATGATAAGGATGTAGCTGTTGTTCTTTAAGTATCCTCCAAGTATTTGAAGAAGACGTATTTATTTTTCTTGCCACATTTGCTAACTGTTGGATTTTGATCAACTGAATTTTCTTTATTAATGAATCTTGTTGTTCTTGGAATACCAGAATTTAGTTTTTAAGGTCTCACATTTCCAGTTTCTCGATAACGTCGTTCGACGGCTCTAAATGTATTTTTACTTGGTAAGTTTCTTCGATGAACCTTTACTACATAACACGTAACAGCTCCACTAGAGTTTCCTAAACAGTTGCCTAATGTTGAATACATGTCAGTTTATCCAAAATTTGAGTACATTTTGATTAAAAATATCTAATTTAACAAATAACAGGGTTTCAAGAATGTAATTATTAATGAATCAACGTCATAACTATCAATGAATGACAATTTTCCATGCCAAACTCAGAGAAAATGCTATTGCCGTGAAAAATTCAAAGTTAATTAAAGATGGGCACTCAGCTATTGGGGGCTTTAGTATGAAACAAACAGTAGTTTGAGTCCCAGAACTGCAATACATAATCATCAAATGGTTGTTTTTTTCATACTGACGCCTTCAATAGCTTAGTGCCTATACTTACTTAACTTTGAGAAACAAAATCCTTTTCTGATTAGACTAGATTTCTGTGAAACGTTAGAAGAAACGAAAGCTCTTAGTCCCAATTTTTTAAAATGTATCCGTTTTATCAATGGGGTCTCATTTACGCGACAAAAAATAATTTTCAAATTAAAATATTCCGAAAACGGTAGACAGTATCGAGTTTTTTCGCTTAATAAATCTAATATTGAACATGTTCAATACTACTTGGTATGAACCGTGTAACTAGATCCCGCTATGACGGTCAGACATAAAAACAAATGCATTTGATGTACCGGCTTCCAAAATATATTAGTATAAAATTTCAACACAATGTTGCCAGTAGTTACGGCAAAATCGTAAAAAATATGTACAATCTTTCTTTCTTTATCTTCAATACGGATAGCGTCACTAAATTTTTTTACTGAGCAAACCCCAAATATTTTTCAATTTTCTATCCTAGAGACGGTACCATATTTTTTTGAAACAGTCTGTATAGGTAAGTAAACAATGTTTTAAACCTAGAGACTTTGCATTACATGAAACTTCCACTTTCGAAATTAATGGAAGAAACACGCTGTAAAATAAATAAGGGGAATTATATCTAAATATTTCCTAAATAATTTAAGTAAAATTTATAGCTCTAGTTTGTAAATTTTCATACAACTATAAATAATTTAATGATGACTGCTACATATTTTTGAGATTAACCAACGAAGAAAAAAATAAGTTTCTATTTTGATTTTCTCATTATTTTGATATTCATGATGTAGTTAATCTATTGATTAATATAAATAAGTAAAGTATCAGTGAGTTAAATAACTTAATACACAACTTTGAAAAGCTATTTATTAACATAAAATATAAATGAATAAAGTGATTTCAATAATCAGACTACTGTTCTCGTTGGATGTTAAGATTATATATGACAATCTATGCAAGTTTATTCTCTCTTAAATACCAATACTATTGTGTGAAAAAGCTATAATTAATTATATTTATGATCGTCACGTCACATAATAATATAAGTAATGGAACTTCAAGTGTCTAAGGGACATATGGAACCGCTTATGAAGACATCGAGAACAATGATCAGTCTACAATAAATCTTACAATACTATACAAATACAATAGTGATTAGGTAGATTTATGATTCTTCACAGTCACATTAATATAAGATAGAAATTAGATAATCCGAGACGATACGTTAATAGAGCATAAAATAAGAGACATATTGTATAACTTAATTTATGGTTAACAGATCTTAAATGGTTCCATCGGGAGTGGTGAGATAATTTGTGTCAATATATAATAATATTTCGATAAAAATTGAAAATATTTCTAACTAGACTGAAACCGTTTTTGTTTATAATATTTCAAGTGAATCAACAACAATATAAGTATAATTATTGGAAAAATATGAATTGTATTTGAGATTTACGTCATCATTCACCATATTTAAAATTAATTTGATCCTGTCCACTGCTTCGCATGTAGCGACTGCATTATGATCTCATAATATAAAGTACAATATTTTAAAAGGAAATAAAAACAGAGAGGCCAACTCTATAGTAACCGTAAACACAAAAAAAGATCACAAATACCCAGTAAATACGTACAACTCCAACCTAATTTTATTGGCAAAAAAAAACATTCTGATTCCAGCATGACATCATGCGCGAGACTTGTCAAATTTGAGCTGACAATTGACAACTGGAGCGTGATCTCTCGGCCGTCTTATTGTTATAATTCACTTTCGAAACAAATTTTGTAGGTAGTGTGTGCTCATTAAAGTCAAGTGCTAAAGTGTTTAATTAGTTTACTGTTGTTTAAGATTTTAATGTGTTTTTTCCAAAATTTATCAAAGTAAATTCGAAATACCACAAATCACTAAACATGGCAAAGTACAAAATTCAATCAACGGTCCCAATGAACTGCTATGGCCCTAAGTTCCATTCAGGATTGAAAAGCTACTAATAAACATGTCATTAATTAATTTTTCAAGTTTATGTAAAACACAAGTAAGTGAAAGTATTTACTTAGCCATTATGTATATATAAATTGGGAATGCTTAAGAATAGTTACGATGTGGTGGATACCAGAGAATACCAGCAAAAAAGTGATCCATACATAATTCCAGGGACGGATATTATATTGGAAGAAATAGGAAAAAATAAACTATTATGAGTTTTTACCCCTGCCAAAAAATTAAATATAAAGAGAAAAACGCAATATTTATCGTGGCTGGTGGTTCATTCACTACGCCTCTCTTGCTTTGGTCGACATGGCCCTAAATGGCATGGCGTCATATTCTGCATCTAGCTTCTTAAGGCGTCCCCATTTTCTTTTTAGAGCAATAGGTACAGGGGAGACGATTCTGCTTATCTTATATGGTCCATCTCGCTTTGGATTAAATTACTTACTTTGAACATTGACCTTGAACCATACCAGGTCACCTATTTTAAATGAATGACAGTCTTTTTGGCTTGCATACTTTTCTGTCGATCTTGGGCTCCTTCATGGAAACCTTTTGCTTCGTGCCATGCACCGGCAATTTTCCTCAGCTAAGGAATGATTTGGGCCATGAAACTATGTGATTCAGCCATGCGTCTAAAGTCTCTTATGACTTGATCGGGAGTTGTAAGTTCTCTGCGAAATGTGAGGAAAGTTGCAGTTGGTCCTGATTTTTTACTCCAAACATTCATGGCGAATCTCAAGAAAGGTAGTTTTTCTCACCAGGAATCATGATCGTTACCAACTAAAATGGCTAATCTGGCTTTGAGATCCCTGCGTTCTACAATGTTGATAGGCGGATGATAAAGTGGTATAAACGCTTCTTTAATGTCCAACGAGTGACAGGACGTGCTATATTACGTCAGATATAATGACACAAATTGAACTCCACCATCACTAATTAATTTTCTAGGTTCATATAGTCCATTTAGAAGAAATAATTCATTTATAAGTTTCTTGGTACATTCTTCGGCTGTGGCTTGTCCATTGCAAATAGTTCCAGCCATTTATTAGCTGTATCTTCTACCCCGAAGATCCAGCGCTCGCCATTTGACCCGTATATTTAGCACTTGTTATTGGAAAATAATCCTCATGGTAGCGAGACAAAGATACGTACATTGAATCACCGACCGGCAAACGTCGATGAAAGCGAAACTCGACCTGAAGACCAAAGTATAAACTAATAAAATGCACTTGTTCGATTTCAACCTATATTTTTATTTTATTTGCCCTAAATTAGGCGACAGTTTTTACCCTTGGATTGTGGGGAATTGATTAAATTAAAAATTTATATAGGCTTAGTTTTATTCACTACACAAACTGCCGGAAAATTTACAATAATATAAAGAGTAAAATGCAATATCTTTCCTGTCTCCTTCTCTGCCTTCCACCATAGGAGTACAAAGCGGGCAGGCCCTAAATGATAAATGATAACACAGTATGGCTAAGACAAGAACAAGATACAGAACTATTGTCGCGTTGGTGGATAATTCAAGAAACTCAAACTGGTGAAAAAATATTTGGTGTTCTAGAAGGGGAACATCCAACTACATATTTGGTGACTGCAAGACACTTTACTTAACCTAAAATTTGTTAATAGATCAGGAATAAAAGAATTACAGACTAGTTCAAGAAATGGTCTCCGCAAACTATGTGGAGAAGGGCGTGAAATAGATCTTATAGGCATCAGCGAATCGTTATTCTATGAAGCATGCATACTTATGTATAATCATAAATTCAAGTATGAATACATAAATATTCAAAACCAGATGCTGAAACAAGGAACTACTTAGCTAGTTACTTCAAAAAATTTAACCCTCGTTCAAATTTACCACACGCGAGCTTCCTTTTTGATTGCATGTTGAATATTGCACGATAAGGCTATTGTCGTTTATGAATTTTGTTCTCATTTATGAAATAATCGATAACTAGATTTCAGATGACACGAGACGAGTAGAATGGCTTCTCTTGAGCATAAGCTTTGCGTTCTTCAAGCGAAATTAAAAGTAAAAATTTCTCATTAAAAGTTTCATATCTCTTTGTTTATACTCTCAATTTTTAGGAAACAGATGATAATCTCAACGTTTGTATTGTTTTGCTCCAGCAATATCTGCGACAAGAAAAATACAAAAGCGCGGTAAGTATTAGTTTTTTAAAATTATTTTTCGTGGCAGATAAGTTCTCAGGATGTACAAGATGCTATTTCTTAAACTGCAACAGTTTCAAATGGTTTATCGAATAAAATTTATATAACAAAAAAGTTTAGAAAAAGTTTCACTGCACGATTATAATGATTGAATTGAGTAAACTTACATTATACACTTTATTGTATTTTATTTATTGTTTATAAAAACATAATGGGGATTGAAAAATATTATTATTATTATATAAGTATTAATGTAGGATCTTTGCAATCGGACACGGCTTTATTTTTCACTTACAACAATTTCAATTTTTGTGATACAAAATAGCACGTTTACTTTTAAAGTTAATTAAGAAAATTTAGAAAGCTGAAAATATTTTAAACGCTTTTTGAGGAGTATGTTCGAATTTCCAGCATCTTTATTTTTACATTTTTTAGCAATTATTTACTTTAATAACAAACAAAATACGAGGTATGTTTATAAATAAGTACCGTTACGAAATATAAATCAAAACGATCAAATATTTTTTAGTGATTTTATTTTAATCTACTTTTCGACATTATTAAAGCACTTGTGATATCGCCGAATTAGTATTTGAATTCCAACCAAAAAAGCGTGCCTCTTGCAATTCCAATGGTATGGCGAGAACCTACTAAACATTTTGACGACTGCTATTTTTGTATAACAAAGACTGAAGGTTATTCTAAAAAGGGAATGTTCAAGGTCGAGTATCCAAATTTGCCGTCTGCTATATGACCTGTTCCCCATAACGAACATTTACCAGTACCAATTGCGCTTTTAGATCCGCAAAATATTATTTTAGAAGATACTGGAGACAACGTATCATCAGAGAGCTTCGAAGAACAATGCACCGACCCTATTTTTACTCTAAGTACCAGTTCCTGCGAGCCAAATTTGATTGTTCAAAGTGAATTGAATGATTTAGCACAGTCTGAACTTCTTGCTTCCCGTCTTAAGGAATGGAACTTCTTAGCCAAAGAGACAAACATTACGACGTTTAGAAAAAGAAATTTTACATTTTCTGCATGTACGGATATTGATGGTCTAATGAAGGTACTCGATATTGAGCGTAATCCCAGTGAATGGCGCCTATTTATTAACTCGTTTAAATACAGTTTACAAGTAATGTTATAACAAAATGGAAATTTAAAACCGTCTATACCAGTTGCTCATTCTGTGAAGATGAAAGAAACTTATGAAAATATTCGCTTGCTTTAGACAAAATTATCTACAAGTATAAATGGCAGATATGTGAGGACCTGAAGGTGATTGGAATTTTAATGGGAATTCAGGGAGGGTTTACGAAACATTGCTATTTTTTTGTCTAGGGGACAGTCGGGCAGTAGATCAACAATTGGTAAGCAAGAAGTGAGTTTCAACAGGGATCTCAAAATGTTTATACCCCCCGTAATTCGCAAAGTCTTTCCCCAGTTAAGTGATGTCAAATTAAAGGAAGGTATTTTTATTGGGCCACAAATAAGAAAATTGCAGGATGATGAAATTTCTTCAAAAAAGCTCACCAGACAGGAACTTAGAGCATGGAAGGCATTTGTTAGTGTGGTGGTGGGAGTTTTGGGCAACAATATGAATCCAAACTACCAACAGTTTGTTGATGAACTTCTAGACGTCTATAAATCCTTTGGTGCTCGAATGTCATTGAAAATTCATTTCCTTCATTCCTATCTGACATTTTTTCCCGAAAATTTTAGGAGCTGTCAGTGATGAACAGGATGAAAAGTTCCACCAAGATATTAGAACAATGGAAATTCGGTATCAAGGACAATGGGATTCGGCCATGATGGGTGACATAAATGTAACATAAAACCTTACGTGTTACAATTATTTTTTTCATTCACATTCTTGTGTTCCTACAACAAAAATTTTTTTGCAGTGTAATTAATTGTGAAGTAACAAATGCTAGTGAAACTATATAAATTAATAAAGTGCCCCCTTATTTAAGATAATAACCCAAATGTCGTTTCCAAGCTCATTGTGGAAAAATTTAACTTAATTATGAATATAGATTATTCAGGAGACATATGGAAGACAACTTCTCATCCATAATACCGAGTTACTATTGGGATCAAGATATTTTAGAGAATGCAAAGATATAATCGGTTCAATAATGTAAATAAGTACACGTGAAATATTAGCATTTGACAGTTGATGACTTTATCCATACAGATGATATTAGGAGAGGATTGTGAATAGCTTAAATTCGTATATACAGAAAATAGAATATATTAATGGCAATATACAAAATTACTCATTTATCTATTTTTAAGGATGATCATGTTCCGAACCAAATCTATGCGAATAAGGCTCCAGTCCATATTCTCCGTGTTCATGATAAAGTCCAGCATAACCTTCGAAACCTATGTTATGTATATCTCCATAGTCGTAATTGAATTCTTTGTCCAATCCGTGATCCAAGCCAAGATTAAAGTCATGATAATAATTGTTGTGGTGGTATATAGGTGCTACTGGTTGATGAGGATATACGCATTTATTGTGATGGGGTCTATAGAGTTGTTGATGGTGAAATTTGTTGAAATGATGTTGAAAGGGCTGGAACAATTTTCTCTTGAAACTTTCAAAGAATGGTTCGATGTTGAAATGAAACTTTCTAAGTTTCCGAAACGTAGCCTCAGATAATGACATACTTACTGCTAGCAAAACAACCATGACCTGTAAAATAACAAAATAAACCGTTAATTATTATGTTTCCCTCAATTATTATTAAGGTAATTATTATAAACTAATAAAAATTTGAATTTTAAATGTACACACACAAATGTACACAGCTTACCAAAGCATTTTTCATTTCGAAGGAAACTATAGGTACACTCTCATCAGACGTACAAAACAAAGTATATACTGGAAAATATTAGTGATATGTTTTGATTTTATAGAGGATTTAGATGTAACGGCATATATTTAATAATATGTTATTTTTGGTTCACAATAGTAATCATTGCATTAATATGTAGAAATAAATAAACGTTTGATAAAGTTTTTAGTTCCTTATGTGGATAAATCGTATATTTAAAGTATGTAATTGCTACAATATTTAATAAACGGAAGTGAAAGGTTACAATTGTTTTATAAATAGTAAATATTGAAACCCCAAATAATTCATTCCATATTGTAATAATGCGAAAATACAAAATCTGGACACGCTTTTACCCTTCCAATATATTTGGGGTAATTCTAAGGTATCTAATTTACAAATTGACTATCAAAAATATTCATATGGGTAGTAATGTTGAATGTTGAATATTCTATCTAGGTACGACTATACAATCATAAATAAAATCAAGACAATTTATTAAAAAAACCATATGAAAAAAAAGTAAGTAATTGAAGAAATATAATAATTACTTTAACTGAAGGTTCTTTCAGATTGAATAACCCTTTAACTTATTTGTTAAAGTGAAGAAGATCCATAACAAATTTGTTATGGCCTCTCAAGTAATGACACCTTTAAGACGTTAAAACAAGGCTCGCAAGCCTTCTCATATTTTTATAGTTTGCACGTTTTTTTTGACTGAAAAATGTATTTTTGGTTTACGTTAACAATATCTTGCCAATGTACCATTTTTTGATAGGTTCTTCTTAGAGAACCGCGTAAAATCTGTTCATTTCAATTTCATTATTTTTCATAATAGATGTCATTCATATATTTTGATATTTCCTTTTCTTCAGTTATAAATGTGTCACTTCTATTTGGATTATTTATTTTTTCTTCCTGCTCTTCATTTTCTAGTTTGTTTTGTTCTTTAGTTTTAACAATAAATCTCCTTAGTATGTCATTTCAATCAATTTGTATCGTCGGCATATCTAATTCTCTGAATAATTGTCAATCGATTACTTGGGAAATATCATTTCTTCTTGTAAATCACACGTTATTTTAAACTGAATTTGGTCGCTGTAGAGTTGATGTCATTGAACGAGCAGTTAAGAACAACTATAGCAAAGCTATGGACAGTTTCCAGATCAATTTTGTTACTTCTTATCAAATTGGTCAAACCATGTGCATTCAACTCAATGGCAATCAATTGTTGGATAGAAAATTATTCTTGAGAGAATACTTGTCATGCTTTCTTATTCAAAGTCGCCAGCTTATAAAAAAGAATGGTCCTTTCCACATTACGCTCATTCTCCCTCATTCAAAGATTTGTCAAGAAGAGGAGAACCATATAAGTCATATTTTCTAAAAACAGGGCAGATGTATCACTGTATCACTTTCTGGCAGATGCTTTAATAAATCTATTACTTCATAGAAATACATTTTCCCGGCGGCCTTAAAATTAATCTTGTCAATAGTTCGTTATTTTATTTAAAAAGTGAATATCCTTCTCAAATGATACAAAGAAATTTCCGAAAGGCAAAACAATACTAGGATTAATGAGTTTGTCTCTTAGTTTAATGCTATATATAACAATAATTTTTGCAAGGCATTTTAAACCATTCAAAATTTGAATCTTGTTCTGTCATATCTAGTCCGAGCTGTATTCTCATAGTTTTCATTAACTTAGTGTCACCATCAAAACTGACAGCCGGTCTCATAATAGATACATTTAAAAGAAGCTTTAAACTTAAAGTTCCCAATAAATTAAGTCGCGCCATTCATAACTGCCGTTTAACCTAAAAATTCTTTCAATTTGAACTTTAAGTAAGAAGTCAGAAATGCGTCTCCTTTAGCGGCAAAAGTCAAATGCAAACATAGGCTATGTTTGAATTCTAAGCTGACCCAGGTGTCTTTTCAATAAGTTTCAAAAAATAAAAGTTTTGCAGCATAATGGCTAGGATATCGTGCTATATTAAGTTCGAGCTCAAGCTCATCCGAAGAGGGAAGTATTCTTGTTCAAAGACGAAAAATATATCGACAGAGAATGAACTAGGTTGGAATTTCTGGAACCGTTAGTGATATTTATTCGAAATACACTGTTTACACCAACACATACGATTACACTATCTGACGCGCATTTTGATAACCAAGTTATCGTCTTCAGATACTGAAGATAAACGTTTGCCTTCTTCGTATTGAATATGGTGAAAATATCATCCACGTACTGTACCATACCCTGGGAAAATACTGAAACTCTTGAATGATTTGCTTTTCTAAATTGACTCATGAATAGATCAGCCATAAACGGTAATAGGCAGTTGCTCATTAATGGTCCTTCGTCTTATTTTTAGAATTCCTTGTTGTACTGAAAATAGTTTTATTCTTCTATTACATCAACTCCCAAATTACGAGCATTAGATC
The DNA here is from genome assembly GCA_026230145.1 of Diorhabda elongata. Taxonomy (NCBI): domain Eukaryota; kingdom Metazoa; phylum Arthropoda; class Insecta; order Coleoptera; family Chrysomelidae; genus Diorhabda; species Diorhabda elongata. The sequence goes on from CM047928.1 coordinate 6,396,019, forward strand.
TCAGTAAGTCTTCAAGGTATTTCTAGGTCTGCGGGATTGGCACACTGGGACATAATAAACTTACTTCAAAGGATATTGAAGTTTCTCCATCTTCAATTTATGCAGTTGTTACTTCGTTTATAAACTCTAACGAATTCTTCACTAAAATACTCTCAGATTAAATGGGTAGGTGTTAAACTCCTAAGTTAACCACCTGGAAATATAATACCGTGTACAAATTGTTGAAACAATAGGTCTCATTGTCTTCCCCGGTTTATGAATTTTGGGAAGGCAATAGAGCTTTGACAAAACTGGGTTACTTACGGATAACTTATACCTGAATGTACCGGTAACAATATTGTTACAATTTTCAAGTGTTTCTTTCACATTTAAGATTATTTTATTAAGAAAAACAATTGTTGGGTAATCCTAAGGATAAAATACGAAATTTGGAAAAGAGTGGTATATATGGTATATAGCTGTGGTGATTATGATGGGAAATATATTGGGCAGACTAAGAGATACGTTATTGTCCAGTTTAAAGAGCATTTGTTCTTTGTTGGATGCATTTAAAAGCATTGAAATTGCTAGATGAAAGAGTAGCTTAAATAGGAACGAAGGCCAATTACTTACAGCCCACTCTATAGTTTACTAGTCAAGGAATGAATGTGAAGATTTCCGCTAAGGAGTTTTTCCTCCTGGAATTAATTTTTACATGAGAAGGTTCATTGATGGGAAAATTCAGTATAAAACAGGTGAGTCAGGTTATTATATTTTAGTTTACCTTCATTCTCTGAAGACTATTATCTATAACAACAAACGTCGCAACCATGTAAAACCTTCAATACTTACAATTGAAAATGATAAAAAATAATAATGGAAATGAAAAATTGAATTGAATAATTACATTGGCAAAACTAAACACTAGTTCAAATTTAATATTTTCCGCATAAGAAATAATATTTTCATTTGTTATATTGATAAAATAATTTAGTCATAGCGCATTTAATGGGTTTTTGACAATTTGTAGCAATTCTAAATTTTGAGACTTCATTCTCTGGCTATAGTCGAGTAAGAGGAAGGTCCCAGAAGTATCTGGCCTGACCTAGGGATGGCGGAAGCTGCTTCCCGCTTAGTATTTGTTTGGTAGCCATCTATAGTGAACGTTTTTAAAGATATTGTGAGAATGGAAAAAATTGGTAATCGTTATGTGATACAATACTTAGCCTAACTAATATAAAACCTGAACCAGATTCTATTCTGGGTGAGACTACTCCATCATTATCAACAGTAAAATAATGGCTGTACGACCTGCAAAGACCATCATCGCAGTGGTCGACCAAATGAGGTGTCGACTTCTGAAATGTTGAAGAAAATATTCAAAGCGGTACTGATTGATCGTCGACTGAAAGTGCAAAGAAGACATAGTAGTATTTAGACAAGAGAAAGCTGTGTGCAAGATGGGTGCCGCGTTTGTTCACAATGGAACCAAAAATGCGTCGTGAAGATGTTTCCATCGAGTGTTTGACAATGTTTCACAGAAATGAAGCCGAATTTTTGCAACGTTTCATAAGCATGGATCGAACGAAACAAAAGAACAATCAAAACGGACTGTACAGGGAGAACTTGCTTTAAAGAAGGCAAAGACCGTTCTATTTGCATGAATGGCATCGTTTTTTTTGGATGCGCGTGGGATAATTTTCATTGACTATCTTGAAATAGAAAAAACTATCAACGGCGAGTTTATGTGAACTTATTGCAATGTTTAAGCGGAATAATCAAGCGAAAACGGCAGCATTTGGCTAAGAAGAAAGTGTTGTTTCGTCAAGACAATGCACCAGCTCACACATCCGTTATTGCATTGGCCAAAATTAATGAATTAAAGTTTGAATTGCTACTTGATGCACCCTATTCAGTTCATAGACTTGAAAAAATGGTGCGGTGGTCAAAGATTTTCCAACAATGAAGAAATAATGTATCTAACTTATTGAATATCACTGGGAAAAGTGTATGGAACTAGAAGAAAATCACGTTGAAAACTAAATATATTTTTTTCCAAAATTTTTGTGTTTTCTTTGTTGGGCCAGGTACTTCTGGGACTATCTTCTTATATCTTCGAGGACGTGAGAGTAGAATTTTTTGATAAAGATTAATTCGATCTTTCTAATCTCTGATGTATTCGTTAGAATTCAGTAGGCGTCTCTCTGAGTTTAATGTCATATAACGATGGGCACCGTATGCGTCCTCCGAGAACTATACTAACTTTTAACCCACAATTATAATAAATAAACTACATTGTATCATCAATATCAATTTTATTTACATATTGGTACTAGTGTACGAAAAAAAAAATAATTCAGTCAGTCATGCATTACGAAAACATCTGCAAAATATATTTATCAAATCAAAATGAATAACTTTGTGCTGATGGATTGTGTGAAAATATATCAATAATTGTGTGCTAATGCTCAGATATAATTAAATATGATACCTACTAAAAGTGAAAACTTGAAACCGAATATATTTGACAAACCACATGCGTGAATTAGTTTTGTAAATTATTCTAAACGTTTTATAAACTGTCTGAATCACATTTATAAAAGTGAATGCAAAGAGAAGGTAATGCTCATATAGTAGGTTGATTAATATTAAAGATTATTAATGAAATATTGGACTAATGAATAATGCGCGACATCATAATTTCCCAAGTGGTAATTGTAAAAATATAAAAATACTAAAATAGGTGTGTGTATTAAGTGAGAGTGAGAGTTTTTGTAAATAAATTATTAATGAACAAAAAAAAACAAATTATGAAGCACAGTTGTCTGTGAAGTGATATTAGTCATTATATTTTAGAAAGCCATACAGCTTACGACTAATTCAAAAAAACTTTTATCCTGAAATCGATGCATACAAATGAAGCAACAATAATGTTAAAGATCCATTGCAATTCTTACATTTCTCAGGCTCATATTTCGCTACATCCTAGGCTCTTCTCAATTATTGGAAATTTCTGAAAAATTATGGTTTTTAAAATTCCAAATGCACGCAAACACTATTTTCTCTTTAGTTCATTGTCACATTTGTATTTTTATTTTATTTTTAATTGTAGTGTACCCAAGTTTCCACTACTATGAAATTGATAATTCAATTGGTTTAAATGTGAACAGATCCGCATATTCATATTTGTTTGAATTGTTAATGCGATCCAGCTTTTAAAGAGCATTAAGCATTCGTGGCATGTACCTTTCATGAAAAATATTGCATACGCTTTCGGTTGTTGTTTTTTCATTACCTGTCCCACGGATTTTATGAAGCATGAAGTACCTAGTTATAGTAAATGACTGGCTGTTGGGCGTCATCCTTGTTCGTATGACCACTTTTAAACACAGATAAACACTTACCATTCTCAGGAAAATATTTACGTAACTTTTTGCTGATTTCTTTAATTTTTTTTTTCTATGTAAGAAATAATGTTTAATTAAGACTTTTTTCCATATTTACCTAACAATGAAACCGTTTACATAAATAGTAACATTAATCTACTTCTTTTTAAGTGACAATATATTAATACATACAGCTTAAATTATGTTTAGAAGCTGTCTAGGAACTAATGCATTTATCATTAATGTTATGTCATCTCTCATGAAAGAATTTTTGCAGCTTTATTTAGAACAAGTTCTTTAATTTCAACGTTCAATACTTACATAACGTTTTCTGCTGAAGGTGCGGTAACTAGTTACTTTTGTTCTAAAAAGTAATCATCTAAATACAAAATTGAGAAATTGTTTTATATGGGACAAAATATATTTCTCTTATTTCCATAAACTGATAAAAGATATTTTCAAGAAACAAATAATTATACAGAAAATTATAAGTACCACTTAGCTCCACATCTGACTTATGGCGGCTGAGCACTTTACGGAATAAAAGTTCACTTTGAATCCCTGTTTTAATGAATTAAGTTTTTCTTTTATCTTTATGGGTTAAAATTTTCCTAGAAAAAGTCAAAAATGAAGTTATAGCTGATTTCAACCAATTTGATTTTATGAACACATGTTTCTGCATATCACGTTTTTACTAAAGCTGCAATTATGACAAATAGGCAGTAGGTTTCTTTTGGATCCCACTAAGAAAGGATAGGGTTAAAGAGGAAATGGAAATTTATATAAAAGTCGTTTGGAGTTAGGATCTGCCCATTATGTATTTAGACTAAAAATTAAAAAAAAATTGATAACTTACATCAAGATCTTTGACAGTTTCACACACTAGGAAAAACGGATTGAGTTATATATGAAACGTCCTTTAATTCCAATTGATATATCACCCTATTCATTAGTTGGGCTTATGGTTGTACCGGATGGGCAACTAATCTTATCCCAGGAACAGATTATATTACGGCATCAAGGAAAAAATATAAAATAAGTGACGTCGAGAAACACGTTGAAGCTATTTTTAGAATTTTAGGTCCACTACTAAAGGACGGATTTAAAAATATAAAGTTAAAAAAGTATTTTGTTTTTATAATTTACCCAATTAAGTGGCACGTTATACACAATAATCGAATTATCCAACAAATTCTGCGCATTTTTCATTTCGCAAGTTTTCGTCTATTTCTTCAAATAAGAGATGGGTAAAAGTGGGAACTTTAGGCTCTGTTTAGCTGATTTTTATAAACTTGATGTTGTTTGGAAGAGATGTCGTCCAACGTTGCAAAATATATACATTCTAAGCAATTTAGTTAGCAACGTGTAGGCTGGCAGATGAAAGTAAACTAAATTAATATGTATAAAGGAGCAATTTTCTTCAAACCTCTAGTAGGCTGATGAACTGAGTTGTGTTTATTGTTTACCAGTGACTCAAAGCATAAAATATAAGTAAAAACCTACACGACAAATAAGGCTTAGTTTCTTAGTAATGGTAGAGTAAATCGCCATAAAATACACGACTAGTCCGAAACGAACCCCCATTGGATGCAGTAGATCCAACATCAGGGTCATATTCTTTTAATGATGTACTTGATAAAGAAAAATATTCAGACTTCTAAAGAACGAATTGCACTTCTCTTAGAAAACATACCCTTAGTCATTCATCGTGACATACTCTTACAATATGATGGTGCATTTCCATATACGTTCGACATTTTTTAGATCAAATATACCCTGATAGTTGGATGGGTCGTGGAAGATCATTTATTTGGCCACGTAGATCTTCAGACCTAACTTTATTTTTATTTGTGGAATCGATTAAAAGATCTCAATCACAACAATAGACCCACGACAAAAGAATACTACAGGAAATACGAAGTATATCAATGATAGCGACTAATTCAACCTATCGTAAGTGATGAACGACATTTTGATCAGCTAGGGCGCCACTAATTATATAGTTGGTTATCTAAGTAGTTAAATGTGAGATTTGTTGCATGGTTTATTTAATAATTTATTCTGATTGCTAAAAATATTAGCGTTACATTTAGAAAACGCTATCTAGTGGCAATAAAAGATTATTATTTAACATTTCTTAAGATATCTCGGGACAGAAAAAAAATATCGAAATGCGATTTTCGCTATTAAAATGATAATTTAGTTTACTTTTAAAAGACATCTAGTTGGGAACCTAAAATCCTGAAAATAATTTCCACGTGTTTCTCGGGACCACTTTTATTATAATTTTGTTTCCTGGAGCTGTAATACAATCCGTTCCTGAGATATAGTCGACGATTGTTCTTAATAGCCAACTCAGTACTTTCTTATTTTTTATTGTAAAAATTACTTTCTCACTCCAATAAATTCACTAACTTAGCCGTGAATATCAGAAATTTGACGAAAAAACATAAAATGTTCATTGTTTTACGTAAGTGTTCACTAAGAAAGAATTTTGAAAACTTAGTAAGCATCAAGAGTACAATATAAGTGCAATAAAACTTTATTATATTCTGAACTAGCGGTTTCAAACATAATCTCTCATAATATATTCATAATAATATCCCCAAAGGGGTGCTATGAGAAACCATCTATCATAAACCTACTTTGTATTTTGTACCAAAAATTACTAGACACCTTTCTTTTCTCCTAAGCTAAGAATACATAGCTTACTACTAGTTTTATCAACACCTAAGTGTTTCTTACGTTATTGTCATGAGGATGATATATAAAACTGCGTGAATAAAGGTATATAGCTAATGGAGAATTATCGCAACGGCAATTTTAATAAAATCGACTTCATTTATGACATATTTGACAGGTACGCACTCGCACAAAGTGCCATTGATAAAGTACTTTCAATAAAGCTGTCTTTTAATAAAAAAAGTTATCATCTTTATTAAAATCAGCTTTACAATTCTACTTTTTTTTTGGAGTTTGAAAATCTACTCATCAAACCTGAGAATTTTTCAGTGAAGAATTCGTTTTTCAACAAAGTGAAAACTGCAGAAATTGAAGATGAGTAAATTTCAATCTCCTTTGATGTAAGATCATTATTTTGTGGATGACTTACTGATATCTAATAATTTGGGAGCTGATGTAATCGAAGAATACTTACATTTATCAAAAATATGTCTGGAACAATAGTTAATTGTGCAATAAGTGATTTATGATTAGTAAAACCAAAATAATACTAGTAGTGTCCTCTTAACTAATATTATTTAAAATTGTAGTTGATTGTGAAAGTTTTACAATTTTTGATAGTTAAACCTGGAACCTCATTTCTTTCTATTAAATTTTCGTTATGTTAATTTTATATATTGGCGTTTGATCGTTCATATGCGGTGTATTTTCTGTCTAAATTTCTGTGAAGGATTCGAGTGGTTTTTCAATGGAGTTGACGATTTTATTAGTAACTTTAATTTTATTTTTAATAGACTCCTTCTGCCAAGGTACTGGATTACCATCCTTCAAGGCAAGGCTTTGAGGTTCCCTCTTGCATTTACTAAAATAGATGCCGAAGAAAGCAGTGACTTGTGTATAGATGGAGGTTTTCTAATTTTAAAAAAATTGCAATTGTCTTAGCCATACTACCGAATTTGTTAATGCCAATTACTGTCTAGTACATTTTCCTTGTTGGTAATTTAGAAAGAAACGTTTTTCTGGCAAATCAATCGGTCGAAGAGCAGCATATTTTTTATATATCTCATAAAATTCTTCCGTTACAGTTAACGTTCTTGACTTTTTTGTTTCAGTGTTATCTAATTTCATAAGTAAAGCTGAATTTAAATCCTCTTAATTATCGATTCTTAATTTCCACAATTCCTCTCTACGAAATGCCCCTGCCACGCTAATAGAATTTTTAATGATTATTTAATTCTTTTTATCTACTGTATCTACTTTATTAGTAGATATTCCTTGTCTGGAGCTTCGTTTAAAAATCTCTGCAATTGGTCTGCTGTCAATATGTGTGATTTTTTGGGACGTAATTGTCGGCCTTTCTGTTCAAAAATGAACGTTATTTTTGATAAGTGGATATATCAATGTTATTTTTTATACTGATAGTACTTCGTAACATTAAATATTGTGACCAAAGTGTAGACGCCTTTAAAGTTTTCGACAACTCTTTTGCACTCTATTCCATACATTTCTCGTATGCTAATTCATTTTTTTTTCTAAATTTCTAAAGCTACTTTTGCTGCTATTTTCTGGCGGAGTATTATCTAAATCATCACTACTGTCAGTATCCATATTATTTATTATAAATTGGTATAATTATGTCCTACTAAAATAATATTTAAGGGAAATTGCGATTTTTATCAAATCACGAATGAAAATTCCTTTAAGAATTTGAAAAACTATAATCTGACAGTTGTGTCAACTATTTGAATTGGGCAATTGCCTATCATCCTTTATGGATGCACTGTTTATGATACATTTTGAGACGCGAATTAATCAAATTCGTCAATCAAATGCCAAATTTGGAAAATAGTGGTATATATGAAAATCGCTGTGGTGATTGTGACGGGCAGACTAAGAGATCCGTTATTGCTAGGTTTAAAGAGCACATAGCTCATTTAAAATATGGACGGGCCGAAAAATCGAGTAATGGTGATCAGGCTGCCAGTGGTAATCATGACATAAATATTAATAATGTAAAATTGTTAAGAACTGTACTCAATCATAAATTGTTGGATGCATTTAAAAAAAAATTACATAGAGACGATAATTTGAATATTGAAAAGCGCATCAGATAGTGTAATTGTGAGTGTTGTTGTAGTGGTAGTGTAAACAGTATATTCCGTGTGCATATCGCTAACGGTTCCAGAAATTCCAACTTAGTTCTTTCAATGTCCACATATTTTTCGTCTTCGGTCAAGAATACCTTCCTCTTCGGATGAGCTTGAGCAATTTTCGTACTTCTTGTGTGATTCTGGTGGCACTTGTCGAAGGTTAATTAAATCTCTAGTGAAGGAATTTTCGTTTCATTGGTATTCGAAATTCTTAATCAAGACGTTGTTTACAGCTTCCCATGTTTCGCATCTATCAATAGAAATTATTTCTTTGGCTCTACCAGTTAATTGACTTATAAAAAGTATTTTGTTCCGGATATCGACTGGATTATTTTGGTTATAAACAATAAATGTTCAATGGTAAAGTCGATATATTGATGAATTCAAATAGTTCATCTGGATTTCCATCAAAGTTAAGGATGATGCATAAATTTTTCACGTCAATAGAGCCATTGTAGTGTTATCTCTGTTTTATCTCGTGTTATTACGGTCTAAATCGTTAATACTTGAGTTACTTGGATATTTCTGAAGTCTATTATGCTTGGTAGGTTGTCGGTAATACTAAGATCTGAGTCAGAAGATTCTGAGGCGGAGAAGTCTGGCATAAATAAAATGGCTTAAAAAATACAGATGATGCTAAGGACATCGAATGTTGCTGGATTAACAATATTTTTATTAGATATAATTTGTTTAGTCTAACATACTGTAATTAATGTTTCGTTGATATTTCTTCGAATTTGCTGAATTAACAGAGACAGCATTCGATATAATTTGTTTATTGTAACAAAAAGGTTCTGATACAATTTGTTCAGTCTAACTTAAAAAGGTTCGTAACTAACGCTCCAAAACATTAGACTATTATTAATGTCAATGATGTGATTAAGTATTGGGTCATATTTTAAATCTTACATAAAACAAGACCGTATAACAAGATTTTCTTAATTAACTTCTGCAAGATTCAATTTTGTTCATACAAACATATAGAGTTAATTGTCGCAAAAAATATATCTAATGCATGAATATTAATATCAATTTGCTATAAAATTGAATTTAACAACCTGCATGTAAATGAAGTTTTATTATTCAACATTTGAAAGATACTTGCTGAACAACAACCGTACCTCAGCCGTTTTTAAATTTTTTAGGGGATTAGCTGACCTTGTTGTAAAGAATTTGATAAAATATTTAATTGACAGTCGTTTTAAGTTGGCGTACAAATATTGGCACTAGATCATAATCAATCAAATTCCGCCGCACAAATCAGGTTTTCAAATTTTTCCATTGACGTGCGATCTTTCAAACGACTGCTGGTAAATTTTAACCCTTAACAGACCTTCTGCTCAAATTCCTGAATAGTGGAAAGTTCAAACCCACCTGTCTCTAGAAACAGTATAGATGTAAATTATAATAGAATATTATTCACGAGTGTATAATGAAGTTTATTATTAATTGGTGAAGTTTATTGCCACGAGCGCTAGCGAATGGAATAAATCACCGAGTGAACGATAACTCATTATACGCAAGTAGAATACTATACTTTATCTACGACAACTAAATATTTTTTTTTGTTGGAAAATTGTGTTACATTGCTAGAAACACATTTTATCCCAATATTCCATACAAATAATTGTTTATTTATACACAGTACATTGTTATCGAAAATCATTATAATCATATAATAGTGTAATGTTCTTCTTATTTATCTATAGATGGGATGAATTTATACACACTTACGTAATTTATTCATACTAACACTAAACTAGTCAATAATCACTAAACTATGCACTAACACTTATTACTAAACATATATATATATATATATATATATATATATATATATATATATATAATTTATTTAAATTCACCGTTTGGTCTCCTTTTTAATATCCCGATTTGTTCACCATGACATCCAATTATTTACTGTTTCTGGTTGTTACACCAGCTCCTAGAATAGAATTCAAACAAACAAAAATGCCTTCTTGGCTTGTCGGAATTTATTTATGATTATTAATAATTAGAAGATTTCAACAATTGGTCAAGTTAATCGCAGGGATAGAATTAACATCAAATCTTTTGTTTTGGTGACTTTTCCAAACATTTGAATTATATGTAGATTGATTCGATCAGTTTCAGTCGACGAAAAAATAAAAATGTTAACCAATCCAAATATAAACAACAAAATGCAGAAATAACACGGAAAATAAGACAAGCTAAATCTGACTGAGTGTATAGAGATTGGGTATAGCAATCTTGTGGATAAGAACGGACAAATCATCTTAGATATAGAAGGAAGGCTAGCTAGGTGGAAAGAAGATTTATTTGATGATGATAGAGAAGTGGTCCATAGAATAAAAGAACCACTGGTTGGCCCCGATATAATAATAGATGAAGTCAGGAAACCCATTGCAAATACAAAAATTGGTAAAGCTTTCGGGCCTGATTAAATTCCTACAGAATTACTTAAATCTCTTGAAATCAATTCCCTTAGATTACTAATTAAGCTGTTCAACGCTATCTATCAGAAAGGCGTAATTCCAACGGATTGGTTTAAATCGACTTTTATCACACTGTCTTAAAACCAAACGTTAAACAATATACTGCACGATATATTATTATACATCAAAGAATATACCCTGAAATAGAGGAACACATTAGCAGTGGTCAGTTTGGCTTTCGAAAAGGACTGGGAACTAGTGAGGTTTTGTTCAGCATTCAGGTCTTGGTGCAGAAGTGTAGAGATGTCAACCGTAACGTATATTTATGCTTTTATATTTTGAGAAGGGATTCGTCAAGGTCCGTCATCATAAACTAATAAATATCCTACAGGCAACTGGAATTGATAGCAAAGACATTAATTTTATAGCGAATATTTACTGGAATCACAAAGCAAATTTACGTCTCAAAGATAAATTAACTTCAGGTATTAACATTAGGAGAGGAGTCAGACAAGGCTATATACTGTCACCACTGTGACATGTTCCCGTTGGAATGACGGGACACCGACAAAGATTTACTCACGCAGACATCAAATTATACGTGATTTGCACGACCCCAGCGGCGTATAGCGGATATATTCTTAATAGTCCCCGTAAATTTTAATATAATTCTGAACACTATTTTCTACTACTCTAGGTCTCTAAGACAAAAAAGTTAGTTACTAAATTGTATCCCAGACAATGTAATTTTATATGTTGGTATAAAGGTAGCAGAAATGAGTGTGCTCAATATAAAAACTATCAACGTAATGTAGAAATTTATTTTGGACTATCCGATACATTTTTTTGTGGAACCGTATGAAATGAAATTATATAAGAATAAATTTTGTATTATGTTTTCTATTGGCATTATTCTTAGAATAAAGTAATGACATTTTCAAAGAAAAATTGTTCAGCCCCTGCAAACCACTTATGAATTCATTATCCAAAGAAAATCGTTTTCCACGCAGATTTTGGAATCCAATAATCGCTGGGGGCCAAATCAGGAGAATACATATTTGCGCAACTTCCACAGGCGTTTTGTTTTTATCGCCTTACGTAATTCTGGAACTAAATTGGCATATGTAACTGTAATTGAACCTTCTTCTTGCCAGTGATCTACTAAATTTACACTTTCAGCATCCCAAAAGATGATGACTATCACTCTTTTCGGCAGTGGTGATCCTCGATGTTTCCACTTATAACTCTGCATTTTGCAATTTGCAAGAAAATTTTCTTCGTCTTGTCTGTATTGCGTTGAAAGAAGACTGCAAATGTATTTTTTAGTTTGCTTGTGTACATCTATTAATATTTGACGAACCAATCGGACAATGAATATATCGCGGTTCCGGAAGAACTGTGACGTAAATGCAAAACTTTCAATTTTACAGGGGAGTGATTTGTATTTGTATGAAACATATAATTGAAAACGCTGTATGTGACATAAAATAATGGTATGTTGAGAGTATGTAAAATACATACTCAACTTTCATTTACCAGGGATTAGGATTTAATCACTCCAATTTCAACCCTAAATTCCCACCCCTAAATATAGTTACGTCATCGTTTCTCTTAAAATCGTAGAAGGCACAAACTGTCGTAAATGTTAATTCTCTCAGCAATGTTATCCAAATTTCGCCACTGAATTAAAAAAAAACGAGAAATAAAAGATGTTTGCAGGGTATTCAAATCGCGTAATTTATTATTTGTTAGCGCGATTCTTCCTGTATAAGCCGGTTTTAGAGTGATGGCAGATGTGATCAAAGATCGGCTCTTCCTATTTATAAATTCAACCTTAATCCACTATTCCTTTTTATAGCTGGTTTTATAAAAAAAATTGTCCTCTCCTTTTTGAAATCGTAAGATTTTTACATCCTGAAGTTTAAAATCATCCCCATTTGTGTTCTTGGCAAGTTTTGGTACCATCTCCTCATAAAGTGCTTTAAAATCGTAAAAATCTTCAAAACTCATTTCATTGACATGCAAGGGGTTTCCTTTTTTTTAGCGTTTCTGATCAGTGAAACATATTGATCGGGTACGCTCTGTTCAAAAATCTTTCGATGATGCTGTGAGCTGCGTCTCCCTCGTTTTGTGTATGACCGCGAATCAAATACTTGTGCGAAATGGACTGGATGTCAAGATGTTCAACTGCCTACAAGTATAGAGCGATCATGTTCCTACAACAACAGTGGAAGTTAATTACATTTTCCTTCATAGCCAAAAGCCTGAAAACGTTTACTAAGTGACAGAACGCAGTAGCCGATGTATTACACACATGCTGGGTAGGTACCTATGTATTCAAATCAAATTTTCTTTTGTACTATCTGAGGCTTACCGGTTCTTCTGTTGGCTCCCGCAGTTGTCTGAGTACAATAGAACGTCTTGCCCAGGGCTGCTACTTGAACACGCGTCGAAATATTTGTAAACGCCAGTTCCTATCTCGTTAAAACCCCTGTGCCCAAGTTCTTCATGCCAAAAGAAGCACACGGTCATGTCACTACCGATTTCAGTTACTTGCAAAAAGAAAAAATTTAACAGTTTGGACACTTTTTAGACAGTAGGAAGTAAATTATTATTATTATTATTATTATTATTATGAAGTAAGTTACTGTGAATGGAACACTTGCTGATACTTACTGTGAAATTGAAACAATTTAGTCGTGACTTGTAATAAAAAGCTGATGTTTGCCCCGGCGGTACTGACAACACTGCTTGTAGGTCGTAAACAGCTAACTTAATTTCTCCTTTTTGGGACTTTTCTTTATCCGCTGCTTTCACAAGTTGACTTAATTTTTTTTCCTTCTGATATAGGTGGTAAGTGTCTTCAAGTTCCTTTTTTTCATCATCAACAGCATTTTTGTACGCCTCACATTGATCACATTGATCTTTCTTCGGCAGGAAGAATCCTATATTAAATTTGTTGTTAAATATCATAATTTGCCGGTTGAATATTAATTGATGATAATATTATTATCTACTACATGGTTTAAGAGTCTAATATCTTTAACTAATTGTCTAATAGTCTCGTGATGATCTTGAATCACCAGATCATGAACTTTTTCAATATTTTCGTGTATGGTGGCTGTTGTGTACGTTCTTTCGTCTACCAAAATTAAACTCACTACACCATCTTTTACTGTCATATCATACTACAGATTTCCCTAGAAATTCTAAAACAATCACTTATAGATTATAAAGATATTCACATTATTGCTAAGCTTTACTGGCATCAAACCGCTAGCGTTCGCGTAGATCAATAAAGTTCCCCTGATATGGAAATAAGAAATGGAGTAAGACAAGGGTGCATTATATCTCTATTGTTCTATAAATAGTTCTCTGACGATATATTCAAGAAGTAGAGAACGCTGATGGAGGTGTCTTGGTTGATGAAAAACTTGTGAACAATATTCGCTACGCTGATGATACTGTTCCAATAGTCAACTCGTTTGAAGAACTACGTGTGCTCATATTCCGATTTGTTATAGTTTGTCAGAATTACGGACTCAATACAAAGAAGACCAAATATCGCGATCTTCGCATCAGACAGATCACAGAAAAATCGATTGAGTACAACAGACCAGCATTTATGTGCTTTAAGTTCTTTATAGATCTACAAAAAGACTACGATCGAGTACAACTAAAAGACGTAGTACATCTACTATACGATAAACAAATCCCTTATGACTTGATAAAAACCATTGAAAATATAAACATGGACCACAAAATCCAAGACAAAGTGAACGGAGTGCTAGCGGAGCAAATAGCAGTACACAAAGGGAATCGCCAGGAAGACTCCTTAAGCCTCTTGCTTTACAATATCGTTATAGATAAAATAATCAAGAAAATAAAAAAGCTAAACCGAAATAACACAATATTATGTTACACTGATGATGCTGTTCTTTCGATATGATAATATCTGCGTCCAAAACAAACCACTCCAAAACTCAAAAAATTCAAATACCTAGGAATAGATATTTCAGGATTTGGAGACGTAGAGAACGAAATAAAAGAGCAAACAACTAAAGCCTTAAGAATAGCAGCATGTTTGAACGAAACCATATAGCGAAATGAACATATCGGAATAGAAGATCTCCATTGGGCCGAAGGACTACCGACCGACTCATAAAAAGGTGGAACGACAACCTTGAAGCAGGATAGAAGGCAAGAGTGTTGAAGATAAAACAGGCGACTACGCCTAATACACGGAAGAAGAAGAAGACTAAATATAAAGTCATAGATAAACAACAAAATCAGTACAAATAGGTGAAGCTGAAAAATTAAAGTACCTGGAAACCATAATGAAAAATAAATGTGATCCTTTCGTGGAGATATCTGCAAGAATAGCCAAAGCGAAAGCAAATTGGATAAAGTTCGAAAGACCCTTTGCAGTCATGATTTTAATCATGATCTGGATATGAGGATGACGCTATGTTACGTCTCTTCTGCACGTTAACAGAAAATCTGGTCTAAAGTTCGGAGCCATTTGAGATGTGAATGTGAAATGTGAGAGTATTGTAGATGATTTGGGTCGATAGAGTTAAAAAGTTGAGTCTCTTGGGCGCATGAACAAAACTTTAGAAACAGTTAACACTATAAAGCGACGTAAATTAGTATACTTAGGCCATGTGGTGCACAATTCGGTAAAGTACGATCTCCTTTACATGGTAATGCAAGGCAAAATAATCGGTAGAAGAAGCTTAGGTCGGCGCTCAACAATTTAGCTATTACGCGCAGTAGGAAATAAAGTAATTATAATCCATATGAAAGCCAACATGGGAAACAATGATAATGATCCCTGTATGCGAAGAAAAAGATTTTCCTTATGTATCCACCAAATATTTGTGAATTTGATTTGGGTCATGCTTTTTGGACTCAAGTATTTAATTGCCATGCGTTGTTCAACACGATCTATTTTAATATTATAATGTAACTTCATTAGCTTCAGCATTATAAGTTTCTTACGTGACTATATATAATATGTTACAATGTGACATAATGATTAATAATCGCTTTGATTTATAAATGTATAAAAAGTATCAACCCTCGTATAGGTAAACATATATTAAATGTATTCATGTGTGTATTGATTTGTAGGTTACTATTTATTTCCAAAACTTCTATTATAGACGAAAAAGTGATTCCGTGGTAATTTGCTCAAAATATTTTCACTAATCATTTAAAAATCGTAGCATAGTCAAACTAATGCAAAACTTTTTTAAGATTTTTTTATTTAGTGTATAAGATACTTATAGAAACCAAAAGAATTTGTTTCGACCACAATATGACGTAAAGCGAAAAAATCAACTCTTTATAATTCATTCCACTGATGTAACAGTATTATCTTCGGTTAGTTATGATTCGTTTTTAATCCAAGAAATAATTCAAAACTCACGTAAAATGTGGTAAGGAATGAATAGGTGACAAAGCAATCAATTCTGAAAGATCCGCTATCGCGAGAAATTCAACTAAAAAATGTTCATTGGGTGGGATGTTCGAAATTAAAAAAAAGAGTTTATTAACAAAAATAGATTACAAAATTTAAATAAAATACCATAGTAATTATTTTTTTTTTTGCCTAGTCGCTAATAAAATTTATTGAACATCAGGCTGTTCTGAAAGCTAAGCAGCTTCGGTAGAAAAGCAGTTTCTTGCTTTTGATAGATGTGGACGCACTTTGACGACTAATTTGAAAAAGCACCCTTCAGAATGATCAATTAAAAAATTTGTGTAAAACATAATGGCCGAAGTTTTTTTGATAATACAACACATTAGTTCTGATATTTTAAATTCAATTTTCTCTGTAGGCGGCAAAAAGCAGCAAATGAATTTTTCCACAGTTAATATATACTTGAGGATATTTTTTATTATAAATTCTAGACGCTGTACAACGTTGTAAAAACATACGCCTTCTTCGTGGTGATAATTAAATGAAGCAATTTACTTATAGATTAGGCATACGACACATAATATCTGAAACGCATTGTTTATTGACTTTAAGTAAGCACTTGCTTTGTGATTCAAACATTATCTCACAGTTTTAATCACACCACATTTCTACAAAAATCCTTAAAAATGACTGCCAATTTTATATGCTGACATTTACCTTCTTGATTACTAAACTTCAATTTCAATTATGAATAAGAAATCGAATTAAACCTACCATTAAAAATTTTATTTTTAGGTAGATTCCATGCATTTTGTTGCAAAATTCAAAATATATTGGCGTGGCAGTTTAGAAACAGAATTATCGCCTTCTCTTACAGCAGTCATGTCAAAAATACGACCCACGGGCCGCTTCCAGCCCTTGTGCCGTATCAATAAGGTCCTCGATCGCAATGTGTGACAGAAACAACAATTACTTATAACAATTATGGAATTATAATTGTTACGATTTTGGCATAATGTCACAAAAACGTAAAGATGATAGTGAGTGCAGAGTTTTTCAGTCTAAATGGGGAATTGCATATTTTTTCATAGAATGGAAAGGTAACCCCCTGTGTTTGATTTGTAATTGAAGCGTTGCTGTTTGTAAGGAGTTTAATTTGAAGAGACACTATGATACGAATCATAAGTCAAAATTCGATTGTTACACTGAAAAATTAAGAATCGACACATTGTCATATTTAAAATCTAAACTTCAAGGTATACAATCGGTGTTTACTAAAGCTAATAAAGAGAGCGAAGATGACCTGAAGATCAAAACCTTTTACTGATGGTGATTTTATTAAAGGCTGTATGTTGAAAGTTGCCGATGTTTCATTTCCATCTCAAAAGTCTTTTCGCTCTCAAGAAACACTGTTGCTTCAAGAAGAAACGATTTATCTCAAAATTTGGTTCATCAACTGGAGGAGAAAGTTAAGGAATTTACAAACTTTTCACTGGATGTTGACGAGAGCACTGATACTGTTGATACAACTCAACTTGCTGTTTTTATACGAGGCATTAAAAATAACTTTGAAATAACTGAAAAACTATTCCACAGTGCATTCCACTGACAGGGGACAACAAATGATATTTATTCTGCAATTGAGCATTTGATAGCAGAATATGAACTCGACTGGAGTATACTTAGCAGCACAACTACAGATGGCGCTCCTGCAATGGCTGGCAAACATTCGGGCGTTGTAACTAAATGAAAACAGAAAACATCAGGGACTTTTGTGGGATTCCCCTGTATAAATAATCAGGAATAATTGGCTCAGTCGAGGTGTATTAGAAATATTTTTTGCATTACGTGGCGCTATTCAAGCTTTCATGCTAGAAAAAGGCAAACCAATTGATTATGACAATGAATGGTGGATTGATTGTGCCTTTTTGGTAGATATGAATAAACACTTGACTGATCTGAATATAAAGTTACAGGGTAAAAATCTGATTGTCACTCAGATGGATTCATATATTCAGGCCTTTGAAACAAAGTTGAGGCTTTGGGAAAATCAGGTAAAAATCAAACTTTGGACCCTCATTTAAAATCATTTGGCACATTGAACCAAAAAAAATTGGATGAATCTTTTCAGCTTCTGTAAAATTTGATTACGAAATTCAACAATCGTTTTGAAGACTTCCACAAAATGAATGAATGAATTCCAAATTTTCAACAATCCATTCAATTTTGAAACTTCACAGGCACCAGATCATTTGCAAATGGCGTTGACAGATCTTCAATCGGACAGTATTTTGAAAGAAAAATTTGATGAGATAAACGGTCTTACATTTTATACAGCAAATGTTTTCCGTCATGAAAATAAATAAGAACAAGCATCGCACAAGACTTACGAATGAACATCAATTCCAATCAACTCTTAAAATAACTACAACGAACATGATACCTGACATCAATGAGCTTGTCAAAAACAAGAAAAGTCGGGTAACTGGATCCTCGAGCTCAACATAATTCCCTACCGTCCTTTGTAATTTTGATATTATTTTTAACAACCGTTTATTATATACTTATATAATTTAATAAATAAAATATTATAACAATTCAGTTTTTTTTTATTTTCAATCTGGCCCACCTACGAAATCAAAATTTAATATATGACCCTCTGCAAAATTGAGTTTGACACCTCTGTCTTACAGCATCTAGTTAATTTAAACCGTTTAAACATTTGAGGTTCCAGTACATAATGGTGAAGGCGGTCGCTAAGTCAAATCTGCTTATATGCATGAATAAATAGAAATTCATATGAGCAAAATGTGAAACATGGTTGTTAGGGGTAGGCTCAGGAAACTTATCAATATTATCCAACTGTTGTGTAACTAAATAATTAAAATAGTTTTATTAAAGTTATTGAGAACTTATGTAACATGCCATTCTATTCGTCGGGTTTTTCGTCAAATATAATGTCTACTTAATTTTAGTGACCGGCGCCATTAACCGCTAAACCACCAATCCACAAAGATGATCCTTTCAATAAAAAAAAAATGGCACAGTCAAATGTTTGTCAACAAATTTGTCACGCATATCATCTGTTAGGTTCTTCAATAAGTTCTCCAGTAGTCAAGCAACATTTACAAATTTTCATTTGTATCCGGACCTTTTCTCATCATAAACTGATTCTTTTCAACTTGTTTATGCCAATAATTGACATTTTCAACAAACCAGTCTTCTCCTTATAGATTCTCTTATCTAATAGATAGAAAAAGTTCAAAGCGTAATGACTGCTATTATAATTTTATTCAATATAATAAATAGCCTATATATTATATAAGTTTATGAATTCTTTAAACCATTAGATTAGCATTATTATAATGTATCGAATGCCTTAATTCACAAAAATCTTCACTTCAATTATTGCATACCCATTTTATGTAGTTATACAGATCTAATAAACATTAAATATAAAGAAATATTCTAAAAGTAAACCGCTCACAATGTAACAGTATCCAAGTCTTGTAAAATTGAATCACTATAATGTATTTGTTATGAAAATTTACGTTTTTTTTAACGTAATTACATGTTCTGGTCCGCCTTACATAGTGTGGAGATCATTGTGTCAGACAATCATTTTATCAATAGTACATTAGAAAAATGAGAATATTGAAAAAATATCAGCTATTCCTGGAGAAGCGAAACGAAACGAAACGAAAAGCCACTTCGAAAAATAAATAACTGACCAAGCTCGTCGTAGTCGCTTCCTGTTTTTCGATGCTCAAATGCTTGAAACTTGGCGTGTAATCAATATTTTTTTACTACAAAATTATTAGGTTATTAGCAATTCAGTAAAAATTAAATGTTTTATATACAGTTTTTTGTTAGATTAAGTTTTTGATCGAGATCTGTTTAAGTTAATTTTTAAGGTAATATTGTATTTAGGATCTAAAATTTCACATATTGTTCCGAGTGGTAGATTTGATGATGATCTTTCTCAGTTAAAAGATGGACATTCTGTGTTTTATAGTCAATTTGCAATTGCAGTTGCTACATTTTAGTTCAGGTTTCGCATCAAATAAGTAGCTATGGATCAGTATGGCGTAGACGGAGACGAGTTAGAAGAACTTCATCTCTGCGATTTTTCGGTAATATTGACCATGGTTTTACTAAGTCTTTGACTTCACGAAATTGATGTGTGGACGTTCACTATTTGTTCTCCCATTCATTGAGCACTTTACGCTTTAGGATTGATTTAATATCGGCAGTAGTTAAAAAGTTCACGCACTCCGAACTATCACTCTTTTCAGCTTCCTAGTGACCAGGTCTGCCTCTTCGTTTTTTTTTTTTATACTCCAGTGTGTGCTGGGATCCAACAAATAGTTATTTATGCAACAAGTGAGTGAAGTAATACGTTTTTCACGAGTACAACGGTTTGATTGGCAATTCCTACGAGTTAAAAAAAGTTACTTTACTCACGAGTATCATACAAAATTTTTCATACGTCCGTAGACTAAAAAAAATTTGACAAAAGTTTTATCAATTTCTATTTTGTAATAGTAATATTAAAAGTAGACCTGTGAGCGTTATTAATTTGAAGTAAACAAATTATATTACTATTGGCTCTTGGATTGGTAGCATTTAAAGAGTTCAAAGAAATAACATCAACTATAGTTGTATTAGTACTTATTGGATTGTTGATAGGATCGTGAACATTTACAATGTTGCTTGAAGGCGAACTAGTTATTCCCGTTAAAATTTTCACATTTGTTTTGTATTGAGTCGTCCTCGTAACCCTCCACAACTGTGCTGGATTTCCACCCACCGTGCTTCTTTAGTTTAATTATATCACTACCGGAATCCACTAATAGAGACGCCGAAGAGTATTTAAATGTATGCCCAGAGAGGTTTTTTGGATTAGGTATATTCAAATAAATTGCGTTAAGCGAGGGAATTTTTGAAAAAGTATTTATACCAACAACTTGGGTTTTGCATTTTCCATTTCTATACTGCAAAAAGAAAAGATCTGTTTTGACATTTTTGGGTGGTTGGTTTTCATATTTTTATAAATGTTTACCAAGTATAATCTATAATGTATGAGATAATGATCGTCTATAGCTTGCAACAGAAACTTATTAATTTCTTCACGGGCACATGTTTTAAATTTTTTGGGTCTATACCCACCGATTTATTTTTCAAATATGCAATGAGTTTCGAGTATTTACTGATGTCTACGTCGTTATACTATTAGTGCACCAGTTTTGAAAAAGTCGACCAAATTGTTCCACATTTTGAATTTAGTTTCAAAGTAAGCTAGTAACACTCTTTCTGTGAAGCTGTTCATACCTTTTTTAGTACTCCACGCCATAAAAGAATTATATTTCTTTAAATACTGTTTCCTGGATTTCTGAGGGAGAAGATTCGTAGTCGCTGCAGTTGCTGATTCAACAATAAAAGTGTGACAGTTTATCGGAGAAATGAATTGACATGAGAAAGCCCACTAAACAATTTTATAATTGCGAAAAAAAATGACACGTTACGGCACTTCTTTTAATGCGAAAGCGTGAAAAAATGAACCGCTACGGTACTTTTTTTCACGCTTTTTGATCAATTCAGAAATTACATTCTTTATGAATGCAAATGAATGAAAAAAAAATTGAATATTATTAGAAAAATGCTATTTTTTGTTGTTATTTTTTATATATTACATTTGTTGCTTGATTTTGACTTCTAAGGAATTTGTGGTGTGAATTTTTTGAAGAGTTTGGATTGGGCTAAGGGAATCTATGAGTATGATGTGATTAGGATCGTTTGATGAAGCGGCGATGTGTGAGGCTTAATATATTGCATATAATTCAAAGTTTTTGTACTCACTGAGTATGTTATTGAAGTGTCCTTCGATTATCATATGATTGGTGTGGTGTTTGTCGAATGAGGTGAGCTAGGTAATGAATTTGGTGCTTTCTATTGTCCATGGTGGAGTCTGAGAAGATTCGATAGGAAGGCATTCAGGAAGGAAGAAATTTAATTCGCTTAAATATGACCTAATTTTAGCATAGAAAGGTTTGGGAGTCATGGGTTTATTTGAAAAAAAAAATTTGGGAATTCCTTGGAGAAGTAATTTTGGAGGGTAGGATTGGATTTCATTTTGGCTGTATATGTAAGGCTCCAATATATTCTTCTGTCTCCTAAAGATGATCCCCCTTATTGGCAGTACTGTAATCAATATTTGTTCAAAATTTTTATAACTTACTCTTGAAATATAACTAAAAGTAACAAAAAGGATCCGAAATACGTGAAAAATTTTCAAATTATTTTTTCGTTTTTTGGACTTTATACTTCTAACTGAAAATGAACGTCATTTTTTGACACACGGTATAGAAATTAATAGTTTTTAGAATTTTGTTGGAAAGTTTAAGCTAGCTAAGTGCATTGCAAGCTATTCCTTCACCCGTAGTAGTTTCATAATATTCATTATTGATGGATTGGCTGAATTGTTCTCATTTGTAGCTTTATATTCGAAGGGCGTAAATCTTGGAATATCTTTTACCACATTTTCGGGTGAAATGCGAATTTAATTATGACGCCTCAATTTTAGAAAAAAATAACTTTGATGTTCATATCCAACACCCTAAAACATATAACAAAACAGGGTTGTTTCACTTGAAAATGAAGCTTAACGAGTAGGTGGGGTGATTTAAGCAGCTTTAATGTGTGAAATGATCTTAATATTTTATGAAACTATCGACGTACTCTTTAAAACAGTGTTGTTATAAAATCCCTAAAATTGACATACTCAGTCAATTATTACTGGAGATACTTTTCTAATAAATCGATCAATAATGAAACGACAATAACAAAAGGTTCTGAACACCTATCACAACTTACACATTTATCGTAATCGATGTGGTAATGAAATGACCATACATGAGACACTTCTTTTGTAAATACGTAGGTATACTTGTATGTTGTATCAAGATAAGTAAAAGTTACCATTAAATGACAATATGAACAATTCGTACGTGTGATTCTTGATCTAGTTCACTTGTGTTAACACATAACGAAAAAAAGAAGTTTTACCCTTCCACAAACTATATAAAGTGCATAGGATCCTATTAAATTCAACATAGAACCATCGAGAGTGCATTCAACCGTATCCATTCATTAAACATTATTTAAAATGAAGTTTTTGGTAAGTAGCCTCTGTTATTTTTTTATTAATAGAATGAGTAGGAATAAGAAACAATTAAATAATAAATATGAATAAATGATTAAGTGGAATCTCAAGTGTTTGAATGATAGAATGTAACTTTTTCGCAATAATATTTCTAATACAAATTTTTCAATTTTCAACCCACATTCTCAATATACTCAAACTTTTGTCATAATTTTTCGAAATCTGCCCTATTTTTCTATTTTTAGTTCAAGAAAAAATATTTTACTATTATCCATATATTTACGGTTTATATTGTTTTCCGAATAACTCTTTCTCCAAAATACAGAATAAACTATTTTTAATTTACACTTTTATCTT
This sequence comes from Diorhabda elongata, assembly GCA_026230145.1. Taxonomy (NCBI): domain Eukaryota; kingdom Metazoa; phylum Arthropoda; class Insecta; order Coleoptera; family Chrysomelidae; genus Diorhabda; species Diorhabda elongata. The sequence goes on from CM047928.1 coordinate 6,419,595, forward strand.
TCAATGTTTTTTTCGAATTGTCGATTCATCTTCAGTGCTTTAGATTCTTCATCCAGATTTAGGTAACAACATTTGTGATTCATCATGTCTTGGGGTCTAGGGGCCTATGGAAGTTGAGTTTGTTTATTCAGATCTTATGAAAATTTTTATGAATAGATTTCATTTTTCGCAATTAGCAATGGAATTTTTGATTTCCAAATTGATCATATTTTTAATAAATTTTTAATAATTTGTTCATTATTCAAAATTTAGCGAGACTTCAAACTCTCTAATATTCTTTCATTTCAATCAAGTTTATTTTTTCATTTCAAATACTCCTTCAATGTTTTGCAATGAATAAAGTTTTGAAATTCTTGTAAAGTACCTCACAAAAATTGGGTCGACCGAATTCATATATAAAACGAGAATACTCCATTCTATTATTCAAGCGAATTTTTTCTCTTCTTGGAATATGTACGATTCCAAGTTACCTAATTCCTCGTTTAATCCAAATCGAAACAAATTGTTCCATTCAATTTATTAACCAGTTCAACTTCAGGTACCAAATTGCACGGCTTACAACTTTATTCTAATACTAGAATTTTCCATAAAATCATTTGCAACGTTGTTAAATATTCATTTATGAGTGTAAAACCATAATTAATTTTACTAGTATAAGTAATTTTTGTCACTTTTCTCTATCTTCATTATTATTTGTGAGATTACACGAGACTTGGATAGCTTTTGAGTGTCCCTTTTAGTCATTTTCTCTTAGTTGTTGCTCAGTCTTCTACCATTTATTTCTCAACCAATTTTTTTCCGATGTAGAGTTGTTTCATCTTCTTATTTTTAAGACACTTTCTAGTGTTTTCCCCTGCAATATTCTCAGATTGATAGATTTTTCCATATTCGACCTAATACCATCTCAGCCATTTCCACAGAAGTAAATTATCCAGTTCGGAGTTTATATAGTATATATACGAGTACGTAGGACAAATGAAGTATTAGTTTACGGTTCCAGATATTTCACAATAAAAAAAATTTGTTATCGGTCAATATAACCTGTTGAGTGAGCAATCTACTTCTTCTTTTAGATGTCTGCTCTTTGTATCAATATATTTCACTCCTATACAATGAAAACTTGAAACGAAATTCTAATTGCAAAAATTTTCACTGGGAGTCAAGGAGTGATAACGAGGATTTTGAGACGAACAAATAAAAACAAATTGTCGAAGCAATTTTTTCCATTCCCATCGATCCAGACATCTCCAAAACACGTGAAGCATCAGTCACTTTCCCAAGTGTAGAAAAATGTTTACCGCGTAATTTATTTTGGATCCGCGGAAACAAGAAGTAATCATTGAGTGTCAAGCATGGACTGTACGGCGAATAACCCATAAATTCGATGTTTTGATTGTTCAAAAACACTTTTGTATAAATTGATGTGTAAGAACTTGCTTTGTCGTGGTGGAGAATGATTCTTTTTCTGGTGCACCTTTCAGAATTGACCGTTTTTCTTTATTCTAATGAAACATTGGCGACACGTCCAGAAATACCGAAAAAACGAAGTCTTTCGTGCGCGAAGACTTTTTGTTAGATTTGGCTCATCTTCGAAGACCCATACGGTTGATTGTTTTTTAGTTCCATGATTTGAAGCACCGCAATTGAATTTTTTTCGGCATTTCTTTGTACCAATAGACACGAGCTTTTTTTGAGTGATTCTCAAATTATGCGGTATCCAACGTGAACAAATCTTTTTGACAGCCAAATGTTCATGAAATATTGAATGTATGCGAAAAGAACTAATGCCCAAGTATGCCTCAATTTCACGGTATGTCACATGACGATCTTGAAATATCAGTCTTTTGGACAACCGTCAGGAAATTCATCCTATAGCAAAATGCACCTACGATAGAGTTCAGAACACCACCGAAACACGTTGGTTCGAGATGGTACTTCAACACCAGAAGTCGAAACGAATTGATCGGCACACTACTGTTGGTTTGATCCATGACGAAAGTCACAGAAAATCGTCGCACGAAAATGTTCGCGATTTATTTCCATTTTTTGTCCCTGATGGGAAAGTAAATTCACTATCAAAAATTATCAAATTTTGTTATGGCATTGTCAGATTCGACATATAAGTGTTGCCATATCTCAAAATTTAAGTAGCAACCCTCGTATATACGCCTATTCGTCTTTTCATTGTTTCGATTTTCATCGTTAGATGTGGTATATATTTTTACTACGCATATTTCACGAATAACTACTTTATCTCAGCAGTAATATAGTTTGGAACAAATAGATCCGGCGGTACTTACGTTCAAAACATTTTTATTGATAAAAGTGTATATTATACAAAGCTGTACCAAGTGACTCTGACATACAACTTCTTCTATGTTCTTTTATGTGATAAACGATATCTTCAATAAATCCACCCTTTTTAGACAGCCCGTTTACTAGATCTCTCTTGAGTTTCCTGCTTTTCCCAAAATCTCTAGATGTGTCATCCCTTAGTTCCATACTAATTGTTCTAGCAATCCAACAAAAATATCTTAAATTTCTTTCTAAAGCATTGTAAGTGTACCTTGCTCGCAAGCAACCACATTTAGATGTAAGGAAGCAATTAAAACGCAGGATCATATTATATTTTTAAATTGGTTTCGAGAACTTTAGAAAAGGTTGCTCACCAAGCGTTTCTCAAACTGCTTCGGCTTCTTTCTCACTACATCCAAACTAAACAACTACTAATCCAAAATTTTATTTCTGTTTTGCCAAATTTTATAGGCAAATAAATATACTGTTTTATGCTGGAATACTGAAGTGACTTTTAAATTTTTGTCATGGATTTAATGACAGATTGATATGAATTGTCGACTTACCTATTTAGAAACAGGTCATAGATTCATCAATATTGTAAGCTTTTGAAGCATCATTTTCTCATTAGTGCGATTTACAGGATATTACGATATACGACAATCGCATCACTAGTCTTTGACTTATATTTGCCAATATTTATAAGCGTTTGTTGAAAATACTTTTAGAAATTAACACTAGAAATATTGGCAAGTATTACACTTGATTTCTTGGATGGAATTGAATATTTACGTTGGAGATCGGCAGCAGATCATATATACTGTGGTGTGACTACTTCATAACGAAAGAGTTAGAGTTATTCAAGATGTAATTTTCATTATGTTTCGATTAGTTAGAACTTTCAGAAGTCTAGAGGGAATTTCTCTTCATAGTCATTCCCCAAGGCTGAATCACTATTAGATCTATTTGCAAAAATTAATAAATGAAACAGATAAATCTATCCGCGGAATTAGAGGAGTTTTGATATTTTAAATTGTCATAATTGTCACAAGTATCCTCTACATTCATAAGGAAATTGAACGTCATTTGTCCATTAGTTCTTTTGTCTATTTGGCCAGGTTATTAAAAACAAAGAAATCTGTGTTTATTTTGGAATGACAAATGGATTGCATTTGTGGAAGTATTAACTTTATCTGACTTCATTGAAAATACGCGTGAATTGTACAACTGTGTGCAACAATCAACTGTAAGTTGTGAAACAAATATTTGATAGCTTTATTTGTGTAGTTGTATTATCATTTTGATGATTTAGATTCTATATGTTTTTTTTTTAATTTCAGATCATTTTTGCAGTATCAATAGCAGTATGCTGTGCTGTTGAAGATAAAAAAGAAAAGAGGGGTTTGTTAGGCCTGGGAAATTCTTACTTTGAAGGACACGGTGAAAGTTATGGTTACGGCGACTACTCAGCACCCATATTATCAAAATCGATCATCTCTGCACCTTTGATTTCTAAATCATATCTCTCAGCTCCAATCTCCTACTCAGCTCCAATCATATCCAAACCAATATCTTACGCTGCTCCTATTTTAACCAAATCCTATGCAGCTCCTTTGATTTCTGCTCCTCTTCTGACCAAGTCCGTATCTTATGCTGCTCCTATTTCCTATCCATCTTCTTTTGCCCATGCCCCCATTTCATATGCTGCCCCTATTGCAGCTCCTATTTCATATGCTGCCCCTATTGCACATCCAGCTCCTATATCGTATTCAGCTCCTTTATCATATGGATATGGTTCAGGCTTAGGTTTAGGTTATGGGAAATTTATCCATTAAAGTGATATGTATTCTGAGTTTCTCCAATTGTACTGTGTCTTATTTTGTAAATAAACAATAATTTTCTCAATAAATTATGCTTATTTTTTTGTAACAAAAAACAAACGAACTATTTGAATTTTAAAGCAACAACTACAAGAAAACGAGGTTTCTACTATGAAGAAAATTCGAATTTTCAATAATTTATTATCAAACAAGTCATAAATACTTATTTAAGCTTTTTATACAGAAGTTCCATCATATACGAGAGATATTGAAAAAGTAAAGAACGTTCCACTTTGCGGCATTTACGATATCCTAATTTAAATATGCACTTCAATTAAAAACCAGTTGTGAAGTGCGGTCTTTTATGAAGTTTTGTGGGCAAAATTTATCGTGTTTGAAGCGCATAGAAATTTCATTGAGAAATTATTTAGAATAAATAAATAAATCAAGAAGAGAACTAGTCAAAGAAATCAAAGCGATGGTCATACAAAGAATTATATTAAATACTTTACTTATTATAGACTAGTGATATACTTGATTTAAAGCACAATTAAATATCCGCTGCCACAGAGAAGTCAGCCCTTTTGGCTTGAATAACAAACATCAATTAAATTCAAGTATGACGAAACATATTGAACGAGACCAGATCAGTGCACATAAACTGTACTAACAAGAGAGAACAGCATGTGCCATTGAGGTTGAATTATAGTTGGTTACCTCATATGAACATAACTAAATACTTGGATATCAAAATAGATGGGGGGTTGTGATGGAAACCCCATGTTAAAAAAAGATAAGAGCAAGGTATCAAATTCAAAAGAATGTATTGGATTTTGACAAGCGATTTCACTCTATATAACAAAGTCCTGCCATAAAACTTTGACTTGCGCCAAAGAAAGTATTATCCAAATAATCTAATGATTTCAGAATAAACTATCAGAGAAACGTTGCTCAATAGCTCAATGATATTTTCAGTTCATAAATGGCCGAAGAAGAGATCAGTGGACGCCGAAGCATTGCGAAGTTGACGGAAACATTTATAAATGAGCTTTCGCTTACCTTTCACTCATCCGTCTGAGAGTTCTAATCTTACATCTAGCGTTTTTCACTTACTTCCAAGTATGAAGAACTGGTTGGAAAAAACACCTTGTGGCTGCGCGTCACTAAGTGGCTGTGATCGCAGTCGGCAGAATTGTATGATGAAAGAATTTCTAAGCTTATCCAATGCTAAGATAAGCGCCTCAATTTATTTAATAATTGCGTGGAAATTGAAATTTTTCAAATGAAGACACACACACGTGCGCGTGAGAAAACCCGATCCTCTAAGCATTCACCCTGGATAAATTCCTAGATGGGTGCGAAGAAGGACATTCCACCAACCCTCTATCATTTCAACAGGTCCTCATACTCAATCGCATCACAGTTTCGAGCGTAGACTCCTTCCTCTCCCCTGAGTTCTATGGGAGATTCTGGGAAGTCTTAATTTTTTTTGTTAAGAGTTGTTGGCTATACACTCTTGGCTTTTTTTGGACGTCTTATTGTGTGTTTTGCTGCCTCGGGTAAATCCTTTCCAACGTTCTTCGGCAAGAAGATGTATAACTCGGCATTTCTTCATGAAATGCGGAGTTACTGTGTCTCTTGTAAACCTAGGATCTTGGAAAAATGTTTTTTTTTTCAATTTTTGCTCTTTTTTTCTTTGTTTTTCGAATGAAGATAATTTTTTTTTATTCAAAAACGTTTCTTACTCACTGAATAACCCTCATATGTATTAATTACATATTACTTGTAACAAAAGAGGGCCACTTGAATTGAGTCTTCAATCCAATTTTTTAAGGTATAAAGGTGCAATATTTTATTAAAATACATTATGTTGCCATTATTTTTTTCGCTTGATTAAGTTTTGTTTTTTAACTTAAGTCTGTCCAGTCATTCTTATGATTATTACCTTTCAAAAGGTAAAATATTTTAAATTCGTTGATTGCTCATAGTTGTATAATTTAGGAATGAAATGCCATCGACATAAGCTAAATAATATTGCTATATTATTTAGCCTCGGGTGTGTTCTTACCAAATATCTAAAACAGGTAAAGTGGCGTTCGACAAACAATTCTACAGAATATTCGATCTACTATCGCCTAATTGTTTTTTATACTTTGATATCTAAATTTTGCGTGTCTGCGTTTTTGTGATTTAGTGTGGCTCATGAGTTCTAGTGAATAGAGTGCTTTCGCAAAAATTTACATGCCGCGTCAAATTTTAATAAGCTTCACACAGAGTTTCCACTACTTCAACCCATTCTATTTTAGTAGAGCTCGAACGACCTCTCAGAGTCAAGTTGTTTTAAAAATTGTCCCAAATTGAGTTTCGTGCTGTTACAAAAATTTTGGCTAAACAAGGATTAACACCAAAATACAAATCGGAAATAGAATGAAGGCTGTGACTTGTGTCAACAATTGAAAATTGTTTCGCTGGGGACGAGTATCATTAGAAAATTACTCATATGCAGGGTTCACGTGGCGGTAACTAATCCAGAAAACATTAAATTAGTGGAAGCAACTATTCTACCGGCTGCGTCTAAAAACAAAATAAATTGCAGCACAGACCGGCATTTCCATAATAAGTGTTCTAAGGATCCTACATGAGAATTTAAATATGACAAAAATTATTAGGAGGTGGGTGCTTCGAAATTTCAGCGCAGTGCAAAAGCAGCTTCGAGTAGAATTTTGTAAGCGATTTTTGAAGCTCTGGTGTGAGGACTAGGAAATTAGATCAAATGTAACGGATAATGAAATTATGGTATTTTACTATGATCTGACATTAAAAAGAGATCCCATAGAGTGGCATCGAAAAGGAGAGCCCATGCGAAAAAACACATATCAAAAAACCCACCAAACAAATATGACTTCAATATTTTGGGACTGCAAGCGTATCCTTTTGATTAAAGTAGTCAAATACAAACGGGAACGCGGCATATTACTATGACTTACTAAGACAGTTGCCTGAAAAAATTATCGTAAAAAGGAGCGGCTAAAACATGCGAGGGGTGTCTACTTGCTTTATGACAATGCTCCAGTCCAGAGTTTGAACACCCACCATATAGCCCTTATCTGGTCTCGTTCGACTATTTTTCAATTGAGGTGTAAAATATTTAACAACGACGATGCAATTAAGCAGGCGCTGTACAAACATTGTAATTCTAAGTATGCATCATAGTTTTTTAGTTCTTATAAGGTTCTGAAAAGTGTGTGGAAATAAAAGAAGAATATATTTAAAAATAATCATAGTGTTTTTTAATTTAAGACCTTTTTTTCTGTGTTAGGCTAGGAACTCATGGACCGCACTACGTACATGCTCAGGAAATTTTTCAGTAGATCTAAAATAATAATTTTCTCTATTTGAATGGGGGTTGAGGTTTAAAAGTACACTCTACAATTATCTCTTTCATTTTATTAACACAATAATCTGAGGTCAAGCAGTACTCAATCAATCAATCAATATGTTTCCGGTGTATGTCGAAGTTCATCCATTCTTTTTTCCTCTACTAATACTCGTAGTTTCACTTATTTTTCTGTGATTGAATTATATTTAGCAATAACTTTTTATTACTACGTCCGTTATCTTCTAGTTTTATCACACTTTTATTAGTTTCATCTGTATGTTTGCAACTGACTTTTTGGTCTCGATTTTGCCTACTATGAACGATCAGATTCAATTAAAACTTTGCTCACTTTTCTAAGATTCACGACAGGACAAAATAGCTAGTGGACAAACTACGTAAACGCACTGTACCAGACTTACAAAATCAAGAGGCAACTATAAACACCTCGATTCATATTAAAGACGATTTTAAAATACAGATATAGGTAGTTCAATATAGTTCAAAAGCACTTATAGTCTATATCAGAAAGGTATAGAGTAATAAAATGGGGAGCTCCGTCCAGTTCGGCTCAATTTCACTGTCGGCTATAGGCGTAGGTCTTGAAATAGTATTGTTTGTAATATTAAAATTTCAAATCATTGCGTAATAGAATTAGAAAAAGTGTGTTTTCTGACCTGAAGTATTAAGATTATACAGTTACGTTTTGCGTTTAACAGGTACCGTTTAACCTTCTATTAGTGCCTCTGCCTAATTCCAACCCTATTTCAGATTCGGCTTTCCTTTTTACGAGTATCTTAACGGCACGCCTTTGGCACACTATTTTCAGTGTTTGGGAATGGATAACAATAGGCTAAACCAAATATTGACCTCAACCCGGGTGGTACTACCTGCACTTGATGATGAAGAATTTTACAATGAAATCAATGCCAAACTATGAAAGTGGTTTAAATATTCGTTGGTCACTATGTGGTCCCTTTGCATACTTAATGAAGTTTTATTACTCTATACCTTTCTGAAATAAACTATAGAAATACGTTTTTAGAGTTAGTTTTACTAAAAAAATAAATATTAGTTTAAAAAAACAAAAAACACGCATATAATGATAATCAAACTAAATAGTGAAAACTAATTCTTGGAATAATAATAAAATTACTGATAAGAAACCTAATGCTACTATTTTAAAAGAGTAACGTGTATGACAGTTTCAAACTAACTTAGTAACTTACTTAGAAAAGTAGTCGACAATTATAACGCATGACATCGAGTCCTAAATCCTATTTTGAGGGAGCTAGATAAATGGAGAGATAAAAAATAGAGAAATGGTGGAGATACTTAATTATTCGGTAACGGGAAAATAATTCAGACAACCCGGAATGGGAATCGTACTCAGATCTATTAGTTACTGGTTAAAAGCTTCACCAGTTAAGCTACTCGAGACCCACTGATAAATATTATCATCCATCTCAACGCAGAGAGCCAATTTGAACTTATTAAGAAAATAAGGGAAGAAGGAAATAATAAAAAAGGAACTACTCAGTGAATCTCAGTTAACGAAAAAACAATTCGGACAGTTCTCGAACTGAGAAACACACTCAGATCTATTGGTTACAAGCTAGTTTTCAAATATCATACAAAGCGTCCCACGCTTTTATAATAGTGACATTAATTTTCTCATCAATAATTTATTTCTTACGCCAATTTTTTTTGTACTATAGTTTTTCAATACATAATTTACTTTGTTAATATTATCATCTCATTCTTATTTCTGTATTTAAGTTGCCATACATGTATTTTTGATATCTTTTTATCTTTCCACAAAACTTGTTCCTTTTTTTTTCTTTTTGTTTTTAAAATGGTTCTATATATCTTTAGATGACTTCAAATTAATTTCAATCAATTATTTCTATTTCTGTTTATATGTTTATATGTATTAACGGTTTCTTTTTACTCTCACAGATGGCTTATTCTAATTTTATCTACCTTGCTGTCTAAAACTACCCTTTTCTCTGATAGTTATACTAACATACATATTACAATAATATACAAATTCATCAAATACTTATGATTCATTTTTGTACAAAAAATGCTGCATGCCTGCAATAAAAATTCAAATAATCTGATTTCTAGTATTGTACTTAGTTTTTATCCATTACATATTAATTACATATTACTTACTTATTACATCAATGAATTAATCTAAATTCATTGAAAAGTATTCTTTATAATTTGAAAAATTGGATGAAATTGCAAGGATTTTCTCATTTTCCAATAAAATTTTTATTGTTAAAAATAAATGAAAAAAGTATCCCCCTTGAAAAGAGAATGTATCGTTACTTCCATTGTAATTTTGATGTAGTTTCTTTTGTTTGGTCTCTTGGTTAGCAACGCAGCTTATTCAGCATGATATTGAAAAGTATAATTAATATATTTTATAGAAATAAAACATTATATTGCATAATAATCGATTTTTATTGTAATATTTTTAATATAAATTTGATGTAAATAAAAAAAATAGTTCTAAGCGAAATACATTAATTCGGTTTGGTTTTACGCCACATTTTTTGACATACTTCCTAGAAGGTGCATAAGAAAAAAATAATTATATTACCAAACTATATGTCGACATTTATAACACCATTTAGGTATGATACGCATAGATAGGCACAGGTAATTTACTTAATTTTGTAAGATTTTTAACCTTCAGTAAGTAGAAGAAATGGAACATCTCATTTTATAGAAATCGACAAGTTACTTTTTTTTATTTTGCCAATATGAGGACATATGAATCTTATTCAGAAAAGAGCCAATATTTGGTTTCCATTTCCATGAAGAAGAGAAATCCATTATGATATGACATAATTACCGTCAGCAGTGTGGTTGTAGATATTTTGTACATTTTTGGCATAATATAAATCATCAAAATTTAGTGCTTAAATTGATGAAAAACATAACTTTTTCCTTAGATTGTGCTCCTTTCCATAATCTCCCTCGATTTGGTATAAAGAATTCACTCCCGAGATCTTGTAAATAACCATTATTATATTCTCTTTTCAAGATTATTTCAACACGCAGGACTACGCTAAGAAGCTAAGAAGATCATAAGATGGAATTAATGGAAATGTTTTGCAGCCTCATAGCAGACGACAATCCTTTACAATTCAACAAAGAGAGGCTTGTTTCTAGCTAATGGTTTAACTATACCTGTATTATATGGAGGCTGGTACGAATTGTATGTATAATCATCCCGTCACCATATTGCACACACGTTCGATGGGATTTAAATATGTTGACAAGGGTAGCTACAGCAAACGCTTCTTGGAGACCTGCGTTGTCTTGCTAGAAGAAAACTTGTCGACGCTCTTTTATATGAGGCAGTAAATTGATTTTTTGGACACAATAAACAAAACGCCCAGCTACCATACTGCCTCAAACAAACATAAGCAATTTCCGGCTGCCATCAGTAACAGCCTTGTTCAAACGGTTCTATGAGCATACCTGCCTTTCAAAAGGAACTACGTGAGTTTAAAAAAAAGCAAAATGTTCAGTAAAATAAAAGCTAAATTATAGTTAGAAAAAATTCTTTCGTTGATCTAATAGCTTTTGAGATATTTTAAAAAAATAACGTTTTTTTTAAATCGAAAAAACATTTTACATTAAACAACTTTTTTCAAAATATACGTGTTCCAAACCATTCAAACTTTTGGAACGTGTTGTTAGGGCTTAAACAAAGATAATTTTACATAGACTACGATTACTTTCAATTTTGCTGCACATGGTGTCAAATTTACCGACATTTTTCTTTCAAATTCGAGTTACCTAACTTATTTTCTCATAACTCACTTAATTTTCATGCTAGACGGTTTATAAAGCTCATTTTAAAGATCTGAATAAGTTTATTACAATTTTTTATGAAAAATTAATCGTTTTTCGTTATTTGAGCTCAAACCTCCGCATACATTTACGAAAAACAAAAAATTGGCTTTCATTGACTCATAAGTTGCTGAATATTATTTAAAAAATTTAATTTAAACTGACTAATTTCTTTGTCTTTTTATAAGCTTCAATTTTGATAGGAATAATTTTTTCCAGAAAATGCATAATTTTCGAGTTTTTCGTGAAAAAATTTTGGTTGTTTTTTATTAATTTTCAATCGCTATAACTTGAAACTCCCGAGTAAGGGTGGCATTCACTCCTGGGGTAGAAGCATACATTGTCACCAAATCAGGTTTGTTATTTGCATCATTTTTGAGCTTCTGTCAAAATTTCAAACTAATCCATGTAGGTCTTTAAAATTTCGAGGTGATTTGTTTGGTTCACTGTACTAATAAGAATTAAAGCAATTTTAAAATGAAAAATTTATTTCAAATAACTCGTAACATCAAATAAATTATATAACAAGAAACTATCAAAAGTATATACACAATTTATGTACAATAACAAATTATACTCTAGCTTGTAACCGCAATAATAGACGGGCGAAATATGTTTAAAAAGATTTTGTTTTTTGATAGATAATATTGTTTGTTCTCTTCAAGTATTTTAAACATCATTCTAATTCAAGACACGTCCCTAATATGTTTTAATATTACCTAATAAACTATTTGCTTCTTAATTATACTCAAACCATATCAAACTTATTTTTTATATGGAGGCTCCAGTTGTATCGATGGTTTAAAACTTTCTTGTTGTTGCGATGCTTCCGGCTGATGATCTTGTTCATAACCTCTGTTAAATCCGGGATGATTTGGTAAATGTAACGGAAACTGCAAGTCAGTTTGTCCTGGTTGAATAAAATTGTGTGATGGTTGAGGATAAACGTATCCTTGATCTTCATTTTGGTTACCTGAAATAGAGTAATAGATAGCTAATAAACAAGCTACAGGTCGTGTAACTCAAATTTCGATAGGCAACAATATTTAGTTGTCTATAACAGAAACATTGTAGTTCAAATAAAATGGCTACTGAATTAATCGAAAGCAAAGATGTTACGTTAAAAAAAAATGAAAATTATAAAAAGACATATCATATAAAGTAATGTGTAAGTGCGCTCTACAATTAAATTAAGACAAGCTCTAATAGAATATATCTTACAAAATCTTTTTGAAAAAAAAACAAACAAAATAATTTTAAAATAAAAATTGAGAAATTGAATACGATTAGGTATAAGTACACACGACATTTCATTAGTATATCATCCAGTTACTGTTGATTCTTATATTGCGAGACTTGCGAGATTATGTCAGGCAGAAGTTTCTTGATTTTTCCTGTTCCGACATGAATAATGCCGGAAGCTATGAGAGCGATGCAGCACCGGAGGCGTCATTAGTTTATTGGACCATGCAAGAAGTGCATAAAAAAAGTTATCCTATTAATTAATTTTTATATTTAAAGTTATTTTTATTTTGTCAAGTTTTTGTTGTATAATACAAAATTTTGTTAACTACATTTTTTCTAAAAAATGTGGCTGCAATTTCAACTGTACAACCGTGTTCACTACTTTATACTACCAAAATTATCCCTTTATAGGACACTGTTTATAATATTTATTTTACAAAAATATCTTTTAACACGCCTTATATTAGCTTCACTTGTATGTTTGTTTGCTTGTTTGTAACTCTTCCTATGTACTGCTATGATATGGGTATCAAAAAAGCGTAGTGGGCTCCATATATCACTTCTTGAGAAGCGCTCCATGCTTTTTTCATAAAAATACCATTTATTGTTTGTTAATTTATTTTTAATTTAATATTATTGTGAAAAAAGCGTTGGGCGCTTTTTAAGAACTGGCATATGGAGCCCCCTACGCTTTATTTGCAATAATACCATTTATTGTTTATTAATTTATTTCTAAATTAAAAATTATTATTCACTTTTCAGTTTCTTTCATCATTAAAACGTGTGTTTTAGATTTTTAAAACTTTATTCATTATAAATTGAAATGTCATTTGAACAAGAATTTATTATTATTATTTCATTTTGATATTTTAGTCTACAAATAAGTATGACTTTCAAAGTTCAGTTCTTTGCCTTATTTCAAGCACCTACCTACCCTAGAAAAAGATAATTCAAAGTGCCTTAAGGAGCGCACACAGGCGCCAGTAGCCCTTACGGGGGCCCTGCATTTAAATATTAGCTTGCCTAAAAACCTAAGATTCAATGAAACGTTAAAATTGCTGTTAATTAATGAGCGATTTGTGAACTTTACACTAACATCTTAAATAACGATATTTAATGTTTCTGTCAATAAAGTAATTCTGGAAAACTATCAATATCTTACGAAGATAAATTGAAAAATCATTAGCCTACTATAGAACCAAACAAAATTTCAATGTCAAAATAGTTTATTACTCAACATATTCTCCTCTTAAGTGGATACATTTATTACAGCCAACCTGCAACGTCTCTAAACCTTATAAAAAAATGTTTCTTTTTTCTCTGCAAACCAGACCTCCACAGCTTTTATTACTTCCTCGTTGGAAGAGAATTTACTACCTTTCAAACTTTTTGTCAGTTGAGGAAAGACGTAATAGTCGGACGGAGCCAAATCTGGTGAATAAGGGGGGTGTTCTAGTAATTCAAACCCTAAATCACGAATTTTTTGCATGGCAACATGAGATTTGTGTGCAGGAGCGTTGAACTACAAAACACCTTTAGCTTTAGGCTAACTTTCCGCGTGTTTTCTCTTTAATTTTTTCCTGTAGAGTGGTCAGTAATGTCGAATAGTAATCTCCAGTTAATATTCTACTATTATCTAAAAAATCCATCACGAAACTTCTTAGGTTTTGGAGAACCAGAGTGTCGCCATTCCGTCGATTGTTGCTTTGTTTCTGAATCCTAGAAGTGCAGCCAAGTCTCATCCATAGTAACAATTCGGTTTAAGAAGTCTACATCGTTTTCAAATCGAGCACAGATTGAACGCGCTGCTTCTACCCTTGCACGCTTTTGGTCAACATTCAAACAATAGGGGATCCTTTTTGCAGCAATTTTTCTCATGTCCAAATTGACGTGAACTATATGATGAACGCGTTAGTATGAAATATTCATTGCTTCAAATATCCGTTTTAGCCCAATTCGACGGTCTGATAAAATCATGTCATGAACTTTATCGATATTTTCGGGGACTGACACAGAAACTGGCCTTCCCGATCATCAAATTTACTTCTTTTGAAGCTTGTAGTCCAATTTTTCATGGTAACATACGAAGGACATTGATCACCAAGGGTATTAAGCATATCTCCGTAAATCTGCGTACCATTTTAAATACAGGTACTTGATGATGGCACAATACTCCAATTTTTCGATTTTCACAATTTCGGTGGATTTCTTTTAATTTATTGCGTAACTCTGGTTTACTTTTTTGACGTCAAACTATACACTGACACTTACAATAAGTTATTGTTCGTTGCTATGGTGACGGAAAATTTTGTTTATGCATGGAACTGGTCTAGGTTAACTAGATATATTATATACATCCTCGTATGTAGCAGGTATGAGGTCTTTGGTTGAGTATAAATTGAAATGCTACTACTGAAATCAATCCATTAAATTATTCGGTGAATATGGACAAAAAAAACTGTACTTACCTATTTGGAACTGTCCTTCTCTAAAAAATTGTTGATTGCTGACTTGGTGCGCAGGCTGATATCTATTATCGTTTTGCGTATTAGTATATTGATCTTGCACGTCAGGATAATGATCTTGTATATTAGGTTCCGGTTGAAAGTGATTAGGGTATCCATTAAATTGAGGTGACTGCTGAGGGTACTCATTTTGTGCTACATCGAAGCTTTGAGGTTGGGTACCTAAAGGTGGATACTGTTGATTTGGATAGATATTATTACCAACGTTAGGTATTTCATTCGAATGAACTTGGTGGTGTTGTATTTGAGGATATTGAAGGTGATAATGATTTGGTAATAATTGTTGCGTAGGGGGTTGTTCAGGTCCCAATGAATGTAGATAATGGATTCCGTGGTATTCGATTTGACCGCCTGGTTGTTGGTGACCCACTGGATGTAAATGTCCCAATGGATTGTGATCACCGTGAACGTGTAAATGATCGGCTGGTTGAGGCTGATCTGCATGAAAATGGCTTGGTTGATAATGATCATGATGCAACTGACCAACAGATTCTGCATGAGCTACTGGATGAAGATGTGTAACGGGAAGATGTCCGTGTTGTAGCGTTCCTACAGGATGTATATTATGTATAGGTGTAATTGGAATAGGTGCAGGTGCAATAGGAATTTGAGCAGGACGAATTTGAATTTGTGTTGGAAACAGTGGGGCTGGTACTGGTGCAATCGGCAATGGTGCTGGTGCAATCGGCAATGGTGCTGGTGCAACCTGAAAAGGTACTGAGGCAATTGGAATTTGTGCTGGTGGAACTGGAATATGTATGGGATGAGGAACTGCAGCAATTGGTGGGCCGGGATGGGCATGAATATGATGTACTGGATGTGGCGCTAATTGAGGTGCTGGAATTTCCTTTAAAGCAGTTGTTGGGAATACAGCACCTAATGGAAGTACGCCTAAATCAGGTTTGGTAACTTCAAAAAGTTGCGCAGAAGGAACAAATGGTGTATGAACAACACCAGCATGCACTGGTTGAGGAGCAGCAGCAACATGGTGTAGATGATCAATGTGCCCTGTGGTAACATGATGAATATGGTCTTTAATGTGTATTGGTCGAATATGATCCACGTGAACAACAGGTTGATTATGAACGTGCTCTACATGTGGCACAGGATTTGAATGTATATGATCTACATGAGCAGCTGACTCAACGTGTACATGCTCTACAAGTACTGGCTTCGTTTGTACGGGTGCAGCAACAGGAACCGGTTTTACTACAGAAATTGTTGGTTTCCACCCTGTTTCAACATGTTTGATCTGAGGAATATGTACGATAGGCCGTTTTATTTGTAATTGAATTCGTGGTCTATTGTAATGGTATCCTTTAATAGCTACTGGTCGTAGCACAGGCTTCAGTTTCAGATTTATAGGTGTATATCCTAAGACATATTTAATGGTAGAGGGTTTTATTGCAGTATGTTTCACCCAAGCAACGTTTTTAGATGGCAAATTTAATACAGTCCGTTTTTCTTGTTCTTTAACTGTATGTTCAGAGTTTTCTACATCGTGCAAAGGATCCAATTCGTCGGATAGTGTGGATTTAGTTGATTCGATTTCTGCATATATCAATACAACTTGAAAAATGGTTAGAAATATGATAAGTCTCATCTGGAAATAAAATATTTTTATTGTTAACAAAGATACGAATGTCAAAAATGAAACATAATATGACTAATAAATCAGTTATTTGTTATAAATTATAAGACTACGTGATAAAAAATTCATATATATTAATGAGACCTTCTAAGTATCGATCAAGTAAGTACACGCTAATAACTCGAAATTGAAATTAGATGCAAATTATTATAATAAAATGTTGGCTTTATCGAAACGTGTCATAATTTTCTAAACTAAAGGAGGGAGGATAATAAGGCGTTTCTAGATTGAACAAGATATTATAATGTAATGTTTTTCGTATTTATTTACACTCTTGCTATTCGTGGGGTGAATAAACACTGCCTCTTACGTTCTTAATTTATTTACACACTATACAATACACTTAACTTCTAATAATTTACTTATAAATACCACTTAAGAAAAGAAACACAAGAAATCTATAAATAGACTTTTCTAGAAATTATTTAAAGAAAATAATGTCATAAGTCACTAAGCCGCCTTCTATAATAAGAAGTTCATCAAAGGCGCATCCGTCATTTATAAAAAAATAAAATAAAGTTGTAATATGTAGTTTCACCTTTACTTTTACGACTACATTTTAAAGGGATATTCTTCAATGCTTAGATTCTACTAAACAAAGAATCCTCTTGAACAGACTATTATGTTCTAGAGCTCAAAATCTATATAAATTACCTCTATTTCTTACCAATTAGGAAAGCAGTTCAATATACCCAAGATATATATGTATACGTATTTTTATTAAATAAACTTAAAACAAACAGAAGAAATATGAATGAAGTTTTATTATTATTTTCGATTAATTGACATTGACAGACACACTCAGTTACGATACAGTCAATTTTAAACTTTCTGATAAACAAACTATATTTTTTATTTTGTTTTGTGGTGCGTAAATAAGCAGAGATGACGGTTTTACGACGCGCAAACACACGACGTATAAATGTCCATGACGAATTAGGGAAACTCCTAGATGATTCTGCAAGCTTCCAATGACTGGCCTTGCGATTTATTTATTGTTATCACAAAGGCCAGACGTACCGGAAATTGTGAACGTTTAAAATCAAATAGTACATCCGCTGGAATCATCGGTATACGCGGGATCAAGACATACGCTCCTTTGTATTTTCCCTTCATGATTGCGGCCTCAATGACATTCTTTATCACCTTTTTCACAGCTAGTCTTTTTCCATTGCACAGTTTATTAATTTTACGCAGCATGATGACAACTGATCCTACTTTTAACTGCGAATTGTGAGGTGGTAATCCAGGCAATTCCTATGAATTTAAAAACTCCGTGGGATATTTGACTACGTTATCCTAGTTCATAACGGTATGAACTGTCTCGGAAAAAAATTCTGAATGGTCGCATTGAGATCCTCGACATCTTTTGACGCCAATATTACTCGTTCATCCAGCTAATTATTGTTAATGAACTTTTGCGCTATGCCTGGAAAAACACGCTGAATAAGCTCGTCTTTTGAGTCTGTGATGTGACAGACATCTGTGGGTGATGTGATGAATACGGACGAGGTGTCCACTGCGACTTTATTATTTCCAATGTCTAACTACTGAACTTGAAATTTCACCATCACAAAGAATAACCGAAGTAAAGATAGCTCTCGCGCACGTAGCGGCAATCAACACTCACAAAGATGGAAGGATGCACTCATTGTCTGAGGTAGTTGGTTGTCAACTGTCAAATATTATGGTTGCGTTCAGAAATTTAATTTATGACAAAACATCAAGGAAAAACAAAATTGTTGTTATCATTTAATTCTGAGCATTTACATATTTATTCACTTCTTAAACCACAAATAATTCAAGACCAAAATTAGCCAAATTGGTCCAGCCGTTGACGAGTTTTAGCGAGAGTAACGAAAATGAATTCATTTTTATACATATATAAAATTGTTGTGTAGCACCTCAAGAAGAGAATTGAATTATTCCACACCATTTCTATTGTTTATCAATAATCACTTTATCATATAATAATTATGAAATAAATATGTAGCCAAAAATACCTTGGAAAATCACGCGATCTCGATGTTAAAAACACATTTGGTAAATCACGTAAACTAGGTCTCATTCAAAACATTATTTGTTTAGTTTAGGCAGTTCTTCTAAGACCAGGACTACATGAAATGGAATCTTTCGCTACGGGATTCAAGTGTCACAGGATTGGGAAGATCTGATTCTGTTATTTTTGAAAATAGAATATATCTTGTATGTTGCAACTGAACAAGGCTAAACTTGAGAGCTATATCACGTCACAACAACAACCCACACATTAAATAACAGCTCTTTTAACTTCAATCCAACAAAAATGTGTCATCACGATACCTTTAGGAATGCGACACGGGCATACTAAATAGATACTGTCAACCTCATCAGATTGATGAAAAATGTTACTGATTTTTTCGTGGATACAAAAGATTATTTTGTAACTTCATATAATGAAGTTCAGATTTGAATTTATAGATTCATTTTGAAAATGATGGATTAATTTAAAATTTATATATTCTACTGAGAAGTAACAAAAGGCCAATTCTCGATATTTTCTTCAGTTTAGAGATGTCGAAAAAGTAATTCGAAACTTTATTCAGAATATTATTTTTCTATATTTATTAAATCTTTCATGTTTTTTTTTTTTCAAATGAAACACACTATTTAAAACTAGAGTTTATGGAAAATTCAAATGATATTTCTACAATGAGAGGTGCAAAAAATGGAGAGAATTTTTTATTGTACCACAAAGATGAAAGCATGTAGAAAATACAGCATTTAAACAAGCTTTCCATAAGACAGAAAAGGAAACTTGGGATGTCTTTAAGTTGTTGGTTAATGATTGTTTTGGGAAAAAAATCAGTATTTCTATGAAAATACCGTCAACCTGGTTACAACATGTTCGTTCTCTTATCCATTATTTATTTCCACTGTCATCTAGACGTTTTTCCTTCTAGTTATGAAGGTTTTAGTATAGAAAACGAATGATCTAGAACAATGCTTGCGAAGTAGAGTTGCTTTATTTGTAGGAATGCACTAGAATTCTATTAGGAAGAACTAGCTAGGAGGCAGTGTGTACAAGAAACATCAACGATATTCTGATATTATACCATCAATTTTGACTGTCTTTTAAATAGATTGTCATTATAGATAGTTTGATCAGTATCACTGTGAATTGATCAGTTTTGAACCCATGTGGTTTTATATTCCTA
This sequence comes from Diorhabda elongata, assembly GCA_026230145.1. Taxonomy (NCBI): domain Eukaryota; kingdom Metazoa; phylum Arthropoda; class Insecta; order Coleoptera; family Chrysomelidae; genus Diorhabda; species Diorhabda elongata. The sequence continues at coordinate 6,439,577 of CM047928.1, forward strand.
AGCTCAAGGAAGAAATTATTTCCTTTCCAATTTTTAGAGTTGAACTATTTATTACATAAAATAGAAATCATGAATATAAAACAGCTGTGTAATCAGTTCATTTCCTCAAATAAATTGTTAAAATTTTACATTTTTTAAAATCAACTACCTGTAAAAAAAATAAATCCTTGTTGCTTTTTACTAATAAAATACTGTTGTACCAAAGGCTTGGCTAGAGAAGTGTCATAGAGACTGTTCAAGACCCCATTTAACATAAGCATTTACGTTTGAAAAAGCTTCTTTTCAATTGGGTGCCGCCTTTCCTTAAGATAACGACGATTTGGTATGGAAATAATTGTCAATTTGTGAAAATAAATGGAACTTGTATTAACCACTACACACCTTAATCAGAACGGAATTTATTTATCAAAAATTGTCTGGCAAAGTTATGGCCTTTGTATATAATCGAAAACAAATTAACTGTGACTATTAGTATTCAGTATTGGAGTAATTCAAAAAAGAAATGACGAAGATACGGCTTCTTAGGCAGAAGAAACAAAATTGTCTTTCAACAAGCATAACAAGTCAATACAATGATCAAAGTGAGCACCCACCTTAATTTCCAGATCTCACCCACAGCGATATTTTCAAAGCTGAAAAAATACCAGAAGGGAAGATCAATGAAATGAAAATGTCTGAAGCGTAGCGAGTGAGATATGGTGAGAAAGCAGCAATATGGTACAGATTGGAAATGAATTGAACTGAATGTAGCACCCTGAACGAAAACTATCTTGATGAACAAAACGATATTTGGCTACCAAAGTATTATTAATCAATAGGTTATTTCGCAATATCTTCATAAATATCTTGATATTTTTATTTTAGCTAGATACTTACATAATTTGAATTCATTTTGTAGAATTAATCCTCAATAGATAACGATGACGGAACTTAAACCATCACTATCAGGGTTCTAACTGCCAAATACACAAATTTTACTTTCTTTTTGTTTTATATCACAGGTAGTATCGTGTCTACGCTTTTTGTATATTAACTAGATGATTAAAATACTAACCGAATGGCAATGTCATTGACAAAGAAAGTACCAGCCAATTTTGGATGCAAGTTTTGCTAAATTATACAGATTCTTTATCGAATATTAATCAGGGTAAGACTTTTTTGAAAAATGAATTACTTTCACAATTTAAATTGTAAAAGTATGTGAAGATATGCAGCAATCTAATGTTATTCAAATTTATTTCTTCAAATTTTCCAATAGCAGGATACAAGAATCTAAACAATGTATATCACATTCTTAAAGGAAATTATAGAACATGGTAGAACTAGCAGTTATAGAAAATACGAATCAATTATTAAAGGAAAAAAATGTTTCTGTGAAGAGAGATTGGTGAAAAATTGCCTGAAACACTAATGCGATTTGACAGAAGCTTAACATCTTAGCTTAGTTCCAATACCTCAATAAAGAAAACTATTTTCGTTTGTTGTTTAAAAATGGGTCAAAATGGTGTTTTTAATTGAAAATTAATTTTTACGTGGAAAAACAATTAAAAAACCAAAAAAAGTTACGTAAATATTATCCTGAAAGTGCTTCCTCCTATGGCATGATTTGTGAGTGAATCTCTCTACTTTTACAAGTGGCCACATGAACAAGTTGCTGAGCGTCCGGTAACGGTAATTATCTTAAAAATGGTTAATAAAATTCAATAGTCGTGATGTTGTATTTAACGATCATCAAATGAAAGTATGAGCGTGAGATTATTTTGCAGGAAAAGATACAAGTAAAAACTATCCTCAAGATAGGCACCGCGATAGTTCAATGCTGATGAAAAGCTCGCTCGTATTAAAAAGGAATATTTGAATATCTTCAAACATAATCAAAGTCCGCTCGTGAAATGGATTTACTTCTCAAAGGGAATGCCGCAAGGAAAAAAAATAAATGTTTTTTAGAAAAAGAAATAACGATATGTGGTAAATATTATGCTGATTTTCTGGCAAATTTTGATGTCGAAAAAACGAGCGCATTTGTTAAACAAGAGTTGTCTTTCATCATGACAATGGGCCTGTTCATTCGTCCGCTATTCTTGCATAAAAACTTTTTGTTCCCAAACTTAAAAAAAAATGGCTTGGTGGAAAGCTATTTCAGATAAATAAAAAGGTGATGACAGAGATTAGCGAAAAAAATTATTGTTTTTTTTTAAGGAAACTAAAGTTAAATAGAGGTTGTTCTGAGAAAGAAAATATTTTTCACAGTAAACTGTTTAATTGGAAAGTTACTTTTCCGTCATATCGCCCTCGTATTTAATGGCCAAAATTGTAGGTTGTTAAATTTGCGATTGCAAGAGCTTGTCGAATTTGAAAAATCAGTCAGGTAACTTTAGATGATATTAAAGATTCGCAAATTTTCGCAAAAGGGGATGTGAAAAATCAAGTACCATGCAGAAAGAAAATAGTAAATAAAATGTTCAGACAAATCATTCTATTTAGCTTATAAAGTGTCAAGTTTCCATCTTTTGTTAAATTTGAGCACAAAAATAAAAACCGTAACATTTATATTATAGTCTAATAAAAAATAATTACAAAAATTGTTTCTGTATGTTAATGATACTTTTTTATAGAGATCCAATTTGTGAAAATTGTTTTACAGATTTTTCGGATCGGCCCTGAAGATGATACCTTGACCGACATATTTTCCACCATTCTACGAATATCAATTTTCAGCTCAGCTTTTCAGCACGCTTTCCTGTTACACGATTTACGTTTATAGTAAAATTATTAGAGAGGCATAGAGAGAAATACTTGTCAAAAAATTGTTTATAATTTGTATACAAAAGCTTGTAAAAAACTAAGTAACAATCATACAAATAACTAAATGTAGACACATATATTAAAATCTAAAAATAAAGTATACACATCACTTGTATATATATATATATATATAGTCAAAATTGAACCAGATAATAAAACTAACTACGGCAATCCTAAAATAGGTAATAAATAATTTGTAATAAATCTCAATAACAATATCAAACCAGTGCGCAGCATGCTCCTAATTAAATATTATTATTAGAAGCACTTTCTAGTAAATATAAACTATTTATAAATGCAGGAAAATATGTTATAGCTTTTATTTCATTCGGCAAGTGATCGTGCATTTTTTACATTGTAAACTATTGAACCCTTAACTAATTCTGAGCGTGAGGCAGGTAGATAAAAGTCTTGGTCCGCATTCAATGATCTTTCTAAAATTGGAGAAGAGAGTCAATATTATGAATCATTTGAGCAGTGAGCCCTGCTGTTTAGTCTGACAGCTTTCTTTTGTAGTTTAAAGATTTTCTCAAATTGCGTTGCACCACACGTACCCCCATAATACTATCAAGTTGAGCTCATTTAATTAACTTTTTTGAAGTTATTTTCTGTTTAAAAGTAACTTCTATGTTTATTAATTGAGAAAATATATAAAAAAGACGGCCTTAAATAAATAGACTTTCAATAAAGGAATGTTTTGCATGGCTACAAACCTGAATATTATTCCTGGCTTCTATTTGTATTTAAACTAAATATTACCAGCTTGTCTCAAATTTTCAAGACAGTGAAATAATAATATTCATATACGAGGTCTAGGCATTAAATGATATGCTTCAATCAAACTACTATCATTTGGACATTGTGTCTGATACTCTTTCACTTCGCTAGACGGTTCTCCACCAGTTGACGAATGAAGATTTTCAGTACTACTTTCACCAATAGAAACATCATATGGAGCAGTGTAGGGATCGCCAAAGAAGAACATTTAAAGAAACATTTCTCCTCACACTGATTATTCGACTGACCATAATTTTCGAAACATTCCATGTAATGTATCAATTCAATCGTCTAATTTAAAAAATATTTATAATGCGTAGAACCAATTTGTGATTTTTCAATGTATACGTCAAATTCAAAACGTTTTAAAGCTTGTTGCAATAATCTGAACAATTTCTCGTCTTATTCGGTACTTTAACTCATTATTATTTATTGGATTATCATTATAGGTTTTTAAGACATAATTCAGTGCAGTCGTATAAACATAAAAAAAATTACATTCACATTAATATCTCCGTTTTAACAGTATAAATAAAAAGTCTTAATCAATAAGGTACAACATTTTGAAAAAAATCAAGTAACTTGCATACGTTATAGCCTCCCACAGAAAATAAAATCCAATAATCTAAATCTAAACAATCTAAAAAAGTTCAGTGCTTTATATTAATCGTTAAAATTTCTTACTAATTTCACTCTAAAATGTAGGGTTAGCTTAGGCTTAGAAAATAAATTACTAAAGTCCATTACATGAGCTTGCTCAACAGACGAAAACTTAGATAAACGACAGTATGATTAATCGCAAAACTTTGTATCTTGAGGACTATCGATACACAATACAGAATGAGAAAGTTCAATCAGTAAACGTTTCTTTTAATTAACCATCGTCTTCCGACGGTAAATATATGTTAAGTAAGTACCCGGCTGATTACCTCATTAAGGACCATGGAAAGAAATTATTGAATTATTACAGGTCTCTTCTAAATGTGCAAATTCATTTGATCATTTTAAGTGGGTTAAAATTCGTTGTTAACCCAGTAATTCTAGAGAGAATAATGGTATTCAAGAAATAGTTGTATCGTCATTGAAAATCGATAAAAGATTCTTTATACATAAACACCTATCAAATGAAATGCGTGTTGTAAAATATCTACCAGGATATTTCTAAAATCAAAATCAATATTTTTATAGTGCGCTTATATCGATAAGTAGCAATAAAAATGTACAACACGTACATAAGCCAGTCGAGTAATTTCGGTCATTTACACCTAAAATCAGAAACGCGTATACGGAACCGTATTGGAATATGAGATTTTAATGGAATTCGGTTTCGTTTTTTTTTTTTTTTAGATTGCTGTAATATATATTTGTATCACATGAATGATAATGACCGTCAATAGAAAACGAAAACATGCGTTCGATGGTGAAATAATAATGTTACACAATTTAAAAAATAAAAATAGGTGTGTGGTGAGTTCTTGCGCTTCGGAAAATTTATTAGATTATAGTATTTATGTAGGATTCACAGAACCTAAAAGTGAAATTGTAATAGTGCGTTAAGCATAGTTTATATTTTTTAAGATTTCCCCACGGTGTGTAGATATAGTGAATAAATTGTACTTATAGTTCTTGTAAAGTAGAAAAGAAGTCGACTGCTTCTGTTTCCGATTCAACTGCATATGATCTTACTAAATTCAAGGAATGGGCGGCACAAGGAACGTAATCTGCAAATCAATAACATTTTTTTACTCTTATCTGAATATATACCTATTATATTACTCCACAGAATATCCTCAATTTGAAAAGTTATCAAAACTTAGTAATTTCAAAATGCTTTGTCCAAAAACATCACTCGATAAAGACTATAATTGATCTTTTAAAACATTAACATCTTACCCACAAATTAAGCAGTGAATTAATGAATTAAATTATAATACATTGAAAAAACAGTTATTTTCATTCAAGGAACAAAAACCTGGAATCAAGAAAACTATTTTGGAAAAGAGAAAAAAATTATACAAACCAAGAAACGTTTCTTGGTGTAAAATATTTTCTCTTAAGTCAAGTTAACTGTTTTATCAGTGTACATTCCATAAAAAATTTTTATAAAAACTAATTTGAACCAATTTTTGGAATGGATTGTCATCACTTTCTTCGTCTCTAAATTTCTTCAAATTATGCCGCACTAGTCCTGGATCCAGTTCGATGATTTATGCTCCCCTGATTGCAGCTCCGGAAAGATTTCGTAAACCTTGATGAACCTAATAAGAGCAATGGGACAATATTCATATTTTATTGTATTATCATCAGTTCTTGATCAAATTTTGAATTCAACCCCTAGCAAGAGATATGATACGAATAGATAGAATAACTGCAAAATTTCAAATGATTCCAACTGCTCGATTATCCAGTACAAATATTTCTTTACATGTTATCCTGTTGACTAGGAATGATGATAGAATTAAATAATTCAATTCTCAACCTGCTTTTTAAAAACAATTTATTAGTTACACTAATCTGACTACCGTACCATGCGAATATCAAATTAAATGAACTAAGAATTTAAAGTTACAAATGGTTACACCAATCTGACTGGGGTGTACTAGATGAATATCAAATTGAATGAACGAAGTATTAGTTTCACAGACTTCTTATATATTAGATCTTATACACTAATAATTATAAAATTAGATAAATATATTTATGGTTCATTATAGTCACATTAATTATAAATAATTAAAGACGATATTTTAATGGAGTTGAAGTGGAATCTATAAAATTTATAGACAGACTAAACATAGACAAATTTATAGCATCGATAACTTAACGAGGTTCATAATAATGAATAAGTAATTGATGATGATGCGCCGCTGTGTTTTGGATTACTTAACTATAGTACGAATTTATGAAATTATCATATTGTTATCAGTCTTTAATAAGTGAACAAAATTTCAACCCAAACCGATTTTTTGAGGTGAGTGAGAGTCACGTATAAAGATTCCGTTCGATAATCGTTTACTTCCAATCTAACAAAAGCGTAATAAAAAGAGCTTATTGTATTAGTTCTTCTTTTCTTCCAGTTTCCCATTTAATATTGCTTTGAATATATTGAAATAAAAACTGCCATCACAACATTTTTCTAAATAAGAATATTTACATCTAAAAAACGCATACTTTCCTTACAATTTCATCTTAATCAGCTTCCTATATATTGAGAAATCTTAACTAAAATATAACATTTCGACTCAGATAAAAAACGCAATAAAACTTTTGGAAATATAATATCGGTTCTAATTAACTTTCAATAAAGAATTTTATGTTATATTATCAAAACTATTACCCAACCATATAAAAAAGAGAATTTGACTAAATTATATTGTTACAAAAGTTATGATAAAAACCCAATTTAATATATTTTGTTCAGTACATTTCACAGTATGATTCGCTGCTTGCACCTTCTCTTTTACTTCTTCTGTTTTATCTGCATCGTTCATTATTATTACACATAGATATTTGAACTTCTTTGCTACTCCAAACTCAATTTTTAAATTGTCTTTTCATTCTTCTTGCTACATTTCATATACATCTTTTGAGTACTAATTTTTAGACCCAATTTTTTACCGTCTTCCATGAATTCTTCCAACGTCACTATGATAATATTTTGATTATTTACTACTATAACTATATCGTCTGATTGTGCTACTAGGTACTTAACACCTCTATTTTTCATTGTCTTCTTTTTATTCATATTTTTTGTTACATAATCGAAGAGAAATATCAAATGAGAAAGATGTATCGGAATAGCAACTGATGGAGAAAGAAGTCTTACAGGAAAAAAGAAAGGGGCAAAAACAATACTTCAGAACAAAATAAACCACGAAATTGTGAAGTTTCATTGCATATCACACCAAAAAGAGCTTTGTTGAGGTTACGAATTTGATAATCAAAATTTTTAATAGCATCATGGCAAAAGCTTTCTACCATCGCCAGTTTAAAGAAATGTTAAACGAAATAGAGACTCAGTATTCAGACCTCCTTCTTCATAATAAAGTGTTTTATATATATAATTGTTTTTAAAGTTTTTAAATTGTTGAAACCTTTGGCTTTGTGATTGAATTAAATGAATACATTCCAAAATGAAAAAGGTATTACTTTGAATTGAAGAGTGAAAAATGGTTGCAAAAGTTTCACTTTATGGTGGATATTACAGAGAAAATGAATGAATTGAATCTAAAGCTGCAAGGAAAGGAAAACCCAGCCTATGTTTTGAAGAAAACATCGAGAAAAAACCAGTGCAACTGTTGACACGAATTACACAATTACAGTACACTGAGAGACTTGAGCCATTCAAAAGCAACAAAACCACTCTAGCGTTTGTAGTAAACCTAATTGAGCCAATTGTAATTGAAGCTGAATCTCTGGAAATGCAGTTGATCGATTTAAAAACAGAGCTTTGTGGAGATGAAAATTTACAGAACTTAAAAGCAAATTAGAAAAACTGAAGGTGCAGAAATTTATATACGTAACGCAACAAAAGTTCACAGCTCTGAGAGAAATGCCGCGAGTTTAATCGAGGCATGGAATAGTCTTGCTATAGTGATGGTGAAGAAGCATTTCTAATACTGACTAGCTTCGGATCAACATATTCGTGCGAGCAAACGTTCTCTTGCATGAATATAATTAAAAGTAAAGTAAGAAACCAACTAAAAAATGAAAGTTTAGAGTCATGTTTGAAACTTGAAACAAGTTATGAGCCAAATTTATCCAAACTTTCTAAAACCATGAAAAGCCAACGCTCCCATTTAATTTGTTTGTCCAATTGTTTGTTATTGAAGTGAGTAGGATGGTGAGTGAATGTTCAATTGCTTCATTTTTTTTTACTTAAATGATAGATAATTATCTAATAATTTCATATGAATATGTGAGTATATTAATTTTTTGTGAAAAATACTACAGTTATAAGATAAATAGTTTTCCGTTAAAAAACTTTTTTATGCGAGTGTTATTTATTATTGGCAAAAAAAATTTTGCGGCTCTTCGAAAACTCTGAAATTTTGTAAATTGTAGTTTTTGACTCTCCTAACTCAAAACTTTTATAGATATCAAACGTTTTTAAATTTATTATAAAAATTAACATTAAAAATTAATTTATTCCACAAATTCGCTACATTACACTAAAAACCTAAAAAGTAATACTGATGATTTTTCATTTATGTAAAAAACAATAAAAAAAGCAACATAGGAGATGTTCCAAAGGCTCGCTGGACTTTTTTTATATTTTCTGGAGTAACCATCTCAATTGGACGACAAGAACGTTCACCATCATCGGTGTCTGAACGACCACGTTTAAATTCAGCAAACCAATAACAAATAGTTCTTTCCGATGGAGCAGAATATTACAGTATTTTTTTTCATCAAGAAGCAATGATAAATTAACACACGAAATTGTTTTAAATCCATTGTTTGAAAATAATAACAGTAGTTTCACTTAAATGGCTGTCACTTTTTTCTGACTGATCAAAATGTGATGAAATTTCAAACATAGTCTTTTGAAAGTTGTTTCTTCATAAATGTGATCTGTATTTGAAAATGGCAGAGCCACCTGTTTGTCAGTCACACGACTTATTGAGTGATGTTATAATAAAGACACATATACTAAAATAACTTAATTTGTGTGAAATAGATAGTTCCAAACTATGGTTGTGGCTTATAGAAAAATTTTGAAAATTGACCTATATCAAAGATAGTTTGTTTTATCTCGATAACTTTTACTTTTATATGCTTTTGTCTGTGTGATTTTCCCATTCAAAAAATTGATAGTGATAAATAACATTTTGCATACTTCACACATTTTCTTAATAAAATGCTAATGATTTGAAAACAAATTATAGCAGGATATTAATAGTCCAGTATGTAATACATCACAAATATAACATCATAAATTAGCGACGGATAATTTCTTAACTAAATTGTCCAGTATTATTTGAAAGTTTCAATTTTTTTCGATATCTACAGTTAGAAATATTCCCAAGACAGGATCAATTTGAAATTCCGTTCTCAGAAAGGTTTAAAATTTTAATTTGAAATCAATCCAGTTAAGATTTACATTTCAATTTGTAAAGTAATTCGAGTGTGCGATATAAATTGCACAAACATCTAATTTTACTCTTGGGAAAGTAAAATATAACCTTCAATGTTGAATGTACATAACACTTTTTCAGATTAACATGTCAATAATACTATTCAAAATATAGTTTTTTAAATGTTCAAATATTAACGAAGTTGAATAAGCAACGAATTACATGAAAATTTACAGCCATATGAAAATATGAAGATATTTATGCAAATTAGAAGAGACACAAAAATATTTCCTTTTAGGATAAAACTTGGATATACTCGTGTGAAAAACATTTTGTAGAGAAAGTTTCGGCCAATAAAATGCGTACAAATGCTCCTCAGGTCTAGAACGTTTGTCTACTGGTTTAAAATAGTGAAGGTTGGGGCTCAATTATCACTTTTATTGTAGAAAACAAGATTTTTAATGGTGGCTTGTTAGAATTTGAATCAAAGTCTATCAAAAACTACCATGGAGAAATGAGTACTAATGTTATTGAGGACCAATAGTTTTGGACAAGGCCAGTTATCATCTAAGATTAAAGGAAGTGTTATCGCATGCCAAAAAAAGCAGGCAGTCTTCGATTGGCTAATAAACAAAGAAATTGTGACAGAAGTATGTTTAAATGGAATGAAAAAAGGACATGAAGTTCAAGTGTTGCCTTTGCCACCTCACCACTGTGAACTTAATTTCATCGAATAAAACTGAGCTCAAATGGAGGAATATATTACAAAAACCAATACGCTATAAGTCACTATAAGACATGTCATAGCAGAGAAAAAGAAAATCCACAAACTTGATGTGTTGGATGAAGAAACAATTTGAACCAATCACTATTTATGTGGGAAGTGAAGAAACTGATAGTGATGATTCCTTATCGAGAATACTACTATTTCGACATGTAACACCATGTAACTCTATATTCAAATAGTTTATATCAGGAAAAAAAATATATACGAAGTAATTCGATTTAAATTTGGTTTTACGTATTTTAGGTACTGAACTCCTAACCTAACATCTTATAATAATTATATAAAAATAACGGTAGTTACTTTACTATTTTCTACCTTTGATCGATTTCGTGTTCACTGCCACTAGAAATATAATTATTAGTTAAACCCTTAGCGTTTCTCCATTCCGTTTTGTGACATATTGAATTCAAAAGTTTTCTGAAAGATTATAGTAACATTCAGTTAAGATTTATTTTTTACTACTTTCTTCAATACAGAGTATACAACTTTGCCATAAAAACTGTACTATCACGCATTTTCAAATTACATGATTCATCGGACGTATGTACCTGTTACGATAAGGATTTAAAATTCCTGCACTATTAACAAAAAGCACGTTCTATTTATTGAGCGTATCATTTAGAACACCAAATTATAAATTGAAAAATAAATCATTAATTAAATACTACAAAGCAGTGAATAGGCCAGTAGACGAATTTGCCATAATTTAAAAATGTGAAAGAGACAAATGTTGATTATATTCTAGAGAATATGGATGTCTTCCCCCGAAGTTTTTCTTTTATCGCCTCACGTAGCTTTGGAACTAAATTGCTTCAATAATCATCTGTAACTATGACTTCCTTTTGCATGTAATCTATTAATACCTTCAGGATTATAAATAATATCAGCATGATATTCCGCTAAAGGTTGCATCTTAAATTTTTTTATGGTGGCGAATCTTGATACTTCCACTTTTTCTCTTACTGCGCTTTGTTCTCTACTTCATAGTGTTGGATCCATGATTTATCCATTGCTACTAATCTTGCAAGAGAATTTTATTTTGCTTGTATAAACTGCGTTAAACAAAAACTGTAATCACCTATAATTGAATTCGGCGGTAAGTATAATAGATATACATATATATATATATATATATATATATATATATATATATATATATATATATATCTATTTTGTATGAGATTTCAACTATTAGTCTAATAAAAACACACTCTCGTATCACGAGGTCATGGACTAATCTAACATTATCATTACATAGATACTTACTTCCTCTAGAACAAACATGAGAAGAGGATAACCAGAAAAGCCGCAAGAGACTTGATGGTGTGCAGAAACTTCTCATGAAAGGATTGGGGCTGTGAGTGTACTAGGCAATACTGAGATCGAACATAACGTATGGAGCAGACGTTTGGTGCACTAGAACTAGTCTGAACATCACGAGAAACAATATCTCGATGTTGCAAAGAATGGACTGCATTTATATAGTCGGAGCCATTCCCAACGGCTGCTTTAAAGATTATTCGCTCAGAAAGTGATCAAATTTGGGCCTCAGGATGAAATACCAGAAAAGTTGAGCTTTGAAAAAAATTTATCTCAAACCTAAGTTGTAGAATTAAATGGGATCAAAACAACATGTCATCAAATGGTATACGTATAGCTCAAAAATCGCGAGCAGGATATTTTCATCTTGTCCTAAACCAAGCAGCATTAGAGCTCTGAACTGCAATATTATAAGATCAAAGTTGGATTTGGAATGCGGCTAGAAAAGTTAAATGAGCCAAACAAAAAGAAACGAAAAAAAGAATGAAGTTGTGGCTACTGGATAAAAATTGTGTGTGTGTCAGCTCCGACGCACGACTGGAGTTTACTCCTTAAGTTCGATAGTCTAACCAGACGCAAAAGAGTTTATTTAACTTAAAAAAGATTGAAACTGTATAAAAGGGTAAATTTGTTAATTAATGAAAATAATATACATATATAAATATATATTTATTCAATTTATTCATTTCATATACATTTATTATAACTAATCGACGAAATATTTTACATTAAACTTTTTACAATAGTCAATAATCTCGATAATTCATATTGGGTTGATTATCTAATTTTATGTGTTGTTTTCAAATATATATTTATATGAACTACATCGATAATTATTAAAATATTTAATAAATACAAATTGCACATGCTCATACATATAATACATGAATTATAACGTACCTTGCAACCACGTGTTTGTTAGATGTTCTGGCAATATCATCTACACCTCTTTCTGCCATAGTTATTTGAAAATACTTTCAGTTCACTTTAGCGGAACACAATGATAAAAATTAAAACTTCACAATAACAATATTAATTATTGATATTTATAATAAAAACAGCAATATAAGTATGTTGACACTGACAAATTAGAAAGTTGCGCATCATAGGGTGCGCACCAAAAACGTAACGAGGTCATTCATCGATAGATTTTACTCCTCACATTTTTCTCATACCGGGCCCCTTATATATGCAAATCGATTCTTAAGGAGTAAACTCCAATAAAGAAAACACTAGAAAACAAGAAAGATAGGAAAACAATTAGTTGCTGAAATAATCTCCAGAGGTTGAAACAGGCTAAGATATTCCTGGGAGCCGATAACTACAAAAAAATGTAACAACTTGAGTAAGAAGTCGCTAGGATTAGCAAAGAATGCAGCTCACAGATTCTACTATGCATAGGACGATGCATGTATTCATAGACTTCCGAAGTATGAGAGACCAAAGCAAGAAAAACGCCGCAGTGTGTTCAATATTCTGAATTATACATACAACATTTTCGTGTACGGTATTTGTAGTTGCTGCACTCACATTTTCACTATAACAAATTATATTGCAGATGTTCCTAAAGTGTCAAATCTTCTCGTGAATTTGTAGTATTGGAAAATCTTTTAACTTAAGATATTTGATCATCGCGCGTTGCTCTCCTAATCCATTTTGATACTCTGTCGATTTCGGGCTTCTACTTCTACATATAAGAATATAAATGATTATCATTTTGATTTAGAAATTGGACAGGGCATTCAAAGTATTTTATAATGCGATCCTACAAACCGCATGTTCTAATATATATTCATCTCTAATAAATGCTGAATAATTAAGAGTGCTTTTGTAATTATATCTTCGCTAACTGGACTAAATTGTTAAACGTATTCTAGCATCTTAAATTGATCGTTTAATTCAAATTGTTTAGAATTGATCTGTAACTGAGCGAAAGTTGTTTCTTGTAATATAGTTTTTCCAGATTTAAGTTATGCAATTGTTACAGATATATTCGGTATCGATTTTTGTTGTTTCAAGAAACGCGGTCTAGTCGCTGGTTTTTTGAGGTTCGGTTTGTTAGTAAAAATGTTTTGTAATGTATTCAGCAGATCGATATATTACTATAACATTTATGGGTTGTTCGTTTAAATTAACTATAAATAATAAACATCAGATATTAATATTCCGTTCCAAGCAAGTTTAACTTGGTGGGTTCACTGCGCTTCAGTCCCTTTTTCATCTTTTCCCTCACATTTTCGATATGATTTAAATCTTGACGTGTATTGTCTTGTTAATGTGAACGCATAATTAGATAAGAAAAAAAAGGTTTATAGAACATCATCAACATAAAGCTGCCATAGTACCTGGGATAAACACAGTGGTAATCGGCAACACACTAATCGTGGACGTCATGGAAAGATACTGAATGCAGTTTTTAAATATTATTATATTTGTTTATATATACTGATATGTTGTCGTTCCTCTTAACAAGAATTCATAACTTTGTATTCATCCTTCAAAATCATTTTCTTCACTAACTTGAGAATTTACCTATTAACCTTTTACTTATAGGCTCACACTACTGCTATATACTTGCGTTTGAAAGAGTTGACTCTAATCTAAAGTTTTGGCCCTCCTCTACCACACAACAAAAATGATAAAGAAGTCCATGAGAATCAAACTTGAAAAGACATTTTTATATGTCTGAACACAGTATAGACAGACGAAGAAAATTTCTTAGCCAGATCAATAACAATGGATGCGTCATGGATCCATTACTACGATGTAGAAAACAGAAAAAAATAAAGAGTGGAAACAAAATGTTCCACCATTGCCGAAAAAATTCAATATGCAATCTTCGACAGAGAAAATTAATCAAATCGTATGCTGGAATGCGTAAGATGTAATTTAGTGTTTACATTCAAATACATTGGAAAACTTTGTTAGTTAATCCCAATGAAATACTAGATTTAAAAAAGAGTGGTATTTACAAAATTAACTGTAATTATTGTGTATTAGTGCGAATCTGGTCACTACTATACATTTTTGAGGGTGGGTGTCGCCAGCGCGCCAGCCAACCCAGCTTGCAAGGGTAGCGAATTTACCTGTGTCAACATCGAGAAGACCCAAATGTAATTGAATAATAGTTTAATTCAAATAGCACAATTGTAACATAGGAACAAAAAGAAGCGTTTTCAACATAAGAAGAAGTATTGAAAACACTGTTCACATCACCACTACACAACACTCAAAAGTAGAATAAGCAGAGTATTTAGTATGAATATCGCCAACGGCTCCAGAAATTCCAAATTATAAGAAGAAGTAGAAGCAACAGATGAATAAGAGGTAGAATTAAACGGAAAAGTATGAAGTACTTGTAGTAAAGAACAGACGAAGTTGTGGAAAGATGAATGGGAGCATGAGGATATAAAAGAAATGAAAGGAACATTGAAGAATGAATGAAACGTATCACGACGGAATAATGAGGAGGATTGAATAGCAAAAAAAATGAGAAATACATGTCAATACAGAAAACTGCAGAATAAATTAAAATTATAGTTATAGATGAAAGCGTTGAATCGAGAAGCAGGTGAACTGGTAAAACGATGGGAAAGGTAAAAGTCTTAGGCTTACTAAAGGCAAATGTAGATTAAATGGAAAATGTCGTTAGAGATGGAAGCATTGTATTGAACAATAGTTGTGAAACGACAAATAAAATTATGAGAAATTAAACAAACATCAAACTAATAGCAAACTATTGAAAACTAACCGACAAAATAGTATTACGTTTGTATATGTATTACGTAACAAGAGTTGCTGCGCGGCTTCGTGCATAAAATTTTTCATTTCGTTCGTAATGGGTTAGTTACAACTCCTGTAACGTACTATACTTTTTCTAGGCCCATTCATTTTCTTCCATTAAATAAAAAGCATCGCAATAATTTAAACTTCATTATGATAGTTGTTAATAACAATTGAACAATTATTGTTAAATGATTGTGCCTAATTATTTAATGGTGATTAATATAAATGGTATTATATTTCTTAGAACACTCCTTCTCCTTCTTACCTCCTTACTAAAAATTATCGTATTAGAAGACAAATGGTCATTTTGTTGAGTTATAACGTCAAGACTCTTGTATTCTGGGATTTGTGGCTCTCGAATTTCAACGTTGGCTGAGAATGTGTCTGAATAGGTAGCTGGTATGTATTTGTTTAATTGTTCGTTGGATGCAAATATTGAGATTGTTAAGTCTAAAAATAGTAAAAATGGGACAAAGGACACATTCTTCACACCCCATTGTTCAGTTTATCAGATAAGGAATGAGTGTGGAATTGAATAGTTTCCCACTGGAATTGTTTATCATCATCCCTAAATATTGTACATCCTTAAAATTGCGGCGAGATCATGCAATTTTGGCGAGAATTGTGCAAATTTCTTAAACAAGTAATCGGTGGTTATCTTCAGCTGCTGAAGTAAGCCAGCCGTGATTGAAATTTACACAAGGAAAATATATATCGCTGTAATTCTACATAACAAGAAATCATCGTACCCAAGTCAACTCATTTCTGGAAGCGTTGGTGATATTCGTAGGTACTGAAACACTATTGACACTACCACTAAACTAACACTCAAAATTAAAAACTATCCGATGCGTGTTTCGATAACCAAGCTATCGTCCTCAGAGACAGAGTAAAGAAGAAGAACAAGAAGTTGTATCTATAGGTATTATACCTACTCACTATCCAACTGAATTGGAATTTCCGCAACCATTGCTGATAATCATACTGAACACACGTCTGCCCCTACAACTACTGCAATAGCGCCCGCGGGATTCGAATTACTTGAGTAGCTGCCATATTCTCCATATTTGGCACCCAGAGATTATCAGCTATTGCTAAAACTTGCATGATAAACGATTTTCTTCAAATAATGAAATCATCAGTGGCTATTAGATATTGAACAATTTTTATTATTGAAAAATAAAAATTTTCCAATTTTTCCATTGCAACTAGGTCAAGAACGATGTAAAGGATTCAGCCCTCGTATTTACCCTACGAAATATAATCCGTGGAACGAATATAATAATACATACGAAATAAGTAATGTAATTAAATCGAATCAGAAGTTAATCAGAATATTACTTATAAGTGACCTTTAGCTGCCTTTAACGGAACCCGAAAATTAACGAAAAATCCAAATATCATGAAATGACCTGATTACACACTATATTATATCCAATGTCAGCGGTTTACCAAAGTATTTAATCGTAAAATATGTCCTATTATTTTCAATAATCACTATTGTAATGAATCAAAACACACAGTGCATCGATGCGTTAATAGTCAGTCAATCAAATAATATTATTACGTAAAAACACTACTTTCGCGAAAAACGCAATATTGTTCCTATAATAATGTCAATCATAAAAAAATTCTCCTTTCTCTGACAAATAAATCGATTGAAACAAGAGAAATCATTTTAGAATAAACCGTCAGTGTTGTTTGTGCACTTGTGATAACAACATCGAAACCAAAAATAGAAATGCACAATGTTACTAAATAATGCAGCTGGAGTTTTGTTAGTTATAGTGGTAGTGTGTGCTCAAAATCCATCCCCTAGAAATCCAAGGACTATACAATCATTTTTAACGAATGTCGGTGACTTATTTGGATACGATGTGTTTAAACGACCCAGAATAGTGATAAATATCCCTGGGACTATTGCAGTAGCACCAGTTCCAGCTCCTGCACCAGCTCCGGCTCCTGCGCCAGCTCCGGCTCCTGCACCAGCTCCTGGACCAGCACCAGCTCCTGGACCAGCACCAGCTCCTCGACCAGCACCAGCTCCTCGCCCAGCACCAGCTCCTCGACCAGCACCAGCTCCTGGGCCAGCTCCTGCACCAGCACCAGCTCCTGCCCCAGCCCCAGCTCCTGCGCCAGCAGCAATTGCAGCTCCTAATTTGCTAACTGATAGTGTACGCAGGCAGTTCAGTATTAATTTAAATTGGGATAGAAGTAAGTCACCACCTCCAAATGAACCCGTAATTGTTCTATCTCCACCAGGTGCCCTAGTTCAAACAGCAGCACCAGTACCGGCTGCTGCTCCTGTACAACCTGCGCCTACGGGACCACCAATACCTGCAAAACTTGAACGGGAACGACAACCAGAAAGAAATCAAGATCGAGAAGATGAAAGTGAGCGCGAAAGAGAACCGGTTGAGGATTACGAAGAACAAGCTGAAGATTATGAAGATAGGCCGAAACGATTCCATATAACCATTCCTGATTATACTAATCTAGAAAAATTAACAGAATCTAAAAGGGATATAAATTCAAATGGGGACGCAGGTAAGATCAGATTCAAAGAAGATTTTCAAAATTACTGGAGAAATGCACCGTGGACTGTTGAACATGGTTACAAATATGTAGTGCCCCAAGAATCGTCAAGAACGCTTGTCAACTCTAATAAACCAAACGAAATACCAAAAGAATTATCGAAATACGAAGAACTTCCTCTTCCTAAAGAGAATTCTGTACGTAGTTTGAATTTCATTCATAATATAAGATTTTATACTAAAGAACCTCAGGCAGCACCTTCAACTGCTGTCAGTTATATTCAAGCACCTCCACAGAATGAAGACTACCATGCCGCGCCTTCCTATTTAACATCCCGTATCGTTAATGAACAGTTGTTGAATTATTTCGATACAAAAAATATCAACAATTCTCCAAAACCAGATGAACAATTACCAGAGCAATCTTATCTTACCTCCAAAGCTGTTAACGCCGAGTTACTTAAATTCTATGAAGATAAATTTAAAAATGACGCTGCTGAAAAACAACAGCAAGTTAATCAAGCACACATAGTCAATATACAAAATAATCCAGATACTCATTCAATTTTTCCATATATATTTAAAGACGATAACATTCAGAATTCACCCCCAAATCCTCTGCAAAATATTCCTCCCGACACCCCAGTAATTATTAACTATGTTCAACAAGATAACCCACTAGCTTTCTACGAAAGGCCTCACCCAGATCTCACAATAGAAATAAATAATCAGGGAATTGACGGTAACATAAATTTTCCAGAATCTCCGAAGAAAGAAAACAAGAAAAACGAACAAATACTGTTTGACGATTTGTCTCATGAGAAGAAGCAATCATTGAACGTATTGAAAACTGAAAGTAGCAAAGATAACGAAGACGAAAAGAGGTTCCACATAATCGACAATAATGCGAAAGAAAATCTTGAAGTAGAAAATATCGGTGAAGACCAAGATGGAGAGAATGAATACGAGGAATCTGCTGGAGCAGAGAATAATGAAGAAATTGAATCAGATAAAGAGACTATAAATGGAGAAGTACGAAAGGAATCTACAGAAGACGAAGATGGTGAAATTAAAAACGAAGAATACCAAGAAGAATCCAAACGAGATAAGGAGAGTGAAGAATCTATCAAAGATAAAGAAACTGAGGAGCTTAGTGAAAATGAAGAAAAGGATATATCTAAGATTAAGCCCGAAAACGAAGAATCTAGGAACGAGGCAGAGAATGAGGAATCGAATAATGAAGAATCAGATTCATATGAACAAACAAGAGATCAACAATACGATTTCAAAGATATAGATAGTTTGATAAGCACACATTTTGGTGATATAAAGTCTCCGGATTATGAGAAAATCAGAGAAAAAATTGTATCTGAAGGCGAAGCAAGAGCAGAGCAATCTGTAGGAGCCTCCGAAAATGGAAAAAATGATTTTTACGACGAAAGTGGAGAATCCCATAAGGATAATGAAGAATATAAATACACAACTGCAGAGTCCAATAATGGAAATAAAGAGATTGGAGAAGCTAAGGAGGAAAACGATGATTTAGAGGACGAAGTAAAAATTATCAAAGATGAAGAGGAAGAATTGACGAAAATACGAGATCTGGAGCGTCAACATAATCAAGAATTTGGTACGGTATTTCCTAAATTAGGCGAAGGAACTGAGTATGCAGATTTTTTTAAAGCATTCTCAGACAACTCCAGCGAAAATAAATTTAAAAATCAGGAAAATGAAAATTTTAAAACTCCGGAAGACGAAAAGAAAGATTCCTCAACAACTATTGAGAAGTATAAAGATAAAACGCAAATTAAAACCAATCAAAACGTCGAGGGGTTGAACAAATTTGATATACATGATAGTTATAGAAAAGCTAAAGAAGATTTTACTAAAAAGTTAACGGTGGACAATAAAAAGAAATTTTCTAAAGAATCACAAAAAAATTATGAAAAAACTGAACCAAAAAAACAATTCACAGACAAAGATAACTTTGAATCGACAGAAAAAACAGTGGTACATCCTTTATACTCCGGAGTTTGGCGTATTGGTAATTTACAAGAATTGTATAAATTAGATAAACCTGTAACGGTACCTTTCGACATTGATTACAGTGCTTCCGAACACAAAGGTAAAGCTCATCGATCCAAAAGAAGCACAGAAGACGGCGAAGGGGTAGTTAATTCATACGAACAATTAAATAAATATATACCAGATACCTATTCAGAAACATTCTCAGCCAACGTTGAAATTCCTGAGCCACAAATTCCAGATTACAAGAGTCTTGATGTTATAACTCAACAAGATGACCCTTTGTCTTCTAATGCGAAAATTTTTAGTAAGGAGGTAGGAAGGAGAAGAAGTGTTGTAAGAAATATACGACCATTTATATTCAGTTACTAAATTACCTTTTCCATTTTCCAAACAATAGCTTCAATTTTTTAATTATTTCAAACATTCGCTTTTATTATTAATATAGCTTCTTATACATATTATAAAACAACTATTATAAGAAAGCTTTTGTTGCAAAAGTTTGTTAACTTAATGGTGTTTTCCTTCCAGCTATAACAAATACTACTAGAATCACTCAAAAATGTATCTTTGTGAAAAGTCCATTGAATCTTTCGATTGATTAGAGTCTCGTTGCTTTTTATATAATACTGCTTTTCATTCACTAGTTATGACTTTGTACAGAAAAATTTATATTTCATCCAAGGGTATTCTAGATAGATCAAAACCAAAGAATTTCTATTTCACTTAGCTTATAACTCGAATTTGAGATTGGTCTTACAAATATTAATATGTCTAAGACAAACTAATACGTTAACATTTGTCGCTCATGTTTTAAGACCACCTCCATATGATTATATCAGTTTTTTTTTCGGTTCGTTTTCCACAGTTTGCTATTAGTTTGAAGTTTGTTTAATTCCATTTTCTTCATATTATATGACTAATTAGGCATTTCACATAATACTCACGAGTCGTAATACCAAAAAATGAGTAGTTCCATCATCATTCAAGTCGCCTTATCTTTTTCGCAAGCTGTAGCCATCTATCCTCACCATATTGAGATGATAATTGGTACTGTCGAGTCTACCAAGTTATACCGCTTACTCAAAGGTATTTTAAGATGATTCCTATTGAAACTGAGCGTCGTCTATCATTTGATTTATTCATATTATTATTTTTTGTCACTTCAGGAAGATACACTAATTACAACTCCAGAGCGTTAGCTTCAAAATTTATAAAAAAAAAACAAAAAAAAAAGAGAATGTGAGGGTATAGTTTCGACATGAGCTGACTCTAAAAGTGATACATTAACTATGAATGAGCTGTACATAGTTTATTTTATCAATCTATGCTCAGTACGTTCTTATTCATACCATTTCTTTTTTATAAATAATCCTTTTTCAGTAAACATATTTAATAATCAATTCATGATGTGGTTATTCTCTTGTTCGTTGTTTAACAACTTACCCTCTTCAATGACAATATCTCTTCCCTTACATACTTACTTCCCTTTTTGCCTACTCCTTCTCCAATTTCTGTGCGCTCTCATATTTTTAATTGTTGTTTCATAACTTTGACCGCTCCACAAGTCAAAGCTTTCACATTTAAACTTAATTTGAATGTAATCTATAGTGGACTGTTTTTCCTACTCCTTACCAAGTATCCTCCAATTCTTTTGTACCCTCACACTATATTTAACATTTAACAACTGCGCCTGCTCCACAATTCAACGTTTGCCAAGTATCTCTAAATTACTTTGTATTCTCATAATTTTATTTGTCGTTTCACAACTATTGTTCAATACAACGCTTCCATCTCTAACGACATTTTCCATTTAATCTACATTTGCTTTTAGTAAGCCTAAGACTTTTACCTTTCCCTTGTAGTCATCGTTTCACAAGTTCACCTGCTTCGCGATTCAACGCTTTCATCCATAACTATAATTTTAATTTATTCTGCAGTTTTCTGTTTATCTTACTCCTTGACATGTATTTCTCAATTTTTTTGCTATTCAATCCTCCTCATTATTCCGTCGTGATACTTTTCATTCATTCTTGAATGTTCCTTTCATTTCTTTTATGTCCTCATCCTCCCATTCATCTTTCCACAACTTCGTCTGTTCTTTACTACAAGTACTTCATACTTTTCCGTTTAATTCTACCTCTTATTAATCTGTTGCTTCTACTTCTTCTTATAATTTTGAATTTCTGGAACCGCTGGCGATATTCATACTGAATACACTGTTTACACCACTTGTGAGTGTTGGTGTAGTGTACTTCTTCTTATATTGATTCGTTCTTTTCGTTCCTATCTAAATTATTATCTTTCTTTTATAGTTTCTGGAAGTAATAATTTTTTGCTTTCCAAAAATCACTATTGGGGTGAACACATTTTTTCCTTAATATTCATTTCTTGATGTGATTACTATTCCGCTCGTCGTATTACAACTTCCGCTGCTGCTCATACTACTACTATAGTCCAGCTATAGTTTCCATTTATTCTATAGTTTTCGTACTACTTAACAAGTATCTTTTAATTTCTTTGTGTCCTTACCGTTTTATCCATCGCTTATGATACTCTTTGGTCTACTTATTACATCTATTATCATATTTTTCGTTTTGTTTATCTTCCTTTCGTCTTCGTCCTTCCGTCATTCGAGCCATTCCAATTCTTGCCAAAAATTTAATTTATTGTAGTTCTACATCACATTAATTTGCTGATTCTACTTCTTCTTATGTTATCCCTGCTTGTTTTTATTGTTATTTTCATCATTACCTCCTTCTGTTGTAGTTTTTAGAACTTAACAATGTTTTGCTATTAAAAAATTATTATTACGTTGAAAATATTCTTTTCTGAATTGTTTTGTTTAATTTTCAAGCTATTTAAAAATATAGGACGCAACTAAAGCTTTCGTTTCATCTATAGACTGGCATGAAAAATGTTGGTTCCTTTATTTTGCTTAAATTTGTGATATAATTTTCCAAATTTAGTTTTATATTATTTATTAATTTTGTCGAATATTATTAATTTATTAATATTGTCGAATAAAATAGTGACAAAATCACTTCGATTATAGCATATTTGTTTAGTTTAAGCCATCAGTTATGTTTTTGTTTGAATATTTTGTTATAAATATATGTTATTTAGTTTAATTATTTCGTTATGATATAATTTACACAGAACTGTTCTTATTTTTTTCATTATATTCTACTTTCCGAATATTATTAGAAAATGTAATAAAAACAGAAGAAAAAAATTAAAATATTATTAAACTATTACTTCTTAAATAATTTGTTTCAATTGTTCCTCGTCATTTAAAAACATAGTTGATTATTTCAGTTGATAGGTGGGTATATATATATATATATATATATATATGTAATAAAAACAAATACTTTCTAATTTATATTTCAGAATGAGGAATTGATTATAATCATGTTTCAAATGAAATATTTCATTGTTGAAATTCAGGCGAAGATGTAGATAATCTTATTCGATATTCTTATTTTCAGATCACAACTAGTTAACGATGTCACAAACTCCCAAAAGAAAATCATCGGAATTTGATGGTTTCTCCAACTTATCTACATTATATCCTTAAAGCATCTATATAGCTTCATATCTGCTGGAAAAAATTGTTCTTAATAAATTTTTTACATCAAATTCGCTTCTCTTGAGATCCTCCATAATTTAATATATTTCAAGAATACAATATTTTCTTTCTCAATATATAGTTATTCAAACTGTAATGGATTGCAGTAGATTAAAAAAATAATTATATATAGAATATTGAAAGATTTTATGTAAAAAAAAATCTTTGAATCACCATATTAATAGTATATTATCTTTGAGTGTATATTGAAGGTTATTATTCACGGGGTGAATTTCACTGCCACGTACACTAGTGAGTGGCATAAATCACCGAGTGAATAATAACTCATTATACGCAAGTAGAATACTATAATTTATCGACGATTACTAAATATTTTTATTGGAAAATTTTATTACAATATTAGAAACACTATTATTTTATTCTAACAAATATTTCAGACATTATATTATTGTTCATTTAAACATAGTACATAGAAAATTATAATAATCGTATAATATCTCCATAATAATCAACACCAAAATCTAAGTATTAGTTTCACAAATATTGGTTTCTAATGTTACGAGACGATGATATTTATTTATAGTTAATATTTATAGTTAATATTATATACTTTCCTTGACTTTTCCAGCAATAAATTTAATGTGGTAAATTCAGCAGCTTTATCTATTTCTGGTGGTCACTTTCAGTTTCTATATTCATTTTTAGTTAATTTTTTAACATAATTTTGAATAAAATATTAAAACACTGAGAAATCTAAGCCATGATCTTACATAAAGTTCTGGAAACCAAGCCCAATTTTTATATGGCGTTATGGTTGACTTGTTGTACGAATTCTAATTGTTTGAAATAGCCATGGCGCGGCGCTGCTATCTAGAGATGCTAGAGAATGGACGAGGTAGGGTACGGTCACTTTTAAGATCGTGGTGTAAGGCAGAGATGAAAATTTGTAAAGCATTTTACAACTATTATTATTTGTACATATTTCACTACTTTTATATAATTACCTTACATATTAACTACTTTTATATATAAAAATTCTTTACCTAGAAATAATATATATATATATATATATATATATATCCCCTTTTATAGCGTTATACGCCTTTGGGTTCCTAATCTCCAGGCCTGTCTATCTTGCCAGTCGTCGACTGCTAGGTTCCTTTCGGACATTGCTCTAGTGATTCCTTGTAGCCATGTTCTAGGTGGTCTTCCCCTCTTTCTTTTTTCTGTGGGGGTCCATTCTAATATTATTCTTGGTAGTCGTTCTCTTTCCATTCTCTTAACGTGTCCGTACCAAATCAACTGTTTCTTTTCTATATCTTCTACTAAAGTTCTTTCTACTTTCAATTGTCTTCTTATTTCCTCGTTTCTTATATGTTCCGTTCTAGATATTCTTGCTGCTCTCCTCCAAAAATCCATTTCCACTGCATTTAAGTTATTTTTTTGCTTTTCTGTAAGTTGCCAAACCTCGGAGCTATATGTAATTATTGGTTGTAAAATGGCGTTGTATATTCTCTTTTTTGTTTCTGGTCTAATATTCTTTTGCCACAGCACTGAGTTCAGGGCTCTTATTACTTTTCTTCCTTTGGTTATTCTGTCCCTAATTGTTTCCTCGTTTCGTCCTGTTGTTGTTAGTTTTACACCTAGGTATATGCATTCCTTACAGTTTTTAATTATTTTTCCCTCTAGATCTAAATTCCCAGGTGAATCTTCTGATCCTATACATATGTATTGTGTCTTCTCCGTGCTAACCTGTAGACCCCATTTTTGGTATTCTTCTATAAGTTTTCTAGACATGTACTCCAGATCTTCTTTTTCCTGTGCTACCACTACCTGGTCATCGGCATAGTGCAGTGTATACAAGGTGCTCTCCCCAATAGTTAGTCCCATTCCTAGAAATAATAATAACTATTATTATTAGGTTAACACAATTTGACACCATTTCTTGATTACAACGCCGACCTAGCGGCCACAGAGTGAGTTAATTTAGCACCCGTGAAATGAATTCACCTCGCTACACTCGGCTCCATATCTAAACAAACAATAATGTTGACAGTCTTGAGTTAAATTTATATTGTTTCAAAAGCCATGGTATGTTAAAAAACAGATATAGGACAAACACATCCAATATAACTGATAGATTAGTTTTAATGCTCCGTGCATTCAAGCTGCAGATCCAGGATTCGAATCTGTTCTAGAAAAATTTCATTCAATATTTACAAAACTAAATAAAAAATGTTTGTAGTATTTTATATTGTAAAATTATAAAAGCCGATTTTTAGTAGCAAAGCAATACAATATAGCTTAAACAAGAAAGCATCTGACAGCAGTGATTAGTGGATTCATTAATCACTACCTTGATTAATGGGTATTATTAAGGCTGAGCAATGTAGACTTATAATGGGTACATTATACAACAGTCTTGGATACAAGATTAACGAATATTAAACATAGCATTCACGTTCCGATTTGTATACCGCCTTGTGGTCAAAGTTGGATCCAATATCGTAACGTGAATGGGCTCGTTGGGAGTCTAGTTGGGCAAGTAGTGTTATCTAGAGGGACGATAAGCAGATCTGATTTGCGACTGCCGACGGAGTTACAGCGTGAATGCAGGGGTATAATCAAAGTCTTCCAGCTTACGTCAGTCAATGCAACTTCAGTTTCTCGTCTTTACGTTTTCCGCCTTCCGCTATTATTAAAATGAGGAAACTTCTGAGTTTGTATATATTTACAAAAATAGTGTCTGAACTTCCAGCCCCACATAACATCCTAATGCTACAAAGGGGTGTGCAGCAGTTATAAAATTCACGTAAATCACAAATGATGGTATCTTTTTTGTAAATGAAAGAGCCGAATTTTTTCACCAATAGTATTTAGCAGCGTATTACAATAGTTCACGCGATCAACAAGTAATTTTTTCACTCAATACTTTTTATTTTTCTTTCTAAATTATGAGGCTAATTCGTACAATGTTGCCATTTTTCTATTTTTCATTATATTCTGCGTGGACTACAATCGATACATTGTTCAGCTTGTGACCAAAGTGCACAGTCGTAAAAAAGACTATATAGCACTACAGTTGGGCTTCAAATTGGGACGTGGTTACATTGATATAGAAAAACTGAAAGTAATAAAACTGAACGGCACAAAATTTGGAAACTTTGGAAATAGCTTTAGCTCTTTTTTGTTTTATACTTGTAATTTCTTATAGCAAGAAATCATATAAGAGATTCAATTAGACTCCTTGTTTCTATATGAATAATTAGCTTGAGTGCCATAATTTTTTAGTTTAATTAGAATTTCATGATCAGCACAATCGAAGGCCTTAGCGGAATCACAAAAAACTGAAGCCGTATAAAATTTATTGTTAAGTGAGGTATATATTCCATTGAGAACTGAAAACAGTGTCATTATTACATTTAGTAGGTATGAAACCAAATTGTTGAGCTATTATGTTTGAAAAAAAAAGGTAATAGATGGTTTGTCATTAGTCATTCAATTAATGTTAGATAAGATTGATAATAATGTAATAGGACGATAGTTACTAGTGTTATTTTTCTCATCACCCTTGAGGAGGGAAACAATTATAGCTGTTTTTAGATAGCTAAACGAAGGCCCCTTTTCTAAGGATTCGTTGATTAGAGAACATAAAACGTTAATTATCACTTCTGGAAAATTTGAAAATAACTTTGTTGATGACCCATCGTTGTCGCAGGAAGTCTTGTTTTGAATGCTGAGAATGGTTTGCTCGAGCTCAAATCT
Organism: Diorhabda elongata; assembly: GCA_026230145.1. Taxonomy (NCBI): domain Eukaryota; kingdom Metazoa; phylum Arthropoda; class Insecta; order Coleoptera; family Chrysomelidae; genus Diorhabda; species Diorhabda elongata. The sequence continues at coordinate 6,467,045 of CM047928.1, forward strand.
ATCTTCTGGTTGAAGATAGTGGTCTTTCATATCCAGTGGTATATACTATAATTATGGCCAAACTGAAGATTAATTTATTTTGGAATATTGAAGGTGTAATTTTAGTAGGTCACTCGATTATAGGTGCTAATTGTGTCAATTAAGTTTCAAAATTACGTGAGGTGATGAAAGAAAAGCATCGCTGTCATTTTGCATTAGGATAACGAACCCAATCATAGTTGCATTATTACAACATCCGCAATAGTTCAGACAGGCTTCTAATTATTCGAGCTTCCACTATTGTCTCCATATTTTGCCTCCAGCGATTACCGACTATTTCCAAAGTTTACATATCACTTGATTAGTGAACAAACTCTTCGGATAATAATGGCGTATGTGCGATAAATTAGTATTTGTGAGTTTTGATGAGTAGAAAGGATGGTTCTGTCGTCAGATAATGTTCCAACTTTAGTGTATTATGTCATTGATTCAACTGTAAAAGTTTGTTTGGAAAATTCTTTTAGTTAGATTGGATTTGAGGAGCGAGAAATAATGTGGAGGAAATTTGTTTCTGATTTTGTATTGCAGTGCCAGATCTCGTTAAATGTTTGACTACCACCGAGAGATACAACAAAGCAATTTACTTTATTTTCTCAACCTCGCATATTGTAGAACGTTTGTATCGAAATTATTTTTAATTTTTTTAATTGTAAAAGGCATATTAAAGGAATTAAGAATTTTGAAAAAGTTTGAAATTTACATGTGCAGAAAAATTAAATAATTTTCTCAGTGACTTCAGAAGAGTTGCTGCAAAAAAACGATGCCTATACTCACAAAACTTAGGAATTGTATGGGACTTAATGCTTCGAAACAGATATCTTTGCTAAAGCAGCATGAAATTTAGTCAATAACGACTTTTTGTATTATATACCAATTGGAACTCATAGATAAAGTTGCATATGAAGTATTTTAAATGTGGTCCTCCAAACCGTTTTTCAAGCCCTCAAGCGCTGAAGAATCCTGTTGTAGATAGTATATGACTATCTTGACAAGTGATAAAATAATATGAGACTTTAGGAGATCGATATATCTTAGTTTCTGTTTAAATAATTTTTTTCTACAACAAAATGTTAATAGTTTCCGGAAAAACAAAATTACATCCTTGGCTACCAGACTCGAGAGATATTGAATTACTTACATCCAGAAAGCGTGACGGTAGTCGACCTTTTTGTCAATTAACTTCAACTTTTGGTTTAAAATTGGAAGAAGAAATTTATTGCGCCTCTTGTAATGAAAATTTCATTCTGACAAATCATGAAACTGTTGGGACATCGGGATGTTATTCAACATTCACCAAATCCAAATTCCAGAACAACTAAATCATTTCATTAAAACTATATTTTAATGAGCACTAAATGTATATTAAAATATCGTGACCATCTTTTTTATTTCTTTATGCGATAGGAAGACTATCCCTGTAACAGGACGAGTTTAGAGTCTTTTTTATCGTCAGGAGATTAAATATTATATTATTAAGCTTTGAATGTTTTTAATAAATTTGAATTGTCTAATTCGACAGGAATCGATTGTTTCTATTTTGGATTGTTTAATGAAAACAACGGAATATGCAAAAATTTTCTTTCAATATTTACAGTAAAAAGTTAAATTTATACCAAGGTTGGCTAAAAAATTTTCTACTTTAACCTGAAGATCTCAGCACTTTGGGCAGCTGAAATTCAAACGTGTCCGTATCAACTTGACTGACGAGTGTTCGAGACGGCCAAAAACTGTGGCAACTAGCTAGTGTTGTGATACGAGTGCTATTTGAGTTGTTTATAGATACTTGATTCATCTTGATCAAAAAACGGAATCAAATTACGAACATTATCGTACGATGATTTTCTATGACTTTCGATTTGGATTAAACTAATGGCAGTGTGCCCATCAACTCGCTTCGACTTTTGGTGATGAAGCACCATCTCGAGGCACCATATTTCGCTCGTTTTCCGATTTCAATTTTGTTAGCACTTCGCTACAGGATGAATGTCCTGAAGGTCGTCCAAAATCTGCTGTTGTGCCAGAAAACATCAATGCTGTGCGTAAACTACTATTGCAAGATCGTCATGTAACTTACCATGAGATTAAGTCATACTTGGGTAAGTCCAACAAAAGTTGTTCCCGCAAGAAGCTCTTCGAAGTAAATGTTTTTTCGGAATAACTGGACATGTCGCCATCTTTCCATAAGAGCAACGTAGATCGGTCAATTATGATTGGAACACAAGCGGTTGTTTGCCAGAAGTGTTGAAAAAAATCGGGAAAACCAATCGCAGAAAACGAATCGTTCTCTATCACGACAAAGCGAGCTCTCACACATCAAGTCAAACAAAAATGTTTTTGAACAATCATAACAACGGATTGATGGGTCATTCACCGTACAGTCCATGTTTGACACCCAATACTTATTTCTTATTTCCGCAGATTAAAAATAAATTGCGAGGTCAACGTTTTTGTACACCTGAAGAACCGGTTGATGAGTTTTGGAGGTACCTCAATCAAAATGGACAAAAGGCTTTGATAATTGGTAGAAGCGCATGCAAAAATATATTGATCTTAATGGTGAATATTTTGAGAAACAATAAAGCCATATCCATTTGTAAATATTCTTCTTTACTTGTCTAATTTAAGTAGCAACCCACATACCCCTTACGTAAACGCCTATTTTGAGGATAAAGACGGCAACTATTATTTGGAAGGATTAAACTATGTAAAAAAAATTGATTATGAAAAAATGTGTTATGTCTTTGTTATGCCGGAAACTTCTCAGTTTCGAGTGACAGATAAATATTACTGGTATATAAAATTCTTCAAAATTTAAATATAAATTTAAAAGTGAGAAAATTATATTACTGGCAGTGATATTTATATTATTTTAATTATTTATAGGTAAAAGTTTTGTTTTCATCATTATATAAAGGGTGTCGCAAAAAGAATGAATGAGTTGAGTAGTGGGAGTGGGAGGAGCGGAGCGGAGGGGCGGGGGCTGGTTTTTTTCTTCAAAAGTAATGAATCTGTTATTACTGTTCAACGGCTTTTCCGCACAGATCGCAACACAATATTTCGGTTGGGTTACCTCTTTTCGCACAACTTTTCGTTATGAAGCAGAAGTCGTCTAGTCGTCCTCGTACGTACTCTACAAAATGTCGACAGAGTTAGGACGTCAGTTCCTCAAAGTCGTCGCCGCTTAACTAGACGGCACGCTCCAGCTCTGAACTTGTCTTGACGCTCGCTGCAGCGCATCCTGAACGATGATTGTCAAAAGTAATGGAAAATTTCGAAGAAAGACTTTTGATGTGTATCGACGCGGAAGGACACCATATGTCGGAAGTAATTCGTTCACTACAAACAGTGCATATTGATATTCCAATGATCAAACTTATAAATTGAATAATCTAAACATTTTATTCATGTGAGTCCATTTTGTCTGTAATCGTAATAAAGCAAATTGTACTGGTTTAAAATTCATGCGTTCTTTTTGCGCCATCTTGTACTTCCGAAGTATTTGGATTGGAACTACCCCTATTAATTGCGTTTACAATATTTTTTTGTTCCAGGATGTAAAATCTATAGGAATCCAAGTGAACACAGAAACCAAAAGTACTGCAACTTTTACGGACACTGATATACAAGAAAAAACAGACTCATATCAGAGAAGGTATAAAATATTTTACTTCTAGCCACAGTTATAAGGATAAAAACTACCAATCAAAAAAGCAAAGGGCATTTTCGGTTTAGTGTCTTAGTCAACCTCTACATAAAAATGTATTACATTCGGCTATTTATACAGTATCGAAAAATGGAAAATCTTTATCCAACATGGATGAGACGTTAACAATTATTTCGAAAATACTTTTAATAATAAAATTATTTCTTCATACAATACCAACAAGGTTTATAGCCAAGTGAATTTTTTTCTTTTGGAATATTCAAAAAATGTTTCAACTAGATTTGAAAGAGCCACGTATCTTGATGAATAAAGAAAAAATAATTCGTCTTTATTATTTGCTAATTCATTTTTAAGTAGCCAACTTATTTTTAATCAGTTAAGGTGAAAGGATCTGTTATGAAATCACATTTTTATGTCGGCCTCGAGACCGCTACTATCTAATAGACATTATAAAATGTTCAAATTTTAGAGAGTCCGAGGAATTTGTCCAAAATAGATTTTTTAGACTAGACGATATAAATACCAAAGAACATTTCAAAGTATATGAAAAACGAGAACACGAATCACAAGCGTTGATTATAATTTATTACAATACTCAATAAATCATGTGACTGACACACAGATGGTGCTGCCATGATCAAATCCATATGACGTTTATGAAGTACCAGCGTTCAAAAAACTATGTATAAAATTCATGTCATAGCTAGAAAAAAGTGACAGTCATTTAAGTGAAGCTACATTTGTTATTTTGAAAACAAAAGATTCAAAACAACATCGTATTTTTGATAAAAAAATAGTGTACTATAACCGGACTATGATCGAAAAGTACCATTTTTTATTGGTTTGGTGAATTTAAACGTGGTCATACAAACACCGCTTTGATGAACGTTCTGGTCGTCCAATTGGGGTTACTCCAGAAAACATAAGAAAAGTCAACAAATTGGTTATATCTAATCGTAAATTGGAATTGTGTTAGATAGCTGAGGCCGTAAAGATACCATAAGGCAGTGTGTTTGAGATTATGCATGAACATTTGACTATGAGAAAGCATTTTTCAAAGTGATCGAAAACAACGTGTTGATGAATCAGAGCAGTGTTTGGCCATGTTTACACGTAATAAATCGGATTTTTTTGCATTGATATGTGACAATGGATGAAACATGTATCCATCACTTCACTCCGGAATCGAAACGATCATCATCTGAGTGGACCGCAGCCAGTGAACCACGTCTGATGCGTTCAAAGGCACAACAATCAGCTGAGAAGGTTATGGCTTCAGTATTTTGGGATGCGCATGGAATATTTTTCATCGACTATCTCCAAAAGAGAGACAATAAATAGCGAATACTATTCGAATTTGGATCGTTTTTATGCAAAAACGAAGAAAAAACCACAGTTTCACCAAGGCAATGCATTGATTCACAAGTCGATGGCAACGATGGTTAAATTGAACAAATTACCCTTTGAATTGCTTTCTCATCCTCCGTATAGTCCAGATCTGGCGCCCAGTGACTACTGGCTATTCGCTGATCTCAAAAAAATGTTCACCAGTAAGAAATTCAGCCCAAAAGAAGAAGCAATTGCTGAAACTGAAGCTTATTTTGAGGCAAAACACAAATTCTTCTACAAGCACGGCATCGAGAAGTTAGAAAAAAAAAGTTTTTCTTAGTTAGTCTCACGACTTATTGAGTAATGTGTTAGTTATTAATGTGAATAGTATATTTAAAATATAAATTAGATAGTACCTAGTGAAATCTATAAGAAAATACGCTGGGTATTTAAATTTATCGAATCCATCGTGATAAACTTTAAGCGAATAACTGAAAAAACATTTTAGACCTCAAATTTATATAGATAGAATTATTTGTAACATATTTGGTCAAAAATAGTTTCGTTATCTAAGTAAATTACAATTTTCGTGGATTCCACGTCTTCCTTCCTCTTATTTTATACTAGGTATGTGGTTTTAATGCTAATAACTAAACCACTGAAAATCAGGGTCCAGAGCGTAAATAGTGAATATAGTAAAACAGTTACATTTAACTTCTTTTATACCACTATATCATATTTTTTTTTAAATTGTGGTATTAATGTCAAGATACGATCTCGCCTACAGTGGCCTAAGAAAGACAGTGTGGTCACATGGTGGCCGCCAAATTTAACCTGTACTACGACACAAAATAAATTATTCTCATAATTTTGTTGAAAATACTATTGAGCCCTTGAAAAGTTTTTGATAGAGTATTTGAAAATATAAATTACGATTTGAAAAGCGTTATTATGAGAAGAACAAATGCTGAATCAGCCGAGTTTGGATTAAACATGACGGCCACTTTCATGTGGCCACTGTAATCTCACCTTAGTTGAAGTGACACCTACTGGAATGTATGGAAACTATAGCCAAGAAAATGAACTTTAAAACTCAATATGTAATTTAAGTTCCAATACTTGAATAAGCAACAAGTCTGAGTGTGTGTTGAATGGATAGTAAACTTTAATAGGTGCTATAAAATCGTTACACTATTTTTTGTTCCATCTAATTTCTCTAAAATGGTTTTCTAGGACAAAATATTGGAAACCGGAGTTTTATCGGTTTGTATTACGTTTGAAACAACAGATTATAAAGTTTTCCGCCAGTTTCAAATTCGTTACAACAGATTACAAAAGTTTCATAACTGATGATTCAACATAAATTTTTGGTAATTTTTTACATATGAATAAAGGACTAAACATAATTCAGTTCCTTCTTATGAAATCAATGACAATTGCCTTGAGGATATTGATAATATAGCCTTTGATTATAATCCAGAATTTGATGAATCAGTGTAATCTAATAATGAAAGTGAATCTTCTAATGGAAGTGGTGAAGAACATAAAGATGAAAATATAAAAAAAGGAATCAGGCAGCAAAAGAAAATTAGCATATGAATGGAAACAAGTAGCGGAAGATGATAGCCAGAGGAACACACCGATTTGGTTACATAAAATAGAAGAAAGAGAAATTGATACACCGATCGCATATTTTGGGGAACTCTTTGATGCTGATATGTTTAATAATCTTGTGGAACAATCAAATCTATATTCAAACAGATCCAGATTATCCGTTACAATAACTGAGATAAGGCAATTTCTAGGTATATGTTTATATATGTCCATTTTTAGTATTGACCTCAAGCAACAAGGGTGATATCATTAGTCCAGACCGATTTCAGATGATAACAAAGAATCTCTACTTATGAACGACAATTTTAAAGCTGATCTAAATGATTTAGATAGTCTCTTTAAAATAAAGCTTTTGATGAAATCCCCATTGAGAAATATCAGAGCTATACCAATGCAACAACTTTTATATGTGGATGAACAGATTGTCCTCTTCAAGAGAAAATCCCATCCTCGACAGTACAACCCCAAAAAAATAAATAAAAGGGGATATAAAATTCATGTGTTATGTGATGTTACTGCTCTGATTCATAATTTTGAAATTCACACCAAAAAATGTGAATCCAATCCTAACTTTCCGGGTATTGTTAAGTTAATAAAATATGATTTAGTTTGTCCCACGAAAGAAAATCATCTGATATTTTTTAACAATTAGTTCTCTTCACCTGAATTATTTGTTCATATACACAAACCAGGAATTTTTGGTCTATGTATAGTTCAAACTAAGAAGTTTCCTGGACTTACTTTTACAGCTGACAAAGACATGAAAATAAAGGGACGTGGTTCATGTGAAGAAAAGGAAGCAACAACAAAAGGTGCTGAAGTAAGGGCTGCAAATATATATAAATAATATATAAGTCATTTTAGTATATTCTATTTCTTCTGCTTATCCTAGAAAGAATAAAAAGTTGTATCTTCATTAGTTGTTCTAGTATTGTAACAACTCACCTTAGGAAATTCTCGGATAGTGTCTTTTTTAAAAATTATGTGAAACTACTACATAAAAATTTATCATAAGACAATAAAAGCTGCCTAAGATAGTTAATGTAATAGGAGACTCGCAAATTTTCGTAATGTTTCTACAGAAACATGGTCCAATTTGAATGATCTAAGAAATAAGGCTTCTTCGTCTAATCTCTACTTCACCTGATAACTTCGATAATCACTTTGTATATGTACAACAACAAATTATTATACAAAAATACATTGCAGCCTTTTTTATTGAATAACACCAGCATTGACGTCGCTGAATCTTTAAAATTTGTATTATCTTATCGACTTATCTAAAAAATCTAAAAAATTAAATTCCTCCTATTTTGATCAGTTCCAAAGAACTGAACTTATCCATCTCCTTAACAGTCTATTATGCCCTTATTGAGTCGAATCTCCGATATACCTTTCTGGGCTAAGTGTTGTGCGACTCAGTTTGAGGGAATCTTCAAATTACAAAAGAGAGCTGTTAGATGTTTACTTGGACTAAACAGCAGAGCTCACTACAGGGACTTAAAAGATTTAAAATTCTGACTCTTCCTTTCTTATTCATCTTTGAATCCGTTTGCATAATTCGTAAGGCACACTTCTCCAATGTTAGAAAGGTCGTTGCACGGTTAACCTCGACCTTTATCTACCTACTCCACGTTCAGAATTGGTTAAGGGCTCAATATTTTACAATGCAAAAAAATACACAATCACTTGCCAATTGAAATCAAATCGATGTCATCGGGCATATTTACTGGAAAGTGCCTGTTACACTGTAAACAACTTCTATTCTAATAACAATATTTAATTACCGTTTTGATACTATTACCTACAATTTTGTTACACATTGTGGTTTTCTTTTGTATAATGAAATTTTATTTTATTTGTATGTTTTGTTTTATTAGTTTTTACAAGCTTTTGTCTACAAATTGTAACAATTTTTTTACAATAAAGCTATTGCTACTTCTTCAAGATATTTATTCAATATCTTGAATTCTACATTTTCCCAATCCTTACCTATTGAAAAAATTGCGGTAGCATCCGCATAAGATACTATATTTTTAGGGATACTTATCAATAAATCATTTGCGTATATTATGAACAGTAATGGATCCAAGATTGTACCTTGTGGTACTCCAATGTCTATGTTTTAGAAATCGCTATTATCTTGACCTTTTGCTTTCTAACATTAAGATAGCTATTTATTAAGCCCAAAGCTTTTGTTAAATCAATGAACGTTATCGCTATCGGAGTACTTTTGTCTAAATTCTCATATATTTTATTTGTGATATAATTGAGCGCGTCTTTCGTCCCTTTATATTTCATAAAGCCAAATTGTTTTGAACTCAGAATTTTATTTTTGTAATAAAATCCGTTATTCTGTTATTCAATAAGTTTATCGAAAATTTTGGTAATATTGGATATTAATGATATCAGTGTATACTTGTTTGTTTACTACCAATTTTAATACATTTTAAATTTTAATCAGCAAGTTTTAGTGCATCTGGCCAAATTGAGTTATCTATGCAATTATTAAATATACTTGCCAACTCATCGCTTATTAGACTAGATATAATAGATTTGACACTTATCAATACCACCATTTTTATTTTCCAAATTATAAATTAACTTCAATACTTCCACTTTGTTTGTTGGTTTTATAAAGATTGAGTTTACATTCATTTGAGGTGAAATTATTATTTTGTTATTAGGAATTTATTCCTAATTATTAGGTTTTTATTTCACTTATATTATATATTACTGTAATTTCATATTTTTATTGTATTTCAAAATTAATTTTAATCAATTTAATTGTTCTCGTTTTCACATGTATAAGATATTTTTTCATATTTTATTGTTTTGCAGCCTTACGGATATATTCGACCAACTCAAGACTGATTTAGTAAATTTACACAGCCATATTGGAAGCCAAAGCCTAAAACTTTAGGTAAAGAAAACTACCAAAGATGCAATAAAATATATTAATAGAAAAACGAACAAACAATGCATTGTAAACATGTAGAAGTCTCACTTTGTATACTATATACAAATACATTTATTAAAACACTGTATCAATACAATAACAAAACACAACAAAACAAAATACATAATGACTGGTAACTTATTGCAAATAAAACTAGTAAATTTTCAAAAATAATAAAAACTTTATCTAATTTTATTAGTTTTCACTCATATTTCCCATTGCAAATTTCATGTACTAGGATTATCGTACCTTACAAAAATGTTTAAATTAGCCTTTGGCATCCTATCCGGAAAATACAGGTGATTACTTAAATGAAATTAAGATGGATTTTTCGTATAATTTCCTCTGCTCACTCCTCCCTGACGCATCCTTACTAATATTATAAAAGTAAATGTTTGCAAGATACTTTTTATGAAAAAAATTTTATTATTTGTCAAAAAATCTAAAAATCAAGTTTCTTCAACGCCATCTAGCAGTCCAGTAATGAAGCTCCAGCCCCGAGTGCTGTAATACCGTTGCATCGTATTACCGACGGTCACGTCAATATCCAATCCAATTGACTATAGTTTCAGCTGTTTGGAATGTTTATTTATTGTTATCTTTTGTCATTACATATGCTGATTAAAACTATTTGAATTTTTTAGGTTAGACGTCATTTTTGTGGCTAGATACTGAAATTATAGTCAATTGGATATTTGGAATTTTTATAGTTATTGTTATTTTTTTCTGTCATTATATGTGCGGTATAAAACTATTAAAATTCTTTAGTATAGATGTCATTTTTGTGGTTACATGTGAAACTATAGTTTCACATAGTAGTATAATTGGATGTTTGGAATTTTTCTATATTTATTGTTATTTTTTTCTATCATTATACAGGGTGAGTCGGGAGGAGCGCACCAAACTTTAGGAGTGTATTATACACGTGAAAATAATGTAAAAAAATTCATATGTTCTTATTCGATTTTCATTTGTTGTCAAGTTATGGAGTAATTAAAAATGTTCATCTAGCTTCTCACTTATATCTGAATTTTAATATTATCAAAGTATGCCATGTTCGAGGCTCAAAGGAATTTGATAATTGTGACGTTTTGATGAACTGACGGTGTACAGTGAAGGTTTAATTTCGAATTTATGTGATTGTTAGTGTTGCAAAACATCAGATACTTATTCAAATTTAGAATATGCAAATATGGTGTTTGTTTATGGTTTCTGTTATGTAAATGCTACAGCTGCTGCTGAAGAATATCGTCAACGTTTTCCACACCAAAGACATCCTGATAAAAGCTTATTTATTGGAGTTTTAACAAATTGTGCGAGACTGGTAAGCTTCCCAGTGCTAACATATCATCTGAACGCGCTACTCGACAAGGTTTGGTAGAAGTAAAAAGTATTCTGCATGTAGTAGAGCTAGTAGAAAAATTACTAGCTTACGGAGAATTGCCACTCAATTGGTAATTCCACAAAAAAGGGTGATAAACACACTCCACGAACAAGGCTTATATCCTTTCCCGTACAGAGAGTACAGCACCTACAACCAGATGATTACGCTAACCGTATGGAGTTTTGTCGGTGGATAAATAATAATCATCGTGTTGTATCGAGTATACTCTTTACAGATGAAGCTACATTTACCCGTGAAGGTATTAATAATACTCGTAACTATCATGTATGGTCGGACGAAATTCCCTACGCAACAGTAGAAAGCTATTTTCATCACCAGTTTTCTGTAAACGTGTGGTGTGGTATGGTTGACAGTTATTTCATTGGCCCTTTCATTTTGTTGGGTACAGAGTGGGAAGATGAAATTTTGTGATGATCCATCATAATTGCATACTGGCAATCACATATGGAATTTTAATGAATGAATTTAGAAGCAACCTGTATACAATCAAAATACTTCAAAATGCAACAGGATTCACATAATGTATAATGTCTCTAATAAATTCACATTCACCTCTTAATCTTAATCTTAATGATAATGTCGACGATAAATCACTATTTATGTATTTTTACTATATTTTCAGTTCAGTTTATTTATAGTTTATTTTATGGTTTTGCTACAAAAAATAGGCAAGACAAGCTTTGATCAAATAAATGTTTTATAAAAAAATATTGCAATGATTTAAAATTTGGTATTGTCAAACACGTACATTTTACCATGGCTGCTGAAACACCAACAGGTGCTGTTTGCTTCACTGGGAGGCATACCATGATGGATCTCCGACATGTACAAAATTCAGAAGCAAAACTATTAAAAAAGCCGAAATTGAAAGAGTAATTTGGAACAGAAAATATGAATAAAGCTATTAAGCTATTATAACTCCATTCATTCTTCTCTGCAGATTGGGAATTCGCTCAGTTTCAACCCATATCTTGAAAAGGAAAAAAGACGGTCCCCAACAACTACCGCCCAATTGCTTTAGTCCCAGCCATTACTGAGTTCATAGAAAAGTCAGCAACTCATTAACCAGCAAATCTTGGAATATCTTGAGTCTGCTAACATCATCAGCGACTATCAATATGGCTTTAGTAAACATAGATCAACTGGAGATCTCCTTGCCTATGTCACCAGCGTATGAAGTGAAATATGGATAACCCAAAGCAATCTTACTTTACATATCGAAGGCTTTTGGCATGCAATTCTTTCTAAATATATTATATCGTACGTTTTGTCGTTGTCACTTATCGTCTGGCTTAGTAGCTTTCTCAAAGACTGATCCATACAGGACGGTATTGATGGACACACCTTAGAAAGGTTTAAGGTCAACAATGGTGTTCTGCAGAGATGCGACTTAATCTCTTTCTCCTGTACTTCAACGATCTACTCAACAAAACTGCAAACCCGATCTATAGCTTCGCTAACGATAGTACCTTGGTGTCGTTGTTCAAATCAGCCGCCTCAATAAATTCGACTAGCACCCAAATCTGTAGGCAGCAATAGATCACCACAGCAAAGAACCAGACTGCTGTTTCTACAAAGGAGGCTGGGCCCATAGCTCAGGATTTAATCCTGGACATAAAATATCACCATCACCACAAATTCGCTTTTTTAGTGTTGAAGTTTGGAGCCATATGTCTTGGCATAGTTACATGGCCGAATTAGCTAAGGTAGCTTCATAACAACTTGGAGCCCTCTTTAAGACCAAAAAGCTATATACTTTGCAACAGCTTCTAATCCTCTACAAGGACCAGATTCGACCATCTATGGAGTATTGCTCGTATATTTAGAGCTCAGCTCCCAAACATACCTTGAGGAAGCTCGACTCAACATAGAAGAGATCAATTCGACTTATAGGCGACCTAGAGTTGACCAAAAACTTGGATAGTTTAGAGCATAGAAGAAATGTCGCTGACTTGACTCTGTTTGCCCGAAAACACTACAGCAGATTCTCTTCCCAACTGTCTAACATAATCTCACCTTCAGCAGTATTTACAGGACCTACTAGACAGGCAGATGTGGCTCATGAGCATCGAGTTCACTTTCAGACACCCAGAACGTCAATTTATTAGGACTCGTTTCGTTGGAGAAGTGCAAGCCTGTGGAATCAGATACCAATTTTTAAATTAAAAAAAGTGAATTTTTTGTCAGTTATACTAATAAAAATAAAGTTAAATCACCATCAGAAAACTATGGTGAATTTATTTCGAAGAACATGTTTTACCAAAAATAAGCATCTAATAGGTTCCAATTAAAAATCTCAATGTCAACTCACAAGGTAATTTGTTTAAAATAGAAAACTTTAAAAAAGTAATTATGAGATTTAAAAATACTTATTACTTTTCTTCACTCGTAGTTATCTTTTATTTAACGTTATTTTCCAGATAGCAGATAATGCAAACTAAGGTTTAACTATTTCATGAAGAAAATGGCAATTAGTATGTTATACTGTAGAATTGAAGCCTTTAAATTAATTTATCAAAGTTTTTTAGCAGTGGAATATTTTTATACACCACTTTCCTTATAAAAACTAATTCAAACCTTTTTTGATAGGTTACGATAGACCTTATTTGGAAAATAAATTTGTTTTTTGAGATTTTCAATTTTAGCAAATTAATTATATCATATACTGCGCATACTATAATAACCATCTGCGGACATTCGTTTTAGCATTTTAAAACTGATATGATATTTTAAAAAATGTCTAAAATGAAAACACAACATTTAGACAGTTATTTCAAAATTTTTGTCAGGTATTCGTGCATGTAATCATATACTACCAACATAATAGCCCCCCCAGGTCCCAAACGCAATACTTTTGGCAGGAGGCCTTTATATAATGCTGCAAACCTAAAAATATAACAAAAATTATTAATAGATGGACTTTTTGTTGGACATTAAGATATTAATCTTCTTATTTTGAATTCAATTCGCATTTAGCTTTCTATTACTCTGCTTTTGCAAGATAGAAGCTACAGTGAAAATAAATATTTTGACTCTCAACCAATATGAAAAAACTATTTACAATTCCAGCACATTGATGAAAACATATAAAAATATAACAAAACAATAAAGTGTTGACGTTAGAAATACTTCAAAGACATCATGGAATTAATTTTGATAATCAAAATTCATTTCGCAGTAGACTAATTAATTACCACTAATTAATCAATTGTTTTGTGGATTTTTCATTTGATCATCATTGGAATTAAGTAAATAGAAATTATAAAATTTCAAGTCAGTAAATAAAAGGGAAAACACAACAAGAATTTAGACAAGGCGACCCCCTATCAAAGGTAAAATTTAATGTAGTTTTGGAAGGCATAATGAGAAGAACCAATATCAACAAAAAAGGCATGATAATAACTGAAGTCATCAATACTTAGCTTTTGCCGATGATGTGGCGTTGATAGCAACAAACAGAAGAGAGCTTGAAAAAACCACAAAACAACTAATAACAGCAACAGATAGAGATAGATCTACACTTCAATAATGACAAAAGAAAGTTTATGGAACTAAAGAATAAATGTGGAAGTAAGACAAAAAACAATTTTAAAGTTTCTAAACATGATGGGATGATAATAGAATTTGAAGAAGTAGAAAATTTCATATATTTGGGTGTACTACTAGATAATAAATGCCAAGAAGAGAAGGAAATCGAATTAAGAATTGCCAAAAGTAATAGCTGTACCTGTAGGAATTTTTGGATGAAAAAGAGTTAGGATGGGAGAGAAAAAACCAAGAAATTTACACACTTTTCAATGAGGCTCCAATCAGCGCGTTTATAAAGAAATTTCAATGGTTAGGTCACTTAGAACGAATGGAGGAAGACAGACTCTTGAAACGATACGGAAAGGAAGATACCATATGGCAAGAGGTAGACCAAAGAACCGATGGATGGAAGCGGTGGAAGAGAGCGAAATATCCAAAGCTGGAGAAAAAGCAAAGGACTGAAAGAAGTGGAGAGAAATTACAAGGCTATGGACCTAAATGATCTGCATGTAAGCATTTATATATAAATAAATGGGAAGTTGCTTAAATATGGATTGTAAAATTTCATCAATCCAAATAACCAGAGTGGATTAAATGTTTTAAAAAGCAAATCGATTGCAAATATTACCCACCCTTCTTCTCGATAAACTATAACAATTGAATTTATAGTTGTCCTATATTTAACTTCGCCAATAACCGGTTGAGGTCCTTGAATTCTAGATTTGGCTACATCAAATGGGATATTCAGACATGAAGCTACACTACCAGAAATAAAACCTAGTCCAATCTTCTTGAAGAATTCTCGATAGGGATTCTAAAAATAGAAAGTGAACTTTGACATTGAATTCCAATATTGTATAAATAATTTATATTTTATTAGTATTTAAAAAAAAATGAGAATAACCGTCTGGAACGTAGGAAAATAAGAGCTAACAGTTATTTTATTGAGGAATCAAAACAAACAACAAAAAATGACAAATACTAAGATGCATAGCAATTACATTCTTCCTTCCAATTGGCGCTATGGTCTTTTAAGAACCTTGGCATCCCAGACAACTGTCCTCCCTAAACTCTATTTTCCTTGTGCTTAACAGTTCAATATTGTCCGCGTAAGTCACCTTCTGTTTTCATTGGTTGAGTAAGGGTCCTCCCGGCTAGGTCTGCAGTCTCCTAAATATTCTTTCCAAGGTCAGGTTGAACAAGAAAAGCATCCTCTTGCTTCAGACCTCTTCTAACGTTGAATCGCATGATGTTGTGCTACTTTCAACTTCACCAGTCTTATTAGCTTGTCTGGCACACAAAGTATACACAGCGTCTCATAAAGGTAGCTTGTTTTTACGCTGTCGTAAGCTTGCCGAAAGTCTATGAAGAGTTAATGCACTTTTATGTTGTATTCGTGGCACTTCTCAAGGAAACAGTGGATGGTGAATATGTGGTCTATCGTTGCTCTTCCTCTTCTGAAACCACATAGGTTGTCTCCAATCATTCGATCTGCGTACATCTTCAGCCTTCTAGACAGTATCCTGACAATTACTTTGTAGGTGACGTTCAGTAAAGAAATACCTATGTAGTTGGTGCAGTTTAGTTTTGATCCCTTCTTGTAGATAGGACAGATAAGTGCTGTGTATTGACACAGCATAGTATAGCCTTTGCATAGGAGAGATAAAGAACTAGTGGGTGGAAGAGATAAATTACACGAACGGAAAAAAGGAAATGACAAAAACAAAGTAAATGAGGAGAAAGAATTTAGACTAAACTAAGCAAAAAAGAACATACTGAATATACTGCTTAGTACCACGGAAGTTAAACTTCAGTCTCTGAAGATGTAAATTAGTTATTATAACATACTTTAAACAATAAATGAATTTTAAAAATCTAAAAATTTCAGCTAGGTAAAAAAGAGCAGAGCTTATGTAACAAAATTCTCAAATCTTTTCTAGACATTTCTAATTAGTAATAATAATGAGTAATAGAATGATTAACAGGGAGAAAGACCAAAATTCAAGAAATAAAATTCATATCCTAGAAATGAAAAGAGGGCAATGCAATAAATGAAAGAAATATAGATCGATAACTTTATAAACACAATTTCAATTTTGTCTAAAAAATTAAAAAAAAAAACCTAAAATACTCATTATTCACTTCTCAATATTATTCACAGCAAAGCAAACATTGGTGCTAAAACAAGAGTAAATACTTTATACATAACCACTCACTTCATATTCGGGAAGTAAACCTTTCACTGAGTGATAAAATCCAAAGTAGAACATATTGAAAATTGAATTTCTGGCAATAGTAGCAGTAAGTCCCTTATTGAGCCCTTTCAATCCAAAACCATTTTCATTAATAATAGTTCTTGTAACAGTCCAAGTACTCGGTGCTTCTTTAGTTTTCAATTTATTAGCTTGTAGGGAGACTTTTACCACTTCAAAAGGATTTACAAACACTGCTTCAGTTGCACCTGCTCCAAGACCAGCTAGTGAGAAAGTCTAAAGCAAAAAGTATATAAATGAATTCAAATAAAAAAATAGAGTAGTAATTTAAATTAAACACAGATTCAAGTGTAAAAAAATTATAGATGACTGCAATCTACATTAAATTGAAAGTAAAAAACTAAATTAAGGAAAAACCAGATATAGAAATAGTATCATTATATGAAACCCAAGTTTTTCTAAGGGTTTTTCGAAAAATGAATGAGTAACATTGGAAAAATTAATTAATTAATGCTACCAAGAAAGTGACTATTTTAACCGAATTGCGTATTCAGAAATTAAGGGCAAAACAATTCAATACATTGATGAAGCGAGAAAAACCGGATTCACAGGTGTTTTGTTTCCATCTCCAACAAGTGCAAAATCTTCCCAAATTGTCAATTGGTGAGGCTTATTACTTAAGACAATTCTCCTTTTATAATTTCTATATAACTGATTATAAAACTGAACAGAAACATGAAAAGAAACTTAAGCAGGAAGGGGAGGAAATGAAATTGCGCCGCTTTGGTTAATTTTCCAAGAAGTCATATAAGGCTAGCTGTAGAGTTCTCCTTTCATTTGCCAACGGATATGCCGGCGAAAATAAAAATTCTTACGTAATGTATTCATTAGCTCTTTGGCCGACGAGATATGCCCCTCCTTCTCTTCAGGAAATAAGAGTAACCTTCCCAGTCAGAGGGCACTCATTTTTGCCAGCCAGCAGGGGTCTTTGGAAGACTTGATAATGAAAAATAAGTATGAAGTACTGCTTAAAGTTCAAGAATACATGAAAATCTACGAGGAAATTGGTACAGTAAAACAACTTGGAGAAGATTGGCTGATTCAAAATTACAAAGCACTGGATAGATTTGAAAAAGTTTATAGATATAAAAGACATGAAGCTGATCATTTTTAGAAAAGGGCTTGGTTAGAATAAAAGTGGAGCCAAAATAACGACATGACGATACTTTATATCGTTTGTAGCATTTATGAATAAAATTAGGTTCCTTTTCATTGTGATCAAATAGAGTATAATCCTGATCGCTAAACGTCAAAAAAGTTATTATCCGCATTATAAATTCAAAAAGAATTTTGTCCATTTTTTTTTTTTAGTGATGGCTGGTTTAACAAAAAGTATTTACCTTATTTCAGATACTATCTTAGCTTATATAACCCCCTTAATCAGTTTTACGGAAAACAAATACCACCTACTCATTACCTCTTAAAACAAAAGGGCCATTTTCTCACTAAAGTGGAAAATTTGAATTTTTGCTCCTCATATATGTGTACAGTAGAGTGTTTAAAAAAAATCGACTATTTTTTTCTCTTATTAACATTGAAAATATAGTTTGAAATGACGAAAAAAAATCGTGAAAAATTTAGAGCTCTTAATATTAATATTAAGAGGTGCCGCGTCGAAAATTTCAATTTCCCATTTGATTAACGTGGGAAATTTTTTTCTAACTTTGGAATTTATTAACTCTTTAATAAGTCATCGGACTAGTTAAGTCAGAACATATTTTTGTAGAGAATTGAACGCTTTACAAGAAAAGATTCTTATAATTTTTTGCCTTTGACAAATCTAGTGAGGGCTTTCCCACTTCTATCACATTGTGGAGTTTTGAAGTTATCGCATCCTGAGTGGATAATCCCTTGCAAAGTGCGAATTGTTTATTAGAAATCAGTTTAAATATTTCCAAAAAGTCAGTTAGTCTATTCAGTATTTGTTTGTTTAATGATAGTTTGTTTGAAATGTTCATTATTCTTATCATATTGAGGACCTAAAATCAACTTATTTCATCTATACACACTTTTTTACAGTCATAATGGAATTTTGTTTTAAGCCGAATTGGTAGCCCTATACCTAATCACATGAAATCATATACAGGGTGTTTCTAAATTCATGAGACAAAATTCAGGTGTTTGCTCATATGAAATTAAGATGGGTCTTTCCTGTAACAACTTTCATCAGCCCAACTCTTTCCATGATATCACACTTAAAAGATGGTGACTAAAATGGAATTTAAATTTTTTTTTTCTAAAATTTCAGTCATTTTAGAAACTTGGAATTCTGTAATTCTCGTGCACTTGCAAAGGACTAACTATGGGTTTTTTTTTCAATATACCTGTTACATTTCTAGCATTCATTATGAATCGTATTAAATTTTACATATTTACTGTTTTCCACTCAAAAATATTTTTAAATAAAACAAGGATTTCTAGTTATAATTTTATTTAACTAAACTTGATCTTGAGTAAAAGTTTTGATATAAAATAAAGTAAGGATTGCTAATTTTACTCCCGTATAATATAACAGTAATATTGAAAACATACCCATATTTAGTCCTTTGCAAGTCCACGAAAATTACAGAATTCCAAGTGTCTAGCATGACCAAAACTTTAGAAAACAAATATGTAAACTCAATTTTAGTCACCAACTTTTAAGGGTTATATCTCAGGAAGGGGTGGGCTGAGGAAATTTTGTTATAGAAAAGATCTCCTGAATTTAGAAATACACTGTATATATATATATATATATATATATATATATATATATATATATATTGATGTAATTTTACCTATTCCTTTATACAATATTGTTAGTCTATTATTAGAAAAATATTATATAACATTTAATCCCATTGCATTTGTTTTTGTATTTTTCTATTTCAAATAATAAAATCCTCATTTAATAATTGCAAAAAAATTTCAGTTCAACTAATTATTGGGCATATTTTGAATTAAAATTTCAAAAATTCTCTAAATTACTCACCAATGGAGTAGGGGTTAAGGATCCAAACATAAAAAACTGTTTGTATTGTTCGAAAGTGAAAAACTGAAACAAAACAAATCAGATAAAGAGGTACAGCAAAGTTAACAAATAAACATACTTTTACAGCTCTTTTAGGAGTTTCTGCTAAAATAGGAGGTAATATACCTTTCCAAAAAGATAACAAACCTTCATGTTTATACATTTTTCCAAAGCAATCAATAATGCCTCTGTAATATCTTGAATCATTTCTATCTATTGATTTTGACTGTATTTGTAGTCTTGTTTTTACTAAATCAAGAGGATGCATAATACACACCTCAACAAAACCTAAAAAGATTCATTTATTTTTTCACAATACTATAAAATTAAAAAAATACCTGCTGAGCCTCCAGAGCCAATTTGAATCGCTCCTTCTTTTAAAGTTTCTTTCAATTTTCCCATTTTGGAAACAACTAAATTTATGGAAGACTAGACGTTTTTGGTAACCTATACTAATATTTAATATCTTCACAGAATTAAAATTGCTTTAAAAGATTTTAGATAACAATATCACAGATTCTGAAACGGTATTCATTTAAAACATCGGAGATAACACATACAATGATTAGAGATTTCAATTTTAATACATCCCTGTCTGATTCACATTACAACATAATCTCAAAACACTCAGATTTAACTTCTTACCGAAGAGCTTACGCATATTATAAATAGGTGCTTTGTGGGTCTGCAGCACATAAACCGATCACAAAATTAGAAATATAAGTTAGGTTAGGTGTGGTTTTCCGTTCCGTATAGAGCTAATACGGGGGTTACTATGAAAGTTTTGAAAAAGATGAATAAAAACAAATATTCATAATGGTATATGGCTTAATTTTTCTTTTAATATTCTCCTTTAAGATGATACACTTTTGCATGCATTTGATCCAATTGTCGAAGCATTTTTTCCATTCCGATTGAGGTACCTCCATAACATGTGATTTGAACACATCAACCACTTTTTAGGTGTAGAAGAGCGTTGACCTTTCTCTACTACCTACTAAATGGCACAGCAAATACACTTAGGCCGCATCGGGATTTTAATACACTTTGATAGGAAAACATGGCACAAGTTTCGGAAACTTTGTTGTATCTACGTCTTACTTTCATTCGTTTTTCAGTTGTTTTCAAGGGCTTTTTATTATATCCAGACATTTGCAGATTTATGTAACAGTAAGTAGATAAGTATTTTATACACAAAATGTTTCGTATTATCTTATGGTATGAATTGAAAGTATTCATCTTCAAAAATTATAACCTAAAATTCATTTTATGGTGAAAGTACGAGAGCCATATTGCTATTCAAACTCTGTCAAAATGCTCCATATTCCTAAAAACGTCGACTGAAAATGTCATTTTCTGATACATCAAGTATTTGTGAGCCAAGTGAATTTGACACGAGATCTGATTTCCATATACCTTCAGATACCAATCAACAAACTAAAGAAGAAAATGAAGTTGAGGATGAACCTACTTCGAGTAGAGGAAAAAAAATAAACAGAATTGGATCAAACAAAAATCAAAGATAGCAAGAAATTCCGGCATGATATGATTCATAACTCTCGTGGTAATCTTGTACCTGAAAAGAAATTTTTTTGAAGGTATTTGTATATCTGTCCACCATTAAAAACGTCGCAAACTTTATGATGGCAATGTCAGATTTGTCATATTCACAACAGTGTTGCCAAATCTCAAACTTAAATAGCAAGCCCTGTACAGTGGAAATAATGAAAGTTTAATATCTATTTGATATTAATCTTTATGAAATAATTTCTTAAAGATATGAGAAATTTGGGAAAAATAATAAAATCTAGATATTAATATCAAGTGTAAAAGAAAAAAATTTTAAAATTAATCACTAGAATCCAGATTATTTTATAAATAGTTAGCAGCGGTAATATCACTTGCTCCGAAAATTAAAGGTTTCGAGATCATGTCGATATCAAATGATTACAATAAAAAGAATTAATATTTTTTATATTATTTTATAATACAATATATTGTTTTGAAATAAATTTATTGACTATAAAATATACACAAGGATTACACAAACACAACGTGAAAATTTTGCACGTCCGTGCATTTTCTACTCTCTTCAATTAGTAACTCCATCAGTTTTTACCTTGGAGGTGAAAAATCCGTATTCAGCACAGATTGTAATCATTTTGTGCAGTAATTAGAAACGCTCTATATTCCGAACTTATAATTTGAATTATCTTATCAATTCTTACGTATTTAGATATATAAATCTACATCAAGAATAATCTGTTATAATCAAATCTTGACCATCCGCTTGTGGAAATGCCATACCTGTCTCAGCCAAAAAAAACTAATCCTAACTCGTAAAATTTTGCCCTAAGCTCAAATTTTTGCCCGAAAAGACACTTTCACCAGTTTCGAGGTTCACGCCTTTTCTTACCACGCCGGGTCTTCACCGCTAAATCGACTTCGGTCTGGACAGCAAAATGACTCCACTGGCAGTTCCTAAAAGAATTCACCGATCCACGGAGCGTTACTGAACACACTGTTCACACCACAACTACACCAACACTCAAAATTACACTATCTGATGCGCATTTAACGAAGTTATCGTCTTCAGAGACTAAAGGTAAACAGTTTATTTTCAGTCTATGAAGACGATAACTTGGTTAAGGAAACGCGCGTCAGGCAGTGTAATTGTGAGATTTGGTGTAATGGTAGTGTAAACAGTATGTTCGGTAGAATTTCATGTATTTAAGAAAAACACCGCTACGTACATCCCGGCTGATTCTTTCCATTGTATCCAGCATGATATGGCCAGTCTTAATTTCTTGATACATTGTTCAATTCATTTTCCACTTAACATAGAGAGATACAATAAGAAAAAAACTTTTTTAGACGACGCTATCTGAAAGTTGCTCGTTGTGTATTCATTTACATACCGAAAGTTGCGTTTTGAGTGTTCCATGTAGTGAAAGTGACAGTTCCGTACTGCAAAACACTTTCGGGACGCTCTGGAGTAGACTTCAACTTTAACTTCCTTAAATGTGACTCTAGCCACTTCAATGTTGACAGTTTGACTTCGATGACACAATCACATCTACAAATTGTATCGAAATAACAAACATATCTACAAGATTCCATCAACATCTAGTAGAGATATACATATTCTATCTCCATCCAATCCAATAAATATTAATAATTGTCCTGGAGGTACAATCAACATTACTTTTTGCAAATAATTTATACATTAATATTGACATTGCAAATATCATTAAGTACATTATATTGTTCAATAAATAAAATGTTTATAATTCTCTATTATTCATTTTCTTTCCTCAGTGTAATTGAAAAAGTTTTGGACCTTATGCGTCATCTAAAAAATGTTGTGTACGCCACGGCTGAACTCGTCTGTTGCTCACCTCGCAATTTACCGACTCGTCCAATAAAGTAACACTTTCAGTCCTTGGTATACAAATAACTCTTATTGAGGATGTAGCTGTACTCAACGGTTACGATAAGAGAATTGTGAATAGGTTAATTGACCGTCGTAGGTTCAATAAATTTCTGTGAAATGTGAAACCACTTTTTTCCAAACTCAAAGTGAAGTACAACAAAATAATTGCTCTAGTACTCTAGAAAATTTAACAGAGTGGGTTTTAAATTGGTTTATAAATCCAACTTCACATTAAAACAATTGTTGGCTAAGGATAAAATACCAAATTTGAAAATGAGTGGTATATATGAAATTGGCTGTAGTGATTGTGACAGAAAATATATCGGACAGACTAAGAGATCTGTTAATGTCAGGTTTAAAGAGCACATCGTTTAAAATAAGGACGGACCTAAAAATTGAGTATTGTCATCTGTCATAATAATACAATTAATAAATATCTAATTATGGAGGGTAGATGGGGGCTTAGCTTAAAAACTGTCCGCTTGTAGACGATAAATTATAATTCAAAATTTGACCAGAATGGCGCTCCTGTCGGACGAGATATCATATGAACATAGTTATTTTAGATAGAGTGAAGTTGTTACAATTTTTAGATAGATGTTAATATGACAAAAGCTATTACATAAATTATACATTTGATTACTTATAATGTTAGTATGTCTATTGAGCTATTAAAATATGACCAAAAATTATTAAAATTTATGTAATTTTTTCACAATGAAGAAATTAACTAAACAAATAGATTGTAACATCTTACCTCGGAATTGGGGCTAATTGTTACATCATCGGTTGGGCTGCCAGATGTCCCGTTTTCGACCGGACAGTTCTGTTTTTTCGAGGATCGTCCGGTTGAAAAATTGTTGGTAAACCGGATAAGCCCATATAATTATGAAAATTGTTGAAGGAGTTGAAGGAGTGCTTTGATTTCTTTGAAAGTGAATACAGGGGTGTTATTCGACACGTTCTTACAAGATAACTAAGTTCGTTTAAAGCACTTGATAGAGTACTCTCATCATGAGAACCATTAAAACGGTATTTCTTAGAACAAAGCTTCGAAAATTATCTTACAGTACTTTGGGGTATTTATCAGATCAAGAAAACGAAATTGCAAATGAGACCAATCCTACTTATAATGTATTTGTATTTTACTTATAATTTTACGGCGTCTATCCAATAAATTTTGCTTTTGCTAGAAAAACATACTACAGCAGCGTATAATCTGTATAATATATCTAATGATTAAATTCAGGAACAACCTTTTAAAAAAATAAGCGACCAATATTTTGGCATAAAAATACACATGGCCTTGAAGAAAGGCTATTTTTCAGAATATCATTCTAAACAATTTGTGACAAATGCTCTAAATGTGCATAGAGGTATAGCTTTGACAATAAGCATTTTAAGACTTTTAGTTATTTAGATTTATAATCCGGAATATTGCCCACTCTGGATCAATTAATAGATTTGTGGTTGATTTCTCCTTGGTAACATGAGCAACCTCCTGAAAATCTATACGAAGAACTGGCTGCACTGCACACCGTGTTTCCCGTACTTGAAGGTAAAACAGTAGATTGTGGTGTATCTTCTTGAAGAAAGAGGTAGCACCAAGTTTGTTGAAACTTGTGCAATATGTTTGTAGCATTCTCTTATCCGTGGCCTTCGTAGAAAGGATATTTAGTGTTATGGGAAATGTTTGGACAAACGAAAGAAATCGTCTCTCTGTAGAAAGCGTTGAGTGTGAGCTCTATGTTTTTTTCAACATAAAAAGTAGTTGCATCGAAGAAATAGGGAGTTATTGAAAACAGCGGCATCTATGTGAAATATATTATAAAGTGAAAAAAAGTTTAGTTACCTGCAAAAATATTAAATATTCTTTGTTTTTAAAATTTTTTATCATCGGGGCACAATGTTACGGTAGGTAAATAAACAAAATCATCAGTGATACATATTTTTTAATTAGTATTTCAAAACGATATAAACAATAGAGATCATTTTATACAGTCTTGTAACATTTATGAGTAATTATAATATCTATTATGGTAATTATTTAAGTTTTTTTTTGTAGAAAATCACTTTGGCAGGAACATTTTCAAATCTTATATGAAAACACAGGCTTAGTCTGCAAATAACAACTTGTAATAATTAAATTATTCACTTTCACTTCTTAATTAGTTATTTTAATGAACTTTTAGCAAACTAAAATACTTTGGATTCTAACATTTTTAAGGCACTTATATTATAGAAAGATATATAGTAATTTTTATAGAGGTAGGTAACAATATCACATACAAATATTAAATCAGTTTTCATTGGAATTGCAATTAATGCAATGGATATCGATAGTAGAATAAAACAATATTGTAAATTGAAGGTAGATATATTATGAACGTTCAAGGTTAAACATTTTGACAAAATAAGAAATGTAATCATCAGGAATCAAAAATTTCATAAAGGAAGCTTGGTTGAAATCGGGACACACGCACACAACGTAACAGCTCAGTGCTTGGCGGGTCATTGATTGTTTTTATCTAATGCCCGATGTTATAAGAAAACGAACGAGTCCAATTATGTCCATCAAAGAGTTTAAAATCTTTGTGAAAAACGCGTGTAACTTCTTACCCCTGTAACAACGTACCCCCCGCTCCCCTATGCAGCGTAAAAAAATTCAAATGACTAGAGTCGTTAATTGAATATTGGTATACAAAATCTAAACTATTCACGTAGTACGAAATAATTTTTTTGAATATAACCTACAAAAGCTACTTTGAGATAACGCTGAATATTAATTAATTATGGTTAATTTCTAGACAGAAAGTGTCAATTATCACTTCTTTCTCTGTCTTAATTCTTGAATTTCTAGCGCTTTATTTATAGTAGTGCCTCCCTAACGTAAAGAATTTGTTGGACACTTCCTGTAGCACAGAGATGGTTCTCTTTACCTCTACCCTCCATATATCTAATGTAAAATTGTTAAAAAATGTATCCAATAATAAAATATTTAGAAGCATTGAAATTTTAAAATTTAAGAACAGTTTATTTAAGGAAAAAGTGTACCTTACAGCCCACTCTATAGTTCAGTAGTTAAGGAATAAATGTTAAGATTCCTGCTAAGGAGATTTTCCCACAGGAATTATTTTTCGCGAGAGGTTAATTGGTGGGAAAATTAAATACAAAATAGGTAAGTCAAGTTAATAGGTTTTAGTTTACATTGAGGCTCTGAAGAGGATAACTTGGTTATCGAAACGCGTGTCAGACAGTGTAATTGTGATTGTTGGTGTAGTGGTAATAGTGTTCAATACCAAAAAAACCAGACTGTCCTAAACCAGAACACTTGAAATTAAAAAAAATAATAGGGGATTCAAAATATATTTGACCTATGAATATTTACATAATTAATGAAAATGAAATTTACATGATTTCCAAAAATAATTTAGAATTCTGTTCAGAAATGTCTAAAATGTACAGACATTTTGTTGAATTCTATTAAATTATTTATAAAATAATTGTTAATTAAATTTCGGTTTTGAAATAATGGATATAATCAAAATGACAACACCTATTTATGGATTGGAAAACCAAAATAGTTGAATTATAATAATTTGCATTTGTTTTTATTGTGAATATTTCTATGTCGATCTGCGAGTTCTTGGTTCTCTTCTTCCAGCAATTTTAACCTCTTACGAGCATCTCGAACAATTTCGTCAGTTGAACTGTCTGATGATTCAAACTGCTTATCTGAAATTTAAGTTAAAAATAAGTCTTATAACTATCTATAAACTATTTGTCCTTAAAATTAGTTTGAAGCTAAAATAAGTTGTATAACAACTTCACATTTTACCCACACTTCTCAATTTTATTCAAGTCTTTTCTTGTTTTACATATTCTTCTTTCTTTCTTCTTCTTTTATAACGCCTGTTCCTCTTCAAAATCTTTCCTCATCCTGGTTCTAGATTGTCACTCTACCTCTTTCGTGGTCGACCTCCACTCCTTGTTCCAATTGGAGATTTATCCCTTGCTAGTTTTATCAGTGTATTATCGGCCATTACATTTAAATGTTGGTTCAATTGCTATTTACGCCCCCATTCGTTAATGTTGTATACGTCACATAATCACATATAAAATTGTTTCCGCCTGAAAATTTCTCATTTTTGCTGTCTCCAAGAGTTGTTTCATCGTTTATGCTTCTGATGTATAGGTCATTATAGGTCTGATTGTCGCTTTATAAATGCGTGCCTTGTGTTTTTTGTTTTAGGTGTTTGTTCTACGCTCTAAAGGCATCTCGCGACCTTATTTGCTTTAGCTACTTTTCCTCTTACCTCGTCTTCTACATCTCCGTAACTAGTTATGTCAATTCCAAGGTACTTGTATTTCATGATTTGACCTTCTAGTTCCAATTTGCATCTAATGGGCTCTTTTGATGTTGTCATGTATTTGGTTTTTTCTGTAGAGATAGTCATACTATTTTCCTGTGAGATTGAAGATATTTAACTATCTTCATTTTCGGCACATATCATGGCGTCATCTACATAGCACAGTATTTTGATTTCTCTATCTTTGCCTAACCGTACCTTTTTTATAGTTTCATCCTTTATTATGTTGAATAAATTGGGCCTAGGCGAGTCTCCTCGTCTGATTTCACTGTTGACTGGTAAGGGTTTTGTTTGTTTACCATTAATGCGTGTTGAACTTGGCGGTATGATTCTCTCAGTGATAGATTTACCAGTAGGCTGAGTAGGCTGTAGCCTAAGGCGATATGGAACGATGTGGACGTAGTGAACCAAAATGCAGTAGAATCGATTCGGTCACGTATTTAGGCTATTCCGACTCTCTGGCTTCCTGACGAACCGACCAATGGCATGACGCTACAGCCTCGTTTAAACTCTGCTACCAAATATTTTACTGTTGATAAAGGAGGAGCAGTCTCACCCAGAATAGAATCAAGTTCAGCTTTTATATTGGTTGTGCTAAAGCCTCTCAAAGAAAAGTATTGTATCACATAACGATGACCAATTTTTTCCATGTTTAGAAATTCACTGAAAACGTTCACTATTGATAGCTACCAAACAAATACTGAACAACGTGGCGTCTTCAAACTTAAACCATATGCTGTATGGATTGGTAATTTTCAAGCAACTACCGCCATCTCTAGGTCAGGCCAGGTACTTCTGAGATCATCCCCGTATATTGGTTTATATTGTATTTATTTTTGTAAGAAATAAACGTTTTGTTTTATTTTTATTACAAAAAAACATAATCTCTAAATTGGCTCAGGCCAAAAAAATAGATTAGAAATTTATCGTAAATAGGGGACTTTTTAGGTGCAATTTAGGTATGAAAATTAAATATAAATTACATTTATAGTTATTGAAAAATTCAAAAAAAAGGTCTGGTTTTTAAAGCTTGGCGATACCCATTTAAATAAAAATAATTTTTTCCCTTTTGTTTCACATAAGAATTAAGTGCTTATTGATCAAAAATTCCTTGAATGATTTTTGTTTCCATGACATTTGATTCCTTAACTCACAATTTGGTGAGCCAGCTCTCGTTATTTCACCTAGCATACTCTCATCTAATTGTCTCAGCAATAAACTTTTCAAACAGGATTCAAGTGATCATTAAGTGTAAGAGGTTCCTGTCAAGAAGAATTTTATTTCCAACTTTCAAACTCCAAAAATTCCTTGAATGCCTTGAATGAATATTAAATCATAGTAAAAAACCATTCCATTTTTATTTTATTCCTCAACACACAATTTGGTGTGCCAGCTTTTGATATTTCATCAGGCATACTCTTTATCTAATCGTCTCAGCAATAAATCATTCAAACAGGATTTAAGTGCTCATTAAGTGCAAGAGGTTCCTGTCAAGAAGAATTTCACATTCAACTTCTAACCATAAAAAATTCCTTGAATGACTTTTGTTTCGATGACTTTACTAGAAGTGATGAATCTTGATGAGATGGGTGTTTGTTCCAACATCAAATCTTATTTAAAATCTGAATGGATTACTGCTGAGATAATTAGAATACGGTTTGACTTTGGAACAAGCACCAGTCTCATCAAGACCCACCACCCAGTCATCAAGAAATTTTTGTTGATTAAATGTTGAATAAGGAATACTTTTTGAGAAGAATCTGTTACATTTAAGAAACACTTGATTATTATGTGCAACAACAGGCACAAAATTATTTTTATAAATTTAAATAGGCATCGCCAAGTTTTTAAGACCTGGCAGATCTTTTTGTTTGAATTCCTTAAAAAATATGAATGCACCTAATATTTGATTAGTGCACCTAAAAAGCCCCCTATTTTCGAAAAATTTTTAGTCTATTATTTAGCTATTATGCTCTACTTTGATGGAACGTATCCTACACATTAAGCGGGGTCTTACTGTACTTTAATGTTTTGTTACTTTTTGTAAATTAAGTATACAAACAAATGAAATCTGCTTAAAATAAAAACCAATTACGTTTAAACTGATAGATCCTGTTTAAAATATCTTTACTTACTTGAAAATTTCAAATCGTTATCTAGTAATTCTGAAGGTAACAATGAGGAGGGAATTTCAGAATTTCCATTTAAATTCAATGAGCTGATTTTTTGCTGGAATGATGTAAATTCTAATAGAAGATTTTGGTACTTTGTTTTCCATACATTCATTTCCTCTAAATTTTTTTTATTTTTTCTAATGAGTTCCTCATTTTCGCCTTGAAGATCTATTATTAATTTACAGTTTTCTTTACAGCTTGTTCCACAATGTTCCAATCTACATTCTGTTTTTATACCTTTATCTAGACATTGTTCAGATAAATTTTTATTTTCTTTAGTATGTTTCAATGTAATAAGCTGCTCTTCTTTAGCCTTTTTTTCTTTTGTCACTTGTTTTATTTTAACTTTAAGCTCATTATTATTTTTAATAAGTTCCATCATTTTAATTTCCAGCAAGTCTTTCTTTTTCTTCATATCATTAACTTGCTTTTCTTTTAAAACAAGATTGTTCTTCGATTTGAAAATTGTTTTACTATAATGATCTTCAATGTTTTTTATTTCACTTAAATGGAGACCTTTGATTCTTTCTATTGCAAATGTTATATTATTCTGTGGTACATTCAATTTACATAAAATTGTTCTGAGTTTTCTAACAAAATCTATTTCACTGGACAAATCTACAAAACAATAAAAATATAAATTTAGTCCAACATTACAAACATTAGGTAAGAGGCAATGAATGTTTGAATAAACTGAGAATGTCTTGCCATTTATAGACTGATATCAATACCCAAGTAGAAGAACTAGTATTATTAACGAAAAATAATCGTTTATATAACAATTTTCTGAAGCTGGATAGTGCTCGAAAATAGTTAGAAACATATTTATACATTATTTAAAAGGCTCTTATTCATCTGAGTAAGACAATTTTACTCGACCGTTTTATTGAGGTGGTAAAAACATAATCTAAAGAACAATTATATAGAGCTACTGTGCCACCACATGAGAACTCTTTTCTAGCTACTATACAACTATAAAACTATTTTTTTTATAAGCCACTACTCAGTAATTATGTTATATCAATAAAGAATTCTAAGTTACCATATTTTTTCTTATTATTTGAGGAAGTTGCCAGTTTAAAAGCTGTATAAGGTGCATGTAAGATGAATAATTTAATATTAGAGAACTATGTACATTTTCTTCGATCATTTACATTATGGCGCCCATAGCATAAATATTGTTGGTCATGAAACGTTATAAATACCATCTCTTCACCAACATAATCCAGTTTACAGTGAAATCTCTCTAAGATAATTCCCAAGAAGGCGATACCCCATTGAATTTAAGCTAATTCGACAATTCATATAATTCTTCCAAAAAAGAAAATTGAAATTTAAGTACTGTTGAAGACTTTTATTAAAATCAAAGACAAATTTCTTGAAAATGGGCTAGTTCTGAATAAGTAAAAAAATGATCATATCCTTTCACCAAAATTTACTAACAAAATCCACTTTACTGTGTGTGAAACTGCTCTAAGATAATTCCAAAGAATACAATACCCCATTGAATGTAAGCAAATTCAACAATTCATATAATTCTTCCATAAAAGAAAATTGAAATTTTTATGACATTAATGATTTTCAATTATACTTGATACTGTCAGTTGAACATATTGAAACACTGTCAACTGCAGATTTTGTGGAAAAGAGGTCAAAAACACAATTTGCTAAGGCAGAATGTACCTGTGCCCTTGTATAAAAGTAAGCTCACATCAAAAGTGGAGGATTAACCCGATTACTTAATGCCATGGGACAGTATGCAAATATAGCTTATATAACCAATTTTAGAGATAGGGAAACAATAGATCTTTTGTAGAACATGTACACCCTCTTTTTAAAATTATCTAACTTCAATAATTCCTAGGAGCGTTACTTTGTCCTCTTTCATGTATTTTGACAAAAAGATATTGATCAAGTCCTCAAATCAAAGGTCAAACCAGAAAGATTATTAAATTCGAAAACTGACCACAGAAATTAATTATGATTCTGTCAAAATAAGATCAAAGTTTTTTTAATGAAATAACTAGATTAAAAGCAACTTTATCTTAACAAAATTACATTAGAAATATTCTTAATCATTTGAGTTTCAGTGATTTCAAGATTGCTTGTAGTAGAAAAAGAAACTTACCAACATCACTCATTTGTTTTTGATTCACATTCTCAAACACACATTTACTTAACACTGAAATAAGTGCTGAAAGAAATGAATTTCTCTCATTATTCATATAGTAGACATCAAGAATTTCTTTACATATATTGGAAGTTTTGTGAATGCCGATTAATTCCAAAATATTCAATATATTTTCCTTGTCAAATTGTAGAGTCAATTTATTCTCTTCATTTGCTATATTATCTGAAAATGTTCGCGAAAGTCCAGCTTCTGTATTAAATAGAGAAAGAGAATAATCACAGTTATTTTTCATTAGAAATTCGGCTACAATTAAACTTATTGCTTGTTTGGATAAACTAATTGTACTTGGGTGTGATTTTTGTACAATATCTCGACCTATTGAAGTATTTTTAATCACGTTTATCATTTTATATCTCAGACTGGTTCTTAACTCGCAAAGAATGCCTTTTTTCTCAAACCATGACGTTAACATATCCTGAAATTCTTGTGAGGATACATTTCTTGGGGAATCAGCAGCAGGAATTGCTGCAAATAACTCTTTCATTTTAAAAAATCATAGAGTTTTCAATTTATAAATTATTCAAACACTTTACACTTTAAATTTGAATGTAAACATTATCTTAACCTAAAAGTTCACT
Source organism: Diorhabda elongata (assembly GCA_026230145.1). Lineage (NCBI taxonomy): Eukaryota > Metazoa > Arthropoda > Insecta > Coleoptera > Chrysomelidae > Diorhabda > Diorhabda elongata. Next base: position 6,499,612 of record CM047928.1, read on the forward strand.
TGATTTTTCACACTAGAGGTTTAAAACTCAACAGGATATTAAATTTTGAAGTCTGCCGTTACCAAAATTTATTGATAATGTACATTTCTTTTATTATTAAATAGTATCCATGGTTATTACTCCTTTTTCGGATAAAAATATTTCTGTTTTTGAATATTGACGATACAAAATAGCTCCATCTCTACATTTTTTAATAAAGTAGTAAAACAGGCTCAGCAACATTGGAGTGTTGACAAAAATATGTTATATTATTAGATTATTTTCAATTATTATATAGTTATTCATTCCATGCATATATTGGTGATAACAGAAAAAAGTAAAATAAAGTGTAATTCTCCGACTAAAGAACTCCTAGCAATTTTTTAATTATTTTCTTGCACGTGGTATTACTGACAAAATTGTCAAACTGAAAGTTGATTTGTAAAATATTGATAAGTTTGTTTTTATTTTTTTAAGAAAAAGGGAATAAATAAGTGAGTTATTGACAATTAAAGCTTTCCTATGGCAAATGAAGGTTAGTTAAACTTTTTCAGCTATTATGCATGTTAAATAATAGTTATTCAACGTACCTACTTCTTGATAGACGGGGCGTATAACATTATATTATAAAAAATTTGAATTATTGGAATAAATTCAGTGTTTAACCAATAATGTATTTTCTTAACAAATCGTAAACTTATTTAAAGCTTAGTGACAATTCTGTTCTTCCCTAATTTATATTGTTTATTATTACTTCTATTGGGTGAATGTCCTACTTAATATTTCGATCATTTGAAGTATTTTATGTACTATGAAAAATTAGATAAATTAGTGTTGTGAAATATTTGTTATTTTTGAAAATTTAATAATGCTTGTTTTTTATTAAATCTCTGGAAAGTATTATTTATGTCTTAAAAATTAAGTCTCTTCACTATTGATGTCAGTCTAGGCTAGTTTTCCTCAAGTTTATTTCATATTAATATGTTAGTAATTATTGAGTAGGTGTCTATTGAATATACATAAATACAAAAGCAAATGACCCCGAAATTCCTCAATTTTCTGAAACAAATATGTATACCAATTAAAAGTGTATATAGAATTCATATTCATATCAATTCAATTAGTACTTTCAAAAGTATTATAACTACTTAAAAAATCAACCTATTCGCCTAGGAGCTGAGAAACCTTTTATAAAAAAATTAATAAAAGACTAATAATTATTTGAGAGGAACTCAATTTACCTGAGTCACTCAATTTCTTTCTCTATAAAAAATAAAAATAGGTAGATGGATGGATTGCACAAAATTACTGTTTAATAAGGGATGAAAAACTTATTTTTTACTGTAACTTATCAACTTACAAATATCAATATACCTATCCAAATTATACAAATAACTTGTTTATATATGTATTTTCATTAAACAGGTTTTTTTTTTCACCTACTCTGTGACTTTTGGGTACCATGTTGTAATTTTTGTGGTCTATTTATTATTATCAGTCCTTCTTGCTAAGCGTCCTGCCCATTGCCTTTTGAGGAATTTGATTCTGTGGGTGAATTAGTTGTTCCTGTCGATTTGTTACAAACTTATTTTGAGTTGATTTTTAAACTCGTATACGGGGGGTAATTAAAATTTAATACAAATTGCTTTTTCCTTTTTTTTTTTAAATTAGTGAAGATTTGAATTGAAGGAATAAAAGAAACGTCCATTCAACTCGAACAAATAGCTTGAAAAATCACTATATTTTTATTCATATTTTATTATCGACAGCTGCCACATGTCACTTTTAAAAAAATTTAAAAAGGCATGACGAAATAAGTTAAAAGTATGTAAATTTCAGAACTTCTCGCATTCGTCATTCTCGGGCTCTAAACGCATCCTAGTTTGATTATTGTAATTGAAGCAAACATTTTGCTTAAGACTTTTTTATTGAAAATATGTTTGATTCGTTATATTTGGAGAATTCTACACACTCAATCACTGAATCAAACTAGTTCTGAGTATCCAGGCTTCAGTTCCACATGAAGTACTGAATATAAATAAATTCTTACATTTTGTATCCACACAATACTAACTGTATAGTAGTCTGATAAACTGTATATGAATCACGAATAACTAGTTACCAAAATCTTTACATTTAGATGAACCATTTATGTTTATTTAGTGTTTGACTTCATTTGGTTGATTTCGACACTTATAAGTTTATGTTCCTAAATTTCTAGAACAAATTTATTTCATAATGATAATCATACTAGAGCTACTTTCATCTTGGCCTCCTTTAAAGAGCTTATAAGAAGAATTGTAATAAGATATATACAGGTATGACATCTCGAAATTCAAAATTTCGATGCACTCAACACAAAAGCGATACGTTGAAGAAACCAAAACCAAAACATGTAATAGACGAATATCAGTCTTCTCGTTTCTTCTTTTCTATTTTACACAAAATTAGCCTATACCTGTTTGAGTTTTTTTGCCAAAACAATGTCGGATTCACTATCTCGTAAATCTCATTATTTAATTTAAGACGAAATTCATGGAATGTTGGGATATAGGGAGAAATGTAAGTACGGTAGAGTTATGAAGGTATCTACACAGTATTTCAATTTAGTGAAATTAATATTAGTATATAATGTCAGATTCTAATTAATTATAGTGCTGTAATGTATGTGGGTGTATTTTTATGCTATAGTATATTGTCACTTATTTTCTGATTTTATATCAGACTTCAAAATAATAAACATTGTACCATTCTGTTTATTTTAAAGTTACACAAATGCTACTGATTATATATTATTTACTTTGAAATTATGCAATGCGGTCCATATATATGGAATAAATTCAATTATGTACTATGTGAATAAAACCTGAAACAGGTCCATTTTTATTATTAAATTGATAATTTCCAGTATGAAAATATTATCCCCTCCCAGCACTCCCTCTGAATTATAAGCACCCCTTCGAAAATTTTAAATAAGAAAGGGATTTTAGTACTCTGTTCAGCAATATGAAGTTTCTCAAATTTGGTGCGATCATAACTGAGAAAATCAATTTTTAAGATGTAAAATTTTGATAATATCTCTATCACAGCACTTTACGTGGATTGAAGATAATAATGCCGCTCTCGCTCAATATCCTAAAAAAGTGAACGTTTGGGCTGATATCATTAACAATAAAATTATTTGCCATTATTTTTTTGAGGGCATATAAAATAGTGAGGAGTATCTAGATTTTTTGATTAATTTCTTAGTGCTTACATTACAAATACTTTTTCCTGAAGTTAATCATCCAAATGAGATAGATAGATCTATTCACTACCAACAAGACGGAGCTCCACTGCATTTTGCACGTACAGTGAGAAATTATTTAAACGAGGTTTTTCTCAATAGGTGGACTGGAAGACGTGGAACGATCGAATGACCTGCTATATCCCCCGATTTGACTCCTCTCGATTACGTCTTATGAGGTTATTTAAAATTTAAAGTATAGTTTAACAGACCAGACAATATTGCTGATTTAAAACTTAGGATAGCGGAAGAAATTGACAAAATAACCCCTGTGGTCATACAAAATGTTGTACCTACGAGAATTCCAAAATCGCCTCGGTTATTGTCAAGAAGTGAATTTTGAACATTTCATTTAATTGTAAAGTACATTGAAAAATACATTCTGAATATTATGGGACATTATTATCTTCATTCCACGTAAAGTTTTGTGACAGAGATATTATGAAACTTATAGATCTTAAAAATTAATTTTCTCAGTTATGATACTTTATATTGCTGAACAGACGACTAAAATCCCTTTCCAACAAGGTGTCACTCGACCCCCATTCTTATTTAAAATAAAAATCGACCTGTATGAAGTTTTTTTCTCATAGTACATAAAAACGCTAAAATTGAATTTATTTTATATTTCTTACTCTATATTCAAGAAAAATTGCTTTGAAAATAGTTTTGTAGACCAGTAAATGTCCGTATCTGTTAACAAATTCTTCATCCTAATTTTGAGTCTACAGTTTAGTATTCGATTATCTCTAAATTTTGAGGAGGAATTCTGTTCATTCACATAAATAAACGAATATTTAATGAAGTACAGTAAGACCCTGCTTAAGGCGGGGGCTTCATCAAATAAGAACGTAATGTGAAACAGCGCTAAACCAGGCAATCTTAACATAATGGGGTTAGGGGAAGACGAATAGAAAATTGGTTTGGTATTAAATTTAATAATGTTTTTTTTTTGATAAAAATAAAACCAAAAATTTATTTCTTACAAATATAATAACAATATAAATGAATATACTTATAAAAACAAATAAAATTCAGTCAGTCAGATCATTCAGTCTATTCTCTATTTCCAATTTTTTGCCTTTTTGTCAAGAAGGCATCTAATGTTGTTTGCGTTTTTCTTCTGTTAGAAATTGTTGATAAGTGGATAAAGCATCTACAACACCCCGTCTTGCGTATGAACTCCTGTCAAAATTTGGATAATTTTCAATAAAGAGGTCCATAATTTCAGTAATAGTGGTCAAACTCCTTCTTACAAACACTATCGAAAGATCTTTTTGCTCTTCTTCGAAATCACTATTATCAATATTTTTATTTTTTTCTTGCTCAGTGTATTCCTTAAGGTCATCATTAAAAAGACTATCTGCTGTTTCTTGAACCATTTATTTGACGTTTTCCACATTTAGATCATCTAAGATCATCTGTTCAATGTCTTCGCTATTACTTAATCTGGCCAAATGTTTTTCCATGCTCCTTTCAAAGATATTTCTCTTATCTCATTTCAAGAGAGGTTTATGTTTTATATAGTTTTCATGATATTGTAGTTTTTCCAAAATTCCTTTATTGATTACTTCTTTTCTCCGTTCGTTTTTCAAACACCTTCTTAAATGGTTATTGGTTAGATTAAGACAGTTGTGTGTGAAAACCACTTCGATTGGAATGCATGTTGTTGCAAGTCTCATAAATTTGTTGGGTGGCTTGGAACATTATAAATTAATAGTAGTGCCCTTTGTTCTAGTTTTTTAATTTCACAATAACATTTAACAGACGGGCAGAAATGTTCTGGAAACAATCCTGGAAAATTTCATAGTTATCCATGGTTTATTATTATACTCCCAAATTAGAGGAAAAGTTGACATAGATATGTATGTAAAAGTCAGAGCCGGACTTAGAGTCATCGTGGCCCCCGGGCCAAAATACTTAAGGGGCCTATGTAAGGCGGGCGTTTTACGTGAATTCTTACATCAAGTTGATTTTTCATTATAGTCAATTTATTCATTATTTCTAACTAAAAATAGTACAAAATTACGTTCGTAGCGGGGAAGCGTAGTTTATAACTCGTCGTTGTGATTTTAAAAAATAAATCTACGATATCATGCATTGGGCGCAACTTCGAGCTTTCATTTTTTTAAATATGATTTTTCGGAACTTTTAAAATGATTGCGCATAAAAAAATTTATGTTGATTCTGAACATTCGCTTGCATTCATATGTTTAAAAATCAATCATATGGCTCGTCGCGAGCCCCCCCCGCAGCGGGGGCCACCGGCGCACGCCCGGGTTGGCCCATGCCTAAGTCCGGTTCTGGTAAAAGTGTTCTTTAGTGTAAAAGCGAACTTTCGCAGCTTTAAATCCTAACTCTAGTTTCTCTTCACGGGATGGAAATTTACTTCACGGGTTCATTTTGGCATTCTTTTCCAAAACAGGTCTGTTTCGTAAATATTGAAAACCAATTCTGGAGTATAGTTTCCTTGTTCAATTATTGTTTTTAATGTCGCTGCGAATTTAGCTTTCGTGTCACCACTTGCTGTTTCACCGGTAATCTTTATGTTGTGAAAATTATTTCGATGTTTAAATCTATTAAACCATCCTCGATTAGCAACGAAAGTTTCACTTATATATGTCACTTGCCTCCGCCCGAATGTAATTAAATATTCTTCTTATTCCATTATGATACATTGGCTTAATGGCATATTGCGTTCAATTTCGTCGTTAATCCATACAGAAAGTCATTTTTCCATTTCCTCTATTATGTTATTTCTAGAATGCGTAATTCTAGTTGCAGAGCTTGAAGTAGTTGCCGTTGTCGATGACAGTATTTTTTCTTTATATTTAAGAATTGTCCTTATTGTTGAAGTTACCAAATTCACTACAGCACTAATTTGAGGTTGACGTTCACCAGAATCTAATCTTCTAATCACTTGCATTTTAGTTTCCAGTGAAATGCTTTTTCTGGTTGCTTTCTTTTCTTGTTTTCTGTTATTATCACTCATGGTAAAAAATAAAGATCATAATATTTGTCACTCTATTAATGGTTATAGTTAATAAATTAAAATTTATAATAATGTCAACAAATGTTTCAAACGATAAACCAATATAACTTTTCGGATATGTTATTTGGAAACCTAGCGCTGTACACCTTTTTGGGGGAATCTCCGGTTGAAATAAAAGAGCACTAAACCGAAACAGCGTTAAGCGGAGTCTTACTGCCAGGTAACTAGACGTCACCGGTTCTTCATAGCTTTGAGAGCGGCAACAACGCTAGCATCTGCCAAAATTGTAAAACTACCAATAGTATTGTTGTTAGCATTAACTGATTAAAAATGGTTTTCCTCCAATAAAATGCATTGTTTCAATAAATTGGTTAGTTAGAAATATATTCGTTAGAATAACCAGATCAGCAAGAGATAAAACACAACCTCATAACACGAACATAATGCTAGTGAGGTTCTGTTTGATATAACCATATAAACAAAACAAAAATGTAATCATAATGACGTAGCTGGTGTTCTAGCAGCTGATAGTTTGTTTACAAAAACATGAGCATGTCACAAATCTTCTATTATTCTAGTAACCTTGTACCTGAAAATTGATTCTTGGAGTGAAGACGGAGCATCAGTATTATCTGCATGTGTCATAGTAGATATTTCATTGTAGATAGGAAAACTCAGTAAACTAGATACAAACATGTTTTCCTGTCTTACCTCAGACAATCTTATATATTAAAAAAATTGATGATTTCCATTCCGAATCCGTTCAGGCGTTCTACCCAACCGATTTGCTTAATTTTTTTTTCAATTAAAGGTATTGATGCACATATCAGCCATCAACCATCGGATTTCATCTAATTTTCACCATTCTCAAGTTATACTCAAATGCGATTTCCCCCTGTACATTACTTATGGGAGTTTTTCACATACACACGTTCTATTCAAGATAGAGACTTCGTTTTGGTTTAAGAACACTCCCTGAAACACCTTCTTTCTTTTGAGTTTTTGAACACTTAAATCGGTTGAGTTGGAGAGGAGCTAGGCGCGGACATTCAATGTGGAGTTTGGATTTTTGTAGGTTTTTGGCAATTTTTCTACATTCACAGATCTATATCTCAGGTTTTAATATAGCTACAGAGTTCATTCTTTTCTATTATAATGATTTCTGATACTTATTTAATGGATTCGATGCGAGCGAAGCCGCGGGTAAAAGCTAGTTAGTATTATTATTAATTAAATGTATTTTAGATGGAAATGAAAATGCTTAGAAAAAATTAGATTTTAACAAAATGTTACGCGTGTGACTATTTACCTCTCTAAATGCTAAATTTCAAATGACAGTGAAAGGAGATGAAATGAACTGTGCTTTTAATGCTTTCAATTTTTGTCATACAGAGTAGAAAATTGTTCGATTGATCCTCGAGTTTTTATATTTCTACTAGATTTTATTCTATCTTACACTACTATTTCATTTAATTGTTTTTTTGGAAAATAAACAATCCGTTTTTCCGTTATATGGCTCGACTCACTTTTACTTCTTTCTAGAATCCCAAATTACTAATTCACTGCACCAATTTTTACTGTATAGGAGACATCAAAGATAATTCACTACAAATGAAGAAAAAAATCAAAAGATCAACGAAACATTTGTTGGTGTGAGTTTATTATTTTTGAAGGCGATTTTTGAGTACCATCGATTGATATTTTTGACTTAGTAGTTAAAAAGAATGTTTTAAATATATTGTTTAATAATATTTAGTCTATGTGCAAAAATACTTTGCGAAGCATATCTATGTAAAATAAGTTTTACTAGACTATCACATTCTTCTTTAAATACTTTGCTGTGGTTTGTTTATCATCAAAATCAAATAATATAAAAACAAGATTCGGGAGGAGTACATACACTGGCAGTTGCTTGGACATTTTAAATTAATATTCCTAATCTACATTTTAATAGATCTAAAGCTACTGTCGTCCTAATATTGTTTTTCAACATATTTTTGCATGTATTTGAACGAAACTTTTTTCCATTCCCATTGACGTAAAACATAAAAACGTATCAACCAGTTCTACAACTGAGAGAGAAAGAGATCCGTTGGGTATATTTTGGGTGAGGTGAGGAAATTATTTTATAGAGGGGAAGGCTCATTGGAATTAGCCCTGATATCGGTTTGTGATTGCGCTACGTCAGCTTGAAAAAAAAACGGACGACCAAACGTGGCTCGAAGAAGAAGAAAAGAAACGGTTCTGTTTTTTTTTGTGTTTCTGTTTGTTTTTTTTTTTGTTTTTTTATTTATTTTTAATAGGAACGCGGGTAATTGACAGGTATAGCTGCGGTTGAACCAGGTTACAGAAAAACCGCGAAAACCTGCAGCACCGACGATTTCTTCAGGTGTAGAAAAACGTTAACCTCACAATTTATTTTTGATCTGATGGAATAAGAAGAAATCATTGGGTGTCAAACTGGGACTGTACGGCAGATGACCCATAAATTCAATGTTTTGACTATTCAATGACTATTTTGTTTGAACTGATGTTTGAGAACTCGCATTGTCGTGGTAGAGAATGATTAGTCTTCTGCGATTGTTTTTCCTGATTTTTTTGAACATCTCTAGCAAACAAATGCTGGTGTACAATTCAGAATTGACCATTATACGTTGCTCTAATAGAACGGTGGTGACGTGTTCAGTTATTCCGAAAAAACAGGCGACCATTTGCCTCGAAGTACTTCGTGCGCGAACAACTTTTGTTGGTTTTGAAAGATCCATACAGTCGATTTCTTTGTATCAATCGACAGGAGAGTTTTTAAAAGCGATTGTCAAATTATGCTGTATCCAATCCGAGAAAATCTTTTTGTCAGGCAAATGTTCATGCAATATTGAATGTATGCGAGTAGAACTAATGCCTAAATATGCTTCAATCTCACGATATGCCAAATACGATTTCAATATTAGTTTACGCACAGCATCGATGTTTTCTGACACAACAGCCACTTTTGGACTACCCTCACGAAATTAATCCTATAGCGAAGTGCGACCACAATTGAATTCGAAAAAACAGCGAATCCCGGTGGCTAGAGATGGTGCTTCATCCACGTCGTCCAAGTCATAAAAGATCATCGTACGAAAATGTTCGTGATTTTATTCCATTTTTTGACCAAGATCAATGTTTGAAGTATCTGTAAATAATTCAAATAGCACTCGTATGGCCACACGTTCTGAGTACCACCATTAAAAACCTCAAACTTTCTGATGGCAATCTAAGATTTCACATATTCACATCGCTATTGCCATATTTCAAAACTTAAGTAGTTACCTTTGTATACAAGGGCTCTAGTAAAACATTTATCGAAGAAAACTGATAAACAAACTTTCTATTTGACATTTAACAACTTTTTTCAACAAGATCAACTACACGGGTATCGTTTACCGAATAGGAAAGAATAACCAAATTCCCAATACTGTAATTTGGAGGACTGTGAAATATTCTGAAGAAGGAGCTTCTACTGAGACTTTCACAAAAATTGACCGTCCAATTATGTAACTAATGATGAGAAATCCCTGGACGTCATATAGAGTTTTGTAGAAAATTTTTGTACAACTTTAGAAAAATTACATTGCAACCTGATGTTATTGTAAGATCCGAATGTAACATAAAAACGAGTAAGTGTTATATTTTTAAAGCAACAATAATACAAGAATTATCTAAAGATTTATTGATTTTGTGCAACCAGAATGCAAAAGGTAGATGCAGATATTGGACTGATACCAATCCTATATGGTTGAGGAAATATAAAACGCAAAAGCCTTTAAAAATCACTGGTGCTTGGAGAAGGACGAAATTGCAAACCACCACGTCATAGGTAAGTGCTTAGCATTTGCACATCCGAGGATCGAATACATGGGAAAGCCTTACAGTTTACCCAGTGACGTTAAAAGTTTCAAACCAAGTTGCTTGATTGAATTTTCTAAGAACATCGGCCTGTGGTTTTTACTAGGGTAAGACGGGTCTATCAGGAGTCCTATGTGCGGAGCCAGGAGGTTCACTACTGCCCTTTGTCACAATTATGAAATTTTGAAAGTTAATATTTCGGCAGGTATTACCGGCATCACTGTTATTGTACCACTGTTTGTAAAAGGCAATTAAAAACAGCAAAGTATTCAATTTTGTTTAGAAATTCCTGAAATAAGATTGCATGATAACAATTTTAATAACTTTTGGTTAAAGCGTAATGGTGCATCACTACGCTTTAATGTTACTTTGAAATAATTACTTCAAGTTTTTTAAGATCGATAGGTTGCAAGAAGGTGTACAATAAAGTGGCCAGTGAGATCCTTTACACGATTTTTTCAAGCGATATTTAAATAAAATCATTAGCAAGTTTACTTATTTTATGAACACACTGTATATTGGTCCAAGACTTCCGCAGTAATTTTGAAATTGTTGTAGATTATTCTTTATCGTCATAACCTCAGTTGGTTCAACTACATTTGGCTTCAAAATAACTTTATCATCTTCCAAGATAGTGAAAATAACTTGTTGTTAGTGCTGCATTATGTATTGGACCCCCTTTTATGTAATTTTTCACCACCAATAAGTAATAGATGGACAAAAATGTTGTCATAACAAATTATTGTTCTAATGATGTGTCAGTAATAAACAATTATGATATTGTTCAATAAATATCCAGGGTCACGCCTGCCCTGCTTCCTAGGCGATAGGAAAAATCAATAGCTTAACTTTAAGGGGTGCGCGGAGTATTCAGAAACTGCTTTCTCAACTCCCCTAGTCGATCACAGTAGCTGAAGGCCTTTAAAAATTTCTCCACAGTAATTTCGATGAAAAAACGCGTAAAAAAATATATAATTTTTATTATGTGAATGTGTGTCAGTAGTCGTTAATTTTTATTTACATATTTGTATATTTTGAAGAGCTACTCTAATTTTCCGATATATCCGATGTTGAGGAATTTGTACCATTTCGGTAAGTATTCAGACATCTTGAAAATTTTTTATACATAACTGACCAACCTCTATATACCCTATTTGATTGCATGAAATTGTCCATTGAAAAATTGTTGGAATAATTTTTGTCAAAATTAATAGTTTTTTTGTTGTAACCTATATTCCGGTGCATTGACAGTCTATCATATTGATTTTGAGTTGTTAAGTAATCGTCGGTATATAGGTGATTAGATATTTACATAGATACGTGTCTCTAATGTGATTTTTCTTATTATTACTCGAAATTTGTACAAAATAAGTGATTGATTATTAAATATTTCGAATAAAACTAATCAATAACCCGTATCAGTTACTTCATTCAATATTTTATCAACAAAAGGGTAACTTATCCAAAGATTATATGTATGTAATGGTGAATGTTTCAAGCATAGTGTTAATAGTACTATAGCCATCACTCGCGATTATATTTTATACCAGATCCACAACTATCAGGAAAAAACATAATATATTATAGTATTCCATGTAGTAGAGGTACTTGTAATATCGTTCGGATTTGTTCTTTATGTTGCCGTCTTGTAACTTCCGGCAACGGCTCTCGTCCAAGTTTTCCTCACAGCTGTGATACCACTACCTCCGCTCACACAAATGGTTGTTGATGATCAAGGAAATCAGTGACCCGAATGAAATGTAGAATCTTTAAGTTGGATCCCCAAATGTTTGAATGTTGGCCAAAAGCGTGCAAGGGTAGAAGTATCGCGTTCGATATGTGCTCGATTTGAAAACGATGCAGACTTCTTAAACCGAATTGTTACTTTGGATGAGACTTAGGTACATTTCTACGATCCAGAAACAAAGCAACAATCGTTGGAATGGCGACACTCTGGTTCTTCAAGACCTAAGAAGTTTCTTGTCCAAAAATCTGCTGGAAAAGTTCTTGCTTCAGTTTATTGGGATTGCCATGGAGTAATCATGATTGATTTTTTGGATACGGGTAGAATAATAACTGGAGATTATTATTCGACATTACTGATCACTCTACGGAAAAAAATTTAGGAGAAAAGACGCGGAAAGCTATCCAAAGGTGTTTTGTTTTTGCAGGACACCGTCCCTGCGCACAAATCTCATGTTGCCATGCAAAAAATTCGTGATTTTGGGTTTGAATTACTAGAACACCACCTTATTCACCAGATTTGGCTCCGTCAGACTACCATCTCTTTCCTCAACTGAAAATAAGTTTAAAAGGTCGTAAATTTTCTTTCAACGAGGAGGTGATAAAAGCTGTGGAGGTCTTGCAGAGCAACAAAAAACATTTTTTTAAAGGTCTAGAGACTTTGCAGGTTCGCTGTAATAAATGTATCGAATTAAGAGGAGAATATGTTGAGTAATAAAATATTATGACATTGAAATTTTGTTTGGTTCTATAGTAGGCTAAGAATTTTTCAATATATCTTCGTATTAATAGCACAAGTTCTTTCTTATGTCAGTTACATTAAAATGTCTTTGATCGAGAGATCGAGAACTTGACATAGTTTGCATTTTTCAAAACCAAAATATTTCACGCGGAAACTATAGCCGAATGTGAACTAGGAATACCATATCTGAATCTCTCAAGAAAATGAATATCCAGAATTTTAACCCGGGAAATAACAGAAATACTGGTAAGAGTCAGTGTTTCCGTAAGAAAATTAACGCGTGAATACCATACTTTAAAAGTACCGTATCGAGGGAATTAACGAGAAATTGTCAAAATACCGAAAAAGACGAGAGTGTCCTAAATATACTCAAAACCAATTAACACGGATACCAATATGTTGTCGGAATTTACGAATTGCGAGTAATTGTTATGGGCGATGAAAAATAATTAGTGATTTTTTAAGAGTTATAGGATTTCATTTTGAAAAAAACCACAAAAATTTGAAAAAATTGATGAAATCTTTATTAGAATTGATAGAACGATCAGTAGAATTTAATGTTTGAAGATGATTTCACGCAAATGTTGGCCGCGGCTCCGCTTTAGATAGCCCATGTGCAGGTCCAATTTTGGCATACTCTCACCAACATATCGGAATAAATGCTTTAATATTGGCTTCCAGTGCATCAATCGTTGCTGGTTTATCCGTGTAGACATTAGCCTTAACATGGTCCCAAAAGAAATAGTCCAAAGGCGTTAAATCACATGATCTAGGCGGCCTATTGACGGGCTCCAAACGTGAGATGAACTGTTCAATTCTTTCATTTTGGGCAGAAAAAATCGTCAATCATCACACGGTAGCGTTCACCATTCACAGTAACGTACCGGTCATCGTCGTTTTTGAAGAAGTACGGCCCGATGATGGCACCGGCCCATAATCCACACCAAACAGTAACTTTTTCGGGATGCATTGATAGCTTTGGCAATGTTTCTGGCTGGTCTTCACTCCAGATGCGGCAATTTTGCTTGTTGACTTATCCATTCAACCAGTTCGTCACCGAACACAATTTTTCGATAAAAAAGTGGATCTACCTCCAACTTTGCCAGCTCCCATTCACCAAATGTTAGACGTTGTGGGAGATCGTGTGGCTTCAATTCTTGCTCCAGCCTTTCGCAAAATTTTCTACGTAGTGGAGTAACAAGAGTCCAATTGTTGCGAACACCAAGGAATCGACATTTCATGGTCATCAGTAACACTGGTCGATACAGACGCAATATTTTCTTCGGTTCTAACTGTACGTTTGCGTGTTAGTGGTTTAATGACCACTAGTGTAAACTGAAATTTCTATACGTTCAATTTATATAAATTGTTCAAACTATTTTTTTCGTCTTATTTCTTTTTCCTAAGTTTCATTGCATCTGTAAATTTAGACCTGTCACACTAAATTTAGTTTCAATTTTTAGTTATATCAAACAATTACTATCGATGCGAATGAAATTTTGTCAGTTGTACAAAAAAACTGCATATCTTCCATGAAGACATTGTTTCTGTGAGCTCTTGTTAGTGTTTTTTGAAGATGACTGTGGTAGGGTTCATTATCCATGTAAATTCTTCAGAGTTTTTCACTAGATACATATTTTTCAAATGATTAAATTTTATTGTTTCAATTTCATTTAGTACCTCGAAGTTCGTTTGTACGTGAGGGATGCTTCTTAAGTTTTGAACTAGACAAATATTTATAATTATATATGGCTTTATTGTTTTCCAAAATATTCTCCATTGAGATTATCACACTTTTGCATCCGTTTGATTCAATTTTTTAAGCCTTTTTTCCATCACAGTTGAGGTATCTCCAAAACATGTGATTTGAACGCAAGAACCGCTTCTTCAAGTGTAGGACGGTGACCTCGCAATTTATTTTTGATCTGTGGGAATAATAAGAAATCATTGGGTGCCAATTTGTTTGAACTGATGTTTAGGAGCTCGAATTGTCGTTGTGAAGAATGATTCGTCTTTTAGCTTTTCTGTAAAACAAATGCTGTTGTATCATTCAGACCGTTCTACCTTGCTCCGTGCTACCTAATGGAGCGAAGAACTTTTGTTGGATTTGGCACATATTGAAAGATTTATTCAGTGCATATGCATAGATCCATAATTCGTCGCATGTCATGTCTTATAGACGTCTTTTGACATACCGTGATTGAAATTTTTTCATATGCGAATAAATATTTGTGTCATCCAACTGTTCATTAACTCAATCTCACGGTTTGTCACAAGACAATCCCATCAGTTTACGTTCACGCCGATTTTGGACGACCCTCACGTGCTTTTTCTGAGTGATTATCAAATTATGCGGTTTCCAACGCTAACAAATCTTTTTAACAGTCAAATGTAGAACTAATGGCCAACTATTCCTCAATCTCTCGATATGTCACATGACGATCTCTGTTGTGGCACAACAGCCGATTTTAGACAATACTGTGGCGAAGTGCAACCACGATTGAATTCGGGAAACCAGCTAAACACGGTGGCTTCATCACCAAAAGTCGAAGCGAGTAGATCGACACACTGCTGATAGTTTAATCCAAGTCTAAAGTCATAGAAAATAACGAATGATGACAATGTCAGATTTGACATATTCATATCAGTGTCACGAAATCTCAAAACTTAAGTTGCATCCCGCGTAGATTGCAGAAAAGTCCAAGTATTTGCTATTTATAAAAAGTTAGATTGGATTAGATGAGTTAGGGCATCAAGGCCGTGAATTTACTTCGCTAACACTTCAACCTATTGATCTATTTTGTGATGTTTACTTTAGGTAGCAATGACTTGAGGCTATGCGGCTTACCTCTTCTCGCTTTAAGAAGCTTTAATATAAGTACCGTAGGCTGTGTCTATGAATATCCTTGCACTCACAGAGGAGGTATTCAGCTAATTGGTTTCGTGCAGAGCTGTCGTTTCTCTGATGTTCTTTCGATGGTAATTTATTGGACAATGTCCATTGAGTATACCAGTAACTCTTCTAAGCTCATCTTTGCTTTGCATTTCAATCACTATTTTTCTATTTTTTTTTTCTTGTTTTTCCACTTTTTTATATTCATGACTTGATAGCTTTTCAGGAAACCTAAAGTTGAGATACTATGAAAGAAGTTGTTCTAGCTTTGTTAGCTAGGGGATCAGCTTGATCATTACCGTGCATTTCGGTTTGTTGTTTGCTCCCAGTACAGAAAGACACATCGAACACAAAGGGAATATTAGAAACCACCTAAATGAAAATAGTGCGCAGGATCGTTGGAAAGACACTTTTTGACAGGGATCGAATTAATGACGACAGAATGGTCAAAATAGCTAGAGACAAGTCGCGCTTAGGGCGCCGAAGTGTTGGAAGACCCCGCAAGAGATGGAGCGACAACCTCTTTAATAATTAAACGGCAGAGGATATGAGGAAAAACAAGCATTTTGCTTACATTAAAGAAAGAAGAAGAATATGTATGCTTACAAACTGACACCCAGTATTTTGTGTTTTTTCCAGCTCATTAAAACTTAATTATTTCCTAAATAAACTTGAATGATAATCCAATTTAAGGATTAAATTTGAACGAATAATTTCTAAAAACTAAATAATTTAATAGAATGAGGACAAGTCTAGGTTCCTTTGTTTTTGAAAGGCTACTTTATAGACTATTATTTCTATTATAGGGCCTCTTATATTAAGATCGATAAATATAAAATGGCTCTTGGGAGTAAGACGTAGCCAAAAATATTATCCTTATCAGATTAACAGCACGAAACCAATTTGGTTTTTCTAGTGCCTATTATTCGATTTATCCATTTCTCTTGTTCATTATATTGTGTGTTCCATTTGAGGCGATAGTAAATAAAGTCTTTCAAATTATCAGTAGATGGAATGGAAGAAGATAGTAGAAATTACGAAGTTATTATAGCAAAGTATTTACACCCCTTTCCAAAAGGATTTATAGTCCGGGAGCCAGTAACAGATTTGTGCGACCAATTTTACTTGACCTACAATTAATGGAATCATTTAGCCCGTTGAATGAATAAAATAGCTGTAAATATATCAGCTAACGAATTTTCCTTTCGGTATACAGCGAGCTAATTTTTTTTTACTTTAGGTACTATGTCGACCATTATTTGACAGTATTTCAATCGGGCTGAAATAAGTTTTAAATGAAGAAATAAAACTATAAAATAATAGAATAAGTAATAATATGTCAATCAATATTTTATTCATTAAAACCCAGCTGTTAGTTTTTTTTTTCGTTTTGGCTCCTGCTACTTCCATCATCCCAGAATTCACTTTCAGAATCACAGTCATATTCCTCCCTTAGGCCCCTTTCACATCAAACGAATCCGAATCAATCTGGATCACTCCGAATCAAGTTGAATCTGATATATATATATATATATATATATATATATATATATATATATATATATATTCTTTAACTTTTAAAATTAATAACTCCACGTCCATCTCGTATGGTTGTTGATTCAAGACTGACCGGACGAGGAATCTGACAGGTTGAATCAAGTGCGACCTCGAATTAAACCTGTTTGAACCAGATTCGTCCGGTCTGAAGGCGGGAAAAGAGTCCCTTCACATTTAAACGGAACGCTCGAAGCCGAATCTTGGTCAATCAGATTCAACTGGATTCGGAATGATTCTGATTGATTCGGATTCGTTTGGTGTGAAAGGGCCTTTAGACTTTCCTTCACGAAGATAGGATTGGAATTCCAATCGTGCAAACGATAATCGCGAATCCCGTGAATATAAATTAGTTATTCTAAAATACAAATTGTTGTTTTTAGTGCGTACACATACGAGGTATGGCTATTAGATAACGAAACTGCGCGCCTAGTGGGTGACCTAGACGGGTGGAGTAAAAAACGAGTAGTGCGTTGGGTATTTAGATATTTTGTGTATGCACGTCCCAAAACACGTTTCCGTCACTATTATAGTATTTGTGTAGTAGCGATTTGAAAGAACGTATTTCTTTCTCGTGCCGAAAACCATGTGTGACGAAAAACAGGAGCAGCGTATGAATCTCAAATTTCTCGTTAAATTGAAAAAAACTCCGATTGAGTGCGCGTGTTTTTTAGTGGTGTAAACGCTTTAGTGAAGGCCGAAAAAATTTTACATGAGAAATTACACATGACAAAAGTCTGTGCGAAGTTTATGTCAAAACATCTAGCTTCTGACCAAAAGCTCTTGCGTCAACGGGTCTGCTTAGATTTTCTTGAAAGATCTGCTTTGAAAGGGATCCGATTTGAGTCGATGGAAGTGGTAAAGCATAAAACGGCAGAGCTCCTAAAGCCCATCACCTAGAAAGTTTTTCAGCTTTGCTTTGATCAAAGGAAAAAACGTATAGAAAGGTGTGTGGCGAGGGAAGGGGAGCATTCCAATGTAGAATAATTTTTATAATAAAACCCTTTGTCGTAACCAGTCTCGTTATTTAATAGCCAGACCTCGTACTTTTCAATTTATTTACCTATTTATGTTTCTCAAACTAAGAAAGATAAGAGAAATAGAAAAAATGTACAGAATGTTTCATTCTAGATAATTTTCAATGAGAAATGAGAAATAATTATGAAAAAATTAACTTTTACATAAAATTTGTTTGTATCTCGTAGTTACAAAAATTAAAGCCGATTGAAATTATGTTGAAAAAACCTGGTACTTGTTGTTGATGTAGAATCACCCTGTACTTTTGAAATATCGCGATATCCCCTATTGTGTTTCCTTTATATCTTTCATCTGTTGTTGAAAAGAACAAAATTTCACTTCCTTCTGGCCTTTATAGACGCTCGAAGCGACAGTCTGACTGGCACGAGGACTTTGCCCTCTTTATTCCTGTTATCCTTTGGTGCTTCTCATTTTCGTAAAATGTTTTTGCTTATTTGGAACCTACTTTTAGTCAACTTCTTCTATAAGTAGTTTCCAGTTTGACATGGATGAACCGATTCCAAAATGGGTTAAATATCAACGACTGACGCCACTTAAAGATTTATGATCATAACGTTCGCCTTCACGAGAACATGTATAAATACTTTGTTGTAATTTATTTCAGTTTAATCTGATCTATTGGAAGTAGAAATTGAATTGAAAAATATTAATAGATGCTGTATAATGAATAAAAATGTAGTACAATGGATCGTTAAATTCTAATGTAATTAATTATTGGCAAGTTCATTTTTTTAACTTTATTGAATAACTAGTGGAATGATTATGATAAACAAATGAATAAATAACATTTCTTAACTTAAACAAGAATTACGGATTAACTTCTCATTCTTCCATCTTTCATAGTCTCATGAGTCCTGCCTTATTTCCATTAGCACAACTATTAAAATTCCATATATTACTAAAAACATGTTAGGAAAGAAATCTCTTAATCTTTGGAAAATATACGAAAAACTTGTTTGAACGTTTGAACATTTTAATCGCGTATAATATCCAACAAAATAAGCAACTGTATCACTTCGTTGCTTTACATCCAGCTCACAGGGGTTAAGTAATTTTTGTTTTTGTGAAAGGCAAGCACAAGAGAGTAATTCGAGTGGTGCCTGCCTTGTGGACATGCTTGTGAATATTGATCTTGAACTTCTATAGGTTGTAGTGTCTTGGTAGCTGCTTACACTTCTCCTAAGAAATAAGTCCCGACAAATTGGAGTGTTCATGAGCCACGTCTGCCTGTCGAGTAGGTCTTGCAAAAACTGCTTTAGGCGGGATTATGCTAGACAGCTCTGAATAGCATTTACTATTGTAATATATGTAAAACAGAGTCAGGTCGGCAGCCTTTCTTCTATACTCTAAGCTGTCCAAGTTTCTGTTCAACTATGGATCGCCTGTAAGTCGAATTGCTCTTTCATCCTCAGGATATGCTTGGGAGCCGTACTCCAAATATGCCAGCAAAATTGATGGACGAATTTGTTTTAACTATTACATCTACGTTTTTAAAAGAATTAACAAAATAGGCTCTAGTTTCAGCAATTGCTTCTTCTTTTGAGCTGAATGTTTATATCGACCAGCATTTTTTTGAGATCAGTCAATAGCCCGTAGTGGTGGATAAGGAAGCAATTCAAATTGTAATTCTTTCCTTTTAACCATAATTGCCATCGACTTGTAGATCGGTGCATTGTATTGGTGAAACAGTGTTTTTTTCTTCGACCTTTGAAACCGTTTTTCCTCAATTTTACATTCAAACGATCCAACAACTCTATTTAGTATTCGCTATTGATTGTCTTTCCAATTTGGAAATAATCGATGAACAATATTCCGTGCCTATCCAAAAATACTGAAAACATAACCTTCCAAGCTGACTGTTGTGCCTTTGAACGCTTCGGACGTGGTTCACCGGCTGCGGTCCACTCAGATGATGATCGTTTTGATTCCGAAATGAAGTGATGTATCTATGTTTCATTCATTGTCACATATCGACACAAACATATGATTCATTACGTGCAAACATGGCCAAACACAGCTGTGAATCATCAACACGTTATTTTCGATCGCCGCGGTACCCACTTTGAAAAAAGCTTACTCATAGTCAAATGTTCATGCATAATTTTAAACACACTGCCTTCTGATATATTTAAGGTCTCAACCATTTCACGCAATTTCAATTTACGGTTAGAAATAATAGTGAACTTTTTTGATGACTTTTTTCTGACCAATCGAAATGTCATGAAATTTTAAACATGGTCTTTTGAAAGTTGGTACTTCATAAACGTCTTATGGATTTGACCATGGCAGCGCCATCTGTGTGTCAGTCACACGACTTATTGAGTGATGTAATAAATGCTTTTTGCATACTCTACCATTTAGCAGTTATATGATGTAAAACTATTCCGAATTTCATTCAAGCGCGTTCACAGATCGGTTCTTATGGCATTTTATCTGAGCTTTTTCTTCATGTTATTTCACAATAGGTAATTTAATATTAGTTCGTATTCTAATTTTGTTAAATCAATTAATGCCCTTACATCATGCAAAACCCTATCTAATGTGAGCTTTTACTTAGTTTATCATGCCATCAAATTCATCTCAAACCTTCATTCGTTTCTCCTTTTTTTTCACACCTATTTTTTTCTCGCTCTTTGATTATCTCCTCATCCTTCTTAATCAAACATAGTTCTTATGAATGAATCTTATGAAAACATATAAACAAAGACTTGAAATTACTTTTTACTTTAGAAACTAACAAGAGATTAGTTGTTCAAAAAAATTATACGTTTATCTAATTTTCATATCTACCTTACGCCCTCCAAGTGTATTAACACTCTATTTTCCCTACTGTCACATACTATGCCTTTTATCGTCTTCGGAGAAAATAACATTTATATTTAAAAGCAAATATCGCGTGACTCAGCGAACGGCATAATCGAATCCAGACTTTCGGGCGCCTTTCCATTACTTGCTACTACCATTGATCTTGTACTCCGAAACGAAAACTAGAAAATAGAGTTGGGAATTGTTGTATATTACGGGGATTTCGCCAATCTTAGAAAGGCGAGAATTATTTATTATGACAAGATTATATTTGTTATGATTAATACTACATATTATTATAATACGAGAGCGGTCGGACAGAAGACTGACTTAGCACTTTAGCTACAGTGCGGCGATTATATTATTAGCTTCAGCCATGTTTTAGATGTCATGTGCGCGGGAAGAAACAAAACTGCTAAGCTTTCGCACTACACACTTCCCCATTGTTGACATTCAGGCGTCAGTCGGCGTTATGCTACAGTTTAAACAAGTCCGCCATTATTTTGATCCTCCCGCCAAGTATGAATTGCAAAATGTGATTCGTTTTCTGCAAGCTGAAGGCCATAGTGCTGCAGAAATCCATCGGAGAATGAGTCGAGTGTATGAGGAAAACTTCGTGAGTGATGGTATTGTACGTGAATGGTGTCGAAAGTTTAAAGATGGCCGTAAGGATGTGCATGATGAAGGGGACCAAGGACGCAAATCTGACGTTTCAGATAACCTGGTTCAACAGAATGGTTAAAGAAAACCGCAGATTTGCCATTACTGCTTTCATCTTTTTCCTGAATTGAAAACGTGGCTTGGTGGCCTATCGGAGGTTCAAACTGTATAAAGGAAATATAAGAAATAAAGAATTTAAATCAACAAGGTGAAGTCAGAAAATTCCTCGCCGAAAATTGGGAAAGAATTTCAACCAGAACAACTGGATGCGAGAATCGAAATGGATTTATAATTACAGATGAAAGAGAGGCATTGGAAATATGGGCATAACACTTTAACAGTCTGCCTAACAAACATCATACAGACGAAGTAAGAAATACTGAGGAAGTAGAACATGTAGATCTAACCAATAATAAAGATGACGATACACCACCAATACAGGAGATTCGGAAAGCAATTCAGAAGATCAGAAACAACGAACCCCCCAGGAGAAAATGCAATAGTGGGAGAACTGATTAAGTTAGGAGGAATAGGTTCTCAGCGAAGGATACACGACTTAATCAAAGGAATATGGAAAATAGAGATTATGCCAGTGAGTTTGCACATAGCCGAATACATAAGAAAGAAGTACAAAAAAATCTGTCAATATCAATTTATAAAATCACGTGGTACAACTGATCAATTATTCATACCACGGCAAATCATGTTAAGATGCTACCAACATATTATTGATCTAAATATACCAGCTATAGATTTTAAACGAACTTTTAATAGCGTACGTTGTAGCAGAAGCACTGAGGGAAATGGCAATACTCCCTAAATTAATATGGCTATGATGACAATGCTAAAATCTTCTGATAAAGTTGAAATAGGTGGTAAATTAAGTGATATCACACCTAGTGTTAAACGAATCTTTTAAGTATACTCCTTATAATAATACCACACAAAGCAATTAAGCAAATAAATCGATCCAGATTTGTGCACATGCAGATGATATTGTAAAAAAGACAGACAGACAGACAGACTAATAGAACTTTTCAAAGATGAAGAAAGAAAATGTTAAATGCTTTCAGTCCAGAGGTTGAGATGGTTTGGACACATAGAAAGAATAGAGGACTAGCGGAGTTCACCAAGCCTTACAAACAATGAATGTAAAAGGACAGGGAACGTTTGTGAAGAACAGACTAGTTTGGAGGCAAATGATGTGGTGACAATTGCTAAGGTACGGTATTTATGCAGAAAACTACTTTAGTTGTTTGGTAAATATGGGAAACTGTTAATTAAACAGTTTTTACGGGGAAAAACAATTGAAGAAACCGAGAAAAGTTGAATAAAAATTCTCCTGGTCCCTACGTCCCATAGAATTATTGTAAATGGTTATCCGCTTCTAAAAATGGCCATATAGACACGGATACTGTTTTTGAAACTTACGCTCTGTAATGACGATACGGTTCATATCCCTTCAACTTCCGATGTAGTCATCTATCATACTTACTTCCCAACTTGACAGCAGTTCTCCATAACCTCAATTACTCTTCTTGTAGTCTACCAAGATAATCGAGTAGGAAACTCGTAGGGGAATACGAAAAATGCAACTTTTGACGCCCATATGAACCTATTTTAAATGAATTATCAAGTATAGTGTTGATAATAAAAAGAGAATCATTTATGTATTTCTATTTCGTTGCGTACTGTGCATGCGTGACTCTGATTAAACCGATTCAACGGACAACGGTGAAAGAGCGTGCATAATTTGTATTTCTGTGAATAAAACGCAATAGACTCAATCTATACATGGGGTAACTTGAAGATTATTAAACGTTAGCTATTGAATGTGCCCATCTATTAAGTTCTCTTTAAACAAAGACATCAATCATCCTGTTCCTTGTTATATTGGCCAGACCCTCTCAAGTACATGCGCGTCTATAGCATGTCTACTCTATCTGTATATCTCGATGTTTTTGGAAGTTTCTCACAAAATTAGAAAACGTCTTAGAAATAAGCGTAGCAATTGAATATTCAACGCTTCTGAACACACTGATAGTCTAGAAAATTTATTATATAATCGTAAGAACGATACTCTAGCAATCGAAATGAATCGATAATTATTCTTATTTTTCAACATATTCTGCTTTCAAGTTTATAAGATGTTCTAACCTTTTTACCCCTTCCAAATAATAGGAAACTGGAAAAAGTCGCGGGGGGTCAAATCTGGTGTATACGATGGCTGGTTAATCAATTCGAAGAGCAATTCGTAAATTTTATCCATGGCGATTACCGAATCGTGAAAAGGTGTGTTGACGTGATGAAAAAGCACTTTTTTCTTCAATTGCGGTAACTTTCTTGTAATTTCTTCCTTTACCTTATCAAGCAATTATGACTACTACTCCTCTGTTATTGTTTTATATTTCTGAAGATAGTCGATGAACACAATCCCGTGACTATCCTAAAAACGGTAAAAAAACGGCCCTCATTTTTCCGAACTTTGCCTTTTTCAGAGCAGGTTTCCGCTTTACAATCAATTGTTTTTTTAGTTTCAGGAGGGGAGTGGTGGATCTAGGTTTGATTTACAGTTAAGAATCAATGCAAATCGTCCGACTTAGTTTGCTTAAACTGTGTCAATAATTTCTAAGAAATGTTCATTCGAATATGCTTTTAGTCCAAAGTGAGCAAACTCGACACCCAACGAGCGGATAGCTTACGGATGCATAATCCTGCAGTCAGTATATGGCAAATGAGGTCTTTTGATATGCCCATAGTCATTGTATCTTGTTTGATTATATCCATGATATCGTTGGTTGTCGCAGTTTTTAGATGCTGCGAACATTCGTCGTCAGTTAATCTGATATGATAGATTTTATTCATAGTTTTTTCTTCATATAATTTATTGCTAGCAGCCTTTTTTTCGTTCAAAATACTTTGTAAAGTTTGTGAATTTGGTTTTCAAAAATAGGCGTATTTTAAAGTTTCCATAGCAATCTAAAAAAAGTCAAATTTATTAGAAATATGAACTCGATTATTAATCTAATAGGACTAACGTTACATAAAATTACTACACTGCATTTTATCTAATGACACTTCTTTTTTCTTTTTGTTAATACTTGAACAGTAACCGGTCGCTACCTTTACCGATTCCCATCCTAGATTGTCATACCACTTTTCGCCATAATGGTAACCTTCATTACTCATAACGTTCCGTATATTTCGCTGGATAACCCCATTTAAAATGACATGCAATTTGCAACAGACATGATCCAAATGTATTAATACCAATCACTTGATTGATGTTTTTCCACTTTATCATACCGTATGAAAATTTGGTTAGTTCTTACATCTTAGAGACGCGCAATGATAACTATTGCTTGCTTGCTTAATCCAAAACTTTTATACCGTTAGCTACTGAGATAAGTTTAAATATCGACATGTCCCAGCGTTGTTTTAAGTATAAACGAGTTGATACTTGATTCTCTGTATAAATAATCAATATCTAGCGTGAAGTATTCGTGGATAACCAGTATTCAAAACACTTGCTCTATTTCAAACCCGGCGCGTGTACTTCAATATCTATTTATACTTTGAAAATACTATTATTTTCCTTTCGAAATTATTAATAAAAGATGGTCAAGACGTAAATTTATACAATGCGCATTTATAGCTTATTTTCGATATATATGAATTGTAACCAAGTCTTTGTCAGCTATATTATGAGTGGGTTCTTATTGGGAACGTGGCAAGGAAACACCAAAGTGGACTAACTTTAATATATTTTCCGAGCTTTCGAATACTTAATTAATTAATATTTCTATCAACATCAAGTTGAATATTGAATTTTGAAACCTATGAATTTAAAATTTTTACAAGAATTAATACAATTCAAACCCACCAAAAATCTTAATTAATTATTTCCCAAACGATGAATACATAAGTATTCGAAAGCTCGGGAAATACATTAAAGTTAGTCCATGTTCCCAATAAGAAACCGCCAGTTCTAGGATCAACACGAGGACATTCAACAGACGTTTGAATTTGATCGAGTCAGTAGGTACTCATTGTTTCAATGATTTCTAAGGGCATTATGAAAACTAGTTCGGCAACGGCGTGCTCAATTTTCTTCAAACGTGAGCGCACCTTAATAGAAATTTCATCAGGTCTAAGGAGAGAGTGCTGTAAAGTGACCAGATGTTGGGGTGATTTAAAGCATTATTAAAAGTACGAAACTCAATGGATGATGAAATGTTCAGCGAAAGACCTTAAACTACAAGATCAAAACGTCGATAGAATCCTAAAAGTTTTCCGTTAAGATTATCGGTTGATGATTAGAATGATCGAGGAAGAGTTAACTTCGAGGCCGCCTGTTGCCTATTCATTTTTAGCCGCCTCTACTGACTTCTGAAATTCTATACCTTAGTTCACAATCATTTAAATTACATTTTTTATAAGGTAAGTAAACCTATCTCACCTGAACAAGTTGTCGCTGCTGTATATAGATCAAAAGTTTGGATAAATGTATTCTTTGAAAGTATACGCATTTCCGATATGTCTATTTCTAAATCATTAGTGTACAATTTTTTCCAGGAAACTAGCTTTTCCCCGATAGTAAGAAGTTACTCAATTTTGTAAAAAAATTCTCGTTGAATTCATTATAGGCCTTTTGCCGAATATTTATGAAACAAAAAACGTGTTAAGTCTGAAGTAAACGCATCCATTCCAATATCTTCATCAAGTATTTAATCAAATCTTCTTTCTTTTTTTGGTTGTATATTTTCCATTTCTCTAGTATTTTCTTTCTATACGTTTATTTCTTCAAAATACTTAAAATTCTCTTGTTCATTTATGGAAAACTCAAGAATCAACATCTCATCAAAACTTGTCTTCTCCTTAAACAAAATTTGTCGACTCTCTAAATCTGTCTCCCTAGACTACAGCCTGCTCCTAAATCTATCACTGATCAGCACAATTTCAAGACAAAGTTTTTAACCAATAAAAACATTGTTGTAGCACTTCAACTGCCCTACTCACCTTAGTCCTCCTCTTCCCTAAATTGTAAACTAATTTTGGGACATTAGAAACATTCCAACGATTGTAACACACCAACTGAAGACTATATAAGTTCCAGCATCGCTTAGATTAGTGAATGAATCGTTTGCAATACATTTGAAGGCGATGACATAAGGTATACTGGAATAAAACTACTTTAAAAAATCAGTCTGTTCGATTTTAACGCCTCGTAAAATAGTAATTGTGACGCCACTTCGACGCTGATACATAGAGAATTCCTTTTTTTGCTTATAATCCGTATTCAATACGCGCTTGCACTCTGTCAGCCAATAACCGCCCTATATACCAGATACATTGGTACCGGCTTGAAAATACTAACCGCCAAATAACAGCAACCATCTCTTGGAAATCGGTAGAGACGCTCCAGACAGTTTTCCGTCGCCGAAAGACGCAAGTAATATTGTTAATAGCGGTTCTGGGGATTGCCAACGATTTTTTGTTAGCGAGAAAATTAGACGATTCGTTGTAGTTTCATTGTTATTTCGAATTGGAGTAACCACGTTTCGGAAACGGGTATATTTTTCGCGAAGTTATTGCGTATATTATCAGTCCCTATGAGAATTTTAAAAGGTAATTTATACATTACGTACTAGTTATATTTGACAGTGTTATTTAGAATGGTTAGATTATTATTATTTTGATGCCATTATATAGACAACATTTTTCAATTTTTTTCTCTCATTTACTCTCTCTCAATTACGGCTACCACCTAATAGTATTTCCAGCCATACAGGACGTCCCGAAAGTAGTTAAATAAATGAAATAAATTTTTTTAGTTTATTACTTCTTAGATCTTTTTTATATGGTTTTGTTGATAAATTATCTTGATTTTTGGTCTCTATCAATTGAAATTTTGTTTAAATGTATATAATTTATTGGTTTTTAAATGTAATGTCCCATGTTTGATCTCATTCTATATAGAATCAAGTCAATTTTGAAAAAAAAATTATGAACCTCCATAGGTTTTACCGTTCTTGACATATTCCATTCTTTGCGGAAAGCAGAAAGAGTTTAATCCCGATGACTACATTCCATTCAGACAAGTGAAGTTTACTACAGTGATTTAGGATATTTTTCACAATAAATCGTTATATTTATTGTTCCATTATTTCATTATAGGGTGTTCAAATATTGAAGTAACTTTGACAAATTCAAACTTTATTATTTCAAATATACAATGAGGTTCACATGTATGGAATAAATTCAATTCTAGCGTTATTATGTATTATATGAAAAAAACTTAAACAGGTTGATTTGTCTTCTTAAGTTGACAATTTACATTTTGAAAATATTATCCCTCTCCAGCACTCCCTCTGAATGATAAGCACCCCCTCGACAATTTTACATAAGAACGGGAATTACACGATGCATCTTGTTGGTAAGGAATATATTGAAAAATTCTTAGCCTTCTATAGAACCATCAAAATTTCAATGTCAAAATATTTTATTACTCAACATATTCTTCTCCTTGCTCGGCAAATCAGACCTTCACAACTTTTATTACCTCCTCGTTGGAAGAAAATTTACGACCTTTTCAACTTTTTTTCAGTGGGCGAGAGATGATAGTCGGACGAAGCCAAATCTGGTGAATAAGGGGGGTGTTCTAGTAATTCAAACCATAAATCACGAATTTTTTGCATGGCAACATCAGTTTTGTGTGCAGGGGCGTTGTCCTGCAAAAACAAAACACCTTTGGATAGCTTTCCGCGTCTTTTCTCTTCAATTATTTCCCGTAGAGTGGTCAGTAATGTCAAATAGTAATCTCCAATTATTGTTCTACCCTTATCCAAAAAATCAATCATGATCAAGAACTTTTTCAGCAGATTTTTGGACACGAAACTTCTTAGGTGTTGGAGAACCAGAGTGTCGCCATTCCGACTCGACATCGATTGTTGCTTTGTTTCTGGATCGTAGAAATGTACCCAAGTCTCATCCATAGTAACAATTCGGTTTAAGAAGTGCTTCTCCCTTTGCACGCTTTTGGTCAACATTCAAACATTTGTGGATCCATTTTGCAGCAATTTTTCTCATGTCCATATTGACGAGAACTATTCGTTTTAGCCCAATTCGACGGTCTGATAAAATCATGTCATGAACTGCATCGATATTTTCGGGGACTGACACAGAAATCTTCGTAAATCTGTTTACCTCTTAACCCTTTTAAATACAGGTACTTGATGATGGCTCGATACTCCAATTTTTCGACTTTCACAATTTCCGTGGACATCTTTTTTTCTTTTAATTTATTGCGTAACTCTGGTTTACTTTTTTGAGCATTCTTAGTTTTCTATCATAGTGCATAAGGGCTTCCCATACCTATCTCGAATCTCTTTTGCTTTTTACTTGTCTCTAATTGATTAATTTACCCCTGTTACCCCATAATAATGAAATATACCAAAACCTAGATACACATCTGTTCATTGAAATAGCATTCAAGTATTGGGACATATTTTTGCAATTTTTCACGTCTGTAATTTTAATTGACACTTGCTGCTATGTTTACCAAAATTGAGTTATCATTTACACAAAAATTTTTATTGCACCATGATCAATAACCTTTTCAGTCCATCCGACTCAAGTAAATAATTACCATTCAACCCTATTTGGTCACCACAGCTTATACATGAGAATTAAAACTGCTAAAGCGCAATAAGTCCATCACTCGAAAAGTCTTTTTGCCGTTATATCTATAGCAACAAATACTCTTTACTTCATCTTTCTGAATCGACCTAGAAGAGCTTGAGTTGATATGAGCATCTGGTCAAAAACTGTGTTCATTGGACATTAGGATTCCAATGTTACTACTAACAAGAGCTGCAGCATGAAAACATTGAAACAAATCATATTGGTTCATACTAGAACAGCGAATTTGGTTGCATTCCGCTCTGATTTCAGTCATGACCCTGGCAATGATTTGGCCAATAGATCCGTCTCCTGTACTGAATTAAGATAGCTTCCCACGACCTGTTATATTACAGGCCGCGTCACAAGTGAGCGACTTCTACAAGAATTCATAATAAAGCTTAAAAATACATAATAAAAGGAGTAATATTGATGATAAAACAGTAGACAACAGAAAATTGTTTAAAATATCTGACAATATATAATTGAATAGGAGAACAAATTCGTTAGTAATTAATTAGATCTCAATTTTTTTCAGTCACTGTTTGTAATCAATTAAATTAAATTCCGACATTTATTTCCATTAAAATTAAGGTCTTCCCATGCTGTTTCAATGACTTCCGATAGCTCTTGATTTCTGGGATGAAAATTCCTTTTCTAAATTTTTCTTACCAACCACTTCGATAAATTTTCAATGGGATTTATATCAGGACTATTTGCCGGCCACGGTAAAGTCACAATATTGTTTTGTCGAAACCATGGTTAAATTATGCTGGCGAGTGGACAGGACAACTATCATGTTGGTGAATAAAATCGTTTCCATCATTAGTTTGATATACCGATAGCAACATAATATTGTCTAGAATATTTAGGTAAACTTTAGGGTTGAACCTTGCACCAATTCTCCAACAAATGCCACGCCCTTTAATACTCATCCAAGCAATCCAATCCAAACATTCTCTGAAAATTTTCCAGAGACCTCCGTCAACATATTGCTTTCCAAGTCTTGAATTGGTGAAGACAATTCGTTCCCAAAAGTCCAGATTACTATACACATAATTAAGTGTAAACATCACTCTGGATTGCTTGCGCTCATTTGAAACAATGCTTTCCTATCACTTGTAGAGTTTTGTCAAATCCGAAAATTTTATTCGCCAACATGCCTACTAGTAGGATGTACTCTCCAATTATTTCTTGTTCCTTTTGTGTAACGTTTTCATAGCTCGGTATGACATTGGCTATTAGATCTGTTTATTGTTTCTTTATACATATTGTTGTATCTATAATTATGTACCAATAACAACCAAAAACAGCAACATCTTCTACTACAGTAAGTGAAAAATAATTTACACATCTCATTCTACAAGGTGGCCGCATGCGTTGAGTTGGTGCGTCTGCGGTTACGTGTGAAGGTTTGAATCACGATCGCGACACTTGTCGTCTAGCTACAACACCAGAAAAATCAGATTGCACCCTAGATAGTGAGAGTTACTGTGATTTGTTGATCAACAAATGCTTTAGTATCAAAGAAGGTCAATGGTCGGCCAAACAAGGCCCATCACACCATAGCAACGTTCAAAGATTGGGCCGTGAGACCCTGGAACACTCTAAAGCCCATATCTAGCTCTCTGAGACCTTTAATCCTGGTAAACATACCTATTATCTAATAGTTATTAATTGAAATCACCTTTGCGATGATTTTACCATTGATATTGTAAAAAGACGAAAATTTTCCCATTGAATTATTGATATTTTTTTTTGTTTCAGGTAGGGACGAATTCTTCTCATTGGGATGTTGTGTGGAGAGTTCCACAGAGCTCCCATAGGTTTGCATTTGAATAGCGTTTTTCTCTCGGCAAATCCTAGTCCTTACTGTTCCCTGTTAACTTTAGTTCGTGGAATGGCTGCAATTACTGCGCAGGCTGTTCACGAAGATGAGGACATTTTTCTTGGTAAAGTGAAAAAAAAATTAAAATATTTTTGGTAAAATCAGTAGCACACATTTTTATTTTACTTTCATCGGAATAATAGCAGGTATTCATTTCATTTTAAAAATGAGTTTCTATTATTTCAAAATCATGGAAATTTCTCATTGGAAATAGAACGTTTAATTTTCTCCATCATTCCAAAATACCATACAATTAATTAACAAATTCGAAGTTTTATGATGTTTTTACATAATTTAAATCAATCATTACTACTATTAGGTGTTCATATTACGAAAAACTGATTTGTTTATTGGAACCCCCCTTTTAATTAAAGAAAGTTGTTGCGTCGATTTGGAAAGAAAAAATTTTTAAAAAAATATTTTTTTATTATTATTCATTGTGCTTGCTCGAAATGAACATTAAAACAAATAAAAAAAAACAATAAGTGAAAGTAGATGCAAAGTTTGAAATAAGCTTTCCAAAATAAATGTGAAAATATCATGGACACGATACACAACATACATAAGATATTGATCTATATCTAGCCAGAGACCCTCTTCCATTCCTCTTATTTTCTTATCAACTAGGTATATATATTGTGATTAGAGAATCATGTACATTGCGACCCGCAATATAGTGTGGAAGGAAGTAGTATATTAAGACCCGATTTCAAAATTAAAACTGTGGTGACAACAATATTAAACTAATTGCACTCGTGATTTTTTATTTAAATAACTATTTCATATTTTTTACAATTATGTTGGCAAAATCGAAAAATATTGTTCATATTTCATCAGTATGGAATTCGTATTTAAATATAATTTTCAAAAAACACAAAATGCCGAGCAAAGCTGAGTCACTCAAGTATTAAGGATATAAAGTAGCCTCTAGACTATCAAGCGTCTTGATCAAATGCTAGAGCAAATTGATTGTATCAAGCGTGATTGATAGTTTAGAAACCCGTTTGAAGCTTGAAGCAAGCATTAACGTTGATTGATAAAAACAACCGTCTTTTTTTCTTTTTGTGGTTTCTCCCCTTCACACCAACCAACGTTAAGGCCAAGAAGCCCAAATCTTCACCATTCACACTCCTTCACTTCTCAGCTTCGACTGAGGGTTTTGATCAAAAGATTGAAGTAAGTATACTTGAAGCTCCCATCAATCGGAGCCTCAAGCAATTGATCAAGCCGCTTGATAGTGTAGGGCCTCCTTCAAACGTAGAAAATTATAATTTGTTTTTAATTGCTTCGTAAAGATTAATGACACGGTCTACAAATAATTCATATTTCAAATATACTAACCACTGATTTATATTCACGGCTCAGATTCGATTTTTCGTTTGTTGCAGTAGTTAAAACCACTGCTAAATTAAACTAACTCTATAGTCGTCTCCAAAATTTCATTTCCCATAATTCACAGCACATTCGCCAAAATGTGAACATTTCACACTGTCCTATTAGACAGAGGCAGCTTCCAGTGCTACACAAATACGTAATTTTGTAACTTTGGATAGAGCAATTTACTTATTCCCACTTTCTCAGGGTAGAAGGAGGAGGTAAAATGTTTATTTCATTTACCAACATGAAGTAGCCGCATATTTTATTATTGGTTGCGGATTTAATGCCACACAACTTGTTATACCAATGCTGACGTTTAAGAATTTAAAAAATATACAATTCCATTCTTTATTTTTAATCAAATATCGATTTTATTAACTCAATCAAATACAATTATTAAATGTTCCTCCTCAAATAAAGTTTATATCTGCGCAGTATTATTATATTTCCATTGATTCATCCAAAACAAAGAAAGCTATTCATATATCTATTTTTATCCTATGAGCCAAGTTTGCTAATAAACTAAACTTCTTTCAAGAAGTACGTGGGGTAATAAATCATACTCGATAACCTGTTTTAAACAGTTTCGAAATACCGAAATCATTCGACAACCATAATTGTAATTAAGTTTAAGTATAAAGATAATGTTTCATAGAGAATTTATATGAAGGTTACAGGGAAAAAAGCAGACATGTCACTTTATTCTCAAACTAAGTAAATACCAATTTAATGTTGAAAAGGAAATATTTTTAGTCTAAAATTAGAAATAATTCAAATTTTTCCAGAAAACTAAAGTTACATTATAGCAAAATCTTATG
This sequence comes from Diorhabda elongata, assembly GCA_026230145.1. Taxonomy (NCBI): domain Eukaryota; kingdom Metazoa; phylum Arthropoda; class Insecta; order Coleoptera; family Chrysomelidae; genus Diorhabda; species Diorhabda elongata. The sequence goes on from CM047928.1 coordinate 6,532,955, forward strand.
ATCACAGTACTAAAGCTTTAAGAATATCTTTTAACGAATTTGTTGCCAAAAAACATGTTTTCCACGGAATAAAGTAGCTACCTCATCTAAAACAAACAAGAACCATCCATGTCACAATTATATTTATAACAGAAAATATATGAGTAATTGAAATTTGAGTAATTTGAAATATGTCACTTTTGGACTACAAAACCGCATGAGGCTCATCAGGTCTGCAAGATAGGCTTTGCGAGCGTAAAGTACCTGTAAAGTAACAAAAGATTTCAAAATTTTTCCTATTTCTTTTAAGTCTTGGATTTTAAATGGATATTTTGGTATATATATTGAGTTCAAAGAAGACTTCCGATTCAAAATAATATTTTGTGACAACTTACTATAATTTCTAATAACTTCTTCAAATTCTTCTGGGATCTCGAAGGAACTTCTCAAATTCCAAAGTCCTACATTTTTGTCACATTCCAAAAAGGAGTGTCCTCTTACAGGAAGAGTAATTTTAATTTCTCTTAAGCCATAAGCCAAGGATGAATCGAAAAATGACAAAATTTGTGTAACATGATATCCGGTTTGTTACGTTTTTTTTTTTTTTTTTAATTTCGAGTTCTTATTGAATTTATCTAATGATTGATTTTTTCAAAAACTTGAATGTTAGAATAAATAAATTCGAAGTGACTACTGTGCCACAATACGTGAACAAAGGAAGATTCGAAATGTTTAAGAAAAACGTAACACGCCGAATGGCATGTTACAAAATACTTACTGAGAAGACGACATAGAAGAATTGGAAATCTTATGCGACTCAGCCTTTTTATATTTCTATTGTTTTTTTTTATATTTCTTTATGTATTATGTGTAAGCACACATTTATTTCTTTAAGTCACGTAAGAAATTTTATTATTTTTTTCCTTTACCGTGTTTCTATCTCAACCATATCTCGCAATAGAATTTCCATAGTGCGAGGAGCGTACGTGCATCCAGCGCACAGGCACATTTAGAAAATATTTCGTGCATCTAGCGTACACTACCTGTGTCAAATCCGACAAGCGCACAAGAAAATTTGATTTGCCGATGAAGAATCCTAGAGATGGCAAACATACGAACTTTTGAATAATTATTATCATTAAGACAAAACGAAAAACTATCAGCAACATCTAAGATTTTCCAAAATGGGCAAATGTTTAATATATAAAATATTGAACAAAAATTGATAGAAAAAATCATTTTTTTGAGAATGAAAGCATTTTTGTTGTAAGGTTCAAAATAATTGCGTATTTAGAATTTTTCACTAAAAAAGCCTTTTAATTTAAGAATGGTTAGGTTATATTAGGTTTAGATTAGATTAGATTATGTTAGGTTAGGTTAGATGACTATGACTATAATTGCATCGATGAGAAAGTATTAACTTTTTGTTACTCTGCTGTTAACTCTTTTATAATGTTTCTTCATTTATTTCCGGCAATAAACATTTCCAGCTAAATTCAGAGATTGAAGATACCGTCTTTATACCTGCAAATGTGCGCTCGATCCACCCTCTTATATAATATGCGCCCTAGAGGCACCCTTCTATATAATCTGTGCGCTCGATGCATCCTCCTATATAATCGAACCACCGTGTGCTCGACTCACGTCATTCCATGACGGAATTTTTGGAGAGAAAATAAAGCTTTTCTCGTTTATCTTTAGAAGCTGCACCAGTGCGTTTTAGACTTACGTTTATGTAAATCAGCTTATTTTTTGTTTATCCATGAATCGAATAAAATGCTTTGGCGCATGATATCCATAATAATTACTTTGTGAGTGTAGACAAAAATTTATCAAATTCTTCTCTTCTCATGATCCGCTTTCATATCTACCTGATGCTAATGCTAATTTACACAGTTTCTTCTTTATTCCCGTAGTTTTAGCAGAGCTTCGCAGTACAATTAATGACATCGTAATTAAATACAATACTCATCTGAGTCTGCCCGATTGCAAATTAAATCACCTTACCACTTTAATTAACGTTTCATTTCAAAATGGTACTTTTCTCAATTGCACTCCTTCCTACGTTATCTAAGGTCATGGAAAGATGGGTCAAAAAGAGGCTTTTATCATGTCTGTTTAAATATAAAATACTTACTACCCATCAATTTGGGTTTTTAAGTAACAAATGAACAAATGATGCTACAGTCTCCCTCCTAAATAATGTCTACTTTAGCCTAAATAACTATCACTCCACTGCAACAACTTTTTGTAATTTTTCTAAGGCTTTCGATTGTGTTAATCATAATATTTTAATCAACAAATTGTAGTATTACGGTTTTACGGTTTTCATACCTTACAAACAGAAGTCAGCTTGTTGATACAACGATGTCTTCTTGCAAGCCAATAGAATGTGGAGTGCCCCAAGGCTCAGTACTAGGCCCTATTTTGTTTCTTCTGTTTATATACGACATCGCCTATCTAGACATCAGTGGTAAAATATGTCTATTTGCAGACATTACTTCCTCTTGGAGCCAATCTGATATCACGGCACTTCATAGGACCATATCTAGTGACCTAATCACCATTAAATCATGGTGCGATTCTAATCTTCTCTGTCTCAACGATTCTAAAACCAAAGTTTTATCATGTAAATATACATTCCAGCCTTTTTTTATTAAATAACACTACCATTGACGTCGTTAAATCCGTAAAATTCTTAGTGCTTGTTGTGGATAATTCCTTGAAATGGGAATTACATATTACCGCCTTATCTAAAAAATAAGCTCCAGCTGCTTTGCGTTAAAATCAGTTTCCAAAGAGGTGAACTTATCCACCTCCTTAACAGTCTGTTATGCCCTTATTGAGTCGAATCTCTTCCCTTCTGGGGTACGTGTGGTTCAATTTGAAAGAATCTTCAAACTACAAAAGAGAGCAGTTAGAAATTTACTCGGACTAAACAGCAGGGCTCACTACAGGGACTTCTTTAAAAGATTAAAAATTCTGACTCTTCCTTCTTTATTCATCTTTGAATCCGTTTGCCTAATTCGTAAGCACGCTTCTCCAATTTCAGAAAGGTCGATGCACGGCTATCCACTTAGGAACGCGGACCACGACCTTTATCTACCTAGTCCACGTTCAGAATTAGTTGAGGGCTCAATATTCTTTCTTTTTTTGTGTCTATAATTTTTTATTTGATGGACTCATCTGGCTCATTGCTAGCCATAACCGTTAGCTGAATATTATCGCACCCACGTACAAAAACAACAATCCAAACGTTTACCGACCATCAGAATACTGAATGAATTGTTGAAACACGTTCAAAATAATCATTTTATTTAACATCGCTGGTTTTTTACTTGAACACTTGGACAAAGCTGTTTCTTTCCCTGTACGCTATAGATTGAATATTAATTACCTCAGAACTAGGATGATTTATTTACTATTTGAGTATTCTAAACTATGCATGTTTATTCGAGGAATTTAATGGCGTCTATACCTAAATTTTGAATAAAAAGTGACATGTCTGGTTTTTTCCCTTTAGACTTTATATCATTTAATTTCGACAAAGCTTAATGAGAAATTCAAGTAATTATCAGGATTTTATATTATTTATCCAGTTAATATTGTTTACGGCACCATTTTGGTTCAGCAGTTAAAAAAGATTATGTAGATAATTCACAGTTTGAAATTCCCATCGATTATTACATAAAAAAATCAACAATTTATTGTGGAAGTCAGAATCTTATTTAGGTATTCAAGCGAATCAAAATAGATTAAGATTTATTTTTAGGAACATATTTTTATAAATTGACAATCGCGGTTGATTGAAGCGTATAACTCACAATCTACATAATTAATTATCGGGGATTCTACATCGTCCATAATCCCAACTAATGCCTAAATTTTTTCCCTTTTTACATGCTCTATTGCTCGTATCCAATTTTTCTTCGCAAATTAATTCTCTTGGGTTTAATTTACATTCGTAAGTTCGCAAACGTAATACTGTTCATTTTGTAAGTGACGCTGTATCATCTACAACGTGTTTCTCTACTGAATTTAATTCAAATTAATAGTTCTGCTTTCGATAATTCCAAATAAAGTTCTATATTATTCAAAGTAAGCTATTCATGAATAATAATTTTTTCATCCGAGGATGTTGGACATTTATTCAATCACCTACTAGGGTAACCAATCTGCAAAAATTATGTCGTGATGGTAATCGTGAAACTACTGAACACACTATTTATACTACCACGACCCCAACACTCACAATAACACTATCTGACGCGCGTTTTATAGTTGTGAGTGTTGGTGAATTGATAGTGTAAATATTATGAATATCACAAACATTTCTAGAAATTCCAACTCAATCGCCAACCTATTTTGTTTCAACGAGCAAGAAACCATCAACGACAAAATCGTCTTTCGATCATCCTATGTATAGGATAATAAAACGTTCACCTTTATCGGAAGGATATTTTAGACCAGTGGCTTAGTTTATTTACAGTATGGTCTGCGTTAAGTCTCATCTAAATAATAAATCCTCTGGTTACCATTCCTTTTGTTCCTAATTTCACGCAGGTACTGTTTCCTGTTTTCTAAACTGAAAAAAATACACTACTCGTAAAAGCGTATGTCTGTTGTTTAATATTTTTTTATAACAACAATTTAATTCCTTCGCCAACATAGATACTTAACAAATATCTCTAGTTGTTGGTTTTTAATATGATTTTGTCCATTTCATTCTTACGTTAACAAAGATTGCTGCTATTTGAAATCACACATCGAAACCTCAAATAATTCTTATTAACGTCACAAAATCTACTGTTGAACAGAGAATTGAAAATACACATACTAACCCTTTTAATTTAAATTTTCAATGTGGTTGATGAAAACCAGAGGTTTCTATCAGTAACGAACGAATTGATAATTTGCTACGTTTGCTGTAATCATATATTTACGGCGATAATTACTTAAGTTCTTATTATTAATACTTACAATTGAATTTAATGTTTTTAAACCGTAATCCATAAGTCATAGACCCACTAAACCTTGTATTCGTGAATTGAGAAAAACCTATCTAATTATAAATTCAGGGTTTAGAACTGAAGATATCAACCGAAGACGTCATATCTCAAAATATTTGACATAGACAAAAAATCTACAAAATCCATAACATTTTATGTCAGACAATTTTTCATAAGAGTCATAACACTGGTCTACATTTTTACGTATGGGCGTATACGTGTATATTTATTTTTATTGCTTTTATACCTAGAAATAAGAATTAGAACAAAAAATTCTTCTGAATGTGTTTTTATGAGTATAAAATCAATGAAAGCACATAAAAAGCCCACAAAGAGATGATTTATTGAAATATATAAAATTCAAAAGTTTTAAACTGGAGTTAAGTAATTTAAAATGATTTTTTCCACTTTTTCTGTCATGTTCGGTAGAAGTTTCTCTAATTAACCCCCAAATATAGCCTCCCATCATGCTTTTAGTATACTGGTCTTGGTAACGTCTCTCAAATTCCACTATGTCTTGATGAAAGCGTTCCCCTTGTATTTCCGAATAAGCCACCATATCATCTTCAACTTTATCTAAATGAGAATGTAACATATGCATTTTTGGAGACATTCTACATCCCATGATAGAAAAATTCGTGATCATATCAGCGATCAGTTCTTCTATGGTTTCCAAGAAAACTATGAACTACTGTCTTAAAACTGATCCAGACTTTTTTCTCTTTATTGCTGAGTAACTACAAAAATATCATAATTCATAATTTTTTTTTGAGGGCCAACAAAGCTTCCAGCTTTAATTTTCGCATCTGATAGCTTTGGACAAACAAACTTTTCAAATATTTGAAAGCTTTAAACCCTTGATTGAGAGAACATATTGTTTAATAAAACCCAATTTAATATGCAATGGTGGCATTAATATAGTTTTGAGATTGACAATTGCCTACCTGTTTGACATTGTATTTTCCTACTTCGTGATCAGTACGTGCAGGCCAATGCTTTTGTCGATAGTGAGCGGCATCATTTTTACTATCTACACCATCTGGAAATCACCAATAACTTCCTACTTGTATTCCATATTTTTAAATGCGTTTAATAGCATTTCAATACTATATTAATTTTCTTTGGGAAATTTGTTTCCATTGTGTAGTAGAACAGCTTTCAGACTTTTAATTGAACTGTCAATAAAAAGATGTAGATGTATGACATGGAATACCGATTTCTTCAAATAGACCTTTCACGTCATGGCAAAAACCGAGGCCATCTTCTTTACTGGATAAACGAGAAAATTCTTCATGACGTTTTCTTTGACGGGATAATCGAATATCGGATTCCATTGTTTTAACCACGATGCTAGTAACTCCGCATTACTTTTTGAAAGATTTAAGTCTCTTAAGTCATTGAGATCTTAAGAGTTGATGAGGTGTGGTATTTTTGGTTCAGACTCTAAAACGAATTCAGAATGTACGGATACGGAGAACTTGGTAATTGAGGGCTGCCTTGAGAGAGTAGTTTATTTTCCAACAATGGCGGAGAAGGTACAGGATTTTCTTCTGTATGCGGTATTGGAGCAGAAGTGGATGATAAGTCAGGATAAGTTGTATTCTTTCAATTATTACTTCTGAGTGGATTCACAATACAAAAATAACAATCAGTGTAATGATTCCCCCAAATTTTCGTCACTGCAAACTTTATTGCTCTTTCCTCACCTCGGTTCCCAGCTACAATAAAACGTTACGTAACGTAAACCTAGTTCATGATATTTTAATTTAGTCAATAGAATAAAAAAGAGAAAATGAACTTACCGTCATGATTGTATCTGCAAGAGTTACATGATACATGTGGAGCCTATTTTCTCTCTCCCTTTGATAAATTGACCGCAAATATAACAAGACGAGTCAGCATCTCGCTTACAACATCTTGCAGCCATTTTGCACAGATTGATACAGTGAAAAATGATGTGAAAGACGTTATTTTCCTGTAATATTCAAACACCAACTGTCGTACACAACGAGCGATGCAAGAAATACTGCTCACACGCCCTCTTAGTTCTCTCTCTACACCAATGGCGCGCAAAAACCGACATTGATCGGGCATAAAAATCAAACATTGTCAAATCACCGTAAATTCTTAAAAAGCAAATATTTTTAAATTCTAATCAAATTTCTTTTTATGTATATGCTAAAATTTTTTTGTTCACCCGTGTGTTTAACCCACATATTAGATGTTCCCGTTATTTAATAGCCACACATGATAAAATTACCCTACACATTTCAAATCGAACTCTCCAGATTTTTCCAATCCTTAGAGGCCAAGCATCGACTAGTTTCTTAACAGGTTCGCTCGGAAATGTAAACAAACCTTCGGACCAGACTGGCACTAACGATGATATTGATCCAAAATAAAACTAAAATATGTGTGGATTAAATATATTGATTGGTGCGCTAACATCGAACACGAGTTGATATCACTAGATCGTACATTACATGTCTTATATTGATTTAAATACGTTATTAAATTTTTTCTAGAAAATGGCCTCTTAAGTTACGAAAATCCGAATTATCGACTAGGTCCCTCAACTCGTTTGGACGATGCTTTGAATTCAAACACAGAGAATATATATGAAGACATCTATCAGGAACTAGACGATATTTGTAACATGGGTCACGGAGGGAAGGGCTCTATTGCTACGAACGCCAGTAGAAAAGCTTACGCCGCTTTAGATATTACTTCAATGGGTGTAGATATTAATAAAGGACCTGTCACTCAGAATTATATGGACAATAGAAGGTAAGCTCCGAGATTTTTATTTTGTGATATATTTTAATGTCGTTTGTCCAGTCTTTTTGTTTTTTCATTGTTTCTCTCTGATACTAAAAGTGCTTCTTTCAAATGAAAGTACATTAAAAGTTTCAACCTCTCTCTTAACAATAGGATATGGACAAGTTAATGAAAAAAACATAAATACGAGGTATATCCGCAAAGTAAGTTTCGTTTCGTTGTATAAAACGTTTACAAATACAGAAAATATATTTATTGCACAAAAATCTAAAACGTTCACTTATTTTCTACATAGATTTCAAAATTTTGTAAGCAATTTCATAGCGTGACACAAATTTTTGTATGCCTTCTTCATAGAATATGTTTTAAACCATCGGGTAACATGTTTTGTGTCTCATTATCATCGTTGAAGTGTTGACCACCAAGGAAAGATTTTCGGTATATAAAGAAATAAAAACTGCTGGGAGCGAAGTCCGGTCTGTACGGAGGATGATTAAACTCTTCCCAGCCAAATTCCTGTGGAAATTCTCTTGTGAAATAAACAACACCTTTCGACAGGAATACTTGAGCGGTGCACTTCATAGTATCGTAATAAACAAATGATTGTTTCATCTCGTGATAAGAAATCAATCAGCAAAATGCCTTTTCGGTCCCAAAAAAACGTTACACATGAGTTTTCGAGGTCTCAAAATTTACTTAGGCTCAACTTTCGTTGAGGTCGAGGTATGCCCCAATTCCATTTATTGCCGTTTATTATCTGGGGTGTCATCACCATCTTCATTGTTTCAAAAACTGTAGTGAACTGTTCATTCGTTGTTTTGTGTACGAATTTTGGGTACCCAACGTGAGCAAAATTTTCAAAATTTCTGTTTTCCAGTAACTAGCGATCGTAAGATTTTCGGAATTCCATAGCAAGAGCACTAATTGTAAACTTACGATTCTGCTTAAACTTCTTTTCGATTGCGTGAACCAAATCATCAGTATCCAAAGAAAGCCGTTCACGGCGCTCATCATCGTGCATCCTTCATTGAACTATCTGGCAATCGTTGAATCATTTAAAGAATTTTGTCCGTAAGCAGATTTGGTTTAACTTTCTTTGTATTTAGAAAACGAAACGACCTTTTTGATTAAGACTGACATCATAAAGAAGCAATACAAAGTACACGACGGCAGAAGCGATTTGAAAATGGAGTCAGAGTAATTGCCGCCGCTGCGACTGATAGAAATAGAAACGAAACCTACATTATGGATACGCCTCGTACGATACTAAATAATATGAAGAATAAATTTAAAAATAATGATTATAAATGTTCGCAAACTCATCAACTGGAAGATGTCACTTTCTAATAAGAACTGTACGTTTAACTATCATATTTTACAATTACACTACACCGGATCTCCAAGGAGTGTGAGAAAAATGATTAGAAATAATAAGACTAGCAACACTGTGGTCGATCTGACAACGTTATTGTCATAGCATATTCTAAAGTTGTTTGTTTACCTTACCCTACAACTTACGCGTTATTTGTGACAGTGGTACGAGGGGAGTTTGACGAAAAACTAACCCTATGGTGATTATATTGTTAGTTTCTGTCATATTTCTAATGTCATATGCCAAAATTTTATATTAATTTGACATATGACATTTCAATACTTATATTGAGAAAAATATTTTTGTGTTGGCTAAATATTGAGGAAAAGAATTTTGAGCGTCAATTAAACATGATTTTATAAATGATAAAGCAACTAAGGAAATCGACGAAGAATTAATATTTTCTTGAAAGTATTCCGTCACAAGGAATAATTGGTAATTAGTTCTCTGCTCCTAAAAGAAACCATTTGAAGATGAATAATGCCTAAAGTTCGGGACCGACATTCACTGAAACTGCTCCAAAAATGGTTAATAAAATATGTGCCTTTCTGATTACATATAAAAAAATATCTGTAATGTGGGTGCTGCGATTGTAAAATGCTGATCTAAGGCTCGCTCGTAATTCAAAAGAATTTTTCTGCCGATTTGTCACAGTCAAAGAAACTTATAATATAAATATACCCTCCAGATAATACAGTCCATATTATGTACGTCATCCGAGGAACTTATTGCCAAAAAAGCAGAAAAGCTGTTTTTCCAGCTAATGAGGTGATAACCACTGTTTTACGATTCCAAATATTTGTTGATTTGTTAGAAAAAAAACGGTAATTGCCCAATATATTATATTTGCTGACACGCTTTAATACTAAATTAAAAAATGACCGCACTTGTTGAAAGAAAGAGTTTTGTTTGTTGAAATTATGTTGATTTCGCAAAAATTGGAGCATCAGAATGCCTTTGGAAAAATTGCTTACCCACAGCACAGCGCTAGCTTTCCGCTCAATTCATTTTTTGGAAACCTTGAAGATGAACCTCGATCAGGGAGACCTCCAACTTAAACAAATGACGAAAAGGTTGAACGTATGAGAGCTCCTGTGACTTTCTTTCCAACAATTACTATTATTGGGTTGGCGTCAAAGTAATTTCGGTTTTGTAGTATAAAATAAAACACTTTCTTCTTAACAAATAACAGTTCTGAACTGAACCAGATGCGATAGAAGGTCATCGTCATTTGTGAAAGTTTGACCATTCAAAGAAATCTCCTTTCGAAAATTCGAAATAAATGGTAATTAGATGGTGCCAGAAAAGAACTGTATGAGGGACATGGCATCACCTCCCAGCCAAGCTCCAATAGTTTTCCATGAGTTGCCAAATATATGTGAGGCCTTGCATTATTATGGTGAAAAACTAAACCTTTCCTATTTGACAATTCTGGTAGTTTTTCTTTGATTGCTTCATCGACTTTCATTAATTGTTGACAGTAAACATCAGAATTAATCGTTTGATTCCTTGGAAGCAGTTCACAAAACACAACACCTTTGTAATCCCACCAAACTGACGGCATCAGCTTTTTTGTTCTTTTTCATCTTTCCATGTGGTTTGTGCTGGCTCATCGTGTTTGCTCCATTATCGTTTGCGAAGTATATTACTGTACAGGCACCATTTTTCATCACCACTGATAATTCTTTTAAAGAAAGGGTCGGTTTCATTTCGTTTAAGGTGCATATCGCAAATGTTCTTCCTTTGTGTTAGATGAATTTCTTTCAATTCGTGAGATACCCAATTATCAAGCTTCTTAACTAGCTCAAGACATTTTAAGCGTTTTTCAATTGTTGTGTACGATATATGTAGCCTCTTCGCAACCTCTCGAGCAGTTACTTGATGATCCTCTTCAATTATGATTTGGTCATCATCAACATCAGTAGTTGTTGTTGCTGTTAAGTAATCAGCACCATAAACATTACATCATAAAATTAACCCACATCACCTCACAATTGAACAAAATGCTGATTTAAATCAATGCTGTATGTCTTATGTAGGACATTATTTTGGACATATGGTGATTATTTAGTTAATAAGTTAAGATCCACACCATTTGAAGGCTTCCAGTAGTGGAACCGAGAGTGGGACTAACAGGTCCGTCGGTTTATACTCAACATAAGCGAAGTACTTACATTGAATTGTTATTTAAAAAAAAAACTTTGGTAGATGAAAACTCAGTATCGTTGCTTTTCTCACACACCTTGTAAGATAGTTTCTTCATTATTATATCAAATGTATGCCATTAACATGTTTTTGATATTTCAACTTATTAAAATTACGTAAGTATGAGAGAAAATAGAAAATATTTTTATATTTTTGTATAAAGAGTGTTCCGGGACTAGATGCAAAAAATTCAGGAGTGAGTAGATGACGTGAAAATAATGCTGTGACCTAAAAAACATTTTCTCATGCGGCCCCTCGTTTCAGAGTTTTAGAACTTAAAATTTGCGAAATCATAACTTATATTTAAGTATATTTTCTAAATTATACATTGGAACATTATGAATTTTTAATAGATTATTAATTATGCTTGACGGAATAAATAATTCTACACTACTATCTAAAGGCCGGGGACGGCACATGCCCAATTATTAACAATCCGTAACTTTTACAGTGACAACTTGTACAATCTAAATATATCAAAAATGAATTTTTCAATCGTTTGTTCAACAAAAAGTTACTGTTTGTTTAACTCGATAAAATGTATGGTTTAGGAGATATGTAGAGTTTTAGATCACCGAGGGAACCGTTCGCCAGAAAGAGACATTCTGAAGAAAATTATCCTAAATTGTAATTATTTATTGAAAATACTAATGAGAGGTATTTAAACACAATCAAACATTTCTAATTGAACTGCATTTGTTACATCATTTATGAAGTGGTCAGGGGTCCATCGTGCATGAACCAATTGTCTCTGCGAATGTTTAGAATAATATTATATAACATGGGTGGGAAATCATTTTGGAGTAATTCTAATTCAGGTTATTATCCTATTCCTGCCGATAAAAAATCGTGTTGATTATTTGTCTGATTGTACCTTTAGGATTTTCATCTGTCCACAAATGTAAATTATTTGAATTAATAGAACCGCCTTGTGTGTAACCAGCTTCATCTGTAAAAAGTACGTTTCCAAAAATTGCATTATCAACTCATTGTTTATCTATAAACCAACGAGCGTAAGTTAGTCTTGTTAGATAATCCTCCACTTCCATGGTATGCAATTTATGGATGTGAAATGGGAAAAGGAATTGTCTCTAGAAAATCCTACGAATAGTTGTCGTTGATACATTAAATTGTAGTGACATTTTGTGTACGCTAGTTGTGGGATCAGCATCAACTGTATCTATTGCATTTTGCTCTAAAGCTAATATTTGTACAGTTCGTTGTAGACTTTCACCACCTTTTTTATGATAATAGAAACTAGTTTACTTGATTTATGTAGACAAACCTATTTCCCGCGAGCTGCGATTACAACCTAACAAAAGTTCTACAGTCGGGTACAATTCTGCCAGGAAAGCGTTTAGTATACAACCATCTGGCTTTTGACGAGTTACCAGAAGTCAAACCATACATCAAATGCATGTTGGCATATTCGCTAGAGGTAAATTCTACAATATTGAAACTTTAAACGCGATGTGATAATAATTGATGACAGATTTCGAAAAGATTGACAGTAAACTGACATAAAAAATTAAGTCGCTTGTAATTTTTAATTGAATATGAGAGTAGCCTAATAGATGAAAAATAATTATTAATCTCTTTCAAGTTTTTCCTTATGCCAGTCATATGATCTTCGATAGTATGTAGGACAATGTTTGTTTATTTTATCATTAGTTCTCAAAGAAATGATTAATTGTGTTTTAATACTTCGTGTAAGTAATTTCAATGAATAATTACAACTTATGATAATTTTCTTCAGAATGTCTCTTTATGGCGAACGGTTTCGTCGGTGATCTAAAACTCTACATATCTCCTAAACCATATATTTTATCGAGTTAAACAAACAGTAACTTTTTGTTGAACAACCGATTGAAACATTCATTTTTGATATCTATAGATTGTACAAGTTCTCCTTGTAAAATTTAGAGGTTTATAACTCAGAAACGAATGGTCGAATGAGATTTTTCTTCATGTCTCAGCATTATTTTCACGTCATCTACTTAATCCTGAATTTTTTGCCTCATATCTTGAAGAATAATCTCTAATTGGTCCAATTTTCAATAGTATCAGTTAGAAACGGTAATTATTTGAGAACTGTAAGAAATAGTAGTATATGTTATTTGTTATAGGGGTAATGAATGGAATGGAAATTCTTTGTCTGATAAGGACTTGAGTGAAAGTTCTACTGTCTGGGAAAAGTATGTAATAGAATTTCTATACAGTATTGTATTGTTTCGCATACAGGAAAAGTAGGTGTGACATATCCATTGAATGTAATATTCAATCTTCCCATTTTCCAAATTTAAATTTTCCATCTGATTTATTTATTGTTACCTATACTATTGAGGTACTCCATCCTTTACTTCCTACTAATTGCTTTCTTCTTTCTCCAGTTGTCATTATATTTTGCTCCCATACGTCTTTTAACAAAATTATAATTAAGGGAGGAGGGGAATGGAGGTCTGAAAGGAGACAAATAAAAATAATGGTGAGAGTAGGAAAAATGAAAAATCTAAGAATCATGCTTCCCCTCTTTTAAAAGAAAATCAGCAAAAGTTGGACGGACAATTGGAATCTTAAGAGAAAATACAGAGGCAACTTGAAAATTACTATTAATAAAGAAGACTTATTTCCACCAATTCTTATAAGAAAAATAAAACTCCAAGCCAAAGTCTCAGACTTCCATCTTTTGTTTGTGATGATTTTTAGTAACCCGTATTGATCTTCTAGTATTTCTGATACATCTCGAAAGAATCATTTACTACGCAAGTATTTTTTAAGTTTTGGAAACAACTGTAAAACTGGGAGATATATCTTGAAAATATGGCGGTGCTCAACCACTTCGAAATCTGCTTGAGCTATTGCAGATCTATAATTGAGTGCGTTATCCTGGTGCTAGAGAACATTTTTGGCCACTTCCCCCAGCATTTTCGTTTATTGCCTCATGTAATTCTAGATTTAAATCAGCATTATAAGAACCTCAATTGCAACAATAAATAGAAATGTTAAAAATTACAGAATAAAAAGCGAGGCAGGCGACCAATACATTCCCATTAAAGGTCCTGTCAATGATAGATACAACAGAAATATAGAGATAGATTCCAGACCAAGAAATATTATAGATGAACCGAGGGGTGGGACAAGGGAAGCCTACAGGGATACCAAATATGAATGCAAAGTGTTGTATCTTAAAAACTATTAGTTGTAGAGACTTGCGGCCAAAAAGTTTGAACTAAAATTTTCCATATTTTCCATATAGAAAATAATCAGAAGAAGGAACCAACTTGAACATTTAAAGTTAATGTTCACGGAAATGCCCTACATAAAGCCTCATAGAATATTGAAACAATGCTAATAAATAATAATAATTATCAATGTAAAAACTTTTCAAAACTAAATTTATTATCTCTTATATCAAAAAAAAATAAATTAATGCTAATTTTTTGAAAGACCAAGATATAGCATTTGTAAAATGGGTTTCATAGAGCAATAAATTTTTTTTCCTATGGCCGTTCTCTTAAAGTCATTCTACATAGACCATGGTTGCTTAGAATGTTAATCTTTTCATTCCCAAATCGAAACTAAAATACAAAGTGACGTTTCTATATGAAATAGTTAATTTTGTACAACTGTTAAAAACTAGACATTTCCGCATCTCTATTGATGCGTAAATGTTAACTTTAATTATTAATAATTCACAAAATACGAGGTCTGGCTATTAAATAACGAGACTGCGCACCTAGAGGGCACCCTAGACGGGTGTGGTAAAAAACTATGTGTCTATGCACGTCCCAAAATACCTTTCCGTCACTATTATAGTATTTGTGCAGTAGCGGTTTGAAACGGAAGTGTTTTTTTATCGTGTCAAAAAACCATGTGTGACGAAAAACAGGAGCAACGTATCAAATTCGCAGCATATCAACATCGCAAGTGATGATTAGAACCGCTCGGATCCCAGTACTTGTTATTATCGAATTCGTGAACTATAAACTCCCATATTTCACGGATAAGAGATCCTAGAGATTGCTTGTCATGATATTTCTCATAAAATAAATTCATATTTACATTGTAAATTTTTTGGAAATCGATCTTTTAGACTTTTCTTATGAATCGATTCATGAGGTTGCGATTCGAATCGATTCAAAAATCGATATTTTTTGGAAAGAATCGCCATCCCTAATAAGGGCGAGTAACTAGTAAACTATCTAGATATATAGAGCGAAATAGGGCGTACTAGAGGTGGGCCTTCCAAATTGAAGCGCTGTGGCAAATTAATGCCTATAAATTTGTCCATAAATCCTTCAAACAATGATATTCCATGCTTATTTTGAGAAATATTTTGGTAACGAAAGACTTTTTTCACGGCGAAAAAAGTTAACATTTACGCATCAATAGAGATGTAGAGATTTCAAGATTTTTTGACAGGTGTACAAAAATGACAGTTTTGTGAGAAAACAACAAATTGTATTTCGCTAGAGAAAAAGTGGTCACAGAGCTACAACTTCCTATTAACCTGCTGAAAACTCTTTTCATATTGCAACTTCAAGGGCAACGTTTCAAGAAATTTCTTCAAATGGTGCAATATCTAAACAGACATTGAAAGCAATAATGGAATTCCTTGTCCAAAAGTCTTGAAAACCTTTCTTCTGATACAGTAATGATTAACAACCTTACTTGGTTGCTCCAAACTTAAAATTTAATAATTGTCGAAACACAATTAATATCAATAATTATCATGAATAGGTACAACATATATTAAATGAATCACTTGATTAGAGATTTGTTGCATTATCATAGAAAAAAATTGTGCTGTATTCGCATGAAAATCTCTTTTCATGCACGTGTTAATACTCAGAAGCTCGCTTTTCCGTACTTACTAAATAAATAACTATTTTCACCAAGATCAAGATTGTTAAAATTCATTTAGTCGTTCAGTATGTAATTTCTTGCAGACGCTCGTTAAATGCAGTCACGTGCTAAGAATTCGACTAGAGCGCCATCTGAAATAAATGTAGCGTCAGATGTGAAGAGTGTTAAACATCAAAGCTAAAGTTTGCTTGGCATGTTTTCTAGGTATCATTAACGTGAATCAGTTTGAATAATTGATTTATAAAAATCGATTAATGTACTGAAAAAAGTTATATTAGTAACTGTTTACTCGTGTTCTGAAAAGGGTAATAATGCATTATTCACAGTTCACTTGAAATAAAATTATTATTGAATGAAGCCTAAAATCAATGACTGATTACTTCATATTTGTTTGCCATGTGTGTAACGCTCTATAGCACTACAACTATTTCAAATGGCGTTATAATCTAAAGATGCAATTTCATGGTGAAGCTCGACGCTGGCTTAGAGCGTCTAATGAGTTTATGTGCTATAATTCCAACTTGAGCATCATCTAAAATTAACGCAACGCCAAAACTAAATATTGTTTAGCTTTTGAAATCGGGTATTGTAGCAAAAAAACCTCAACCCATATTATCAACTGTTAATTGTTCTTAATAGTGCAAGGTATATATTTTATCAATAACTTCAACGATATTACATATATTCATCAATTAGAATAATTCACCTATTTAAGCTAATAATTTATTCAAACAATTATTGAATAAATTATATATTGACGGAAGTGTATATTTTATTATTTTTTTCAGTGTTTTGAGGCTTGACGCTCTTATATTAGACTGCATTCCAGTCGAAAATATATCACGTGACCTCATTTGACGCTCTAAACCAGCGTCGAGCTTCACCATGAAATTGCACTTAAATTCTTACCACCGCATTAGACGCTCGAGCTCAGCGCCGAGCGTCAACATGAAATTGCAACTTTAGAGGTACAGATGCTTATTTTATAAAAACCCTCACCATTTTATTGAACAAAAATTCTCTACTACTCGAGTAAAACTTTTAAAATCATATATTTTTTGTACAATTTACTTGGTGGATTTCAAATAATAATCACTTTATCAGTGGAAATCTAATATATTTTCCACGGTATTCGTGGGAGCAAAGCTTTTTTTACCGCAAGTCTACAAAAAATAGTTTCTAAGGTATAATTCTTTGCATTATTATTTGATCACCCTATACAAATTTGAATCAGACATATCCACAATAATCCAACAATAACAGATGGTCAAAGAGATTGGAGGAATGCAGAAATGTGAATGGAAGGAAGATGTACTGCGAAGCTAAATAATTCAATCCAATCAATATCAATGAAATATACTGGAAGTTTCGATTATCTTTTACCAGCTCTAGTTTCCAAAGATTTTTTCACGTTATACGATGGCTGCTACTTAAGTTTTGAGATATGGCAACACTGATGTGATTCTATAAAATATGACATTGCCATCATAAAGTTTGACATTTCTAATGGTGAACGTACTCAGAACGTGTTGTCATACGAGTGCTATTCGAGTTGTTTACAGATACTTGATACACAAATTAAATTGCCGTGCGATGATTTTCTATGACTTTTGACAGGGATTTAAACAACTGCAGTGTGTCGATCAACTCGCTTCGATTTTTGGTAATGAAGCGCCATCTCCAGTCACCGTGTTTTGCTGGTTTTCCGAATTCAATCGTCGTCGCACTTCGCTACAGAATTAATTTCGTGAATGACTTCCAAAATCTACTGTTATGCCAGAAAAAATCGATGCTGTGCTTAAACTGATATTGCAACAATCGAGCGTATGGATAATCCAAATCCAACAAAAGTTGTTCGCGCATGTAATACTTCGAAACAAATTGTCGCCTGGTCAATTCTGAATGGTATACCAGTATTTGCTGGTCGGAAGTGTTCGAAACAATCAGGGAAACCAATCGAAGAAGACGATTCACTGAAGAGAGTTTTGGAAGTACCTCAATCGGAATGGAAATTGGTTAAAGCGAATGCAGAAGTAGATTGTTCTTAATGGAGAACATTTTGAACATCAATAAAGTCATATCCAATGTACAGTACAGGCAAATTAGGCGGTTTTGAGCTAAATCCTTAAATTGGACGGCTTTGATTTTCTACATTCTGGGGAGTTCTGGGATACTGAATAAGTTTAGCAACTCTTAACAAAATTACGGGCACGGATTTTCGAAATTTTGGGACTAATAACTCAAAAAAAATTTGAAACGCGAATAACTCGAAAACTATGAGGAAATCGAAAAAAAAAATGCAGAGTACAAAACTCTACAAAAAAGTATCCCAAGTATTTGTTCCTAACCTCGAAATTTTTCACCTTAAAAAGTGCCGGAGCCAAAACTGTAGAGCACAAAATGAGTACCCACACATTTGTGAAAGAGAAACTATTAAGAAGTATGTGAATATTGAAATAATAATCAACCGAGAACAAAGATAGTGCTCCAGCTTGCAAGATTTCCGAAAATTTCCTAAGTAGAAAATTATGGTAGTTTGCCCGAGTAGAGAATAGAGATATTAACCATCATGATGCATTTTGGTTTTTTGAAAACGAAGAAGTTTTCCAAGAGTTGGAGCAGTTTCCATGTGCGCCTGGAACGTAAATTGGCTTGAATTCGCACTGGCGGGAATTCGCGAGCGGGTGCTCTAGCTTTCGGCGTTGAGGAAGATTTTTTGAGTTACAAGTTCCAAAATTTCTAAAACTCGTGCCCGTAATTTTGTTAAAAGTTGCTAGGCTTATTCAATAAACGAAAACCTCTGAGAATCTATAAAATCAGAAGCGCCCAACTTAATTTGGGTTTTAATCCTATTTCACCTGTACTAATTATAAATATTTGTTTTGATTTGTCTATCGCAAAACCTCGTATTTGGTGTATCCAATGCTTTATTTTCTAATATATCATCTATTGTCATTCTTTATAAAATTAATAGTACTTCATAATCTACAGGAATTACAGATCTTCAAAGGA
The DNA here is from genome assembly GCA_026230145.1 of Diorhabda elongata. Classification (NCBI taxonomy): domain Eukaryota; kingdom Metazoa; phylum Arthropoda; class Insecta; order Coleoptera; family Chrysomelidae; genus Diorhabda; species Diorhabda elongata. Next base: position 6,552,176 of record CM047928.1, read on the forward strand.
ATATCTCTTTTATTTATTATTGTTTCGTTAGTTATGTTATTGTCTTGTGCATTCGTTTTCTTATATTTTTGTTACACAATTGGTCGCAACTTGTAACAAACTACTATTCGAGATAATATGAATAAATAACCATTTAAATGGATATTATTTTCCAATTATACTTAATATTTAATCCATTGTGAGTTTTAGTCATTAAATTAGATATTAGATAATCTCTACATAGATTATAAAATCGATATCCTGCTTTTCCTGTATCTATTATTTTTTTTATAGACCATAAATTGGGATGTCCTTCAACATGTTTAATGAAAACCCAATGGGTTACCACAATACAAACTAAACATTGATTGACTGCAATTGGTATATTTTGAATTTCATTTATTATGATTGATATTAAGAGGATATAGCAACGTGAATATTTGTTACTCCGATAAAGATCAAAATCATCTAAATAAACTATTAACTACTTGCAATAATGTAGTACTATGAATATAGAACAATAAGCTTTCGAAAAAATTATTTTTCAGCTACAACTAACTGTAATGTCAGCTACCTTTACAACATTTAGTTATCCTAGATAATTCTTGGTAATTAATTTTCTGATTACTTATACGAGGATGGTCCCAGAAGTACCTGGCCCAACAAAGAAAACACAGAAATTTTGGGAACAAATATATATTTATATGCATGCATGAAGTAGCAATTCAAACTTTTGTTCATTAATTTTGACCATTGCAATAACGGATGTGTGAGCTGGTGCATTGTCTTTCTTCTTAGCCAAATGCGGCCGTTTTTGCTTGATTTCTTGCAATAAGTTCACATAATATTCGCCGTTGATAGTTTTTCCTTTTTCAAGATAGTCAATGAGAATTATCCCACGCGAATCCCAAAAAACCGACGCCGTGAGCTTACCTGCAGATGGAACGGTCTTTGCTTTCTTTAGACCCGGTTCTCCCGTTTGAGTCCATTGTTTTGATGATTCTCTTGTTTCGGGTATGAAGTGATGGGCCCACGTTTCATCCATGGCTATGAAACAGCGCAAAAATTCGGCTTTATTTCTGTGAAACATTGCTAAACACTCGATGGAAACATCTTCACGACGCTGTTTTTGTTCTATTGTGCGCACAGCTTTCTCATGTCCTAATTTTCAGTTAATATACGATGTAACACACTTTTTCAAACGCCTACTATGTCTGCTGGCTCGCGCACTTCCAGTGGACAATCTCCATTACCGCTTTGTGGATTTATGGAGTCGTTTCCTCATTTGATCGACCACTGAGTTGCTGGTCTCGTTTAAACTCTTCTACCAAATATTTTACTAATAATAACGAAGGAACATATTTCAGCTTTTATATTCGTTAGGCTAAGACCTTTCAAATAAAATTATTGTATCACATAAAGATGAACAAATTCATTGAAAACGTTTATTATTGATGGCTGCGAAACAAATACTAAACAACGTCTTCAAACCTGAAACATACGCTGTATATATTGTAACTTTTCTAATACAGTGGTATTTTTCAAGCAACTACCGCCATCTCTAAGTCAGTCCAGGTACATCCGGTACTATCCTCGTAAGTAGAGTTTACCTGATGACAATTTGAATTTTTGTAAGAGGCTAAACATAAAACAAAGTTTTTACTAAACAAATTCAAACCACACGATTAGAAATTTGGAGCCCTAGTATTAATGGGTTTCAAACTTAATTTATTTAGTTTGTTTTTAATATTCGCTGGACTTGTTGTTGTTATATTCTTCAAATGAATTTTATTAGACTAAGGAATGCTTTCCTTTCAAAGAAATAGATTTTTTTATATATATAATGTTTAGAGTCCAATAATCTGAATTTAAAATCGTGATCCCAGTTTAGGTTACTGCACTTCATTTCCGTATGTCATGTCCACACACCATTAGTAGATTAGTATAATTATGTTAATTACAATATTTTTTCATTATTATCAACATTTTCATCCTATTGAACTGTTTATTATTTTAGCTTGTTCGATAAAACTGTTATGACCAAGGAAGACGAAAACGGTATTCAACATATTGTAGGTAGTATAACGAATGATTTGTATGCAGTACCAATGAGAAAATGTCCTAAAAGTCTAGACCAAATAGATAAACTTAATTCACCAGATCCAGAAAAAGAATGGGATAGTCAGAATGAGTTGCCTCCTGGTTGGGAAAAACACGAAGGTAATGCAAACCAAAACATTTTTTTATTTTATAATCAGTAATCTTTTAATTTGGAATGCGTTTCAAACTTCCCTAGCCATTTACGTTTTGTAATATGTAGAGCATTTTCATAAAAGAGTTAATATCAAAATCAAAAATCGACTATTCTTTGTTTCATTGCAATCATCCCATTTTTTCTTGAGTTACATCTTATTATAATAATTTGATAAAAAAAATTAGGAATGCAGTTTTTTATCCAGATTTTCCCTTGCAGCCTAAAAAGGCAAGACGTATTTGTATTTAGTATTGACTGACACATATTCATTTTAATATTTTAGATAACGATGGTCCGTATTATTGGCACATAAAGAGTGGCACTATTCAAAGGGAAATCCCTATTATAGAAAATCATAAATTAGAAAAATCAAATTCAAAATTGAACCTTAAAGAGAGTGCTCTAATATCATCTTTCGAAAATAACTTATCAGTTACTAGAAGCTGCACTAGTTCTGCTTTAAATTTAGAAAGTGACGATAGGAAAAGAAAAGAAGAAATAGCTTTAAAGTAAGTGCTTATATTCATAAATAAGAATTTATTAGTTATTTAAATTTAAAATATTATCATGCTTAGAAGTCGAGATTACAAGCGCCAAAAACTTACAGCATGAGGTACAAACCCAAGTAACTAATGCCTCATGAATCTCTTGTTATCTGTGGAACCTCAAATTAAAAACGAATATTCGAGGATATATTGAAAAATTCTTAGCCTACTATAGAACCAAACAAAATTACAATGTCAAAATAACTTAGGTTTGAGTGTGGTAGCATTAGATTGCGGTGTCAGTACCTCAATTGGAAGTTGTTAAAAGTATAATTGGTCATACATATGTTTATTCTACTATAGGAGAAGGAGTTTTCCTTCAAAACCCGACCAAGATTGCAAAGAACGTCCTATAAGATTTGCAGTAAGATCTCTGGGATGGGTAGAGATATCAGAGGATGATCTAACTCCGGAACGAAGCAGTAAAGCTGTAAATAAGTGTATTGTTGATCTGTCCTTAGGAAGGAATGATCTGTTGGATGTTGTAGGAAGATGGGGTGACGTAAGTATCATTTTTTAAATACATCTAATTAAAGAAAAATGTCAAGATTCATTGAATATATTTTATTAATCAAACTGCTATTCTCTTTTTTAAGGGTAAAGATTTATTTATGGATTTGGATGAAGGATCATTGAAATTGTTTGATCCGGAAAATCTAACTGTGTTAAATACGCAACCGATTCATACCATAAGAGTTTGGGGTGTAGGAAGAGACAATGGAAGGTAGGTAGTAATAGTTTAAAATGTTTAAAAGTAACTTATACTTTACATTTTATGCTGCGATGGGAAAAATAGAGAAAGGTAAATCTTTTGAAAATATAATTTTTCTTTTTAACTTCAGTAATACTAAATAATCAATTTTCGGGAAAATTTTATCAGAGCTGCTTTTTATTTATAATATTTATCCAATTTTCTTCGTCTATTGATTTCCAATTTCGCTTAAATACTTAATTTCTATGGCAAATGAAAAATCCATAAAAAGATGGATGATTTAGTAGTAATTAATTGAACTACTCTTCTAAGACTGTTTCTACATTTCACTTACAGATTATGTATTATTTCTATAAATATTTTAATAAATGTTTATAAAAAGAGTGATTGCCTTGCAATTATGACTTCCCACCTAGAGGTAGATGACTCAATTCTCAAGAAAATGCATTTTCTTACATTTTCCATTTCCTTTTAAACTATATATACTTGAAAATAATCGTGCAGGTTCGTAAATTTAATTTACAATATACTTTTATACCCGGAAATCAGTTACATACCAAATTTCGAAATCAGTTGTCAACTATCATTGTCAATTTTTTTTATAATAAAAAAATCACTTTTGGCTTATTACAACTGACTTGATACTAATTGGTAATAATTAAATGAAAGTAAGTTGAAAACCTTGGATTAAATGTTAGGCTCCATTCATTATATCTAATATCTGTGTAGTATGAAATACGTCTTCGAAATTTTTCGAGACCATGCAGTCTCTTCATTCCCTTCGCCGATTTCTCGCCTACCTCACTACATCTTGAATATCACATATTTTCCTTATTTCATCATTTCTCTTCTGGTCAAATAATGTGTGTTCTGCTATTGATCTCAGCATTCGTATTTCAGTAGTTCTTAAAAACCGCTTAGTTATGGTGTTCTTTGCTCTGGTCCCTTTCTTGAAAAGAAAAATCACTGTTAATGAAAAATGGTACCTGTACAGTAACATAGCTCGAAAACGATCACGGAGCAAACACGATGAACCAGCACAAACCACATCTAAAGCTGAAAAACAAAAAAAAACTCATGCAGTCAGTTTGGTGGGAAAGCAAAGGTGTTGTATTTTTTGAGCTGCTTCCAAGGAACCAAACGATTTATTCTGATGTTTAATGTCAACAATTAATGAAAGGATAAAACAATCAAACAAAAACGGCCAGAATTGTCAAATCGGAAAGGTTTAGTGTACCACCATGATAATGCAAAGCAACACAAATCTTTGGCAACTCTGGGAAACTATTGGACCTTGACTGGGAAGTGATGCCACATCCCCTATACAGCACTAATTTTTCACCATCTGATTACCATTTATTTCGAGACTTGCAGAATTTCTTGATGGGCAAACTTTCACAAATGACGATGACCGTCAATCGCACCTGGTTCAGTTTTTTGATCATAAGGACCAGAAATTTTATGAGCGGAATCAAGTAGCTGAAAGAAAGATGGTAAAAGTCATTGAGCAAAATGGAAAATATATAATCGATTAAAAACTATTATTTGTTAGAAAGAAATATTTTATTTTATACTACGAAACCGAAATTACTTTTTCGCCAACCCAATACATTTGTAGCGACAATTATCACAATTTACATTTCTAAGCGATTTTGCGGACGTTTGTCTTTGGTATTAATATACGACAAACATAATTTTTTTGAAACTTGTTCCTGTCACGTTTTGTTTCTTCAGTAATGTTTATTACCCATCTGTGTTTTTCTGTAACTTGTGTGGGATTTAGAATACGAGTAGGTTCATTTGTTATTCAAGTGGTAGGGACTGCTATCACGAGAATTACTAGCACACTGAGTTGTGTATAATGTATGATTATCTTGATGATTCAAGAGTCACGTCCTGAACAAATTAAGATATTAACACGAAACAATGACTAAGTCCATTTATTATTTTCTCCTGTACATGTTTGTACAAAATTATAAGCATTAGGTACCTAAAATGTTTTTTGACTTGTTAATTTTTTTCTTAAACATAATATTAAATTCCAATTATGAGCATTAAAGACTAAACATCTAGAATTATGAACTTAGTCACTTTCTTTTGTATACCGATGATATGAAGAACTAAGTTTGTTGGGCAAAATAAAAATATCTGCTGAAAATGTTGAAAGGATGTTTAATTGTGCATATAAATCAAGAAAAAATTATTAATACTCTTGATTTTAGGTCTCTTCTGTTCCAAGAACATTTAGATGCATTAACATATCAAAAGGTCTAAGAAATAAGAAATTAAAGAAAAATTTATTATGATTATACAATTTGATATTCCCTTGAATTAATTAGATACTAAGAAATAATATATATCTACGTCATTATGCTCTTAATTTGTTTCACTCAATCCATTTTTGAACATTTTAGGGATTTTGCATACGTAGCTAGAGATAGGACCACTCGTAAGCACATGTGCCACGTATTTAGATGCGACATGCCAGCTAGAACAATTGCAAATACTCTTAGGGACATATGCAAAAAAATTATGATAGAAAGAAGTTTGCAACAGAATTTAGGAAAGGCTATTGATGTTAATGGAAAATCTTTAGCGACTCGACCAAATAACTTACCAACAGAACACAGACGTCCAGCTAGAAATTCACAAATTTTTGTTTGTATGTATATTTTTCTCTAATTTAATTATCACATTTATAAAAAATTGAAAATGTATTAGATCTTGTTTTTAATTTTCAAATTAATCAAGTTCTTCCCAACCAATTTTTTTCAGCTCAATCTTTTCCAACTCCAATGGAAGAACCAAAAAAGATTCTCCGAGCCCAGTATTTAGGTTGTACGCAAGTAGCAGCTGCCACAGGTATGGATGTCCTGAACGAATCTATTGATAGGTTGATGACTACAGTACCTCCAGAACAGTGGCAACCTGTTAATATCTCGATAGCTCCATCTATGATCAGTATTCATCATCCTAATGTAAGTCATTTTGTCTAATGCCAATATTATAATTTTATGCTTTTCGGTTGAACAGTACAAACTATCATACAGAGTTTTCGGTTGAACAGTACAAACTATCATACAGAGGTCGGCATAACTCAGGCAACAAATTTGCATTAAGAAAAAAAATGCAGCATAAAAATAAATTTATTAAAAGAAATCACAAAAGGGATTCGACAAATGGTTACTGTCAGTGTTCAAATTGACACCCATATTGATCAATTCATTTACGACAACGTATATCAACGGAGAGGCAGGTCCGGCGAAGCATATCAAGCTGTCCGCGAAAATTTTCAAATTCGGAGGACGGAAAGAGTGCGTGGTCCTTTTGCAAAATCGCTGTCTTTGAGAAGGTCCCACAGGAAGAAATCACAGTGTGTCAGGTTACATGACCGTGCGGGCCAGTAAATGAATCTTCGTCTGCCTATCCATTCTGCAAAATGAATATTGAGATACTGAATAAGGCGTAAGTCTGGCATCTATCCTGCTTGAAATGATGGATGTTCGCGAGTGTTTGATCGTTGTCTATCCGCCCAAATAAATCTTCGAGCATTTCCAGAAAAATTTGGCCCCTCACGTAACCCTTAATAAAGTACGGACCCACAGGACCTCCTGCATGGATACCTGCCCGCACACACACACCCCAGGCAATTTTAATTCTTTTTAAATGAAGACGTGAGGATTCTGGTCCTTCCTGCACACGCAGTTATGCCGATTGGTCGTACCCTTGAGCTTCAAAGCTGCTTCATCCGACCACAAAATGTAATGCTGGAACTGCGGATGATCCTGTCTGCATCCAAGGTACCACTCGTAAAATTCCAGTCTGCGATCGAAATCATCCTCGTGAAGTGCGTAGAGGAGACGCGGATTGGATCAGCTGATCAAATAACGCAAGCGCCACTGTTTTCATATTTTCGTTAGTTGTTACTGTACACGTGTACGTGTAGAGTTGAGTAGAGAACAGCTCTTTGCCCTGCTGAAAGATGCTTGTTTCATTATTAGTTGGGTTTATCTAAAAAACCAGAAAAGAGAAAACTGGTGGTTAGACAAAAGACAATTATCAGAACCTGTCGCAAAGAGAGGTTGATTCGAGCGTAAAAAGTCTTGTTGTGTGTCTGGTGGAATTATGAAGGTTTGGTGTATATTTTAATCATTCGAGATGGTCGAGCCATCAATGGCGAGATATATCGTGGACAGCAGATGCGAATGTAAAAGATTTTTTGGAGAAATATCCAGGTTTAGTTAACCGAAAACAAGTTCTCTTACAACAAGGCAATGCTAAACCAGATATTACGAAAGTTCCATGGAATAAGATAGAAGAATTCTGGGCTATTGAACTCCTACCATATCCAGCATTTAGTCCGAACCTTGCATCGTCAGATTAATGTTTATTCAGACCCATGGCGAAATTCTTGTGTGTGAAAAATGTTGAATACAAAGGAGATGTTGAATGGTTTTACCAAGATCTCAAATAACTTGCTGACGTTGAGTTAAAACCTTAGAATACGATGGGTTGTACTTCGAATATTAAGTGTCAATTTCATAAATGCTTTTAATACCATAAATACTTGAACTAAAATTTTGTATCTGACAACAATGTTTTATCGATGGAACATTGGAAACCGACTATCATTTTTGATATTAGAATTCACCACAAAATACATTTCTATACTTTTGTAAACACTTCAAGCAGAGTAAATCAAACATTAAGGTTTCTGAAGGTGATCCACATTCACCTGAGTCGGGTGTGGAAAACATCTGAAATCTGTTATCGTCGTTTTATTACAATCTCAATTACTTTTAATTCAACTAAGCCCATTGTTACTACCTTAACACAAACAATCACAATTACACTGTCTGACGCTCGTTTTGATAACCAAGTTAAAGTCATCTGACGAACAAACTTTTCACCTCCAGTTTCTGAAAACGATCATTTGGTTAACAAAACGCTTATCAAATTAATGTTATTGTGGGCTTTGGTGTTGTTAGAAGTAAACCGTGTATATAATTTAAATACAGATATAGAAATCGCAATGCTCTTTTCATATTCAATATGTTCAGTTATAATTTCTGGAACCGTTGGTGATATCCATACTAAACATACTGTTCACTGCTACCACTACACCAACACTCACAATAGGGTACTTGCATGGTTTGAGAAAAAAATAGTTTCGGATAGTTTATATATATCATATTATTTTATTATAATTTCTTTTTTTATTCTTTGATCGATATTTATAAAGAAAAAAATTATTGAAAATTAAAAAATTTTGTAGGTTGTTTAAACATTTCAGTAAGGCCGCCATATTGCGAGACGTCATAGGTGGAAAATAAACACCGAACATATGATACAAAGTAAATATGACAGTTATTCTCTCGGTTATTCTGAAATAAGCATTATTATTAAACTTTTATTTATCTGAAAAATGATATATAAATCATTTTAATATTAAGTTTATTATGCTTTTAATTTTTAACGATATTATGTAATAATTTAAGGACTTGACCTATAAAGATTTCTTCACTTTATTCTTTTATATGGAAAAATGTTTTTTATACTTAACTAATAAATAAAAACTGTATTATAACAGCACACGCTACGTTGCCGGTAACGATGACCTCGTGATCATCAAGCAGACAACTGCTATAAGTTTGAATGAACCTATAACGTCACAACTGAAAACTAATGAGAATCGTTTTCTTATGTAGTTGAAAATTTGAAATTTTTGCGATTTTTGATTGGATATTTAGATATTATTTTTTCAGTTTCAATTAAATATTTTACATTTTGAGATTTGAGAAATAAACAGTTTTTAAAAAATGCAAGTACCCTATTACATACACTCAATGACGCGCTTCAGATTTACTTTCAAGGAAAAGTATTTGTTGAACCAATCTTTGATTAGCTTGGTATTTTTTTTCTTCTGCTGATTCTTGTGCCTATTTTGAATGGGTTCAATTTTGTTTAATTGTATAGTCTGATAAAAGTGAATGTACAAAGTGGTACAGAAATATGTATATCAATTTCTAGAAATTAATATACCTATTGTCTTTGTCTATATACATTTTTTGAAATTGATTTATAAAGAAACAATTTTTTAATAGAGTAAATTCAGAACCTTATTTTTCTAAAAACTATGCAAATCTTAGGCTTTTGTGATAATTTTATAGATATTTATTATTATTTATATAAACTTGAATGTACTTACTTCTTTCTCTGTAATTGTTACATTTCTATTATACAATTAATTAATACCAAAAATTATGGGAACACTGGATAATTTTCATTTAATTAATGGCGAAAATAATGTTTCATATCAAATTTTCTTGAATACATAATCTACTTTTATTTAGCTAACTACCCTGTATTCATATTGAATAGGGTGTTATCAAATTGATTATCCTAATATGTTTTAATCACTCTCAAAATATGATTTTCGTAATCAAAAATGTTTCGCACCTATCTGAAAAAAATTCTTTGAAGGCAGTGTCTTCCTTATTCAGTTTTACGACAAAGAATTATTCTCATGTTGAGACATGCGATCAATTCCAGAATTGACATCCACAAATTTGGACTACCTTATTTATTTTTTATTTATTTATTAATTTACACCACCCTGCAGCCCGAGGGTCAATTAAAAGTTAGGAAAGACATACATAAGAGTTAACAATTGAATTATTAAAGTTGTAAATAACAAATGAACAATGTTACATTTAGATGAAGTGAAAATAACACACACAAAAATACAAAGTAAGCAGCTCTAGAACTTCATGATAATTTTGCCAAATAAGAATAATGAGAAAGTTAAAGAACAGTAAAAATTATATTATAATTTGATCTCATTTTTCTGTTTTTAAATGCACTAAACACTCAAGTAATTGTGAAATAGAAAGTTTTAGTGGTTGCCTCCTAAAACCAAGTACATGATTACAAGTTCAACAGTGATTATTTCAGTTTTCATTATTAAGTTATTATATATAATTTTTAAATTTCAGGATGAACGTGTTTTGGCAGAATGCAGGGTTAGATATTTATCATTTTTGGGTATAGGCAAAATAATTAAGCATTGTGCATTTATCATGCACACAGCACAAGATACTTTCATGTCGCATGTCTTTTATTGTGAACCTTCGTCAGGCGCTTTATGTAAAACTATAGAAGCCGCGTGCAAGGTAAGAAACTTTAATAGAATTATTGAATAGACTTGATAGGGGGTAAGGGGGAGCCTCCCCCCACTTGCAGTGGGCAGTTGGGAAAGTTGGAAATTTTTAGGCGAGTTGGGAAATTTAGGATAGGTAAAAAAATTACTCGTTCAATCTTGTAACGATATACATCCACTATATCCTTCTAGGACCAATAAATACGTTTTATTATTATTCTGAGAAAGACTTATGCACTATTAGCTTAGAGCCGGTATTATTTACTTATCCCAGTTACAAAGTATCAGAAGGGTTAGACTCGGTTCACATAATAAACCTGCGCACTGTGTGGCAAGTATTCAATATTACAGACTTCTGGATATCGGTGAAGGTGTTTTTTGGTAATCCCAGTTTGGCGATGCTATCGTGCAGTGTCTTAGACACGAAGCCGGTTGTTGATATAATAACTGGGACTATATCCACATTTTCGCTGTGTCACATCTGTTTAATCTCAATTGCGAGATCCGCGCATTTGGCCAGTTTCTTCTGGTGTTTGTTGAGAACATTATGAGTGTTTGGTATTTGGCTACATCGATAAGAAGGACTGAATTGACTCTTATATCAACCACCACGTAGTAGAGTGTAAAATTGTCATTTTCGAGCACCTTTTGTGGCTAATACTTGTAATACGATGTAAAAGTATTGAGAAGTTCAAACTTGTTGGTCAGTTTCTGGTGAATGATGTTGCATACTTAGTTATGCCGGTGTATATAGTCGGTATTTGCTACAAGCAGATGTTATGTGTTGAATGGTCTCTGATGTTTGTTGGCACTTTCTGCATTTGTCAGATTGAGTGTTCATGTCTTTAGTTACATTTTTCTTGTAGTTATTTGTGTTAATAACTTGATTTTGGATAGCCATTATTAAGCCTTCGGTCTCTGGAAAGACTTATTTTATTATTAATCACAATCTTTTGCTGATCCCTATCAGTATGGTACATAATAATTTGTTTTCTAAATATTAATGGGAGTTTTCTACCTTTACACTGTTTTCAACGTGTAATGCATCAAATTGGCAAAAAGTTACATAACAATCAGGTTCCTATTTAGGGTTTTCAGCTTACATCTTATTGTTATGAAAAGATTTTCGTGAACAAGATTTTAGATAGTAGAGGTGTCCTGAGTAATAAAAGTACCCATTGACATTTTATTAGTATCATTTCATGCATTCATATAAATATTGTCAAATTGTATATAAATGTCTCTTTGAAAAAATCAAAAACTTCATACTTATATCATATTTTATATGAAACATTTAAAATATTTGGTTCAATATGTTACTTTGCAATTTGTGTTCATTTATATAAATTACAGCTAAGGTATCAGAAATGCCTCGATGCTCACCCTCAAGGATTGGGAAATCCGAGTACTAATGTACATACACCCGGCAGCAGTATTGGAGCAGCTTTAAAATCAATTGTAGGATCACTTCGAGGACGAAAGAGCAAGAGTGCAGAATCTTGAGATAAAATAATATTTATTCAGGTCAGTTATAGAATATATTATAACATTAAGTAGTTTTTAAAATCATTGATGAGTCATTTCATTTTTGGTTTTTGATCTATATCATCGGTTTAATTTATTTATTTAATATGTTTCAGTTACCAGTAAGTTTTGGACAAATTTCATAATATGTAGAAATATCATCCAGTTTCAAATTACAATTTTTCTTTATTATATTTTACTTATCTTTTCTCAACATTTCTATTCAATGCAAATAGTCCCGTTTTTGAAATGGCCGTCCTGATTTTTTCTTTCCATTTACTGGCTTCAATAGACTCTCTTTATTGTACTATTTTATTTGATTATTTGTTTAGGGTATATGCGGTTATCCTCCGATTAACCTTTCCATGGCATTTATTTCTGTTAAATCAGACTCTGGTAATTCCATTTATAGGAATCTAATTTTAGTGGCGATTATTGTACTATTGATGGCATAATCATTCTTTGTACAATTGTGGTTTGGTTGCTTTAACCTTTCAAAAAAATATCCTCATGATGTTATAGAATGTTTTATATATGTTTTATTTTTTCAATTCAAGTTTTCCAGATTCTTCTATGAATGTTCCTTATTACTGTACCTTCCTGCTCTAGTTATGGATCTTCAGCACTAATGTTGTCTTTTCATCTATTGTAGCTTTCTTTTTGCAAATGATCTGATTTTTTCCAAATCGAGCTGGTAACATCAGCTCACTTGTTCTCACTTTGATATGGTAGGTCAAATGGAATGATAAACTGAGACATTCATTCAGTTCATTGTATTTTTTCCCAAAATGCACTTGTCAATAAAAAAATAAAATAAATTCGCAAATTTTAATCACCAGGCACTAATCAATAAACACGTAAATCTCTTTAATTTCTTATTTCTTAGATCTTTCATATATGTTTATGTTTTCAAATCCGAAATAAGATCAAAATAGAAATAGATTTTTCTTCAAGCATTTAATAATATCTATATTATTTTCGGCAACACAGATCGTACAAATAACCTATTCTTTTACTAGTAAAATAATGAACGCTCATTATTGTACTAGTAACAAAATAATGAGAAACGATAGCAACGTCTTATTAAGGTCGTTGTAACCAAGTAGGCAGGAACTGTCATGTAATTTTTATTTAATTTGATGTTTGTCAGTTTTGAAAAGTGTAATGTAAAAATGTCTCAAGAAGAAGAATTCCAATGTACACCACTTTGAAGAAAATTCAAATCAATATTATATTTTGATAAAGACTGAAAGTAATTTAACGTCAAAATTTTCATCTATCTTTCAAAAATATAAAAAAAATTAATTTTATAACAGAAGAGACCTAAAATCAAGATGATTTGAAAACATAAACACGTATTATACCCTCAAACTTTCCAATCATTCGCCAAATAACTGAATTGAGTTATTTCCGTAAAACAAAAGTGCTGCATCGGTAAGAAGGGAGGTAAATATTTCAATTCTTCTGATTTGAGTGGAAATTAAATGGGACGTAGAATTGAATTAGCTACGCTTAAATGAGTTCAAATTATCTGAGATTTCATGCAAAAAGAACGCAACTATTAATTTCAATATTAATATAATAATATATAATAAAAATAAAACCGAAATGTCTTTTCAATTAATCATCTTGCTTTTCATATCTGTATGTTATACAAAGATTCTAATTTGGGAAGGAAACTGGAACTTTTTCCATATTTTGAAGCATCAAGCACACCTTCATTCATTGGGAATATGTTGATGTTTTTACAGGACTCCGGCACAGGGTCAGCAGAACGTGATGTGATCAAACACAGGCACCTGCAATCACCTTTAACACAGAAATATTTTAGTATTAGTAACCCTCCGTCTGCAAACCTCAGCTCTCTCCTTTCACCTACAATGGTAGTCAAGAGATACCATAATATGTATCAATATCATCGCCGTGAATCCCTCAATTAATATTTTCTCCTATTTGAAGAGCATTGTAGGTTAAGATTATGTAAACTAAATATGAAATTGTTGAATCTCGATATAATAAAGTTATTTTCTTTTTTTAAAATTTAATGTACTAAATCTTTAACGGCGGCTCTTATTAAAGGCATGCCATTTGGAAATCGGTTGAATCATCGTCGATTGCTTACCCTTTTGTTAATGTATTTTACTCCGTTTTGCGCTTTTTTAAACGCTTCATATAAATAAGTGTTTTGAAAAGGGCTATACACTGTTACGTGTTGTAAAATAAATATTGTAGAGATCAACAATTGGTTTGATCCAATGTGAAAAGTTGAAGATAATCTCATTGCAGTATTCCGAGTGGTTAACTATTGGTTAGTAATACAGATTAGAAACAAAAAAAGAGACCAAAATAAATTGTTGAAGCATGCTTAGCTTTTATTCTGACAAATCCAGCAGTACCGTAATCAGTGGTAATTGTCATTTCATGCTATACTATTGATTTAATCCCAAATGTAGTGATCAGCGCATTTACGTTTTATATTTGCATCATATTTAGAATAGTGCTCGTGTTTACTACGTTTATGCTCTAGATGTTCAAATATATTCAAAAAGAGTATATACAATTCACTGGCTTATAAATATATAAATATAATATCGAAAAATTTCAATCTAGATCAAAAGAATAGATATGTTAGCTATTAAGAAAATCGTGTCATTTTTGATATACAACTCTAGCAATTCTGGTGATAATATGTTGTTCATATATTCGAAAATGACAAAGAAGGAATTCACAAAAAATACAATTTTTACTTGACAAAATAGTCATTTGCATTCTAAGATTTCCTATGATCGAATATATAAGTCACACTTTTCTAAGTCTAAATTATAGCATCTCATGACAATATTACTATTTGTCAGGATTCTGGTGTGTATTTTGCAATAAAAGCTTAGAAAGGTAAAATATATATGACATTATTCAATTTTGAAACCATAACATATCAAGTTATGTGTTGAATAAAAATCTGCAAATTTTGATCATAACATTGTGAGGACGACCAGAAAAGTCATATATACCACTGCTAAAAAAACACTATTCATCTTCTGTCTCCACTTGCACATATTTGTCTTTTCTTCAAGTATGTACAAATGGCACCCATGATTAAACTATTCATATCAGTCTGTTATTGATTCAACATTATGTATTTTTATTTTATATCTTTTTGACTCTAAAACATAGATTGTTTCACAATAATTTATATCGGGGCTTACAACCCAAGCAGACCGAGCCAAAAATTGTCTATGACCAAGTTAAAGTACGAATCAACTAAGAAAACGCCACAGGCGTCATCGACTAATAATCGTCTGCCTCACTTTAAAATATTCCCTCTCTGTCGCTTCCGATTGATATACCAGTGGCGTAGGTTCTTATTTAAATAAAAATTAATGCAGTTCGCAACAAAACATTTATTAGATTAAAAAATACAAAAAAAATATATTTTAAAGATTTAAACATATATTACAGTAGGATATTACTTAGTTAATTATATATATATATATATATATATATATATATATATATATATATATATATATATATATATATACAAAAAAAATTACTGTGATATACATCAAGGTTTTAATTATCATAATAATGGACAACATCAAAATTATTACCTGAATCCAATTTTTTTAAGGAGCCGATTCAAGCTGCTTACACTTATTGCTTCTGTCAAGATTTGCTGGTCATTAATTTTCTGCAAAACACCTGTAATTTCATCATAATTTAGCATTGCACGTTTGCTCCGTTAAATTGAATATTAACAACCTTAAACTTAAACCTTAAACTAAGTAGGTACATGACTTTATATTACTAGTAAAAACAATTTCTTACACTTTAACGTAGGAAGTCTCTTCTCCAGTACATAAAAATCGTGATAATTTCCCTTATAGATTATATCTGATCTGGTGAGATTTAGTGTTACGTATTTTTTTCGGCGATTGCAAAGATGTGCTTGGCCCTCCCCACTCAACTTTTTGAGCTTCTTTTGATATCTTCTGAAAAGTAGACCTTGACATCCCAGTAGCAGCTAGTATATATCAAATATCAAAATATGTTAATATTCTAATTTAAAATATGATACTCAATAAGTAGGTGCCTGCATAAAAATGTGTAAACTCCGCATTTCTTCAACCTACTTCTCGAATTAAATCTTGCTACATACCTGTAATTTTTCAAAGGAATAGTAACTCCTTCATCTGCTTCTTTTTTCATGAAATTAATAATATTGCTTATGATTTCTCGTCCTTGGCTGCGTATAATAAGACATTGCTTTTAAACTTTTTTTGCGGACATTATTTAAAACGATTTTGCTCCTACAGCGCTATCTGTACAATAAACTATGGCACAGACTAAAAATAACACCGAACACAATAAATCACACTATCTAGTGAACAACAAACAATACTAAATGCTGAATGTCCGATGTTCGGTCGGTTATGCATCTGCGCATCCATAAGCGCAAATTATTTATATTACCGTACTTTCCTTCCTAAGTAAAGGCTTGGCAACATCGAAGAGGGACTCGCAATGGTAAGAGATCCATGGTTGCGTGTCGATGTCCCTTCGAATTCTGATTTAGACCATGCGGCAGTCGTGCAGCGTTGCCAGTCTATTTAGCACTTGCATTTCTATATTAAAAATACCGAACATTCGTAAAAAACGTCACTGTCACATAAAAGGGATGGGCCTAAGAGAGAAGGAAATTATTGCGGACTTTTTCAGTTATGACGCGTCTGGCCTTTTCTTAGCTGATTTATACTTTACTAGTAAGGCCGACCGACCACGATGCAACTGTTTTAAACAGAGGTTGCAAACCAGTTGATCTTGCAACAGTTTTGCAATCAAAATAAAACTTTTGGGCGCACATGGATACAACTCTTAATCAGTATTAAATCAGTTGGTGTAGCAATGAAAAGTAATTTTTCAATGTATTGAGAGTCAGACCGATCTAGATATTTTTCGTTAAATATTTAATTCCTTTTTTTCACATCCAATCGTGCATCAAGATATTCAATTTTTTTTTCCTGCATAATGTGTCTTTTTACTAGGAAAGCAGAGGCTGTGTTCATTGGCATCATTCAAGAAGAATTGTATTTGCTTTCGGGTGTCAACCTCTGTTATCTGTAAGACTCTTCCCTTCATTAAGCAAATCACAAAGTCTGCGAACTCTGGCTTCAGTAACTTCATATAGGCTGATAAATGCCCTCTTGCAGACGTTAACTTTATCAGTTTGTTTTCAGACATAGAATTGGAAAGCAGAATGCTCATTCTTAGTTGAAAAAAATTGGAAATTCAAAAGTCATCAGTCAGTCAAAAATTTAGTTAGTTAGTAGAAATTCGTAAAACATTCCTTCTTACATCTGCATAAAATAAGCGATATATTAAGTCTATATAGGCTCCGATAAAAAAAACTTCAACTGAATTAAGGTTTATGGTAAACTTGCCTGTTATTTTCACCGGTAGCGATTTGTTTTCATTGATAATGACTATATGCCCGTCTTTTAACTTCAGAATTTTTCATAAAATTCCTTTTATACTTTGCAGGATTACACGTTCTCTTCTATTATCGACTCACCATCACTCTCAGTTTCACTTAAAGACATTTTTCAAGCTAAAATTACTTTTTGCACAAAATAATTTAGTAAAAGACGAGTGAACAACAAATTTGGCATTAACGGCGAGGGTTTACGAAAGATTGTTGAACCAATGAAAACAAAGCAAATATAAAAATGTCCAACTCACTCATAAACTTCTTCTTCCATCTTCCACTTCTTAAGTCACTGACTAATGTTGTTTATGCAATGAACGTCTTTCACGCGGAATTATTGAAAGGGGAAGGAGTGTATTGACTTAGTGGTTTTATCACAGAATACGCATCTTCATTTAAGAAACCATTTTCAGCAAAAAAAGTGGGAAAAAATGTGACTTAAGAGGTTTTTCAAATTACCGATTAAATTCATATTTTATCTAAAAACTCTTCGGTTGGAAACGGTGAAAACTTGATTTCAATCTGAAGAATGCATGTTTTTCTTCAAAATAAAGAAGTTTATTACCAGAATTGCGGTGATATTTATAAAAATTTTAGTATCTACTTGAAATGCTGTTAAAATTACAGTTAAAATATTTATTTGGGCAAATTGAAAGTATTAAGTAAATTTTTCAATTACGGCTTTAACCTTGTTTATCTTTACAATATTTATCTTGAATATTTAAGTCAATAATTCTTTGTAAATAATATAGTATACTTTCGGAACGAATAATACGTAAGATGTGTGTTTTAAACTCGCAAAATGAAAAAAATGCTTATTTTTATATTGGGTGTGTAATCGTGCAGCTATTTTTATAAGTAAGAAATGTCCTTTTGTCACTAAAACAGAATGAATTCTGCCGCTATTCTAAAATGATGGGCCAAGATATGAAGTGATGACGTTATTGGTAATGCTTCTCTAAAAATGATAGACGTGATCGTTTCTTTTGTTTTATAAAGTCCACAAAATAAGTTTTATTTGAAGATTCAAATTACCGTGTACTCCATTTGATCCAGACTAATTCAGTGAATATAACAATCTTGTTATTTCTTTCAGTTTTTCCCGCATTAGTTCCAAACAATTCAATACAAATAGAAAAATCTATTTTCTCTCAAAATTTTACCAACCTCATCCGAACCTAGAAGACCATCCATGTATCGTTATTACCTTATAATTCAAGATAATCTAAGATACACATATGTTCGCTAATAATATTACTATGAAACAACATTGCTTCCTTTCTTAATTTTATGTCTTCCAAATCAGTTGCACGTATCTCCACAAGCTAGAAATCTTCAGAAAACATCTATTTTTTTTTTAATATATTTGCATATTTACAATCTACATCACATGTGAGTATTAAGTAAATTAGTTGCCGGTATTTGACTTGAAAGGGAAGCATTTATTAATGCTACTCCTACTTCAAAGTTGTAGTAGGTCTTGGGGCCAAGTTGTACGTAGTCTTCTCGTGCGTGGAGCGTTAGTGGATAGTTCTTCTATTAGCTCGTTGTCATGGTTTGCCATATGTTGATTGTATGCTACGCCCATACGCTTAATCTCATTTTTGACCTAGGGAATGCTGAAATCAATGTGGAGGGTATTATTTTGACATATCACGGAGCCTCCGCCAGGTTTCTTAGTGTTTTGGATTGAAACTTTTGTATTATGTTGATCGCAATAGGTTTAGTATATCCCCAGAGTTGGATCCCGTACAGCCATATCGACTTTAAGATTGATTTGTATATTAGCAATTTGTTGGTTATTGATTTCCGTCCGAGAGGCCAGCACATTTGACGAGCATTGATATCTAGTTTTCTTCTTTTAGCCTCCATATGTTTTTTCCAGGTAAGTCGGTGATCTAGATTAAGGCCGAGGTATTTGGTTTTAGTTGCTACGCGTATTCGTGTGATTTGTACTGATTTAGCTGGGATGATGTTATTTCGCCATTTGATGTACCAGTAATTAAGCAGGTCGATATGATTTTGTAAATCTTCAGTAGCTGTTAGTGGGACTTCGTTTGTAGCTAAAATGACTACATCATCAGCGAATGAAGCCATTTTAGTGTTACTAGTATATTGGATGTAAACATAAGGAAACTCAGTGGCCCTAAGAAACTACCTTGGGGAACTCCAGATTCAATAGGAAAGAAATTAGATTTCTGGTCTGAGAATCTTACAGAAAAGTTTCTATTCGATAAGTATGCTTTGAGGAGAAGGTAGTAATTATTTGAAAGATAGGTTTTTAATTTAGTAGATAGAGTAGACCTCTGTGCCACAACTTATCAAAGACCTGAGATATTTCTAGGAATACCGCATTACAATACTTTTTGTCTTCAAGACCCTTGGAGATTTCATTTATCAACCTGTGAACTTGCTGGGTTGTAGAATGGTGTTCTCGAAATCCAAATTGATGATTAGGTAGTAACTCCATGAGATCATGATCCGTGTTTATCCTTCTTAGTAACCGTTCTAGGACTTTGCATACTATATGCAACAAACTGATAGGTCTGTAGGATGAGGTGTTTTGGTTTTTGCACCATGGTAATCTCCGCATATTTCCAGACTTTTGGAAAGTAAGACAAGCTTAGGATACGATTAAATATTGTTATTAAAAAGATAATAGCTTTACGTGATAAATGTTTCAGAATTTGTCCATTGATAAAGTCATATCCAGGTGTTTTATCTATTTCTTGTTTTATTCCTGTTGGAGAGAATGGTTTTATGGGAAGTTACATTTAACAGGAAGCATTAATGACTTCTTCAACTTCTTGATCTACTTCTTCTGGTTCAGTATTGAAAATCTTAGTCAGATGGGAAGCAAATGTATCAGCCTTCTCTTTATCTGATCAAGTCCCCTCTCCTTTTGGTTTACGACTAGGAGGTACGGGTGCTTGAGGTCTTTTTAGTTTTTTTGTAGCCTTCCATAGAGTTTTATCATTTATGGATAAGTTGGTCAAGTAGTGATCAAATGAATCGTTTTGTGCCTTTCTAAATGCTGTTTTTAGTTCCTATTCAGTCTATGTATACATGTTGGTCAATGACGTTTCTGGTTCTTTGCCTATTTGTCTTGTAAAATCGATTCTAAGACCAATGTAAAAAGAATATTTGCTTGAACTTTATTTCACATCAGGAATTTTTCCATTTTGATCAAAACAGAAATAACTACTCTTGTTGTATCGTTTGTAGCACTGTTTGGCTTAGAGCAACGGAAACAGTAGATATTAACTACTTTAACCTTTAACAAGTAAATTTCGAAGTGGAGCCTTATTTGTTTTTTCACACTATCACCGATAATATATCAAAACCGTTCCAATTATTACTTGTTTAATAGAATAATAAAAACAGTTTTTCGTGGGAAGTATTTTCAAAAGTTGGGTCATCACTTTAAGCGTTATCCAAGTCCAAATATATATATAAATAACAAATGTTTTAGAATTGTTCACATAAGTACAATTATTTTAGGACAAAAGAACTACTACTGCCTCTCGTTGGTACTGTTGTAAAATACTAAGCTGTATATTGTTAAATATAAATATCATTCCAAATATTTATCACACAAAAAACTGGTTTTAGAATATTTCTTATTGCTGGTTTTAGAGTTTTAAGATATTTGTTCATAATATACAATTATGATTAATATGTCATATTATCTAAAATGTAAAATCATTCACTTAACCTTTTGGTAGGTCTGTAACCCAATTATTTTTATTCTTCTTCTATCTTGGGGCTCTATCTAAAGTTGATGAAGTATTAACTATTCATGGTGTTTACTATTCCGTTATAACATAATTTTATGGACACATATTTGTATAGTTAGGTTCTACAAATATCATGGTATATAATATATGGGGTGTCTCATAACGATCCAACTACTTTAGTTGTGAAAAAATACGTTATACTAAGTGGTCGAGGAATACTCCTGATCTTTTGTTTAATATTGTTCCTTAAATCTGTCTCGTAGACCATGCTATTAAGATAACCCCACAAGAAAAAATCAGGTGGGGTCAAGTCAGGCCATTCAATTTCACCTCTTCATGAAACCACCTTTTCTGGGAACAAATCGTGCAATACAGCTAAAGAGTTATTAGTGGTGTGCGATGTGGCCCCATCCTGTTGAAATCATGTCAGCCGGTTACAATGCTCACATTGTTGAGTCCCGAAAAAATTGCGTATCATGTCGACATAGCGTGCAGAAGTTACATTCACTGCATGTCCTCGATTACCTTCATAAGTAGGGCCCAATAATGCAGTTCGCCGACAGAACGACCCACACGGTGACTTTTGGGCTATGTAACGGGGGTTTATGTAAGGTCTATAGATTCTTTTCTTCCCAAAAACGACAATTTTGGCGATTTATGTATCCATCCAAATGAAAATGTGCCTCATCGTTAAGGAACATGTTATGGAAATTATACTATTCTAAAGCATGCGCAGTCTAGATAAAGTGTCTCGAACGAGAGAGAAAATTAATATTTTTTCCATACCAACTGTCCATATAAGAGTATCACATATATGGAATAGACTATAATCAGAGGCATTGTACCTAAATTTAGATTGGATAAAACTTTTTCCATAAAATGAAATTAATATTTCCAATAACAATTGAAAATTTTTACTAGTGAATAATTTATCAAAACATTATTTGAAAGACATTACAGACATTAAAGTTGGTAATATGGAAATAAACAATCATATATTTAAAAAATTAAATTTCTTACACCTTTTCATCGGTTTATGCTTCTGAATGTTCTTGATTTTAGGTCTTTTCTAAGTTAAAATTAGTTCCTTTTACAATTTTTTAAAGACAGGTGAAAATTTGACGTTTCGACTTCTTTTAGTCTTTATCAAAATTTTTATTTAAGTACACTAACATTATTGAATGAGTGTATAAACTTGTCTAATTTTGTCAACATTTGTAACACTTTGAAACTCAATGTGATTTATTTATGGCTGTACCTTAGAACATAAAGTAGTACTACTCTATGTTCTAAGCGCTGCACTGAGCACTGAGCGAACTCTGACTAAATAAAAAAAACATAATTTTTGCAATTTGATGGTGAAAACAGTATTTTATTTTTGTTCAACAGTAAAAAGTATAACCTAGTGAAAAACAGTATAATATTGTTTAAAACAGTATAGTTGGCAACTCTATGTGATACTCATATGGTTTAGTTGGCCTCTAGCATTAAGCCCGACGTAGAAAAATGATTTATTGCATGCAAACGAGTAACAATTGTTACCAACATGAAAACACTAGCTTATGACTGGCAGTAATTACTAAGTCATTGAAAGTACGTTTATACAAAGTACTTTGGACTGCGTCGATTAGATAATTTTATTTAGATAATTGATTTTGGTAATTTGTTTAGAATCTTTGATATAATTTAATTATTATTAATCTTACTTGCAGTTTTATTTTAGCCCAAACTTATTTCTGCTTCAAGATTGACACTATATGAGATTTTAGCTATGAAACAATTTTTCAATTACTCTAATAGATGAGTGTATGAGATTTTGGGAGTTATCTCGTCCATATTGTCATATTCTTCACAATTCTTACCACCGGTTACCATATCGATGATTTCATTGTTGGTAATCTCCATCTAAACATCTTGATTCCACCAATCACAAATGTCTTCACCGTTGATTTAATCTTCAACGGGTAGGAAACTCATTCGCTAGTTTGACTAGTTCGATTTATGTTCTCGGGCTCTGGCGTTTATTTGCATGGTCCGTCTATGTCAAATGAATTTTTCCACGTCTTTTGAACGGTTATTGTTTTTACCTCATCCCACGCTGACGCTGACGACATAATGTTTTAATACGACTTGTTTTAAGGCAACCTTAACAGTCATTCCTTCGTCTAACTCCAAAATCAATATCTGAAGAAGCCTTCGCCGGTAGATCCTCTTCATCGCTTCTTGAACCCTTCGTCGAGAGTTTATATAAGCGAGATTACATTAGGGGATTGAAAGATTGCCTTAATACCATCAATGCACAGTTCTTAGGCATCAGGGTGAGATGACGCATTATCCAATAGTATAACAGCTTTTCTGGGAAGCTTCTTTTTGATAAAAAACTCTTCACAGACTGACTGGTACAAATTTGTTGTAAAACATGCACTCCTTTGGTTGTGGTACATTGTTGAAAGGGAGTCTCGGATTTTACTGCCAAGGATTTAGAAGGTAGCATTCGAAAATTAAGGCCCAGTATTTGATCAGAAGTTAATCCTTTCTTGAGCACATTTTCTTCCATTTCCGCGATTTCAGATGAGTCTGCTGATAGCTTCTCACCACTAATATTTAGCTGTCTTATTCCATACCTCTTCTTCCATCGGTCCAGCCATCCCTCAATCGCGTTAAGTTTCCTCGCCGTCTTTAAAGAACTTTTGTTAATATATTTTTCGATCTCTTTACGTTTCGTCTCCAATCGCCAACAGTCACTTTCTCAACCCCCAAATCAACAGCCACCTTTTTAATTGATTCACCACTGTCCAATAGTTCAATAGTATTAAATTTTGTTTCAAGAGAAACTACAACTACAACAGCGCGATTGGGGCTAACACCAAAAGAGTTCAGCGCGAGTTCAGAGCCAACTGAGTCTATAATGAGTCATCTTCCCCTTTCCACGTCATGACAGCTCGATCTAGCAACAGCCAGTAGACGCCAATAGAGGCGTTTACGGCTCGACCGCGCTTGTTACTATATAAACAAATAACCATCGCAGCTCCCCGTAGATGTCTCTTAGACTCGGATAACCGGGAGTTTACTGTGGCCAATTCATGTACACAGTTTTTGCCTTGTATTGTTACTACAGACCAATAACAGGCAAAAAACTTTATATTTTGAATGTGAATTATTTTTCGTTTCAAATATTTGTTTTACTAGTTCTTATAATATGTCCTGGTCATCTTCACTGCCCTTCTATCGTTGTTTTATTTCTCGGAATAAATGCTAATTTAATCATAGAGAAGTTATTCAAGGTTTTTTTTTCTTGTTGTATTTGTCTAGCTTATCTAACAAATTATACAAATTTTCTTAAGTGAATCAATCTTTTTTCAACATACTAAGTACAATACTCATCTAATGCTAGCTATTTCTAGCTATACCCCTAGCAAGGTATAGTCTAGGAGTAACGCACTTAAAGGAATCTCGCGAAGGAGAATGGTTATAATGAGACGAAGTCTTCTGTAAAAACATTTTCCTGTCCCAGATAGCGAGAGAATTTATTGCTGTGGAATGTTGAGTTGTCTTGTGACCATAAAGCCGCGTCAAATAAGCCTAAACAAATACGGGCTCACTAACAGATATTAAGTTTCGGAATCGTAAAATCGCATCCGATATAAGGTTCACAGAATTCCATTCATTTTTATTCCCTATTGGATAAAATCCAGAGGTGTTATTACATTATGAAAAAGCGTGAAGTGGAAGAAGGTAGGCAACCGATGCTGCTTAGCCCTGCAAGCGGACCCAGCTAGGCATCGCTTCTTAAAATGTATGCCCATATACTCCAAGTGTGTGAATTGGAACTGCTGTTGAATAAAACAAGCTGAATTACAAATGTTGTCCCTAACCACCATACTATAATTAAGTTTACCAGTTCATATTTAACATTTTTCCTTTTTATTAATTCTAATATAGGAGTCATTTGAATATTTTGTACTCTAAAGACAATGGGTACATCTAATGGAGAGCTTATATTTATTTTATATTTATTGTACCCAGAATGTATTTTATTTATTGCCAAGAAAATCTTTTAAATGTTTGTAATATGTACACTTGTTGAGAATCTACATACAATATAATTCATATGTAAAATTTTATTTTATTAGTAGTATTTTTGATGTAATATTTTTTAATACAGAGTGTCCCATAGTTCTGATCTTCGAATATTGCTTTGGATATAAAGCTGAACATTCAACAATTACTTTTTGTAAAATAATATAAACTGTTTCTACGTGAATTCTAGCAACCACTCATATATCATTTCCTTCCTTAACTAAACAGGAATGTGAGGACAGAATTTTGGGATGCCCGGTATGATTTAATTTTTGTCAATGGTGCTAAATGCTTTATGCTCCTAGTATAAAAGTAAGACTGTTTCATCCAAAAAATTATATAATTGACATGAGAAACTTGAAAACCAAAAATTTTGAAGCTTTTAAAATAATATTGTGTTACATATTTTAGATGGTTGTAACTGTATTGTATGTGAAGTTATAATTTGGAATCTGATCAAATAAGAATATCAACTGATTAGCTCAGTAAGTTTGAGTTTAATCGATTTTCTATACATATGTAATCTATTGGTGGTTGCATACGAGTTGCGTTCCGTGGTCAAATTTTAATCCGGGTTACTGTAAGGGTCGTATATCAATTGTGTCCCTTCCAACAAATGTAGTACTAAATACTTCTGTAAACTAATTTTACTTCTCAGGATTATCTATATATAAATATTGAATTCTGGTTAACCATTTTCTTACCTGGAGCTTGAGTAACATACATATTACCAACTTATTGGGGATAAATTTAAAGTAATTGGTTTAAATTTTATGACCAAAAATATTTTTGTAAATTTCATTCCCAACATTTTAGTTATCGCTTTACCTTTGAAAAGTTTTAATTGTATTGTAAAAATGTAGTCAGAGTCCGTAGTTTCTAAATGTGGAAAAGGAAAAGTCTTGTATATTGTAGACGGTTTTAAATTTAGATTACAAAAAATTTCAAGTAGTGAAGTGCAACGATGAACATGTACAAAAGCATAGTGTAAAGCTTATATTAGAAAACAAAATGATATAATTGTGGACGACGTTTTAGATCACAACCATAATCTAGCTTAACCTAACCTAATTAACCCGGACGCAACTAGTATAGACCTTTACAGGTCCGGTTGAACTAGTAAATTCTCTTTAAATATAGATTGCAATTTATTTAGAGTAATAATTGAAAAATGTTCATCAATATGAATTGTGATTTAGAAATATTTCATACCCAAGTTAAAGAACATGCATTTCTATGAGAAACTGAATAAATCGTTTTCTAAATCTCTTTGTATGTGAGAAAAAGATTGTATCAAATAATAAATACAAGCATCGAAAAAAATACACAACATTATTATCTCGTTTAGTCACAGTGAAATACACTTTGGTGATGCCAAAAAAATGATGTAGAATCAAAGCTAGTTTCAGTTCTCTCATGTCTCTTGAATACGTAATTATTAAAAACAATTTCATATTTAAAGAATTTCTCAAAGAATAAAGATGTTAGAAATATGTGCACTATGCTATTTTGATTTTTCTTGCTTGAAAATGAAAAATGGTATAACGCTTGTTTTCTGATTTCTAAAGAGCACCAGAAAAAAATGTTAACAATAATAATTGTATGGTATTATGGTGTATTGTGTACATATTTTCAAAAATGCTACTAAGACTGCTTTAAAAGTCCTTTATATCTGCTTAGTGAAAGGCAACCAAATTAAATAATTTTTTATTAACGTGGCTTACACATTTTTTAAATATATTCCTCTCCTATAAAATTCTAGTCTGAATAACACAGTGCATACAGTTTAGAATTATATGACCATTCTAAGTTGGAATATCTGTCGCGTGAAGGTAAATTGCTTTACCTTCAGCCTTCGAAGGCGATAACTTGGTTATCAAAACGCGCGGCAGACAGTGTAATTGTGAGTGTTGGTGTAGTGGTGGTGTAAACAGTGTGTTCAGAATATGACCATTCGATTTGGTTTGATAATTTTGGGATTATAAATATCTAAAAATGATTTGCGTTCCATTGTTCAACAGGTAAACGGGCAGTGACAAATTTAGCAATGATTTTTATTTTTTTTCCGTCAAATGGGTTTATCCTTGCATAAATTCCCAACAAGCTAGAAGTTTGCATATTCGTTAGTGATATTATAATAATGAAATGGTCGAAGTCCCCTTCGAAGCAAGTTCACGATAAAACTTATTTAATTATCCGCAAAAATTATCCATATACTTTTTCCCTAAAAGCAGTTATTTCTTTCTTCCAATCTATTCAAAACTTCCTTAAAGGTCTTTTTTCCATAAAAACAAATCTTCTAATTCTAGAGACTTATCTATAGCAAAAATTACATTAAAAATACGCCAAAAACTCTATTTAAGGTGTGGAAATATGTGTGCAGTACGGCTAATGCAATCTTCAATACTTTCATAATATTGTTTCTAACAAATGATGAATCTAAGATAAGTTTCAAAATCTATTTTGACGGAACTCTGTGCTGCCTACTGTCTCTGTTTCGATATTGTCTAAACCTGAAAATATATATTCAAATGAAATAAACTAGCTACTATATTGGAAAACTATTCCCAAAGAAACTACTTATTAAGGATCAAATTTAAGATTTCTACTATTCACCTCTGAAAATTATTTCAAAATTTAATATTTTGAAAATGTCATCTGCCGTTCTTCAAAAGAGAAAACAACTGCTTTCCCGGCTAATGCCTCGACGAATATTGAATTACAGATCCTCTGAAGAGCTTGATGTCAATCGACCTTTTTGTCCATATCAACATCCCCAAGGGCTCGCAATTGCAAGAACAGGGTTGTAACCACTGACTAGTTTAGACGTTATTATGTCTGATAAGAGTGGTATAACAAACTCTCGTTCGAGTAGGGACCATAAAGGAAGACGTTGTCAAAGAGCGCATCTGTTTGGTTCTTTTAACATGCCTTTTGACCTGTAACGTTTTTCTTAAAATATTTTAATATTCCTCAATTCAGTTATCGTGACACAGTAGTCATTGATTCATTTATTCTAACGTTCAAGTTTTTGAAAAAATTAATTTGTTATCGGTCTCCCACTTCATTAAAAGAATAGAATGAAATCTCGGTATATATTCTAAATCTATCAACATTCTACAACTAATGTTTAAAATTAAAGTGATGATTTTATTCTTTATATTCGCTGTTCTAGCTACCAAGTTGGAGCTAGGCTGCCATCAAGGAACCAACCGGTACAATATCACCACGAGAAAATCTGGCTGACACCAATATTACTTTAGGTACTTAGTTCCGAGGATAGAGATGAGATAAAACTAAAAACGCTTTTTGAAACCTCTGCGGTACTGCTACGTATATTAGTGGTACCAATGAAATAATTGGGATTCTAGTATTAGTATACAAATGTAGAAAATTTAATAGTTGTTATGCCCGAATAGGCAAAGACATCGGAGAAAGCATTTGCCATGTGTACAAGTATAAAGGAAAATTCATAAATGTTTTATGACTACTTTCAGGAAAATCGTCGCTAGACGATAACACCATTTCATGCAGTACTAAATACATCTGTAACCAATAGTAAAGTACTTTATCAGCTTGCACCAGTGGGAAAAGAAAAAAACCCAAATTTTTATGCCTATTAAAATTTGGACACTAGTATTTTTAATTAAATTATTTTCATTTGATTTTTAGGGCAAAAATTTGTTCACTTGTTTTTTCTATAAAGGTTTTTAAAAACCACAGTTGCCATTGCACACCTGATCGCACCTCTTCGCAGCCAGGTGTAAAATATGATAAATATTTAAGATATGGTAAAAGAGAGTTGGAGTGGTCGGTAATGTCGAATACTAATCTCCAGTTATTGTTCTACCCTTATCCAAAAAATCAATCATGATTACTCCATGGCAATCTCAAAAAACTGAGCAAGAACTTTTCCAGCAGATTTTTGGACACGGAGGTCTTGGAGAACCAGAATGTCGCCATTCCATCGATTGTTGCTTTGTTTCTGGATCGTAGAAATGTACCCAAGACTCATCCATAGTAACAATTCGGTTTGAGAAGTCTACATCGTTTTCAAATCGAGCACAGATCGAACGCGATGCTTCTACCCTTGCACCTTTTGGTCAACATTCAAATATTTGGGGATCCATTTTGCAGCAATTTTTCTCATGTCCAAATTGACGTGAACTATATGATGAACGGCGTTCGTATGAAATATTCAGTGCTTCAGTGCCAATTCGACGGTCTGATAGAATCATGTCATGAACTGCGTCGATATTGGACTGACACAGAAACTGGCCTTCCCGATCGGTCATCATCTTCAATGAAAAATTTACCTCTTTTGAGGCTTGCAGCCCAATTTTTTACGGTTGCATACGAAGGACATTGATCACCAAGGGTATTAAGCATATCTTCGTAAAATCTGCTTACCTCTTAACCCTTTTAAATACAGGTCAAACTTTACACTGACACTTCTAATAAGTTATTGTTCGTTGCTATGGTAACGCGATATCTTGTTTATGCATGGAACTGGTGTAGGCTAATTAGATATCAATACATCCTCGTATGTGTTTTTCGATAGTTTTGAATAACCCAGGTGAAGATGTTTGATATTGTTGATAATATTGTCCTCTCTAGTACGTAATTTCGAATGGTGTTGCGGGTTGAGGACTCAAAATAAAACTGTCTTATAGTTTTTCAAAATGCCAACGTATCGATCTTTTATTTTATCTTTATCAAGGCTTCAACATTCGGGTTACCTCTGTGCCATATGTGCTCTCAATAGTTTTGAAAAATCCAGTTAAAGACAGAGTAATACATATGACACAGAGGTAGTATATACTTTATATCAGTTGTTATATATATTTGACAGTGCTTGGATCACATTTATATACTTCTTTCCATACTTCCATCCTCTCTTTTTCGGGATTTACTTTCATTTTTAGATCTATATCAATTTCTAGATAATGAATTTCATCATTTTCTATTGGTTTCCATTTAATATTCAAATCGTTATTCTCTGGAGTCGGATTGCCAAATTTGGCGAAATTAGTCCAAAGTGTTATAAACTGGCGTTGGGCTTTTTTTTCTTTATCACCAACATTTGGCTTATATGTGTTATTTTTGAATAAATATCCCAAATCATCCCCATGACAAGCACCTGCAATACATGTTAGAATTAATAATAATTACAAAACTAAGAGGGAATAATTGGAAAAATAAAAGTGTGATGCAGCTTATT
The DNA here is from genome assembly GCA_026230145.1 of Diorhabda elongata. Lineage (NCBI taxonomy): Eukaryota > Metazoa > Arthropoda > Insecta > Coleoptera > Chrysomelidae > Diorhabda > Diorhabda elongata. The sequence goes on from CM047928.1 coordinate 6,582,872, forward strand.
AAGTCTGCACTACATAATAAAAAAACTTCAAACTTCACACATTATATATGAAAACTAATTTTTCGAGGACCAACATTTTCATGGCTTCATAGAATTTGACGAAATAAACAAGGATCAATAAATTTGACGAAAATTGGACTTACGTTCCTCTAGATCTAAGGTACAGTATTGATGACCAACAAACGGTGTCAAAATCATAGATATCTATTAAAAACACGAATGCCCTACCAAAATAAAATTATTTCCTTTTTCCTAATTTTCGACCACCTCATCTAGGAGTCTACTCCGACAATAAGAAAACCAATTGACTTTTATAAATAAGTATTTTGAAGTGACCATCAGCTGCAATTATATCAAAAAATACGCCGCAATATCTGTGATCTTAGAATGAAATTTTTTTTAAATTCCGGATTTTAAACAAAACAAACCTAGTTTACATTTGATTTACTGGAAGCGAATGTACGAGGCTTTTTCATAAAATAAGGTTGTCAACGAAAGCTTAGACTTCCCTCAATTTTTCGACATAATCGCCGTTTAGATCAATGCATTTTTGTATTTGGTGTACCATCTTTTTTATGACTGAGTCTGCCGCCGATCCGCAAAGATAGCTTAAAACCTCTTCTTTCAATTCTTCCTTAATTGTGAAATGCCAATTAGGCCAACAAAGCCTCCACATTTTTAATAACAATACAAAAATTTATATTCCTATTCTAGAGGACTATTCCATTTTTAATTTCAAGACTACAGAAAGTATTCATCAATTTTTTTATGATTAATTTCATATTAAATTAATAGACAATATCAAAATTTGTCTTTATAAAAATAAAATACTATAAACACTTTGACAGTAAGTATTACATATCAGGGATAGTCCTTCCTAAATTCTTCTTTAATTCAGGAAATATATGGTTATCACTGGGGGGCGCTTCCATACGTTGCCTTTTGTTGTAATCTCTCTACATTTTCGGTGCCCACCTAAACGGTTACTCAAAATGTGGTGAATGCAGAACTTGCTGACATCAGGAATCATCCTTCTGAGGTCCCAAACCGTTACCCTTTGGTGTTTCAGCATTGATTCTTCCACTTTCACAATTAATTCGTCCGAAAGCAACGGCCGGCCAGAACATTATTCGTCATAGAATCATAGAAGTCTATATGTCCGTCTTTGAATTCTCTGCGCCATTTTCGCACATGTTGTACTCTCAAACACTTTTCCCCATACAACCCATACGCAGAAGGGTTTGAAAGTCTACCGGAGGAATGTTTTTTTTGCACACACTAAACGAATCACACCTGGCGTGAGAATCAAATGGAAGCTCCGTCTTTCATGGTTACTAAGACAAGAATGTGCGTTATAGACAGCTCGCCGAGGCGCGAACTAGGAGAAAGGGAGCCAAGCTACACGCTAATCTCGCCAAATCCCGCCTAACAGCGTTTATAGCCTCCGCAGCTACTTATTTTATGTACAACCCACGTATCTCTAATTCGGATGTCAATATGTCAACAGCCTTCTCGCAAGGCGGGCTCGGCAGAGATGGATGGAGACGCCTGGCATGAGACCACGTTATCTGTGAGTACCCTGCACTCACATGGGTCCGGTTCAAGTACCTGGACAAACCCCACAACCTGTCTAACGAGATCGAAGGGTTCAAGCCAAAGCGCCTGATCGGCTTCTCAAAGGACATCGACCTTCGGTACCATCAAGTGGGGCACGACGGGCTTCACGGCCGCCCAAACCTACGAACTATAAACCGTTACATAGCGAAGTTAACCTCACTTTTTCAATAACTTTATAATATATAAGTTTAACTCAACTATGGTCAACTGCGGTCCAAAATCGTGGCGTTGAAGGGTAAATTTGTGACGTCATAATATAATGACCAATAATAACCAAAAGCGCTTAAATATGGTTGATTATTATTGGTAATGACCATGTTATTCGCTTGAAATCGGTTAATGTGTAATTTACGGCGTTAGGAAGTCTGACAGGTTTGGTTAGATAGACCGTCCTATTCTTTGTGTAAGTGTCCTTTGGTACAACTTACCTTGACATTTTGCGGATGGTATCATATTCTTTAATAAATTCAATCCAGTATCCAGTGTAAATTTGTAGAGATAAATAGGAAGGTTGGAATATTTGACATATTGTTTAGCAGAAGTAATAATTCCAGTAACAAAATATGCATCACATACTAACTAAAATAAAAAATCAAAAAAAATATTAAACAATAATTGCACATTGTATATCTTCATTTGTATTTTTCCTTAGGAGACTTATCTCGGATAAAAAGAAATTGCTTCATGAAATAAAGGAGCTTGTAGCATGTGGTGCTTCTACATCATAAAACGTTGTCTAACATTTATAGTCCATAAGCCGGTAACACTGAAAGTTCTGTCAAAGCGGAATTGAAAATTTTTTATTAAAATAAATAGAACATAAGTGTAGGAATAAATTAAGCTCGGTATGCGTGGATTCCTATTGGCGAAACAATATCAAAGAATTATTTAAAAAAATGAAAAAATGTTTTACCGTCATAGCTGATATTAATTTTTTTTAATGTATTCGACAGTAAATTTTATTGGCTTTTAGAAAAAAATCAGGAAAACCACTTTTCCTTGCCGGAAAGTGATGGACCTAATTCTCGTGCAAAATATGTACAACTTATATAATTAATTTCTATACCTAATTTGTTTATTATACATACTTATTGGTTTTTGAATTTGTGAATATTTCCGAGACAAATGATTAACACGTCAGTATCTACATATGTAATGAGAATTTTTTGGTGAAATGAACATTTTTTCAAGTTGAAGAAAATTACAACATGTTTATTAACGTGATAAAAACAATATGAATTGATAATAATCAAAAATATAAAGATGAAATACTTATTTCCAAAATAGAAAACATTGACGAAACTTGAAGGTGAAAGCAGACTGAAGGGTCAGAATAGTTTCTACCTTCTAAAATGCCCAAAACCAACCTTACCTGAACTAGAGAAAAGTAATAAATATATACATATAAATCATGAGGACTATATAGACTATTCTCCAAGTTACAAACTATTGTATCTATTTCAGCTCTTGCGATTCGCCTCTAAAACAGTACACTGTACTAAATTATGTAAAAAAACAAGAGTAACTTTACAAGAAACATATTGGTTATTGGTGTAATATTCGAGATCATAATAATTACGTATCAACGGCAATTCTACAAAAAAACATTCACTCCAAAATACTCGTAAATGTATTGAACATCGTACATTTTGGAGTAGATGCTAATAGTGTCCGGCATGATGGAGAAATTTTAGCCCTCACCACACACTTCAAATAGGTATGCCAGAACCTTCCGGCAAAAAAAGTGGTTTGCCTGATTTTATTCTAAAAGCCAATAAAATTTACCGTCGAATACATTAATAAAAATTAATATCGGCGATGACGGTGAAACATTTTTTAATTTTTTTATATTGTTTCGGCAATAGAAATCCCCGCATACCGAGCTTAATTTATTTCCATAATTATGTTCTATTTATTTAAATAAAAGTTTTTTGATTCTGCTGTGACGGGACTTTCAGTGTTACCGGCTCCCAACCTATTAACACTCTTTGATAAACAAGTACATATACGTTGTTTCAACGATTTCTCACTTACTTAACTCTATATTTCTTGAACTGTCATTATTAAAATAATTTGATAAAACCGAGATAAAAAATCAAGATACTTAACAAAATTAATAAGATAAAAAAAGGCAATAAACATTGTGTTTATACTAAGCTTGAATTTCTAGGACCGTTGGTAATATTCACACAATGTTTACGCTACCACTATAAAAACACTCACAATTACTCTTTATAGTTTACTTACAGTCTCTGAAGACGATGACTTGGTTATCGAAACGCGCGTCAGACAGTGTAATTGTGATTGTTAATGTAGTGGTGATGTAAACAGTGTATTTTGGTAGAAGATAATTTTCAATTCCTTCAATGTGTGATAATAAGTTTCAGAATTGATAGTTATGAGTTCAACGCAAAACGACGTGTTTCAGAATTTTCTCATCAAAATACTTTTCTAACAGTAGGACATATGTCTTCGTTGAGCCGCATTGTGTATACTCACTTGTTCTTTAAAACGATTTGTATTTCTATCAACATAAAATTTTTCAAGAATCTCAATAATTTTAGTAACTATCTGAACATCATTAGGATCAATTCCGTAAGGCAAAAGTTTTTTCAAATCCACTTCGGATATGTCGAATGGTTTGACATTTGGATTTGAGACTTTTTCAAACTCTCGCATTACATTAAAAAGACCACCTTCATTTTCATTAAATCCAAGAATAATTGGAACATGGTTATACTCTCCCGAATGGATTATATCTATTGGTTCTTTTGTTAGAAATGCAGTCGGATTTGGTTTTTCTTTAACTGGTGCGAACAGACCAAAGTTTCCTGGTAAAGCCTTGAGCTGAAACATAACAATTATCCAGTAAAAATATAATGAAATAACACTTGTAATTCAAACTGAAATAAATCATTGACCTACCTTAACATATTCATTTTGTAAATCGCATAATTTTTCAAGAGACATTCCTGTGAGTTCCTCCAATAATTCCTTTTCATTGAGATCTGGTTTTCCCATATACTTTGCAAAATCAACTGCGTCAAAACAACCTCTTGTCCAAGGATTGAAAACTGATCCACTTTGAGTTATAGCTTTATGAAAAAGACCTTTGGCGCTAGGCGATAGAATTAAAAATTCTACAGAAGCTGCACCTGCACTCGATCCAAATAACGTGACGTTATTCGGATCACCATTGAACTTCTTTATATTCCTTTCAACCCATTTTAGAGCCAATACTTGATCTTTTAGACCGGCATTTCCAGGTACTTCTAAGGAAATGTCATTCAAATTCAAAAAACCCAACATACCCACTCTATATGTAATTAAAACAAGAACTATATCCTCGCTCATAAGATATTCAGGTCCGAATACGTCGGTGTTGTGATCTCCTACCATGAAACCACCACCATGAATAAATACCATCACTGGCTTCAATTTATTTTCTTCTTCCGGTAACTGAAACGAAATTTTTAGACTATTGAAATAAATCAAAAATAAACGATCTCCTCCAGCATAATCCATAAAGATTTGTTACATAAACGGGTAAGAAGAAATAAAAGGACTAAAAGAAGTTGGAAACAAGGGTGTTTCTAAATTGATGCGAATAAATCGCGCCTTTTGTGAAACTTCGACCAAATACTACTTTCAGTATGGATGTAGAAGTTGTTTTGACGATTTATGGTCAAAACTTCATTGGGTGTCAAATGAGGGATACCATGGAAGCTTAGGCTTTTCCGTCTAAGTTGGTCCAATAACAGCATAAAATAGACGTTTAACATGTTAATTACTTGCATGTAAATCTGCGCAGTCATCTCTGCGAGAATCACTAAAAATTCTGCACATAAATTGAAAAAATGCCTCCTAGAACAGCAACATTGTTATGCATACTTCACATCTCAACCATAATTGGAAATGGATACGCAACAGTGTAACAATGAAACCAACACATTATATTAAGTTCCATTTTGCACTGTAAAAAGTTGGAGTCATGAATTAAAACACGGTCAGTACTCACTCCAAGACGTCCTAACTATGCTGTACTTAAAGTGAATGAACAAGATAGTTATACCATTTGACCGTGGTAAAATTGTTCACGTTGTATCCCACACAATGCCTTCTGATATCTTTACTGTCTCAGCTAACAGCTACTTTTGTAGATTTATGGAATAACCACCTCAATTGGGCGACCAGTACGTTCACCATCATCGGTGCCTGCAAGACTACGTTTATATTCAGCAAATCAATAACAAATGGTTATTTTCAATTGAGCATAGTCTGGATAACACTTTTGAAGTCATTGCTGAGTTTGTAAAGTATTTTTTTCATAAATAAGCAATGTTAAATTAACACACAAAATTGTTTTGAATCCATAGTTTTGAAAATAACAAAAGTAGCTTTACTTAAATGGCTATCACTTTTTTCTGACTAATCGAAATGTCATGAAATTTCACACATAGTTTTTTGAAAGTTGGTACTTCATAAACGACATATGAATTTGACAATGGCAGCTCCATCTGCGTGTTAATCACACGACTTACTTAGTGATGTTATAAGGATATGTATTTTGTGTTTGACAATTCATGTTACTTATTTAAATAAATCTTTTTTATTTTAATAGTATTAATTTTTAAAATACTCAAACGCTTATCTAATTAGGTAGATAATTACTAACTGACCTTATATTAGGTCTACATCGTAAAACCTTGAAATATATAGCTTGAACCTTGTTAGATAATCAAGTTTACAAGGACATATACATTAACTAAGTTGGAATTTCAGGAACCATTGGCGATATTCATACTGAATACACTGTTTACGCCAACACTCACAATTACACTGTCTGACGCGCGTTCCGATAGCCAAGTTATTGTCTTCAGAGACTAAAGTTTACCTTCAGTAAAATTTGAAGATTTAGTATACTTCGAAATCATTCCAGATGGTGGGCTCTCAATGGCTAGATATATAGTAGACAGTTTATGCGAATGTATGATGTTTCATTGGAAAAATATGAAGGTTTAGTTAACTGAAAGTGGGTTTTCTTACAACAAGACAATACTAAATCACATGCGAAATGAGATCGAAGACTTGGTTGTATTGATATCCTACCACATCCAGCATTTAGCCCAGACCTTGCACCGTCAGATTACTATTTATTCAGATCCATGACAAAATCCTTGCATGGGAAAAATTTTGAATCCATAGGAGATGTTATAAATTCTACTCGACAATTTTTTGCATCTAAAGCCAAATAATGGTTTTACCAAGGTTTTACAAAGTGCTTGCGGAACTTTGGGTTAAAACCATAGATAAGAATGAGCTATACTTTGTAACATGACATTGGAGTTTTGGGAGAAATTAATTTGTTATCGACCTCCCACTCCATTCGAAGAATTCATTAAAATCTCTGTACATATTGTAAATCGTCCTCTATCTATCTTCTTCTTCTTCTTACGTTAAGACTAGGTCCTGTATTTTCATCAAGGGTTCGCCAGGAGTAGTTGGGATGCTGAGGACCAGCTTTCATACCACCTTATAGGTGGTTGTCCAGGAGGTCGAGTTTTGTCTGGTTTCTTTTCCTTTGCAATTTTTGCTAATCGTTCATTTGGCATTCTGTCAACATGGTCCCTCCATTCTCTTCTGCGGCTCCTTGCCCATCTTACTACATCCTGAATATCGCACATGTCCCTTATTTCTTCATTTCTCTTCCGATCGAGTAACGTATGTCCTGTTATTGATTTCAGAGTCCGCATTTCTGTTGTTCTTAGAAGCCGTTTAGTGGTTGTGTTCTCCGCTCTAGTTTCTATTGCATATGTCATGACCGGCCTTACGCAAGTTTTATATATTCTAATTTTACATTTTGTACTCATGTATTTATTTCGCCAAATTAAATCTCTAAAGTATCCTGATATTAATTCTGCCTCCGTCATTTGTGCTTTTACTTCTTTCTTTAGATTTCTATGGCTTGTTATGTTTGTCCCTAGATATTTGAAGGACATCACTTGTTCTACACTCTGATCGTACATCTTCTCGGTTCTTTAGATATTGTGAGAGATTTTGTTTTTTTGTGGATATTTGCATGTTGTTCGTGTTCGCTATTTGTTGGAATTTATATAGGAGCTTCTGTAGGTTATCTTCGTCTTCCGAGATGATTACTGCGTGATCAGCGTAGCATATTACTTTTATCTCTTTGTCTCCCATTCGGTATCCTCTCCCGGCTTGCTTTATTTCGTTGATGATTTCGTCCATTATAATATTGAACAGGATTTGGCTTAGGCTATCCCCTTATCTGATACCAGTTGCCACAAGTATTTTATTGCCTGATTTGTTTGCCGTTCTCACAAAGGTATAATTATCGGTGTTAAGTTTTTCGATAACTCTTATTATATTGAGGTGAACGTTCCTTTTTTTAGTAGAGTTATAACATCAGTTAAGCGTATCCTATCAAACGCTTGGGTGAGATCAATGAAGCACATAAAGGCTGCCTTATTGAACTATATGGCTTTTTCAGTTATTTGGCGCATTATAAATATAGCATCTATAGCAGATCTGTTGTTTCTGAAACCTTGCTGTTCTTCACATATCCCGGTAGACATTACTTCTTCTGCTAAGATTTTAGTGAATAGTTTCAGAAACGTACTCATCAGGCTAATGCCTCGATAATTTTGGGGATCGGTTTTTTCTCCCTTTTTTAAAATCTTTATCAGAATACTTTCTTTCCATTCATATGGTACATTTTTGACCTCTAGTATTTTATTGAAGAGGGATTGTAGTTCATCATACAGTTTGTCACCTCCATATTTGATCATTTCGTTTGTTATTTCGTCGATGTCTGGGGCTTTTCTTTCTCTATCTTGGCTATCATTTGTTGTATTTTATGCAGGGAGAAAATCCTATTTTGTATTCCATTGATGCTTTCATCTTCGTAGGGTAATTCCTGTGCTGATACGTTAGTTTGTGTTGAACTATAAAGTTTTTCAAATGTCTTTCCCATTCGTCTGCCGTGATTTTTGTGTTTTGTATGTATTCGTTTATTGGTTTTCTCCTATTCCTCAGAAGATTCCACATTTTTTCGTTGACTCTATTTCTTACAGCTTTATAGTCATTATACGTTGTTGTATTGGATCTGTACTGCAGGTACGATTTTCTTTTTTCTTCGGCTAGAATCTTGACTTCTTGTCTAAACCACGCCACGGTTTTGTATTTGTTCTTCCCCCTTTTTTTATAGTCCTTCCTCCACAGGCTTCTTCTGCTGCTTGTAGTATATTAGTTCTTAGTTTTATCCAAGCTGTTTCGATGTAATCTGTCTCTTGGATATTATTAGCAGCAATTTTCTCTCTGAGCCTTTGTTGATAAAGATATTTTGTCGACTCGTCTGATAGGGATTCTATATTCAATTTGCTTACTTCTTCGATAGGATTGTTACAACGTTGAATGGTTATTCACATTTTTGCCATTACAAGTGGTTTGTTCCTGCCTTTGCAGAAGTTAGAGATCTAGTGTCCTGTATTCTTATCGGATGGATATTTTTATTTGTAATTACGTAATCTATAGTTGATTTATGTCCTCGTGTATTTTCAAATGTATATTTATGTTGTGGTTTATGCGGGTAGAATGTGTTATTAATTCTTAGATCATTGTGTATGCGTAGCTGTATCATTTTTTCACCACTCTCATTGATTGTTTCTTCATTAAATCGATTTTTGATACCCTAAGATTATTATTTCGTCATGATTGGGTATACCATCTAAGACTGTTTGCAATGTCTGATAGAATATGTCTATATCCGGCTGTGTTTTGCTGCTGTCGGGTGCGTAGATACTTATTATATGCGTTGGTTTTGATTTTTGTAGGATGATCGTCGTTAACGTATATTATATTGCTGATTTGGTTCTCGTAGCTTTCGTGTAGCAGTAAGCCAACTCCTGATGTTACTCTTTCATATTTATTCTTGCCGCTGTATATTAGAATGTAGTTTCCATATTTGCTGTTGCCTTTGCCCTTCTTTTTAGTCTCCGAAAGGGCGCATATATCTAAATTGTGTCTTTTTATTTTGAGTAAAATTTCTTGGTCTCTATTATTAAATGATGTCACACTCCAGCATCCAATTCTAAGTAAAGTCGTTTTCCTTCTGCGCTTAATCCTTTTTCTCGCCAGGTTGTCATTATTTAATCCAGTCACATCCGAGGCTAAACCGTTGGATCGCTGAGCACTTTATTTTTTTTTTACCCAAGCAGGTCGTTAGCCTCACTTGGAACCCTCCTCTTTTACACGGGCTTGGGACCGGCTATGAAACCACAGAGCTATTCAGTCCACCCAGCGATATCACAGACAGAGTTCCTCTATCTATCTACATTCTACAACTTAAGTTATATATATAAATAATATTATAATTGTTGTACTATTCTTTCTATTCGCTGGTAACTTTTTCTTATATGTTTTTAACGTTACTTTATATATAATAATATAAAAAATTACAGTCAACTTGTTCAAGATGTGAGCACTATAAATGAAAAACAACGTTAAAAATTTATAAGAAAAACTTACCATCGAATAGAAACAATAATATGACCACAAATTTTACTAAATTTACTTTTATATCAAACTTTAGCTGACAGAGGACGATTTATAATGCATACCGAGATTTTATTGAATTCTTTGAATGAAGTCAGATGTCGATAACAATTTAATTTCTTCCAAAACTCAATTTTTGGTATAGATAAATTAGAAGTGCCACAATACGTGAACAAAAGAATTTTCAAAATATTTTGAGAGAAACGTAACAAACCGAATGGCATGGAACATATTCGAATATTAAATTATTTAGAAAATGTAAATAGGGAGAATGTGTAACAAAAATTAAGAAAACATTAAAATTTGTTACAGCTACATATTGTAAGAACCAGAAATTTAAAATAATCTAAAAATACGTAAATATACGGGGTGTTGCATTAGTTCAATTCATCAAAATGAGCTACCCTAGCCTGTAGATATCCAAATAAAGAGCATGTCGTGCTCTACATTGTTTTTATTGATATTAAGTATCGGTATGTTGTAAATTAATAATTTAAGGTCACCTCAAAACCGGAAATAGCGTGAACTTTGAATTTAATGACATTACCTGTTTCGTAAACACATGTAGACTTAAACAATCCTCCCCTCCAGTATACTGCTTGCTATAAGAAAACATATTTCTTTGAAAACATGATTTTCCATCTTTTATTGTATCTTTAATACCTTGCCATGGTTCAACTGGTAGAGGTGCCTGAAAGTCATTGTTATAATTTAAGAAAATATTACTAACATTAAATTAAATAGAAAAACACTTACTTTGAATCGAAGATCTCCTATAATAGGTTTTCCGTATGGAATACACAAAAATGAATAAAATGAATCACCATTGATATCAATCTTGGTACAACCTCTAATTAAACCTTCTGATAATTTCACTAGGGGATCAACCATGTTTAACTGTAGATAAGAAGACATTAGTTAAGATTGTTATATTTATCAATAATAATAGAGTATACCGTTAATTATGGAGGATACAGATAAATATGTGTATATGAAAAAGTGTCCGTCGAAATGTCTTAAATAAGTGGCGCCTTATTAGCATCAAGGTAAATTCTAAAGGATATATCAAATATTATTTACGTCCTGAACAGCTTTTCACACTTTTGTACAACGCAACTTATTGAAATTTTCAATAATGACCTTTTATAATTTTTTTTAACTCTGCATACTTCAATATATCTACAATAGCTACATTCATACCATACCCTTTGTCTACACCAGCGTCATTCTGGAAGGTTTTTGAACTATTATCTATAATATACAGCTGGGCACTTTTTCAACTTTTCTCCCATGTAAGATACCCCTCTTTCTCTCTAATCTCCATACCAAAACGATCGTCTAAAGACTCCATATATAAACACCGCGTATAAATACACAATCAACAAACACGCGTTAACCATCCACCTCCAGTCAAAGTCCTCGGATAGATGCTAAATAGAGTATTTCACCAATCGCACTCATTTCGACAAATCCTAATTATATTGCTAGTCACATTTCTCATGTCTAGTCACTTTCCTCTCCTTCTGTGCGAGATTCCGGGAGGTCTACTCGTGAATGGTTAGTGGGTATGTTTTCGCTGCCTCGGTTAGAGCCGTTTTAACCTTCTTCGGTAAGAAATCCTTCTCTAAAGCTGTCCCCTGTATAACTCGGAACTTGTTTATAGTGTACGAAGTTACCGCGTCGGGTGATGTCCTGTTGTTGATTGAATCGAGTTCTAGGATCTCAGTAAGCTTTATGTAACGCTTGTTTAGGATACATATGAAACAAAAAATTTTTACCTTATGGTATCGGACGTAAAGAAGCAAAAAGGGAATTTTGGTTTCTAATACGAGGTGTGGCTATTAAGTAGCAACACTAGCACAGATACAGAGAAAGTACGCATGCTCCAAAGTTTAACGATTGTCAGCTGTTCAGCCTGAAGTCTCCTCTTTTTCTCCTTTTGGAATGCTATGTCTACCGTGTCTGTGGCGAAACCAGTGTAGCCGTCTTCGTTTGTATAGGGACTGTTTTTTTGTTTTGTCCTAAAAATAGAACAACAGATTGTTGTTTCATTTCACATGACACTTGAAATAACTGTAACTTAAACTTAAACTCTGTCACGTTAACGTTTGAAAATATCAAAAAACTGTTTTTATAAGAATTGATAAGGAATGTGTGCGGCAAGTTCTACATGAAAATTTTAAAATGCTAAAAGTGGTTCTTAAAATCCTCACATTTGAACGACAAGAAGCTCGCAAAAATGTTTGTATTGCTAGACCACCTACCTTATTTACCAGATCTTGTACCGTGCCACTTCTACCTCTTTCATGAGGTTCAAATCTGTATTAAAGGGAACAAGATTTGAACCTGTGGAAAAAAACGGCGCGCCTCATGAAAGAACTGAGAGAAAATTAATTTCTGCTCTGTTTCGAACAATGGAAGATTCGCACGGAGCGATGTAGGTATAGTTCCAAGTTTCATATCAAATTACACAAAAATCCGTTGTTCAATTTTTAAGGAAAACATAAAAACTATCCAAACGAAAGCCACGGTTACATTGGTTTGTCTACAGACTCAATTGACATCGCATTCCAAAAGGGGAGGCTTTAGGTTGAACAGCTCAGAGTCGTTAATCTTTGCGCATGCGTAAATTTTCTGTAGCAGTACTAGTCTCGTTACTTAATAGTCACATCTCGTGTATCAAAACCTGTTACAAAGCCGTTTAAAAGGTCTTAAAAAGTTATTTCGTCTTACTATTATTAAGTACAATATAGTACAATTGTTTCCAAAATATGTATAATAATAAAGTTTCAATTCACTTACTCAAGTTTCGTTATGCATGAATGGAAAAAAAGTTTACTAACTAATGGGCTTATTTTTTCCAAACAATTAAATATGCGTACCACCTTGCCACTAATTGTTCCGATAATTTATTTTTCTGCTAAGCAATTCAGGCTCCAATTTACATTTGTATTATTATAGTAAATTCATTTTATTATTAGTCTGGTTAGTTGTTTTTTGTATCGATTAAAATTTTGACTTACCTCTAATTTATTTATTCAATCATCATACTAAACAAATAAACTTTTCAATGAATTTTATATACTGTTTATCTTTATTTTCCGATGATAAAAATGAAAAGTATGTAATTTATTTCGACTGGAAATTTGTAATGTAGTTCACAAACAAAAAAATTTGATTGCAACTCTCTAAATCTAAAATGTGTTTGACCTTGTTGGGAATTTGATAGTCTAATCTTTTTTATACTACTTGCGTTCATAAATCAAGAAATATCATTAGAAATAGAATATTTTACTACCGAAATTGACCCATATATTTGAACGATGTTATAAATAAATAATAAACTTAAAAATAATGTTCACAAAAATAGTTATTGTAACAAAAAAAATCCAAAGATTGAAAAAATTTACCTTAAAGGTACCTTCTCGCATTAGACAACTAACCTTATTATTTATTTAAATGTTAACCTATCACAAATTTGCTTATCAGACCAGTAATGAGTCTTAAATATTGCTTTACTGTATACTTAGGGTCAAGCAGTAAACAAATTTCTGGATAAAAATCAACCACCGTATACGCATGATATTTTAGGGCTGAAGTTGTTTTCCAAATATCCATGTGTTCCAAAAATGGTTTGATGTAAAACGTTGAAAGGAATAATTCATTATAAAACTTTATTGCACTGCCGCAAATCGACACCAGGAGTCCTGCATAAAAGCAAGCTTCCTATTTATATTTTTTACCTCAACAATTACGCAAGTACCGCAAATGAAATTGGGTCAATATTATTTTACAAAAACCTATCCATATCCAAACCTATAAGTGGCTTTCAGGTTTTTGGTTCACATTTATGCGAACAGCAGAGAAGTTTTGTAGAGGATTTTCATAGATTTAGGCGAGAAATTTATACTAATGAGAGCTAGAATATTTAATATTCAAAATCGAAACCCATACTATTCAACTTTAAAATTTAAATTCATTATTTCGAAAATGTATTCTGCCGTTCTTCAAAAGAGAAAACAACTACTTTCCTGGCTAATGCCTCGATGAAAATTGAATTAGAACTCCTCTGAATAACGTGATGTCAATCAACCTTTTTGTCGATATTAACCTTCCCAATGGCTCGCGATTGCAAGGAGAGGTTGTAACTACTGACTAGTTTCGACGTTATTACGTCTCGTTAAAGCAGTTTAATAACGAGAGTTGTTAAACTGCTTTAACGTTGTTAAAGTGGTGCCATTCTGACTTCCAACTGCGAACCACCCACTAGTCAGGTAGAAATCTAGCATAGTCTTCGATAATATAGACTTAGAATTTTTACAAGAATTAATACAATTCAAACCAACGAAAATCTTAATTAATTATTTCCCAGACGATGAATACACAATTATTCGAAAGCTCGGAAAATATATTAAAGTTAGTCCACTTTGGTGTTTCCTTGCTACGTTCCCAATAAGAAACCACTCATAATATAGCTGGCAAAGACTTCATTACAATTTATATACAGGGTATTTCAAATTAAGTGCGCACTATTGCTAACTTTTTTAATATTCTAGATATGAAGTCGGTTAAATTAGCAAAGTAGTAGTATTTTTCACGCTGATTAAGATAGTGTAATCAGAAAAACAATTGCTTATACTTTTTTCGAGTAAATCGGAAAAATAGAATATTTTTTAATGAATACCCTGTATATTTCTGGCATAAAATTATTCACAGAATATAAAAATTCTTATATAGCATTAGTCTAAATCTAAAAATAACCAACTTATTCATCTCTTTAACAAGTGGGCTGTGGATATTTATTTTTTAACAAGTTGGCTGAGATAAAATTCAAGTATAATCTAAATATTTTATTACAGTATAAAAAAACAAATACAAACTAGATTAAATGTGCAAAAATATCACCGTTTTGTTCTGCCGTCGATGGATGCTATAATGTGTCTGATACTATCTTGAAGTTCGGCCAGAGTCATATATCTTCTTTTATAGACCTCGTTCTTGACGTAACCCCAAAAGTAAAAGCCTAGGGGAGTTATATCAGGAGATCTAGAGGGCCAACGTGTAGACCATTTGTAGCAATCCACCTATCTTGGAAAAGTCTTTCCAACAATATTCTGACTTCGCGTACCTGATTTGGAGGAGCTCCATCTTGTTGAAAATAAATTTGGTTACATGCTTCTAAATTGAGATCATCCAAATATTCTTCCAGTACCTTTGATAGCGTATCAATGTATCTCCTGCCTGTCAAAGTACCTTCATAAAAAACTATTTTGCTGCCAATTAAACAACACCATACATTAATACTGAATTGTCTTTGCGGATTTCTTAGTTGAACAATAAATAAATTTTAAAAAATTTTACTTACACATATTTACAAACCATTGAGAAAAGATCAATCTTCTTTCATTATCACCGGGTAGTAATGTTTGCACTGGTCGGTACTTGTAGGGCACAAACTTAAATTTTGTGAGAATTCTCCAAATTGTAGATAAACTTAAACCACGATCCCTTGCCAAATCTCTGGTTTAATTATTTTTGTACGCTTCAAAATATGCTAACACATTTACTTCTACTTGTTCACTTATTATGAATTGTTTGTTAATTCTCACCTTTACAAAAACAGTTTCGTTATTTCTGAATTTTCTATACAACTTAAGAAAAGAAAATAATATCTTCTGTTTGGCTGATCACGTTCGGGATACTTTTGATCATATCGTTCCAATGCTTAAAAACTATTTTTTCTACACATGATATACGCTTCTAGTATATTGCATTTCTCGTAAACAGTATATAATCTTAGAAATATACCGGGTGCTCTATAAAAAATTTTTTATTTTTCCGATTTACTCGAAAAAAGTATAAGCAATTGTTTTTCTGATTTCACCATCTTAATCAACGTGAAAAATACTACTACTTTGCTAATATAAACGAGCTAAATAACTCTTTTCAACTTTCACTTAACTAGTTTGTAAGCAAAAAAAATGTATATCTAAAGAATTCAGACAGACTGCTTCTAGTTTTACCACACATATGCAATTAACATTTTTTTTCCTTACAAACTAGTGAAATGAAAGTTAAATAAATAGATCTTTTACCAGAAATAATAAGTCGCGAAAAAATGCCTAGGCCGTCCTCCTTCAAAAAAATCATCTGCTATTTAGTTTCTCTGTCTATGAAGGTTATCTATAGAGTATATAATCTTAGAGAGTAGTTGTCAAATTGTTTTGGAAGGTTGAGGTGTTTCCCGATTAAAGTAAACTCGAAATGGCCAAACCAAAGAAGGTTTTAGAGGAAGCACGGGAATTTCAAAACCCCGAACTTGATTTATTTGATAAAGGGATAACTTCTTTTGAGGAACTTCCTGGATTATGTAAGTACAATTTTAATCACCTTTTAAGGTATGTTCTCCTAAATTATATTTGGGTGGGGTCTTTTTCCAAAAATATAACAATAAGTTAACGATTTAATGTAAATAATCATAATATCAAACCTACATCATTATTTTGTCAAATAAAAATTCTCCGAGTTATGTTTACTTTCCTAATTATGAAATTTTTATATCCTAATATTTTTATTTTTTCTTTAATTTTTTAGTAAGCATGACGAACATAACACGGCTGACATTAAGCCACAACAAAATTAAATGTAAGTAATTGTTATATTAATTTTTTTCTCAATATTACTGTTATGTTTTATAATTGTAGCTGTACCACCAGGATTAGCAAATTTAACAAATCTAGAAATAATAAATTTTTCCAACAATTTTATTGAGGAATTACCTTTGTCATTATCATCCATGCCAAAATTAAGAATCTTGAATTTGTCGATAAATCGTTTGTATACTTTACCAAGAGGCTTTGGTGCATTTCCAGTTTTAGAAGTTTTAGATTTGACATACAACAATTTAAAAGAGGATGCCTTACCTGGAAATTTCTTTATGATGGGTATGAGATGTTTTTTATGTTACATAAATAAAAATACAATAAGTAAATAAGTAGAATAGCAGCATTTTGGGAAACTGAAAATAAGTAATTGCTGAACAGTAAATGAATAAAAATGAATAATAATAAAATAATTGAAGTCAGCTGGTAAGAACAGTGAAGTATGGAGTCTTATGAAAGTATAAAAATGGACTTTTTAAATGTTTATTTGCTACCATCAAAGCATCATAATCATGCACTGTTCTAAATCCATTTCTGGATAGTGGTATTCAAATGTTTCCGTATTCATTCGAAAATGTTACTTAAATTAGTTTCACTGAATCTTAAGATAACCTCTTCTGCATATTTCCACTTAGTCTTTTTCATTTTCAAAAAAATCTGTAAACACAGAAACTGGAGCTTTTCCAATTTTTCGAATTTAACTAATGTAAATACAAAAACAATACCCTGCTTATAAGTACAAACAATTGTCAAATAAAATTGCTAATTGATAAGCATTGAAACGCCAAAAATAAAAAAAAAATGCGAACTGACCAAGTGAGATTGAAGTAAAGAGGATTGCAGAACGATATTGAACAGTCAGTCATCAGATGTACATTTTGTATGAAAGATGAAAGTTTGTGTACAGTTATTCCAGGTGGAATGATTCTATGGGGGGGGGGGCAGTTTAAATATTTTCGAAAGGTTGTTCTGTTGATTATGGTATTCTTATTTCCCCAGTATCTTGCACTTTGCCTATATAATTATGAAGTTATAGTAGGAGGAGATGAAATTTTAGAAAAACATCAAAATAAGTTAGAAGTTCTGGAACTGCTGGTGACATTCATACAGATAACACTTTTCACCACCAGAACAACAACATCATGCACATTTTAATGAAAGCTTTACTTTCAGTCTTTGAAGACGATAACTTCGTTTTGATATATGCACCAAATAATGCAATTGTGAGAAGAATTGTAGTGTGGAAGAAAGCAGTATGTTCAACGGTTTATAAACTTTTGACTTTCCACTAACAGTAATTGCTGATAGAATTTAATTTTATTCAATAATTGTTAAAAATAGCCCCATCTTGTTCTAATCTAATGGTATGTGGTAAAATTCTTTTACAAAATTCATTTAATCCAAAACACTATATATTTCAAATCTATATGATCTTTTTCTCTTAGTTTTTCCCATTTTTATTATTAAATGATGTAGGGCTTATTTCTTATGGCAGGAATTCCATACATTGTTAAAACTACTGTTACTTTGGAATAAACTAAGTGCTTCTATTGTTCTGTTTTTTTGTCACTGCTTTATATTGAAAATCTAAAATGTATAGATTTGTGTGTATTGAGGGATACTTTTAAAACACAGGTATAGAGATACATCAAGTACATTTCCTCTTTTTTAGAAACACTACGTGCCTTATATATGGGTGATAATGATTTTGAATACCTTTCACCTGATATAAAGAATCTTAAAAATTTGCAGATAGTAAGTATATAATAATAAGTTGGAACTGATTTAAAACATATTCATCAAGTTAAATCATTTAATAATCATTTTATTACTAAAAATACTAAGCTCGAGGTTCATCACATACAATAACCAATATTGAACACATTCTGGTTAGTACTAATATTTCATCCAAAGTATCCAAATGCAAAAGTGATGAAATGATTTTATTTATCTTAATAATTGAGATGATTAGAATATGATGAAATCTACTTTGAAATCACAGATAACATAATTTGTAATTAATTACTTAAATGACATTACCAGTTATGCATATCTTTATCATCTCAACTGTCCTGTTATTCATCATTTATTTTTTTAGTTGGTTCTTCGAGAAAATGATCTAATAGAATTACCAAGGGAGATTGGCGAACTTACCAGACTTAGAGAACTCCATCTTCAAGGAAATAGACTTACCATATTACCTCCTGAAATAGGTAACCTGGATATGTCTTCCAATAAATCAGCTTTTAGATTTGAAGGAAATGAATGGGTTGCTCCAATAGCTGAGCAATTACAGTTAGGAATAAGTCATTTACAAGATTACTTAAGAAGTGAAACATACAGAGTGTAAGTATCACTCCCTACTATTTAAGGAATAATATTTGTTGTGTAAAATATTGGGATAATATTGGTAATATAAATTTGAACCCCACCAGCTTTGTTATAAAATGAAATTTAAAAATATAAAAAATTGTAAATGCCAACTGATAGTATATGCTAGTGAAATGGAACTTTTTCTAGTAAAGGCTAGGTTGTTGTAGATGTGATATAGTGATTGAATAACAATGGTGCCAATTTGTCTTAAATTGATAGTAATCATATAACAGTAATATAGCAGCAACTTGAAGAGATAACAAGATAAGATGTGACTACCGAGTAAGGTGACTATATGTTCCGGATTGGCCAGGACAGTCCCGGATTTCCACCTGGCTTCCCGAATTTTTTCCGGGGCGCAAGGTGGATAGTAGGTGTTGGGTGTGTGGGTCATATTTTTGAAATTGTTTCGAAATTTTATTTATATTTCAAGTCTTACACTTTTTGAATGGAATCTCTAAAACATTTTTGTAGCTTCATTGAAACAGAATTTTCAATGTTATTGTTTACTCCTAAACAAGGTGGCTAGCATTACTGTCAGCCATTGAAAGAGTACTACAAATGTTTGCGCACTTACAATCTTATTTCAAATCGCAAGAAAAATGTCCTGTATTTCTTTCTAAATTTTTTGATAATCCTTTTTCTGAAACTTGGCTGCACTTCATACATAGTCATGCAATAGGATTCCACACAGCAATAATTTAAATATAAAAAGAGACAGTGTCTTTGATGTTATTGCAGCCATTTATAATTTGAAAACATTCAAATTATGCTTTATTCCTAAAGCAGTTTGTACTAAATTAAATAAACTTGAAGAAGAAGAAAACGTATCTTAAAAGCAGATTGCACTCAAGTTATTTACAATATGGGTTGAAATTGAATCTTCCCTATTACTTGTAAATAAAATATTACGTTACTGATGAGAAATTTGCCAAATGGAAAAATAACTGAACAGCATCAATCCAAAAATGGGATGAATAATCGTGAACTTCTATTTTCAAATTTAAAAAAATTAGCAGAGTTCTTTTTTTGCCTGCCTGGCACAATTGCTTCTATGGAAAGAATATTTCCTTTAATAAATAGCTTTTGGACAAACAAGTGACATGACCCGACTTGAAATAGATACACTAATAGCAATATTACTTACTAAAGTTAACTAATAATTGAAGAAAAATAATGCAGAAAAAAAAGTTTTTTACTCAGGAATTCTGATGAAAATAATTTTATTAATTAAAAAAGAATACTGATTTTTATTATATCCTTAAATATTATTTGTTATGTATAATTTTTATCAAAAAAATAATTAAAAAAATTATTTTTAAGTTATTTAACTTAACTACCCCTTCCTCCTTTAAATTTCCCGTCCCGGATTTGAAATAAAAAAATATGGACCTTACTACTGAATCATGAGAATTAACAAACTCTGAAAGATATTCTACAAAAAATAGCAGGCTATAACTATTGATTTTATTTTTCAGATTATATAGCAGATTTGCAACAAACAAACCAACAATACCTCCACCATGTGTTGATAAAGCCAAAAAAATATCTCGAATACGTTAATTTGATACAAGAATATACCTGTGAAGTGCCATAGAGTTAATTATCCAATTTGTCAATTGATATTAACTGTTCACATTGTTTTGTGCACAATGCACTGAAAAATATTCAAAGTTTTCTTAAAATTTTTCCAATATTTCAAGTTCAATTTCACATCTCATAATCTGTATGTACCTTTACTGTTGATAATGTTTTGATAAACTATCAATCTATATAAAGCATAGCTACTCTTCATGCCAAAACAAAGTGAACATAATATGTACTTAATGTTTCATTGAATATTATTGAAGTGCCTGTAACACTGCCTAACAGTATAATGAAGCCTCGTCAACTCAATATTCTCAGTTATACCAACTAAATATGATTTTCCTTCGATTAACTAATGATAATGTTTTCTTACTGTAACTACTAATCTAATAGACTAAATCTCAAAAGTACAAAATTGCGGATTTAATAATGCATTGAAATTCTAATAATAAGACTCTGACTAGAAGATAGTATTAGTGATCACTTCTTTTGCTGTTTATATTTACTATCAAACAAAATTAGTAACAAACGATAAATTTAAAAAAAATATGCACTAAAACTCATTTACAGTATTAACGTTAACAAAACATACTAAAAATATATTTTTATTTTTAAAAGTAAAATCGTCATATATATTTGACGCCCATTATGTAAGAATAATTTTCTTTATCAAATTTTTTCAAAGTTTTTTATCTTTTATTCAAAATACTTGTAGTTTCTTTTTCTCTCAAACATGGGTTTTTGTGGACTTTTTCATTCATTTTTCTACATTAAGCCTTCTTTATACCATACTTGATTCTATTAGATACGTTTTAATGTTAAACTTTTTAATTTATATTTCATTCCTATAATGAATCAAAAAATATCAGCCAGACATTTACAACATCATGAGACCAAACAAACATTCCCCTTTCATAATGAAAGTCAGAACCAACTTACAACCTCAGATAGTATGGGTTTTGTTCATTATACTGGCTTTTTGAATTCTAGATGCTAGCTATTTTTTTCTCTTAATGACCTTATTCAAACTGAAATTGTACCATTTAAAATCCCTGTTGATAATCTGAACTTATACATTACACTGATTAAGGTGCAAGAATATCAAAACTCTTTTTATTTCTTGAACCACTTATTAAAATATATTGTTAAAAAATAAATTGAAATGTTTTTAATGTTAACATTACACTTGTTTCTTTTGTTCAACTGTTTATTGATATTTATTTGTATTGTTACTAAATGTTATATATTTGTCTTTTATATATTGTACTGATTAAATCTCATATATTTTTTACTAAATTATATTAATATTTTTAAACTGTATCATTATTGAAGGTTTTCATTCCTGAGTCATGTTACCAGCAGTACTTTAATCCAAAATCATCCAAATAAACCCAAAACTTTCAAAATAAGAATTTAGTAAAATAAATAAAAGACAGGTTTGCATCTCGAAACATATATATAAAAAAAAACAAAATATAAAATTTTGAGAAAACAATAACATTAAGTGTACAAACGTGCAAAAAAATTGGTTAGTCTCAACAACAATTTTTAAAATTGAAAAAAGCGATTATATAATGGAAGATTTGTCATTGTACTCATATTATGTTAAATAACAAAAATTAAAGTGATTTTTCTTAGTGCTTACGCCAACAAATCAAAAACCCAAATAATCCTGAATTTTTTACTTATTTATAAAATGGAACTTCATAATAAGGAATCAATAATGTAATCAAAGCCACCAATTATCTGTGTTAAACAATGAGTTTTTATGAATGAGTGAATACAAAAAACGATAACCTGTATTCAATATTTAATTAATTTGAACTAATTTAGATCAATTAATATTTGATTTTGTTAATTGTCTCTTGAAATAATTTCAACATCGCATTTTCCCTATCAACTTTACAAATATGTAAACAGTTTCAGTATTTGATTTTAATTAAAGCGAGAGAAACAAGAATTTTGTGAAAATATTTTATAGCATATAATTTAAGCTGATCTTAAAGACTCGATTTTTTCGCATATCTCCTCTCTAGTTTGTGGACTTGATACAAGTATTATTTTGCTATTAGAGTTCGAGCCAAATAGCTTTTTCTTCTTTTCTGATGTAGCGATTAAGATACCTTTAGGGGTAACTTTAGCTGGCATCGTAACTTCTTCCCAAGTATAAGTCCAATCAATCTAAAAATATTTATAAAATTAGATAACTTATAGAAGGTTAATATTAAAACTATATAATGATAAATTTCGTCAAGCCTTTTTTACCCCAAGGTATAGATAAATAACTGAGGGAAGGTATTATAACTACATTCGTTATAACTTTGGTTTTGATGAACCGAATTTGGCACGTTTGTGCTTATTGGGATGAATGTAGATGAACTCTGAGCAATAAGATGTGTAAATAAATATAGTTCTTACTGCTTATGACTGAAAACAGACACACGTCATGAATGGTTTCATGAAAATATTGTCTCAATAAAACGTATGCGACTTAACTATCTAACTCACTACTGAACGCTACGGTTCGTGAAAACCAGAATAGTGTGCTTTAAACATTGCGTTGATTAGAGGTTTTTCACAAATACAAGTGGCACAATTGTCGACTCCTGGAAGCATTAAGGAAGTTTCAAGAAATGGAAAAAATCAAAGATGACTAAGGTTTTCTATGGCTCCATCAAGAAGAAGTAAGTAAAGATACGATAAGGAGACAACCTAGGATGATCGACTGGAGAGACAGAATTCCTGCAACTGGACCTCAGTCACTATTAGTAGTTCAAAGAGTATAAATACTATTCGTAGGGCTCATTAAGACTGGAAAAACCACTAATATTCGAACGTAATGTTCTCAAATGAGTCTATATTTTGCCCATTTCGCAATAATCGATGCGGTTTGTCCATACATACAAACGATTTGCACAATGCTGCATACAACCAAGGTATACATAAATGGAGGCATTAGTTCACATGGTGTTCATTCAAAAGTAGTTGTTTTAAGTGCACAGATACGTTGTGGAAATAATACACCAAGTCGTACCTTTATTTCCCTTTGAAGGAGAAAAGTTTATCTTCGTAGATAATACTCAATCATATATCGTAAAAATTTTCTAAAATTACCTTGATGATAACGAAATATAATCCATGTTATGGCCAATTAAAAGCCCTTCGATCCAATAAGGCCTCTTTACATGAGCCACCTCTTAGACCCATTAAAATATGAAATGTTCTTGATCAAAATGAAATCAAAAATATAATTAATTCCAGAGTAGGAAATATATGCTATGAAAATAAGCCTTATCATTGTTTTTTAGTTTTGCCTCCTTTTCTAACATTTTTGTGAAATATCTGTATTTCTTATAATTATTAAGCTTCAACCCCACATCTGTTTAGTAATTTTTTGTTCAATATTTTTTAAGATAAAAAAAGTCAAAATATTGTGTTAATTTCGTTCAGGGATCTACCTAATAGTATTTTAAATAGAAAAACATATGCTCCATTATCGTGTTGGAACGTTTGAAATTTAAAGGCTCACAACACAACATTCAACCATTTCCAATATATAACACTTACCTGCCATCCCCCAAAAATGTCGTTGTGTGTGATATAAGCCACTCTCCGATCGGTTAATAAGAGCACTTCTTTGTTCTGTATTATGATATAATGAGCTACGTAGGTATCTGTCTTCGCATATTTCCCTTTAGAAACATGATTAAGGTATCTATTACCGTTAGCTTCGTGTTGATTGTAAGGTCTCACCAATCCATCAGAATGTAAAAATCTTGGAGCCCGTAATCGTAAAGTATCTTCGTTCCCTGTTACATTATTCATTCGTAAATAACATAAAAAAATTTAGTTTTAAATTTAATATCTTAATTCCTATACATGATGTTTTGTCTTAAGATCATTTTTATTCTCTTTCCTTAGCCATTTTCAAGTTTTCTTCAACAAATTCAAAGTTTAAATTTCAGTTACACCAAATAATAATATATATGAAGTTCTCATCACATGGTAGCAATAATTATTCTTGATTATCATGGAGATAGGGTTACCTTTAGTTTTGAAAATCATCAATATAAATTAATTAAAAAAAAACAAATTAATTTAGTACATAAATTAAATGAAACCTTCTATCATACATTTTATTAATAATGTATAAAATATTTACTGAGGGTTGAGCAAATTGCGGGAGTTGCAACGAAATGTATCTCATTATAAATTATGGTTTTTGAGCATAGATTGAAGACTCCTTAGATCTGGTAAACACGTTATCCCCAAAAAATCCGCAAATGTCACTAGCATCCCTGCCATTAAAGTTTAGGACCTCTTTGTTGTATATTTTTACTGTTTATGGACCCGTTCGTTTTCACTTCACAGTGTTACTTTTTTTACTTATTACTGTTCATCCCAAGTTGTTTTGAATAGATGGTTTACCAGGAGCAGCTTATAATAGCTCTATCAATACTTTCAGTCGCCTTCGTGAGACTTTTTAACGGATACAGTGGACCTGTTGTTTTTATGAAAAATTTTCAAAAATATAAGAAGCTTCGGGATTTATTTAAGTAAATTTTGATGGTTTTTGATCTTATTCTTAACATATTTTTTTGTTAAGGGGAGCGTCTGTCAAAAGTCGGGACCCTTTATGACTTTATGATGCTTTGAATAGTTAGATTGGAATTCAACTTATATAACTTATTAAGCATAGTTTTTTACCTTCGGCAGCTCGTTTAACGACATCTAAAGAATCACTAGCAAAATCAACTACCCCAGCAACTGGACGGGTAACGAGACCAACTGCTCCCTTTCCTAAACCTTTGAAAAAACCTTCAACGCCCTCTTCTCTAGCTCCTTCGACGGGTTTTGTAAAAACTCCAGTTACACCGGAATAAACACCCTGCAAAAAAATTTATATTACAATAAAAAAAATTATGAAAAACAGCGTAGTAATGCGAATCAAGCTTGTATACCTGGAAATACTAATTCAGATAAAAAAGTAATATTTACGAGTTTAACAACATTTTCTGATTATTATTCTCTAGAAAGGAGACGACAAGAATGACCGTCATAACTACATGCTGAAGCTACTGCTGTCAATCTATAAACTGAAATATTTGAACATTTTATTCAAATAACATTAATTCATTTTCAAACTGACAATTAGTTGAGGTTTCTAAAAAAACAAGGTATAAAATTTTTAATTAGTCTCGAAAATTAGCATGGGTAAATCAAAAAAGTATTCTATCCATAAAATTTTTAGGATTCCTAATAGCATTTGCTGATTGTATTCCCATTATGGGTGCGTTCTAGTTAACAATAATTGTATCATTCCTCTGTTTTTAACTATCTTTTGACATATAGATGTGAATATTCTCGATCACTTCGCACCCACTTCACCTGTAAAATATGGTGGTAGGCTTTCGCTAATTATGTATTTTTTGTAATATTTAAAATTATGGGTAAACAGTGTTATTTAAATAATAAATTTTATTACCATAACTAATCCTTTTCCACTCCTAGCCAAACCTTCTTGAACATTTTGTGGTTTTCTATTCATTTTTTCTCTTCGTTTCCGTTGAAAATCGTCATCCAATGTTAATGCTGCTATTCCTTTGCCCATAGCTCCTGTAATTTTCGACACAGCACCTGCAGCGCCTCCAACTGTGTGACCAAATAAACTTTTAACACCTAATGCTAAACCTTCTACAAACTCCCCTGGACCTTGAATAGCACCCTAAAATATGGTAATTTACATTGAAAAAATGTTTCCAAATAGAATCGTGGAAAATAACTTACCTGGAATGGTTCATAGAAAAGATCTTCAACACCTTTTGTAATTCCCAAAACGAGACCATACGGGTTACCCAAGACATCTAGGCCTAAGACAAGTACGTAAAATTGTTTTATAGCTTGTCCCGCATAATGACTAGCAGCTTCATTAATTAATTGCTTCTGGGTAAGGAAGGTGAAGTTTCTTTCAAAGAACGCTAATCTAAAAATTAAAATTTGTATGCCATTATTCGATTAGTAACCAATTTTAGTAAATTCATACTCCATACACAATATTAAATTTTAGAAATAATTATTCCATTTTAATCGCTGTGATACTAAACAATGTAAAAATGTATCTTAAAATGGTGAGCTAGTGAGAAGGTAACACCAGAAATCTTATTTCTCCATATTATTACAATATTTTCATATTTGTACCTAATTTACTTCATCACGGCTCTATATCTGGATGTGTAAATCATTATGATTAAACATTAAATATTGGCCCAATAAAGAAAACACAGAAACATATTTATTTTTCAATGTAAGCTCCATTTAGCTCCATACACTTTTCCCAGTGATGTTCAATAAGTTTGATACCCTTTTTATAATAAAATCATCAAGTTCCTCAAAATAGCCATTAACTGCCAACATCACATTTCTTTGTTGAAACATCTTCGACCGTTGAGCCATTTTTTAAGTCTGGAAACCGAAAATAATCCGAGAGGACTAAATTTGGCAAATAGGGTGCATGAGGTAACTATTCAAACTTTAATTCATTAATTTTGGTAATTAGAATAACGGATGTGTAAGGTGGTGCATTGTTTTGATGAAACAACACTTTCTTCTTAGCCAAATATCGTGGTTTTGCTTGATTTCTTATCTCCAACATTGCAATAAGTTCACATGTTACTCGCCGTTGATAGTTCCTCTTTTTTCAATATAGTCAATGAAAATCATCCCAAAAAACTGACGCCATAACTTTGCTTGCAGATGGAACGATCTTTGACTTCTTTGGAGCCGGTTTTCCCTTTTCAGTCCATTGTTTTGAGTGTGAAGTGATGACCCACGTTTCATTCATGATTATGAAACTGTGCAAAAATTCGGCTTTATCTATGTCAAACATTGCCAAACACTTGATAGTAACATCTTCATGACTCCGTTTTCGTTCCATTATGAGCAAATGCGGCACCCATTTTGCGCACAGTTTTCTCATGTCCAAATTTTCTGCTATGTCTACTAGCTTTCGCACTTTCAGTTTACGATTATCCAGTACCGCTTTGTGGATTTTCTTCAATATTTCTGGAGTCGTCATGCTAGTCTTTGCAGGTCCTACAACCGCGTTTAAACTCTGCTACCCAGTATTTTACTGTTGATAATGAAGGAACAGTCTCACCTAGAGTAGAATCTTGTTCAGCTTCTATACTGGTTGGGCTAAGGCTTTTCAAATAAAAGTATTGTATCACATAACGATGACCAAATTTTTCCATGTTTATATTCACTATTAATGGCTAGCAAACAAATATTAAACAACGTGGCTTCTTCAAACTTGATACATATACTGTCTAGATTGTGTACTTTCTAATACAAGTAGTATTCTTCAATCAACTACCGCCATTTCTAGGTAAGGCCAGATACTTCTAGGACCATCCTCGTATTTCCATTTTATTTGCAATAACTTAAATCATTTTCTAGCAATGAAATACGTTATATAACGATGGAACCCTTTCTACATTAGTGCTACATAAACGTTAAGTCATTTACTTACTTGAATACAACATCATTCAAATCTGTAAGAGTGACGCCTATTCCTTGAAGCAAAGCGTTAACGATAGGTGGCGTTGAAATATTTTGGGAAGACGAGCTTGTTCCTGCCGCTAAAGAGAAACTTATGTGAATTTTGAAAGGGGAAAAGTGTAATAAATCGTAGAAACTTTTTTGCTCCTGAATGGCTTGGTTAGAAGCAAGTGCATATAACGTTTCCTCAACTTGTTGCTTGTCTACTAAAAATTGTTGTTTCTAAAACAGAATAAAAGACATAAATTAATTAAAAAAAAAATATATGGAATGATGCTTACCTCTGTTTCTGCTGAGGCTTCATCCTCTTGCATCATTTCTAAAATACTATTTACAAATCCCATATCCAATTTAATATGGAATTCTTGTACTAAAACTTTGAAATACTTGAATTGCCGAATTTGACTGTTTTTCATTAGTAACTGAACTATACTGACTTCTATAAACGGCTTGATACCTGAAAATTAATAGATATATTTATTGCCAAATGAAATTCGACGAGTTAGAAATTATAGATCTTGCCATTTAATTATTATATCAAGTAATTATCATTCTAACTTCACCTATATGTGAGATTTGAATTTATCATTAGGCCAATGAAACAATTAATTGTGGATTTTTTCATTTAAACAACTTTTTTTTTTCGAAAATTTGTTGTGTGCAAAAATCTATATTATCCCAGGATTATAGACAATACGATATATCACATCGCCAAAGCAACTTTCACCACATGGTTCAAAGCTTATATCTATTCATTGCTTTTATTATCATTTTTCAAAAAATTTCAGTAAGAACTTGGTGTAGCACTTTCTATGGTGTAGGATTATTACCTAATCTGTGGAGGTACAAAACATTGATTCTAGTTATTTCTTGAAATTGTTTTATATCAGCAAGATTTTCTTTTTCGTCCCAAATCCATTGTTCTTGTAATTGTTCGATACAACATCCGCTATCGCTCTATAAAAGCGGCATGCGTTTTCGACGTACTGGAATTACTTCTCTATCGTCAGTATCACTTTCCACTTTCATTGTCGTTTTCATCATTTTCATTATCTAATCATCTTAAATATTGTACCAAAAATTTTTTATCCCTAATAAGCGAATTAACCTTATTTGAAACTGTAGGATTTCAAAAACAAAGTACAGGCAATATTTGCGATCAACGTCAACTGGCTGAGGTACCGCAAAGATCAACACCTGCTTCTCAAATTCAGATGACGAGTCAGACTCGTCCACCGTAACTTCGCCCAAGTAAAATTTAATAGATCAAATTTTTAAAATCAAGTGTAGTAACCTTTATTTAAAAAATAGAAGACCTCAATAAACTTTGTTTCTATAAAATAACCTTCATTTATATGCAAAGGTTGGCTTGAACACAAGATTGCGACATGTATGTTCTAGTGTACTAGAACCCCGTTAGTCCGATTTTTCGGATAATCCGAAGCGGCCCCGGTCCCAATTAGTTGGGATTAGCAAGGTTCTAGTTTATTTCAATTGAAGAAAATATTTTTGTTGAAATTGAAAAATTATGGTGTGAGAACTTACCGTCGTTTACTGTAACACTTTTAGGTGGAGGAACTGGTGCTAAAATCACTGGGAATATACAATCATATAGCTGATTATCAATTTGTAAGCGATTAATCTTAGCATGTATTTGCATTTGACTAGGGCTTGTCTTCATATTAAACCATAGACCTGTGATGAAAGTGCGTCTTATTCGTTTTTTGTGAGGTTTGTACATCATATTGTTTTTAAAATCAACTTCGGTTTTTCCATCTATATGAACGTGCCAACTGACTTTGGGGTTTACTTCAGATTCTTGTAAGCATTGTTGGTAAGCATTTTCCAATTGCATAGACTGTTTTGGATCGAGGAATTTAAATCGGTTATTGTTCATTTTAGATGATTCCCATATAACACCTATTAAAAGATATATTGTATAAGTAAACATTAAATAAAAAAACATAATACAACCACTTTCAATATTTACCTGAACTAGCAATTCCAAGATACATAAGTTCCTGTCTCGTAGCATTATTAACCAACGACAAACCAATTCCATGTATTGAAACTGTTATGTCTTGTTGAATAACTTCCAATATATTACTAGCCTGTGCTCCTTCTGCCAATTGGTTATCTTCTGTGAAAAGAAGAACTCTTTGCATACCATCCAAAAAGGAAGTCCAGCTAATAACTATTTCATCTTTTGGAGAGAATTGCCCATACATATCCTTTCGTAGGTCATTAATTATTTCTTTGTTGTTTCCTCTGTCCCACGCTATTGCTCTTGGTCCCGAAGGATTTTCCCAGGTATAAAGGCAGTAGGCGAAAGGAGCCAACGTTCTACAAAAACATAAAATAGATATCAAATAATCAAAATTCACATTATCAAAATATTTTTATTATTAAAATGATTGGTAACCTTTTTTGAACCGCCTCTTTTTCCCAGTAACTTATTGGATAAGTCGAATGATTTACCAACAAAGCAGGTGCACAGCCGTCTTGATAAGCAGCTAAATTGATGTAAACTGCTCCTTCAGTTAATTGAATGTCAACGTTCACACCACCATACTAAAAATAAATCAATAGAAACTTATTGGAGAAACATTTTTCAATTTTAATAATTATCTAATAGAGTGAAATATGAAATCAACTATTACTCTTATCCGATTAGTCAAAATTTGTTATTTGATTATGTTCGATTTTGATACTTCTCAATTTATAGAGCCGTTTACAGCTATTTTACAGATTCGATACTAATGAGATATTAAGAGGATTGTGTAATTTGTAATGAATAACACTGTTCACTTCCAAATCTCTTTATAAACTAGTTTGCAATTTTATATGCCTATTTGTTATTCATTTAATTCTGTTAATGAAATAATAGGAAAAATAAAAATACTTGAATAGATATTACTTATAGGATACAGGAAGCACAAATAAGATAAGTATAACAATGGGACAAACATCAGAGAAGTTTATCATAGATAAAGGAATAAAACAAGTGAATATATATATTCCACGGAGTGTGCTCTTCGCATATGTTTTCTCATTCCAGCCTAAGATTTGTTAAGTTTGTCTACATACGGAACAAACATTGCCGTCAGCCGGAGTAGCACCCAGGCAGCGTAGCCGTCTTAAATGGGTCTGAAGCCCAGTATCAGTGACGAAAGTTTTACCACAGATGTATATATAGATTTAGAGTCTCGTATGCACTGCGACCCAAAGGATCTATTGTGTCCCCCTTTCTTGCTGAGATGCTGGAGCACCCAGTGTTTACAGCTGATCCATTAATCCCACTCCTTTTAAAAAGTCTAGAATGTGGGCTGGCGTTAATTGCCAGAGATCTTCGTCTTCTAATTTAAGTGCTTCCAGGTGTTGTGCTATGGAGTTCCTTAGTGTTTCACACTTCGAGAGAATGTCGATAGGAGGTTTCGTCCTCTGGGCAACAAAATCTGCACGCCATATCATCTGCTAGGTCAAAGAGCCTTCAGGTTTTTGTTGAGGCGACAGAGCCCCAATAGATCTCCTGATAGTATTCGTAGAATGTTCTTACTTAGGTTGATACATTCAGCAGATCTACTCTGATTATAGTTTCCCACTTATCACAGATACACACGACCATATTACGCTAGGTCTATCGCAAGTTCAAATAAATAAATAGTTATGGGATAGTTTTGTAGACAGAAAAAGACTTGTCTACCACTTAGATAAAAAGTCGGAAGGTGTATTATCCCTCGAAACTAAAACCCCCAGGTTTTTAGAGGTGGCCACGGTCCGGAAAAGGAGCCATATAAGCGACCGTGGAGCAGTCTTCGGATAATCCCAATCTATTAGAATTGAATCAAGACTATGAATCCTATCTGGGTACGTTAGCCACGCTAAGGAAATTTTAGCGTGTTACCGACTCTACTACAGAGAGGTATACAGAGTTTGATCAGGAGGGGCTGCAAACTTTAAAAGCTCACAACCGGGGTTCCAAAGGTTTGGAATTAAACAGAGAGGGTCGCTCTGTCACTTTCTATACAATCAGACAAGCAAGAACATAAGGAGACAATGTGGTCAACTGAGTACAATGATGGATACAGAAACTTAGAAAATAAGTAGCATGTATACGCTGTCAGTGTGGTCTCAATAGCAAATGCTAAGAATAAATTTTAAAAGCTGGTCCTCTGATATACAGAAAAACGAGCATAATTAACTATATCCCTACGACCGGTTAAAGACATATATATGAAAAAGGTTTAAAGAAAAGTCTGAAACGTCATTAAAATATCTAAATGACCATTTTAAAATTATTTCTTTGACTCATTTTATATTTTTATTGAGTTCTTTTCTGGGTTTAAGTCGATTAAAATGATGTTATTTAGACATATTAATGACGTTTCGATCTTTTCTTTAGACCTTTTCCAAAGCCAAGGTCTAATTCGATAATGTTTTTTTTTTTAATTAAAAACTATATGTTTATATTTTTTACACATTCATTCCATCGATGTAAATGTTCACCGTATTTTAACTGTCCTTCTTGAGATAATTTAAGTATAAAATATCAATATATAGTTTTTAATTGGAGCTGCATAATAAAGCTAAGGAGTATCAGTCAACATAGACAAAACAGAAGTATTAACACAAGCCCGTACGAAGAGAATGCTATAGAATGTTATAATCTGGAAAGAGTAGCAGATTTCATATATCTGGGTAGAAGACCTCCCTATTGCCATTTAAACCCAAATTATGATTCATATATTCAGCTTCAGCTGCTGAAGGAGGGCTGAAAAGCAGAGAATAGTGATCGAGTGACATACCAATAATAGAATGAAACACTGGATAGTAGAAACTCTGAAGCTCCGAAGATATTATTGATTGACTTTAAGAGGAGTACCTAGTTTTAGCCAAGGAATGTGTGTTGTTTGTTTATTGTGATGAATCGAGTAATTTTATTGCTGTAAACTGTATGTTTGAAAAAAATATATGTTTTGAAGACAAGAATCAAATATCGATTCATATAAATTATAGTATATATTAAAATATATTCGAATATTGAATATTGAACCGTGATAACCATATTTTATTTGAAAAATTCTTAATTTATTGATATACTTACTTTATTATTCAATCGAAGTAGTGTATTATGACTCTCTGTATACAAAAATGGTGCTGAAGATTCCGTTGTTCCTTTTACTCGCAATCTCATCAATTTATCTTGTGCTTCACTTTTTGGCCATAAGGCTGCGCATGATTTTGGTTCAACAACAACCCAATGATCTGCAGGTCTGTTGTGCTCTTGGCATTCAATTTCATAAGTGGCTTCATTTATAATAATGTAATAAGGTGTGAATGTTATTTGTTTTGTTAAACCGTTGTGCGTTAGCCTATTCTGGACTCCAATCTAAATAAATAATATGGGTTTAAACTTATTTCTTGTACTAATATTCTTAAATATTGGTTTACGTTATTTTGGCATATTAGGAGGTAGGAAAATATGTATATATAATATTTAATATTCTTACTTTGATCTACCAATATGCCAAAACAATGTGAAGTTGATTTTAATCATATCCTTTCAAGAAAATAACCTTCGTGATAAGTATATTAATAAATTTTTCTTTACCTGATAGATTTGTTCATTCCATTTACAATTTACAAACCCAGAAGAACCAGCTACGTCTACTGAAAATTTATTAGACCAATCTCCATTTTCCACCCTAACGGAAGCTTTTTTCTTTCCAAAGAAATTTTTCGCGTTGAATGAGAATAGAATTGGTCCTTTAAAATCGCTCGGATGATACAGTATATTAAGGTTTTCATCTCCACTCTGTACGCAACAATTTGAAATATGAAACAAATACTGTATAATAATAATAAAAATGTAAAATAAACATGAAAAATGATCACATGCTACTATTGCAAATTTTGCTTTAAATGGTAATTTTTTGCAATTATCTTTGTATTCGTACTACTCTCGACAATTATGTTCCAGTGTAATTTTGTTCTTATGTTATTTTATATATATATAGCAGTGTTTCCAACCTTTTTTGTCCCATGTCCCACTTTGGACTGTAATTATTTACTAAAAAACTTAAATTAAAATAGGAAAATGTTAACAAAGCAAGATGGGGGTGTCATATACACTACAAGGATCTATTGTTTCCTTAAAGCACAGTAAGTAATAAGTAAATTTTCAAAATATACAATGAAAAACTGGAATTCAAATTCCAAATAATTCCCATTCCCTGCCGTGGGCCCCATTTGGAGATCGCGGGTGTTTTAGTGATTACAGTAACCTCTCATATTAACACACATACAGTTTGTGAAGAATTAGTGCACCTGTTGATTCTACTTTTTTACTTTGAATATTTGAAATTTAATTTTGAAATCTTCAAGTCCGAAGCAAGTGGGTACAATTTATGCAATAATATTCGTAATTTAAAAGATTTATTTTTTATTTTGTTGGGAATTTGATTTTTTCACTTAAGTTTCTATATACCTTTACCTTCCAATCTCAATTTTTATTTTTTTTCCGTTTTTTAGAGATGGACTCCAAGAAATTTTTCACTTTATCGGAGCTAAGAGAAGCACTTGATAATGATTCTAATTTTCTTGCGCAATTCGATGACGAAGAATGTAATGTGATTGATATTATTGAGCTACCTCCAGACAAAGTCGATGTCGTTTCCAACGAAGAAGATTTAGATGAAACGAATTGGAAGACACAATACCTCAAGATGTTCCTGGAACTCTTGAAATTAAGTCCAATCTCTTGGAGGAAGAGAAGAACAAAACAGGTCTTTCAAGCCCGGTTCAGAAAGCTCCTCAAACCAGTTGAAAGAAGGAACTTGTATCAAGTTGGAAGAAAACCAAACGTGATTTCACCAAAATCTTGGGGATGATCAAGAAATATCAAAGAGGCAGGAAAAAATAAAAAATGATTTGAAAGGAATGCCTGGGTTTCAAATATTTGAGACATTACTTACGGAAGATATATTGCTGTATATAGTAAAGCAAAGTGTCGCGTATGCTACCCGAAATAATCGTCACTCATTCACATTGTCGGTGAACTGTCTTCAAAAGTTCATTGGGTTTCTGATACTGACAGGATACCATTCTTTCCCACAGGAGGAAATGTATTAGTGCGAGGATGAAGACATAAATTTTCCCTGTGTAAGGAAATGTATGCCAAGAAACAGGTATTTGGAAATAAAATGAAATCTACACCTGAATGATAATTCAGAAATAGATAAAAACCAAAAAAGTTTCAAAATTTCTCCTCTGTTATATATAAATTATATTTCATAGAAAAGTTTAAAAAAGAACATTGGGAATATAGAACTTTAAACAAAATATGTCTATGTCTAATACAGGATGTCCCTAAATTCGAATGCCAACGCTCTAGGGGAAATTTCTTTGGACAAAGTATGCCTATCGGGATATGAAACTTATGTCCGCAAACGCATCCTTTTCATGATACAGGATGTTAAAGTTTTAAAAATAAAACTATTTTTTTCGATAAATTTTAAATGATGTGATCGATTGTTATTGAAACTTTTTGACGATTATCAGGTTGATAAACTACGTGTTCAACATGAATAGTATTTTTTTTCTATTTTTTGAATTTACAATAATTCCTTAATAAAAAAGTAATAACGTTTGACTACGCTAAAATTGACCGTTTTCGAGAAAAACATCATTTTGTGACCGCTCACTTGTGATTATTTAGATAAATACAAAATAGTTTCTTCCGAACCAACTTACATCGATAGGTTAATGGTATGCTATAAAATGATATTTGTTCGTTAAACTACACGTTTTCTTCGAAAAAAAAAAGTTACTTTTTACTAGCCTATACATGTTTTCCAGAAATTCTTAATTAACACGGAAGCCATTCAGATGATAATTTTACAAATAAATCATGCAGAATAAAAATATAACATTTAATTAACACATCTTAAGCACAATAAATTAAAGCAACAGCTCAAATTGAAAAAAATCAAGGGGAGTAAGGTCCGGAGACCTAGCTGGCAAACCAATTGGCCCACCTCGACCTATCCAGTTCTATCTATAAGTGGTATTAAAATTTAGTCATTTGTTGAAAAATGTACAGGAGTTTGATCATGCTGAAATATCATATTTTGTAGGGTATATAGATGAACATCTTCCAGAAGTTTTGGTAAAATGTCAAATAAATTTCTGCGTTTAATTTTTAAGGAAACATACGGGTTTTCATCCGCCCATACGTGACTGTTTCGGAAATTAAATATGCTTTCTCTAGTAAACATTGCCTCATCTGTAAATGATATTAATTTAAAAAATTCATCATTATTCCTATGTTGTTGAAGTTACCAATTAGAAAATTCCATGCGAATCTCTTGATAAAACATCTTGTATCTTGTTCCTATTTGTATTTAATCTGTGACTCATACTTAAAGATGGTTGATTTTCTATATTATTCAAAACGTTGTTTTTAAAATTAACTGTATGTATTACGTACGGGTAGTTCGAGGTCGTCCGGCGTTATTCTTGCTAATGTTTAAACTTTCGGTTCCTCTGAATCTGATAATTCCTCAAAAGTGTAATCCATTTTGTATATTTTTAACTAATTTATTTTGTTATGCACACTTTCACATGAACGTTACATAAATCAACTTGAACAATTTCATTTAAGAGCTGCTACAAAATTATGTTTTTCTCGCAAACGGTCAATTTTAGCCTAGTCAAATGTTATTACTTTTCCAATTATCAAAAAGTTTCAACAACAATCGATCACACCATTTGAAATTTATCGACAAAAAATCGTTTTAATTTTAAAACTCTAATACCCTTTATCTTGGAAAGAATGCGTTTGTGGACATGAGTTCCCCATCCCGATATGCATAATTTGACCCAAGGAATTTCCTCTAGAGCGTTGGCGTTGGCAATCGTATGTAGGTACACCGTATATATAGAGAAGATTTGGCTGCATATAATGACAAAAAAATACATAAGGAGATATTTCATGTCATGTCAAATAAGTTGATGAATACTTTGAAGGGTATCACTTAAGGATTGCACAATGGCAACATGAAATGCAATGATCCACAGATTATATCAAAAATTATAAACTATATTCGAAATCTATGTTTATGTTGCCTTTGTCGCTCGACTAGTAAATAAATGAATTAAGATTTATGTTAAATTGCACATGAAAATCTAACTTCCAAATAAAAGCAGTTGAAGGGGATTATTTAAAAAGTAGTAACAGTCCTGGATTACGATATTTATTTATTTTAGATAAGATAGATAAGAACTGGACAGGAAAGTTCTGTCATAAATTTAAAAATTCATTGAGCTACTTTATAAGTATAACAGAAATTTCTTCTTACTGCAGCAATTTCATAGTATAATATGATAGAGATTATAAAGATCATACTTTGAGTAATTTATGTATACACAAATATATGAAAGTTAGTTCAGAGTATCTTAACAGCTTTAGGAAATGGATATGTTTTTGTAGTCGATAGTTTTGTCCACAAATTTAGAACGTCAAGAAGTGGAAAACTATACATAACTATTGTTAACTATGAAAATACATTGTCGCGTTTTTTTTTGAAGGATTAAGGAAAACTAAAAATGAGTTGTACCTAATTACACCTCAATAAAGCTTAAAGAGCGTCAAGAAGTTGAAAATTACACAAAACGATTATATATTTATAATAGAGCTCAGAGGTAAGTTTTAGAAAATGGATATGTTTTCGTAGCCGATAAATAATAAAAATATAGGCGAATATTCACGATTCTTCAACTGTATGAACATTCTCCTATATTCAAGTAATATAAATATAAATTTTTCTGATCCTAATTCATATGTTCCCAGAACCTAGAAAATATTTCTTTTCTTTATCCTCTGTTATCTGGTCGCAAAAATAAACTTTTGTTCTTTCACAATGTCCACCATTGCATCTTTCCTTGATCTGCCTTTTTTGTCTTGGCTTATCATGTTTCCATTTATATTTTCTCTTTTTTGTGAACCCAGGTATGCGTCCCTTTTCATTCTTTTTAACTGGTTTTCTCTTCCACTTATTTCTATCTACGTTATACTTTTTGCTTCGTTTCCTTCTGGAGTTTCAATTATAAACAGGATTCGTGTCAAGTTTGTAATATAAGTAAGTAAAATTTTCCTACACACTTATTCGAAAAGATACACGAAATTCACATGTTATGCCTTACTTGAAAATGAACAGATACGTGTTATTGCTACTATTCAAGACTTGAGCAAAGGGGACACTATTCGGCTCGCTATTAGTATGCCGTAAAACACGAGGTATTGCATGCAAAAGATTCTCTAGGCTCTAGTAATTGTTTCTCGCCAAATAAAAATCTAATGAGAGGTATTGCATTTAGAAATTTTATGCAAGGTACTGTCACATTGCTGTTCGAAATATTTCTATTGGTCATGCATATATGAGTATTTGTCAGAAGATGCAGGATACTGAACTCTCTGATTTGGTAGCAAGAAAAGCAGATATGAGCTTCTAGGCTATCGATATTTAAATGTACGACGAGTAAAAGTATTAGTTATATAATGCGATTATTTATGAATTATACTCGTATATTATAATTAGGACAATCATAATATTTAGGTAATATTATGTATGATGTAACTGGCTGTATCTACTAAGCTGACTTTTAATGTACTCAATAGATATGAATGGTGAAATAATCTATCTATCTAATAAATACATTAAAGGCACCCGGTGCATTATAGTATTATCACACTTGATTTAATCTCTATATTAATAATTTACTTAGCTCGTTCATGCAAACTTTTGATTGTAAAAATAATGTGCTAAACGATAGTGATTTTTATCTGAAAATTAAATAAATTTATCAAAAGGGAAGTGATCAAATTGGAGTTGCAGCAACGAAAACAAGCCAAAAATAAAACTGAAAGGTATTGTAGTTAATTGATACCTTAGGACTATCAGTAGAATCGGCTCTTTCGCATTTTTTATGCTTCTGAAAAATAATTATAGCAATAAACATGCAGACATTTCAACATTATTTCTTGAATAACTAAACTAGGAATTGTCCTTTTTAAAATAACTAACTCTACGATTTAACTAAAAGAAAGAAGGTACATAAAGATATAACTTCTGATACCTTTAGACTACTAGTAGAATCTGCTCTTTCATGTTTTTTAGACTTCTGAAAAATGATAAATTGTCACGTATTTATCTCTGAATTAATTTGAAACCGGATAAATAATTTTTTCAAATATATCACCAGCAATTATTCAAATAATGTTAAAGACTTACTCTATATCCGAGCATTAATCCAGTTTTATTAAGCATCCAGAACGGACAATACAAAGTTAGCTCCAGCGATTCATTCCTCTTCACAATATACATTCCTAGTTCCAGAGACATTTTAGTAGAACTGTCAAAGCTTTCAAAAGTCCAAATGGAAAATTCATCAGGCTCGCCGGCTAAAGGTTTCCTACACGACCATTCCTTTTCCAAATAATCCGGAATCTAAAATAGAAAATATCAATGTTCAGTCCAGCTCAAGACCAACAGTGAGTGTGTTAGTGTCAACAGTGTTCTTAATGCTTTTCATTTCCTCAGTGAAATTCCAAGGAGTAGGCAGATTGAGGCCTTGGAATCAACAAAAAAGGGATGATTCGTTGCGCGGAGTAAGCAGATTGAGACCACGGAATCGGATCACTTCTTACCAATGAACGAATAACCACCCTATCCCACCCTACTCTAGTTAA
The DNA here is from genome assembly GCA_026230145.1 of Diorhabda elongata. NCBI lineage: Eukaryota > Metazoa > Arthropoda > Insecta > Coleoptera > Chrysomelidae > Diorhabda > Diorhabda elongata. The sequence continues at coordinate 6,622,991 of CM047928.1, forward strand.
TGGCTCCAAAGTGGGAGCCGGAACATTGAGAATTTTCAACATTTCAACGCGGTTCAACCCGTAAACCTAGTTATTTATGATGATTCCTACTGATCACCCATGAAATCATTTCGAAAATTTTTGCTGTTTTTCAGAGAGAACAACTACTTTCCTGGCTAAAGCATCGACGAATATTAAATTACATCTCCTAGTAGGAATAATTTATTTTTATATATTTTACAAAACTCATTTACTATCGGAATCTATATTATCGACGATTACGCTAGATTTCTACCTGTTCAGTGGTTCGCAATTGGAAGTGAGGATGGCGGCAGTTAGCGTTCGCTGGAAAATGTTTAACTACATTGTTAAACCACTCTGATGAGACGTAATAACGTGGAAACTAGTCAGTGGTTATAAACCTCTCCATGCAATTACGAGCCATTGGGATGTTATGGACAAAAAGGTCGATTGACAGAGGAGATGTAATTCAATATTCGTCTAGGCATTAGCCGGGAAAGTAGCTTTCTCTTTGGAAGAACGACAGAATACATTTTCTAAATATTAAATTTCGAAATCATTTCAGAGGTGAATAGTGGGAATTATTTATTTTGATCCCAATAGGTAGTTTCTTTGAGAATAGTTTTCCAATATATCACCTAGTTTATTTCATTTGATTATATCTTTTCAGGTTTAGGCAATATCGAAACAGAGACAGCAGACAGCACAGAGGCCTGTCAAAATAGATATTCAGACTCACATGAAACTTTCCAGAATCATATAATGAAATTTTAAAGTTTCGTCGTAGAAAATGTCAGGCAATCAAAAATTGAAATTGTTAGCTCATAATAAAAATAAATCGAACAAAACTTGTAGATTATGTTATTTTCTACAAAAATGATTATATACTTTTTTTAATATGTTTAAATGCATAACAATAATATTACTTACAAGATTCTTATAAAAAACATTAAATGCGTCGATTTCAAATAGCAATATTCTATAACAACCAAAAATCAATCGATGAATTTAATGTTTTTTTAGACGAATCAAAGAAATTTAAAACGCCGCAATTCTTAAATAATCAATGTAAATAAATTTATATTATTGTTAAACTTTAATACATATTATATATTGAGTAGTTTTTGAGTTTATCGCAAACAGACAGACAGACGCGGTGACGCTCTTTGTTTTATAATATGTAGTGATACTCATTTCAAGTTCACAACACAGTTTATGATCTTATCATGAAGTAATACTCTTACCAACAATCACAATTACGTTGTTTGGTCTTTAAGCTGGATATGAACCAACGATCGATGGAAGACCAAACAGTTTTTTTTAAAACCTCGATCACAAGATATTTAAAACCATCATATAAAGTATATTATGATCTTTATTAAAGAAAGATAATAAAAAAAATAGATAAAATAATTACAACTCACCCTAAACACCAATGAATTCTTTCCAGGATCCACCGTGGGCAGTTGTAGAGTATCGCCAGGTTCAACCACAAATTCATCGGGTGATTCATCCACACAACAAATAACATTGTAAGGCAAGCCATTTTTAAAAATCACTGCTGGTCTTAAATGTATATTGAAACATGTACTTGCCATAGTATGACGATTGGTATTTTCGTAATAGACCTGTTCCATTTCACCAACTACTTTTATAACAAAAGGTATATTCTCCCTTTCTTGTATTTTAGGGAAACTTTGGAGAATTCTAGTTACTTTCAAGTTAGTCTGCAAGTCCTTCCAAGTAAATGGCGATACTGTAACTGAGTAATTTGATACCGCAAAAAATAATTCAGTAGTTGGAGTATAAACGGCTTTTAAAGGAACATTCAATTTTTCATTGGGTTTTACTGTATTCACCAGCTCCAATTGATTTCCTTTTGATGTCATATAATAAACATCGATATATTCATTGAAATGATTATGTACCTAAAAACCAAAAAACTTTTAAATTAATTAGAAAATCGCTGTGAATCTAAAAATTATGTCTAGAAAACAACAGGTCAACTAGCAACTATATAAAAAGGTAAAAAGAGATTTGTAAATTTCACAATGGAACACTAAACAAATATTAACTAAGAGACTTACAAAATTTTTGAAGAATTTTTCAAGAAGACTTCATCATACTATAGTTGTGTCCTTAAGATCTAATACCATACCATTACTTTATAAAATATTACTTATTGCGAATAAATAAATAATGATAATAAATATTTGTACATCATTTACCTGTACAATACTTCGTAATGTAATTATTGTTACTGCTTCATCAACTCTAATATCTGATATCAAACCCCAATTATCATGAATGGAGCTTCTGTAATTCAACGGGAAATATCTTTTGTCTGCTCTATTTACAGGAAGTGTGAAGGTAGAATCTAAATCACTGATCTAAAAAACAAACCTGTATAAATATTTTAAATTGTGTGAGACTATATCTTTTGCAAATATAATGTCCTAACAAACTATTATCAGACAATAATCAATTTATAAAAGCAAGTTATTATGTATAAATTTATTATGAATTACCTGAACTTTCAATATAAGTGACTTCTTATTATTACTAGCTAAGAGCTCCTTTCCCAAATGCAACTTTTCATTCATTTTGTAGTCCTCTTTAAGCTCTAAAGGAACAGCTTCAAGTTTATTAACATCACCCACACCGGATGCAACGCCAACAAAAGAACTTTCTTCTAATAATAACGTTATATCTTCACCTAATTCGTTCAATACTTTAAATGGTGGTACATATGTCTAAAATAAATTCATAGCTGTGATATTTGAACGCCAATTTGTAAATAATTTTATCAGATTCTTACTCAGGATTCTGCTGTTAAGCTTAACATGACTCCAAAGAATACATTTGAATGATAAATAAAGTATCTAAAGATAATATATCAAAATTATCTTCACAATTAGGTATAATTCAGGGATGAACATATAGGGTGGTCCTAAATTCATGCGATAAAATTCAGGAGGTGATTAAGATGGATCTTTCCTATAACAAAATTTTCTCAGCCCACCCTTTTCCTAGATATCACCCTTAAAAGCTGGTGGCTAAAATTGAGTTTTTATTTTTTTTTTCTAAACGTTCTATGACACTAGGCGACGTTCATGTATTTCGGTTATTTCCAGCATTTATTATGAATCGTATTACATTTTAAATCTGTTCACCTCTCAATTTATTAAAAAAAATATATAAATCATGGTGTTTATTTTTTTTCTGTAGCTATTAGTTTTGAAAAAAAAGAAGGATAAAAAATATTTAAAAAAAAAACAAGGATTTCAATTTATAATTTTATTTCACGAATCTTATGAAAAAGTTTTGATATGAAATGAAGTAAGAGTCGATAATTTCAGCCCCGAATAATGTAACAGGAATATTGAAAAAAATACCTGTAATGAGTCCTTTGCGAGTGTACGAAAACTATACCATTAGAAAAAAAAAAATAGAAACTCAATTTTAGTCACCACCTTTCAAGTGTGATATATCGGAAAGGGGTGGAATGAGGAAAATTTGTTATAGGAAAGACGGATCTTCAAAATCACCTCTTGAAATTTGTCATATGAATTTTGAAAACCCCTGTATATAAAGTACTCAAGAATACATTAAAATTGAGGAAAAACCTGAAAAGTACAAATACTTTTTTGCTTAATTTTAGCAGAAATTACTGAAATCGACAGGTACAAACCTGGAATTTAATTTTTTCAGTATCCAAAGCAGAAGCAAATGCCTTTCCTAAATATTGAAGATTCTCCAACAACGTTTTGGTTACTGTTATTTCAAGATTCTTCTCCGACTCTAGATCTATTTCCATTAGCGCTTGAGGAATTTCAATCTCCGTTTTCTCTATTTCTGATTCTGTTGGACTAAGAGTAGAACTGGAATCACCATTTGTTGATTCATTGTTCATCGTTACCTAAATATGAATGTTTAAATGATTAATTATTTTTTATATGGATTTTTTTTATAAAAATGTACATTGTTCCTTGAAAAGGAAAGATGTTAGACTGGTCTGTTATGAAGCGTAGAAAACAACCGGGACCGTGTAACCTCGCTTTTTAGTGTCCTTATAGCCATGTAAAATACGCAGAAATTATTTGAAAGTTACTCCAACAATTCGGGGATGAGTGCCTCTCCAAGGCTCAAGTGTATGAATGGGTGTCCCGCTTACCAAAAAGGTTAAGAAGTGGTAACAAACTTGCCATATGCGCGGCGTTCCAGAGCAAGTGTTATCGATGAGAACGTCAGCGCTGTAGAAAAGCTCATTTTGGAACGCAGTACTGTACGCGAAATTGCTGAAGAATTGAAAATCAGCGTAGATAATATTGAGCAAATAATTCATGAATGGCTAGATTACCTCAACATTTAAGTCAGATAGGTGTCAAGAATTCCAAATTATGAGCAGAAATTCATTCTCATTGCACGTGTCTCCACGATTTGGGTTGAGAAACACTGGAAACACTTATAGTATTGATTTGTTGCCATGCGACTATTATGTATTTGATCCATTGAAAGAGACAGGCGGATTGCGATGCGAAAGCTTTTCCCTATGCGCTTGTATTGTGCTCCTTGTCTGCTTGTTTGATTTCTTGAATCTTGTTTCATTCCTTTTGATAAGGACTGCTTCACAGTCAGTGTCAAACCAGACCTTCTTTGGTTTACCCTCTTGAACACAAAGGGAAAATTAGATCGAGAGCTCTCTATCTTCAGCTTATCCACCTTGTACTTAACTAATTTATTGGTAGTATTCTTTGTCCTAGGGGCCAGCCTGCCTACTGTCCGTTAACACATAGTTGATTTGATTTTTGGTGTGACCATACTCTGACACATATGCGCTCTTATGTATTTTTTTGTGTGGGAACAGCGTGCTGCAGATTCTTAGATCTCTTTCGGTGGCAAAATCCCACAGGCGCAGCCCATTAAAATTTGTTAATTTATTGATTGTAACTATTCGCAGCAGATTTTAGATATATAATTATAATAACTAATAATTATGATGTTTAGGAATATTTCTAAAGCATGTAATAGAAAATATTCGAACTATTGCAACCTAAAAATTATTTTATACTCACCCCTAGTTTCAATTCCCAAGGTATATGTTTGTTGTTGACAACTTCTGGCTCTATTAAAGGCTCCCATAAGGCTAGTTTACTATTGTAATAACCCATTTGCATGGTCAAAGCAGCTTCCATGTTTAACTAAAAAAATATATTAAGAAATTGGTTATTTTTAGATGATACGTATGACTAGCTCCAGAGAGGTGTTTACAGGCAATAATGTGAACTTTTACTGTTCAACTTATTTTACTTTCCAAGAAGGTTATAAAATGTTTATAAGAGGTTTTGTCTGCTATCGAATATGCCTTCATACAGCTTAAATTAAAGGTGTAAAGGCAACTTTTGCACTACACGTTTATTCCTTTTCCGAATTAGTTCACTGCTAATCCTTGTTGAAGCTGAAAGCTTTCGTCTAGTTTGTGTTTATCCAGGTTTATGGAGATGACATTCCGGAAAAAAAAACTATCTGTGAAGGAACTTCTAGGCAATTCAATTCATATAACTTAAATCCATCGATCAATTTGTGGCGATTAAGCAACTATCAAGATGACTGTCATTCTTTAGTGGACACGTTAATGAAGGTAGTTTAACGCCAATATGCCAGATAGTGTCAATGCTGTGAGAAAAATAACTGAGGAAAATTGTTTTGTAATGGCTGGATATTTTTAAGATAATATAATTAGCATACATAAGATTTTGCTTAATTTTATAGACGCATTGGATTTATTTATTTATAGATGTATTTATGCAAATGAGCCAGAAATGGCGAGTCGGCAGTTTGGATATTTTAGTTTGGAAAAAATCGACAAAAATTTCTCAATCTTGAAGCAATAATAATGAAATACTTACTTGCTTCTTTTTTTTATTAATTTGAGAGAAACTAAACTAAAATGACTACATGTCACAAATGAGCATTTGGACAAAAAAAAATAATTGATAGTTTATTCGCCCTACTGCCCCTTAGTACCCAATAATGTTTTCTTAATTGATATATAAACTACATCGACTCCGATTTTCATCATCTGCAGGAGCAGGACTCAACAAGCCTTTTTGAAAGCTATCATCCTCTGATAACTCAAATCACTTGCGAATATTTTGAAAAACAAGAATAGCATTTTTGTACTATCCATTTATCCTTTCAAATTTTAATACATATTGTTACAAACACGTCCCAGCCCTGGTGCCGGCACTGCTTGGATTTAGTGGAATTCTAAAATTCGACAGATGCTTGATGATTATTTTCTTACATTACTTTTATTATAGCAAGCGGAGTTTGTGTAGCGCAGTTTAGTTAGTTTATAATAAATAGTCGTAGTGAACAGACCGAAATAGAAAGTAATCGGAAAATTTATATAAATTATTTAAGTCAGTTAAATGTTAGTGATAAGTGAATAATTATAGTTAGTTAAGTGTGAATAGTGTTTAAATAAATTAATAACGTAAGAGACAGTTTTTATAAATTCATCCCATGAATACAAATATAGAAATCGTATAAATAAATAAGAAAACAAAAACATTACACTATATACCAACTCTAATATGACAAGAGTATAATAATACTGAACAAAAGAACTGCACAAATTACCTGTGAGCTCCAATTTCGAACACTGCCTGTAAAACCAGTTTCTAACATCAATAATGGTAAAGTTTTGGTACCAACCCCTGCTTCAATAGTTACTGTTATGGATGGTATTGAAATTATACATAATTCTTGCAACACTGGCTTATCCATTTCCATTAAATTATCGAGAACAAGGACGTCAGTACCAAATTCTGGAAGCAAATAAGATTTCTAATTACTGGTAAATCTCCTGATATGTTAATTATAAAGTGAAATATCAATACTCTGTGCACACCATCATTCACAATTACACTGCGCGTTTCGATAACGAAGTTATCGTCTTCAGAGACTGAAGGTAAACTGAAATTTAGACGATAACTTGGTTATCGAAACTCGTGTCAGACAGTATAATTTTGAGTGTTGGTGTAGTGGTGATGTAAACAGTATTATTCAGTATGAATATCACCAATGGTTCCAGAAATTCCAACTAAGGAGTGTATTTGAAAATCTGGAATAAAAATTTTAATATAATAACCTAACCTAATCTCAAAATTCAACATAAAGTTTCTCAAAATTTGGTACTTGTAGGAGGAAATATTAGGAATTGATAATTTTGATTTTATCACAAATTACATCTTACCAGTATTTAAAAACCAGAATCGGTCTTCTGTAAACTCTTGATCTTTCCATAAGTTTTCGTAGTTGTAAATATGTTCTTCTTCTTTGTTTATTTTACTTGCATCAGCAGTCATAGTGGCTAAGGCCTTATTTAACAATTCTATTGTTGCAGGTGAAACACTCAGGTATACATTTGTTATCAATAGCTGCAAAAGTTTATTTATTAATTGTAAATACCAAAAAATAAATTTAATTATAATTATTAAATAAAATAAAAATATCCTTGGAATATTGAGAACTTTTGTGTGATGCCAGTAACGATTGAATTTAGAATGTTACAAACATTGTATTGTTTTGTATACGAGGATGTATTGATATTTAGTTAGCCTAGACCAGTTCCATGAATAAACAAAATATTGCGTTACCATATCTACGAACAATAACTTATTAGAAGTGTCAATATAAAGTTTGACGTCAAAAAAGTAAATAAGAGTTAAACAATAAATTAAAAGAAAAAATATGTCCACCAAAATTGGGAAAATCGAAAAATTGGAGTATAGAGCTATCATCAAGTACCTGTATTTAAAAGGGTTAAGAGGTAAACAGATTTACGAAAATATGCTTAATACTCTTGGTGATCAATGTTCTTCGTATGCAACTGTGAAAAATTGGACTGCAAGCTTCAAAAGAGGTACATTTTCCATTGAAGATAATGACCAATCGGGAAGGCCAGTTTCTGTGTCAGTCCCCTAAAATATTATTTTATTAGACCGTCAAGTTGGGCTAAAGCGGACATCTGAAGCACTAAATATTTCATACGAACGCGTTCATCATATAGTTCACGTCAATTCGGACATGAGAAAAATTGCAGCAAAATGGATCCCCAAATGTTTGAATGTTGACCAAAAGCGTGCAAGGGTAGAAGCATCGCGTTCGATCTGTGCTCGATTTGAAAACGATGTAGACTTCTTAAACCGAATTGTTACTATGGATGAGACTTGGGTACATTTCTACGATCCAGAAACAAAACAACAATCGATGGAATGGCGACACTCTGGTTTCAAGACCTAAGAAGTTTCATGTCCAAACATCTACTGGAAAAGTTCTTGCTTCAGTTTTTTTGGATTGGCAAGGAGTAATCATGATTGATTTTTCATTCGACATTACTGACCACTCTACGGGAAAAAATTAAAGAGAAAAGACGCCGAAAGCTATCCAAAGGTGTTTTGTTTTTGCAGGACAACGCCACTGCACACAAATTTCATGTTTCCATGCAAAAAAATCGTGATTTACGGTTTGAATTACTAGAACACCCCCCTTATTCACCAGATTTGGCTCCATCCGCCTATCGTTTCTTTCTTCAACTGAAAAAAAGTTTTAAAGGTCGTAAATTTTCTTCCAATAAAAGCTGTGGAGAGCAAGAAGAAACATTTTTTTTAAAGGTCTAGAGACGTTGCAGGTTCGCTGTAATAAATGTCTACAATTATGAGGAGAATGTGTTGAGTAATAAAATATTTTGACATTGAAATTTTGTTTGGTTCTATAGTAGGCTAGGAATTTTTCAATATATCCTCGTATACTCATTAGACGACATATTTGTATTGATTTGAGGTGAAATATTTAAAACAATGCTAAAGTTTGTTTGTAAATATAATATACATAATAACAGAATCCTTTTCCTTAAAAGTGATCTATCAACGATTTCTCCTCTAAATAGATTTCATTTTTATTTTCCATAATGGAATTAAAAACAAAAAACAAAGATGAATTACAGCGAGGCACACATCAATGGTTATTACACAAGAGCATATTTCAGAAAAGTAAAATGGAAGACTTAATCTTTGAATGAAATTGAGTTTAAAAGGAAAAAGAGGAGCATATTCCACTTGTTCAAATTTTTATCGGCAGAGGACTATCACTTGTCTGAAGATTTGAATAATGGATTAATGGAATAACAAATGACAATGTTGAGACATTGAGACACTAGAGATTCATAATAAACTGAAATATCTCGGCAATATTATGAAAATAGAATATTTATAATGATATACAATTTTGGAAAAATATTTTAGATGTGAATGCTATGAAAAGGTGATTTTTTCCATACTAGTGATAACAACCCAAAAATTGTTATATATAATTCGTACCTCCAAATGTAATCCTTTTTCTGGGGGTGTTGATCCTGCTAAACTTATATCTAAGGGATGGAGTACATTGCTTCTGGTTTGAGAACGTTGAGCAGGATTATATACACATCTGTATAATTCTAATTCCTTGATTATACCGTTTACTACCTGATGTGTCCCTGCTGCGCGATATTTCAACAATATTTCCGCCTAGAAAAAGTCATTTTAACATTATGACAGAAAAAATATGCAAAGTTAGTTTATTTATACTAACATTAAGAATTAGAGCTCTTGTGTCAATACTATCCATATGTTCGACAAGAACTATATCAGGTTTCTCCAATTTGACATTGACTGTCATTTGTACATCATTAGTAGTTGTTTTAGCTTTGGATTTAGTTTTCATTGCATATCCTTGTGATTTGGTAGATAATCCAGAATTTTGTTTCGACATATGAGAGACTGTATTCTCGTGACTGGTGCCTATCTCGTTCTCATGTTCAGGCAATTTGAAAAAATCTGCTAGTTTCATAAGGAATTCCATTGATAAAATTATGTTAAAACTAAAAACTCGAACATCAGCTGAAAAAGATATAAAAGTTACGGTAATAGTTATTAATATATTATATATTATACATAATGACCACTGAATTAGGTAAATATAATAAATTATTTCATATTTACTGGTTAGTTTATAAAATCCCCAACTCGTAATGGAGAATGTGATAAAAGCCCATAACTTTACAAAAATTCGTGCAGTTTGCGCAACTGCTTGGCACGTGACAACCACGTTATTCCAAAAGTAGTTCTAATTTTTTCGCTATCCTCTCGTCAAAAATAAAACATTGAATAAGGCTGTTTGCTTGAGCGTTTTAACTCCAAATTACTTGATATTATAGATACTAAGAAAACAAACATGGTTAGATTAGGTTAGGTTGTAACTACACAAAAAAAACTTGCCCTCTTATTCTACTGGCCCAATAAGCGAGGTTCGTTGATTAAAATATGATGTTAAATGTAATCATCCATCAGTGTTGAAAATGATGTTATACATATAAAAGGCGTAGCTTCTGGCATGAAATTTACTTCAATTATATAACTATAAATTTGAGGCCTTGTTAAGAAAATCCAATTTAAATAAAAAAATCTAATTTAAATAAAAAAAATCACGAACACTGCTAATAAGTAATAATTTCTATCACATTTGCCATTACGAGTTGGATGTTTCCCAAATTTAGTAATGATTATGATAAGTGCAAATGTAAAAAATCTGGCAAGCTTTGTAGGTATAAAACAGTCTAATACGTCTAAAGAAGTAAGTGCAAATGAATGATTTTTCCCCCATAGAATATGAGTTTGGTTTGTTTCTACTAAATAATCCGAATTTATCACATTCCCCATTACGAGTTGGATATTTTCTAAATTAACTGGTAAATTTGATAAATATGAAATAATTCATCATATCTTCCAAATTCAGTGGTGATTATGTATAATCACCGGTAATTTCATATAATCACCAATTTATTATTTTGATTGTAACATATGCATATAATTAATATAGACTGTAAATATGTGTCAAACACAAGTTACATTTTATCACGACAATACTCACATCTGTTGCCAAATATTGAAGTGAATGTTAAAATAATGGCAATGTAACATCTCTTTAGTTTTGATACAAAGTCACTAAGATTTATTCGGCAATATATTTCAAACCTTGGCTACTGTTTCAGTTGTTATTTCGAAAACGGCAGAAGTACTTACCAAACATTGCGTTATCTTTCTGTTGGAAAGTAACATCAATCATACTTTTAGGCGAACTGGATGCGTCAACAAATTCGTATGATTCCTTTTTGCTAGATCTGTCTATCATTCTATTTAATTTATCTTCTCGGCCCGGTCTTTTATCATCCATTAAACAATTCATTAATAGTATTGATGTAACTAATGAGCCATCTGTTAATATCCTGCCTTTTAAAGAAAGTCCCTCCAACGAAAATTTAGCAAATTGATGATTCTTATCCACACAAAACAATTCTTCGGTCTAAAAAGTAGACAGAATGAAATTTATTAAGAAAGTGTAATAGCTACAGATGGCCTATATTTATATGGTTCTCGAAAATCTTAAGCCTAAGTGGAAATAAAATTTCTAAAGAATATAATACTATAAAAAATGTAATGACGATAATGGAATATAGACAATTATGGAAGGGGAAATATTACAGAAAATTGATGAAATTAAAAAATGCACAAACCGTGAATATGAAAGTACTGACCTCTACCTTATCCGCATTATGATAAAGCGAAATTATAAACTTTTCCATTGTAAAAGTAAATTTCAAAAATACATGAGGTTTAATTTTTGTTAATGCTTCTGTAGCTACATCTGCATGTTCTATTTCAACATGTTCTGTTTGTGGTGTAACAGTATTGAGAACTTCTTCTTTTACTTCCTCCTCAAATTCTTTATTAGTTACTTCAACTTTACCTTCAGATAAATTTCCAGAAAGAATTGCCATGATTCTTTGGTAATCAATATTTCCCATCATAATCTAAAGAGAAAAATAAATTAATGAAACTGTTATATAAATTGATTACATATATAAAGTTGGCAACTAATTACTTTCGCTTTTTACTGATAGAGAGCCTCGCATTATTTTTTAATAAATTACGTTAGTGCTGTACTTTGCCGTTTGTCACGTGATACTGGTCACATCGTAACTTTAGAAGCAGGTAGAGTGTGATTTTTATTAAAGCTATTAGTTGTGGGTTAATTTTGAATGGAGTGCAGAAACGAACATTTTCGGCGTATTATACTTTTTTATTTCTGTGTAAAGGAAAGAAAGCTGCTGCAGTTCACAAATAAATATGTGAAGTTTATGGTGCTGATTACTTTTGGTATAAAAAATTTCGTTCTGGAGATTTTTCCCTCAAAGATGAATAACGTTCTGTACGGCCTACTGAAGTTGATGACCAAATCAAAGTCATAATTCAAGAGGATCGTCATATAACTGTTTGAGAGGTTACGGCATCATGTATCATACACAACAATTGAAAATATTTAAAATTTCTTGATATGTAGGCATGTTACAAATTGAAAGAAATTCATTTAACACAAAGAATCAACATTTGCGATATGCACCTTAAACAAAATGTAATCGACCCTTTTTTAAAAAGAATCATCACTGGTGATGAAAAATGGGTCCTGTACAGTAACATAGTTTGAAAATGATCATGAAGCACGATGAACCAGCACAATCCAAATCGAAAGCTGAAAAATAACAAAAAAAGCTCATGCTATCAGTTTGATGGTTACAAAGGTGTTGTGTTTTTTGAGCTGCTTCCAAGAAACCAACTGATCAATTATGATGTTTACTGGCAACAATTAATGAAACTGGATGAAGTAATCATAGAAAAATGACCGTAATTATCAAATCGGAAAGGTTTAGTTTTCCACCATGATAATGCAAGACCTCACACATCTTTAACAACAAGTGGGAAACTATTGAAGCTTCGCTAGGAAATGAAGCACATCCCCCATACAGCCCTAATCTCGCACCATCTGATTTCCATTTATTTTGAAGTTCGCAGATTTCTTTGAATGGTCAAACTTTCACAAATGATTACCTTCAATCGACTTGGTTAAATTTTACGGTAATAAGGACGAGAAGTTTTATGAGCGTGGAATCATGAAATGAAATAAAGATGGCAAAAGGTCATTGAGCAAAATGATAATTATGTATTAAAAATTATTTTTTGTTAAAAAAAGTGTTTTATTTTATACTTTAAATTACTTTGTCGCCAACCCAATAATAATATAATATAATGTAATTTCACTTAAATTTAGCAGTTATTGGATAGTTGGTATTAACCACAACAATGGAAGCATTATAATTAGTGAATTACTTATCTTTTGTTATGAAATAAAAAAGTAGTACATACATGTATAGAAGCAATGTTGCCAGATAAATCAATGTCAGGTATAGATGTGTACCAAGATGTAGAAAGGTTTCTTTTAACTGTTAAATTAAAATTAAAAGGATTTAACATAATATGTTCTTGAAGAAGAGAATAATGCTGATCTAGTAAGACTCTGGACACTTTTAACTCTTTGAAACCGATTTTCAAATCATCTATAACTGCGGGGTTATCTTCTTCGTTTATGACATCCAAAGTTAAAAATTTATTTTCTAATGTTATAATACCCATATCCAGCAGCAAACTGTCATAACTATGGGAATTGATAGGAACCATAATTATTGGAGCTTTAACTACAATATTTAAAGCTATTTTTGTTGCCTTATCATATACTTCCTTCATGTTTTCTTTAGCAGCCTCAGCAGCTCTATGTGAAGCTTCAACAACAGCTTCTTGTGCCGATTGGAATTGATTTAGGAAGTTCTAAAAAAATAGATATATTTGTCTCAGATATATTGATTACAAACTTGTTTTATTAGAACAATAATAAACTTACCAACATATTTGAAACGAACCAGTTCATGAATACAATTCTGGAACGTCCCAATTGAACTTTGACATCTATATCTGGTAAATCACTCTCTGTATCTTCATTATTATTTAATACTACTTGAGCTGTTATAGTTTCACCATCTAAGCGTGACATAATCTAAAATGTATCAAAAAAATATGAACATAAAATCTTTATCCCACTCAATCAGATATATAGCCAATATAGAAGTTTATATCAATGAAATTGTTTAGTATGGGTATCAAAGTAACATCGACTATCAATTATTACTAAATTAAATTATTACTATCATCCGAAACTTGACACACCCAAAATTTAATGAAAATCTCAATTAAATTTTTTGTAGTTCTGGAAATATTTTCGGATTCCCAAGGTATATGCTTGTGTTATGAGCATCATAGAAAGTCCTAAGTTGTAAATGAAGTTTACATGCATTGAAAGACAAGTATCTTTGAGAGATTTGAAATGTTTTTGTCGGTTAAAATAGTTTTGCAAACTGGTGGAGGTAACAATATATAGCCATATAATCTAATGGAGCATTATCAATCAGGCGAGGGAATAACATGGGTAGGTGTTAATAATTCTGATTTTTTTCAATTACTTCTGGATCAGTGTGATCATTTCTTTCCTCAATGAATTGTTATTGGAATATTCAAATAAGTTTATGAAGTATTTGAAAAGTTAATCTTCATTCTACTTAATATTGTCGGAAGCATATTGCTTTATCCCGATTTTATTTTTATTTTAAAATTCTATTAGTATATTAGGCTTTGAATGATAAAGCTTCTATATTCTTGTTTCACTTTGACTATTGTATTGGTAACTTTTTCCATTTCTTCAAGTGCTTTGAGACTAACTTTATTACCAAATTTATTTGTTGTTTTTGAAAGTACTTCTGGTTACCATAGAATTACAAAAGGTATATGATCAGATGACAACCAATCATCATTTTATGTTGATTCAATAACACTGGAATCCAAAAAATGTAATTTTTTGTTAGGATCACTTGTCCAAGCTAGTGCATGCAAGAGCCTTGACCTCGTTCACCACATTCTTCCAGTCATCACGGTTCAACACTCGAAGTGTCCACCTCCTCACACCCAGCTCCCGAAGATTCTCATCGATATCATCCATCCATCGTTTCCCCGGCCCTCTGTCGGTACGCTTTGCGCCCTCCCCGCTCCTGAGACATACGCTCCAAGTGGCCCAGACAGACATGCCTTCTCCTCGCAATAGGAACGCTCACACCAAAGAGGAGTGCTTTATTACAGTCGCATTCGCATTTAAATAGACTATTCTAACCTCTAATTTTTTATTAAAACTGTGTTTTAAAAATTATAATTGTAAATGAATCATTTATAATTATAGTCATATGTGAGGGATTGTATTAATGGATGATCTTCTGTATATTGGACTGCTGGAAGATCTAGAAGAAGCTGAAGAAATTTTTGCAGAGCTCCATTGAGTTGTTTTAAGAGACCCTCTAATACAACTCAGTGATGACCAATTTAAAAAAATATTTCGGCTAACCAATGAAAATTTTAGATATGTTTTGACACAATGAGAATATATCTGGACGAACCTGTAAAAACTGCAGTAGTAAGAACTGTTTTACTTTTTATTTGGTTTTGATTTATATAAACTTATTACAAATATGTAGATTCTAGATATTTAATATAAAATTAATAGACTGTTGAAAGTTGTTTGATGTACTGATAGCTACCAGTAAGATGTAGATAATAATTATTGTTTCAGTATCTCCCAATCATCAGTGAGTCGATGTATTCACAAAATTATTGAGGTATTCAATAGACCAGGAAATAATGGACGCATTCATAAAATTCCCCCAAACAATTCCTGAGTTAAATGATATTAGAAGAAAGTAAGGGAAAAATTACTTATATTTATTTGAGATGTTTTAGGTTCTTTTTAAAATATAATATATTTAATTGACAGCAAAAGCACAGAACTAGAAACTATTTTGACAAAATACACTAATACACCGATATTTGTCGTAACTAGTCGCTCGTGTAACAAATTTGCGAGCGGAAGTGTACATGAGAATCTAAAAATTCCGGCTCAAGTCTCGCTAGCGTACATGACAACCGGGCCAAGAATTCTGCGATAGATCCAGTTTTTCGTTCTCCAAACTTGACTTAAGTAGTCATTGTAGATTGAAGTATGCTATTTTCCCCGTTTTCACACGTTCTCTTATTTCCATCCGTACATTTTCAAACTTATACAAGCCTACTTCGAAACACCCTGGGGAGTTCTTCGGTTCCTTGACATAACCATGTATTGGCGAGTCTCTCTCTACAGGAATCCTCATCCAGATCTTCAAGCTTTCCTTCAGTTCACGCTCCCTTCGACTGAATAGATCAATGCCAGGTACTACACTGTTCTGTTGTGCAGAGTTCCTCCTCTATTAACTTCGATATATCTGATGACTCGTTTTAGTGTCAGGTTAAAGAGAGTACACGAGAAGGCGTCTCCTTGCCTAAGACCTCATGCTATTTGGAACTCTCATGAGATCTCACCCGCTATCTTCACTTAGCTCTTGGTCTCAGCTAACGTCATTCTCACCAGGGGAATAAGTTTCGGAGTAATGCAAAAAACGCAGGGTGTTGTAGAGATAAGATCGATAAACAATGTCATAAGTTTCTTTGTAATATACAGGGTGATTCATTAAGAATGTCCAATCTCTGAACTGTAGATTCTAGACCTCAAAATATGATGATTCTGCTCAATATGCCTTATGCAAATATTGCTAGTTTCCGAGATACGGGGTATTCAAAGTTTAAATTTAAATTTTGATTTTCGCAATAATTTTTTTGTTTTGCTTCTAAAAAGTTCAATTTTTTCTTAAAAAAAATTTATTATTCCTTGAATATGTAACAATAACAAATTTGTAAACAAAAATAAATAACTTCAAAGAAAATGCTCAAAATGCCCACCATTTACTTCAATACACTTTATGATCCGCTTTTGTAAAAATCTCTTAATATCAAAATCACATTCGTGTTATAAGCCGTGGTTTAATTTTTCGTTTTTTTTTTTAAGTAGGCTTGTGTCACTTTTAGACAGTTTGTGTAAAAGCAAAAATTGGATTATAATAAGAATAAGTAATACATTAGTATACCATTTATTAACAATTTAATTAACACAAGTGCCCTCTATTAGCAATGTTAAATTAGAGTGCAAATTATTATTCCTCGTGCCAAAAAACGTAAAATTGCCAATTTTCAAAGAGAAATTGTGAAAACATAAAAAATTATTGCGAAAATCAAAATTTAAACTTTGAACACACCCGTATTCCGTATCTCGGAAACTAGCAATATTTGCATAAGGCATGTTGAGCAGGATCATCATATTTTGACGTCTAGAATCTACAGTTCAGAGATTGGACTTTCTTAATGAATCACCCTGTATAAAGAGCTGATTTACGGAAATATTGTGAGTGCTTAATCATAAAAAGGGAGTCACTAATTTTATGTAAAACTGTATGACAACCAGTTACCAATAATTAAATTACCGCAAATAAAATGTAATTACAAAGTAAACAACATAGGAAATACCACTTATGCTGAAACAATCAGTTTGAATGCAGATAATGATATGCTTATAATGTTGTGTCACAACTACACAAATATACAGTTGTGATCAGCAGTGAAACAAGTATAAGAGACCATAAGAATGTACAACTTCTAAGATTTTTGGTTCAGGTGAGATTTTTGTTGACAACACTATAAGTACCACAATAAATCTAATTATTTTCTACCCTTCATCAAAGTATTGTTCTATTATATCAAAATAATGAATAATCAAAATTATCTTTACATAAACTCACCAACTTATGTACACTTTTATGGTTTAAATCCAGAACTGTAATATCTTGTAATGTAGCATTTACTTGTGTATAATTGTCTTTCACAATGACTGTGGCATTTGCACCGCTTATAGCTACACTAGAAATGTCTGCGGTATCAGAGCAAAACTTTACAGATACCTCTTTCAAAGCAGAATTTATTTTAATTTTGATAGTTTCTACCATTTTTTTCTTCTTTTTTGATCGTTCTGTAACAAACAATGTCATTTATTATTTGAATAACATTCATATAATGTTCAATTACTCACTTTTGATTTCCTTAGCTGGAATTTCAACAAACTCTTCACCTATAGATGCAAGTTTGGATACAAATCCAAAGTCATCTCGGGTTGTTGCAATCCTATCTTGCAGACTGTTTTGTTTTTCTGTGGTAGAAGCCGCTATTTGATTTTGGAGATCGGTAGCAAAATTCATTAATGATAACAATCCTTCTTGATGAAGTATGATGTTCAAAACATCAAAATCTAAAAGAAGACTGGACTCGCACGATTTGTAAGTGGTATGGAAATCGCAATATTTTGGATCCACCTAAAAGAATGGGTGAATAATTAGATTTCTCTTGTTGAATGATGATACCAAAGGATTTCAAAAAGTGCATAATGCAAAGTGGATAGCTTTCTAAAGAAGAGCCATACTTTTTGGGATTTTTTCTACAGAATTAAATTCTATAGAGCCAGTAAAGTAGCAATAAGACCCCGGGTCAATGAAGAGGGTTGAGTTAGTTGATATTTAAGTACAGATATTTAATTTGGTTTAGCTGCCCCACAAGTCATATATCTACACATCTACTATTTATCAACCTACAAAGAGCATATGATTTTATTGCAATTGCTAACATTTTTTATTATTTGTCGTTTTATTATAATTAAAGTTTGAAATGTGAGTAATCAGTATCATTACAGACTATTTCCACGAAAACAGGATAATTCTAAACAATTGTGAGAAATAATTCCTAAACAAAGTGATAAATTCGTAAGTAATATTCGGTAGCCATAAGCCAACAAAAACAGTAAAAGGTTAAGAATAAATTGTGCTCTTTGTTGTAAGAAGCAAAGGACTATAAAAAGTAGTAACAAACAGCTATATTAATTTATGTATCATTTTATAACATTATTGGAAGAAATTAATCGTAAAATGTGTATACTAATGATAGAAAGTTTACCTGTATAAAATTAACTTTAAACAGAGAATGATTTTTTTCGTTTTTGCCAATAGGAGTTTCAATAATTTTGATTTTTTGAAACCCTCGATCCATTACCAATTCAACACCACCTAACATCATGGAAATATTCGTAACGTAGGTTTGTTGTTGTAAATTACATTTTATACTGTCTACTCTGAAAGTAGCAAGCTGTTTTTCTGATACGGTTGTCTCTTGATGTATAACAAATAAGGAAACTTCTGTAAAAATAACATAAATCAATATGTCGTAAAACAATATTGCAGTTAAAGAATTAATCAAAAAAAAAACTTACTAGACATTTCAAATTCAGCTTGCAGAGTAATAAATTGCACATTGGATTCATGATGTTCTAAATTATCTATAAGTTGTTTGGTTTGTTTTCCGGTGGCTTGCATTTCTTTGTATTTCAACAATAATGTACTTGAAGCAGCTTTTTTCTGAAATATACATGTATACTTAATATATTATGATAATATATTTTGTTGTTGTGGTCATGTTCATCAACCTTTTAAAGAGAAATATAACTGACATGATATTATTCCACGAACCTAAATTAAACCAGTCAAAGATAAGACTATATTCTATTATAAAATTTAGTTCATCTAATAATTTTAGAGGAGAGGAACCCCCCAAAACTATAGAACTGGTCTAATAAAAACCTAAACAAGCACCTGATTCAAGTGACTAATCACATGATAGTGTTAACTTGTATTTTAATCTCTGCAACACAAATTTAGTTCTGCCACATGCCAATAATGACGCTATTGTAATAAAAATGTGTCATTGCTGAATATCTGAATTCCCGCCACATTTCCGTCAGATTTCAATACGATACAATTTCTTATTTGTTTTAGAACCAGGTAGGGAGCAAAGCCCTAGACGACGAAGGGTTTTTTTAGATTTCTCAAATACTTTCCTGGTGTGTATACTAAATGGGAGAAAATTTGTAAAATTCCAAGCTCAACACCAAGTTATTGCTTGTGTGGAAATAATTTTCTGGAAAGTACAAATTTCAATAGGAAACATTTGAAGTATAAAGCAGTCCCATCTAATCCTACCTCTCATCTGTATCTTCATTGTCTACTTCCATTTATGATTTATGAATATATATGATGTTCCTCATCTATTAAAAAACACCAGAAATTCTTTACTTCAGTGCTACTACTTATCACTTTAACTGTGACAAATTGATATAGTTTATTAGAAGAAAAATATTTGGCTGCTGTATCCTTTATTTTTTCCAGTTTGTATGGAGTGAACTGTACTTCATAAGCAGTTTAATCGCTTAATGGAAATGGAGGACTGGGAGATGTTATCTGATGGAATCAAATTATTTTGTTGTTTAAAAAGAAAGCTGATTTATTTTACAATTTTATTGGTTTGTTTACAGGGAGAATATTTATTTTTGTTTTTCAAAATTTTTATGTTTATTTTTCTTTAAAAGGCTGCATTATGTTTAATTGGTTTATTTTCTGGTTTGATTTTGAGACACGTTTATGAATTGGTTAAGAATTTTCGACACTTGTTTGTTAAAACCCAAAATGAAAGTACTATATCGTTGTAATGATATTATTTTACTGTTTCATTTCTGGTTAATATTTATTTACATATTATACTATTCAATTTGTTTGTTAGAAAAATCTGTATTTTGTTAGTTCTTATTTTAAAAGTTATACTGTAGTCATGACTATTAATTTTCCTTGATATAGTTGAAAATGTAAGTAAATATTATGTCCCAGGCCTAAGATGTTTTTTATCGTTAATTCAGGAAACTGCGATATCAGAACTAGATGAAAATGAATAACAACTAAGTTTGCTTTTCTTCTAAGGGTATGTTCTATGGAGCTAACAAATCAAATAGTTTATGAATAAAAATTGTCGAAATTGCACCAAGTTTGCTAGTAACTAGCAAATAAATCATTAAAGCCTATCGATAAATATATTTCAATAATTGTGAATTTTGAAGTTATACTTCAAATATAATCAATTACCATTAAAAAACTGTACTTTAAATAATAAATATAGAGTTCCATGTAATTGCAATCATATGAAACAAAGGACAAATTACTAAATTTGAATACTTCTAGAGGCTAAACTTTCCATAAACGTGAAACATTTTCAACAGTAAGTCATAGATTGTTATACATAATAAAAAGCATAACTTACCAAAGGCTGAGTTTCTGGAATATCTCCGCCAGGAAACTGAATGCTTGTAACTAAAGCTACTAGCAACAATAACCTAGCATCAGACACAACAACGTCAATAGAAGGAATTACTCCATTTATTTTATTCAAAGGTAAACTCGGATCGTCTGTAATAATACATGAAGAAAATGTGACAGATACAGAAACAGGTTTAAGTAAATGCATCTTAGATATGCCTGTTACCAATGCTTCTTTCCAATTTTCATCACTTTGAGCAGCTAATATTTGTACGTTAGTCAATTCCAATTTGAAATTGTCGTAACAGTTCTTTTGCATATATTCTAAAATTTCCGTTTTCGATTTTCCTTCGTCACTTAAAAGTTTAACTTTTTCAGATGAAATCCTTAAAAAAACAAGCTTTAATAGATTGATCATTTAATCTGAAGGAGATTTAATGACACCTAAAAAGTTTACTGTGTAGCACAAGAACCGAAATTAACAAGAAATAAAAAAAAACTGAAAAATTTATAAAAATGTAAAAAATAGATAGTAGAATAGGAGTCATCTATTCATTGCTTAAAAAATATAAGGAAATTCACAACCAAACTATAAATAAAACAATCAGACGCAGTAACATATTTTTGGAATGGGATATGCTAGGATAGGTCAAAAAATATGATAGAAGTTGAGAAAATTTTGATAAATAAAGGAAAAGTTCTGAAAAAACATTTTAAGAGAACTGTTATTATCATTATAGAAGGATGAGTAAGAAGTGTTTGAAGAATATGAAAGGACTTGCCAGAGACAGAATAGCTTGGTAAGTATGGGTAGAAGAGAAGACAGTCCTATGCCTGAAAAGGTTTTCCTTGAACTCCTTGAAAATAGTTCTAATATTTTCTATAGATATAATTTTTTCTCTTTCAATAGAAGATAATGTAAGGAATATCGATTTCCTCAAAAAATATGGGGAAAACATTTTTATAACAACAATTACTTACGATACATTTATTTCAACAAATGTGTCTTCGTATGTTGAGATAAGCAGAGATTAGTTAGAACCAGCTGTGTCTGCCCGAAAATAGGGATCTTAAACAATGCAGTTTTGTTTCTGGTTAGAGAAAAGTACCAAAAAGCTCATTAAAGGTAAAACTTTATCTATGGCAATGTTTGGAAATTGCTTTAAAGAGGTATAAGTGATTTAATATTGAAAACGAAGCAGCTAAGGATGAGGTATTGTCAGGATATTCTTCGATCTTAATAACAAATGATAACGTGCAAAAATGTGATTGCGGTACTAGAACCTTAGCGAAAGTGGAGCTGAAACGCGCCGTGCCACAAGTGGCATTTGATTCGTCATTTCAAAGAAGCCTTTCAAAAATCTTGCAGTCATGGATTCGACCTCGAAATAAGTACATTGCTAGCATAGGCAGTAATTTGGGATTAATTCAAAGTTTTCACGTTTTCACTTTGTTTTATTGAAATAATTCACTGTATTTTTATATCACCCTTAGTACTTGGAAATTGTAGAATGAAGTCGAATCTAAATTTCTAATTTCAGTTAAAGAAAAATATATTGAATTGTGATGTAATCAATTATGCCACATATAAAAAGTTGAGCAAACAATCGGACTAACCTTTGGCCAAAAGAAAATATTTTCACTCTTCCCAAATTTGCCAATAAAACATTTTCACTACCAGTATATTTTCCACCATAAGGTAAAATTAACAATGGCGCTTGTAAATCGATATTAAGATCTATAAGAGGTCGTTTTTCAACAGCATATTGAAGGCCCAAAGATGACATTTCCTTTATATCAGTTAATTTATGTGCAGCTACATCTGTTATCCTGAAAATAAAAATATTTATTGAAGGCCAAGAAACGTACAGTATTAGTCCTATTAAATATGAAGGATTAATGAATATATAATCAGCTTTATAATTTGAAATTATAGAATAATAAGTGTACTTACTGTTCTAAATTTGAATCTGGAGGAATCTCGAAAATCTTCACTGCTCTATTTATTGTAGTGGCATCATATACAATTTTAAGAGGTAACGCTGTTACGTGTATTCGTTGATCACAAGTCTTATCCAAAGGATTTTTTTCAAATAAAACTTCAAGAAGACCTTGACGATTCTTAGTTTCAGATATTATCAAATAAGGTATGAAATCTTCTTGATGATAACCTTCTCCGGTTAAATCATCTACCTTCACCTGAACCCTAAAAAATCATGGTAGGTATAGATTTTTGTCTATTAATCCTTAAAAGGTTATTTTTTTTAGTTTAATATTTTTTTAAGGTTAACACACTATTTTACATTATTTGGTTAAAATAACTAGCTGAGACATATAAAAAGACCAGAAATATTCGATCAATTAAAGCATAGAGGAGAAAATTCTTTAAATACGAATATAGTATAAATAAATTTGATTTATTAAATGAATGATTATCAACTTCTTTGTACTTGAATTAACTGGTATTAACTGTGTTAGCTTGTAGTTCCTACAAGCCACAAAACACGAGATACCATTATTATCCTCAAAGAAACGTTTAACATAAGAATAATTTCACGCTAAAATTCTGTTAATTTAACAAAATTGTGAGGTCTAATCGTTTAGATTATTTTGTAGAAATTTCAGGTTAGGAAAAAGCAGAGACTATTGAACCCAATTTCAGACAAATTATTGTCGAAATATAGTAGGAAATATTTTGCTGAATGAGCATACTATATTACCTGACTTGTGCCGCCATCAGGTCAACCTGAGGGCGGCATAAGTCAGGTAACGCTCTCGAAAAATCAGCAAGTGTCTACGCGGAAAGTCTCGTGGGTCCATACTTTTTGAAGGTCATGTGACACGACAAAGTTGTCTGGAAATGCTCGAAGATTTACTTGGGCGGATAGACAACGATTAAACACTCGCGAGCATCCATCATTTCAAGCAGGATGGATGCCACACTTACGCCTTATTTAGTATCTTAATATTCATTTTGGACAAGGAGGCAGACAAGGATTCGTTGAGTGGCCCGCACGGTCATGTGACATCTTCCTGAGGGACCTTCTCAAGGACCGCGTTTTTGCAAGAGGACCACGTACCCTTCCCGACCTCCAAACTGCAATTGAAAAAGAATTTAAAACTCTTTAAGGACAGCTTGACATACTTTGCCGGACCTGCCTCTCCGTTGAGATACGTTGCCGTAATTGCATTGATCAAGATGGGCATCAATTTGAACCTTCTTTCTAATTCCTTTTGTATGTTTTTAATGAATTAATTTTGACGCTGCTCGTTTTCTCTTAATGCAAATTTGTTATCTGTTTTTATATACTATCTCTCCAATTTGTTACCATAATCTTTCTGATGTCCTCTTTTACTTGTTCCTTCGATTTAGATTTTAGTCTACCTTTTGACCTTTTTTACTTGTGGTTTTCTTTGTTATATTCTTATAATATTACTATTTATACCTCCACTTGTTTT
Source organism: Diorhabda elongata (assembly GCA_026230145.1). NCBI lineage: Eukaryota > Metazoa > Arthropoda > Insecta > Coleoptera > Chrysomelidae > Diorhabda > Diorhabda elongata. The sequence goes on from CM047928.1 coordinate 6,647,535, forward strand.
CGCTGTTTCCCTTCTGAATTATAGTATATTTAAAATAAATAACTGTCAAACCAAAACAAATACGTAAGGCATGCCATAATACTTCAATTATATCAAGTCTGAAACAGACTAAGGGCCCCTTATATCGTACTATAAAACATTTTTTTATATTTGCTTTTTTGTGCAACTTTTTATTTTCTATGGTAGATTTTCAAGCAATTATCTAGAGTAATATATCTATATCGTTACATTCATTTGCCTATAATACTCCTGTGAGTGCGAGTATATATAAAAAATGGCGTTTTGTCGGCATTAATGTCAATCTTTTATTGATCCAAACCCCAATTATATTTCTCATTCCAAGATTGCTTTATCTGTACATCTATGATGAATTATGATCTCAGAGAAGAAGCAAATTGATTCAAATCACTAGTTAATGCGAAATTGTCGAGAATCATGAAACAAAATGAAAACAATAGTAACAACAAAATGGGTAGGTTAATGAAAAAACCATGGATTTTGTCTAATTTGATGAAACTATGTACATTATCCCCAGAAAATTAAAGATATTAATAAAAGTTATATTATTACAAAACACGAAAGCCAAAGTAAGATATCTGGAAACACTAACAGAATAAAAATAAACAAAGGAGCCAAATAAGGCGACTCGATCTCTCCAACCTGGTTTAATATGATTTTTGAGAATACAAGAGAAGATCTAATAAAGGCAATCAACAAATTGGAAACAGAAGCAGGAAAAGTCGGTCTAGAAATAAACCAATCAAAAACCAAAAACATAAAGGACACAGAAATACGTAATTGAAACTGTTTCCTCATTCAATTATCTAGAATCAACAATAGAGAGAATACAAATAGGATATCGAACATCTGGAAAAAATAAAAAAAAATACTCAAAAGCAGAAATATTAGTAAAAAAAGCAAAATAAAAATATATAAAACATTAAAAAGACCAGTGATTGTATAAGCCATGTAAACAACTGTCATAGATAAAAAGAAAGAAGAAGACCTGAAGATAATCCAAAAATACTGAGAACTATAATCGGATCAAATATTACAGATGTAGAGAAGATTGAAGAAAAATAAAGAAATAGAAGAACTGGGAGTAGAAAATATAATCAGGTATGTAACCTACAGAAATGGTGAGGAGGATAACACAATAGATACCTCTATGGCCAAGAGGTAGAGGCTGATCAACAAAAAAAATTGAAGAAGATACCAAAAACCTAGAAATAGTAGACTGGAAAGCCAAACCCAAAAACAGAAAAGAATGGAGAAAGCTGACAAACGAAGACCAAGAAAAAACTACAACAAAAGAAAAAGGGGAGTAATCCACCCCAATAAAGGGATATGTAGGCGCCCCAAAAGCTAGCCATAATCCAAGGGATTAAACAGCATGATGATGGTGTACATCAATATTAAATAGAATATTTAATTGAATGAATAACTTTTTTTCTATTTTGTGCAACTTACTTTACAGCTGAAGCAGCGGGTCTTGTTTCTAATTTACATCTGACTGTATTAAGATCAATTTTGAGAACTCTAATGAAACTTTCTTCTCGAGTTATATCAGATAATTCGACTATAAGTGACTTCAACAAAAACGCACATGATAAATCGACGTACTCTTCTGGATATTCAGTGGGGGCTGCGTTTTCTTGATATCCAATGGCTTTATACAAGTTCTCTTTTTCTTCTGGTGTCATTTCCCTCTTAAATTGGTCAACTGTAAATGGAACAATTCGTTTTAAATATTTTCAATATGTAATAGTTTATAGTTGAGTTGTGAATACTCACTAATATCAATTTTTGAACTATCTATACTGCCTTTTGATTTAGAACCCCACGCCCAATCCCACCAAGATTGTTTTCCCTGTGTCTGAGCTTCTTTCACTGCTTCAGCTTTCACCTGTTGTCTAATTATGATGAGATTTGTTAAATCTAATGTCTTTTCACATGTAATGAGCCTATCAGTTTCATCCGGTTTTAACTAAAAATAGTAAACACAAATGTAATACAAATCATTTCAAGTGATTAGTAAGTTTGTATAATATAGAAACTCACCTGCTTTTTCTGTTGCTTTGCGGTAAATAAAGTATGATATTCCTTACACATCTGCCTATAATTTAAAATGTGATCCCAATTCCAATCTCTTCTTTTTCTTCTAACATCACCTTCTAAAACAGCTGTGATTGCAAATTTCCACCATTCATGGTAATGACCTTTATATTCCGTTATATTTGGCCTATATTTGCGATATGGCAAACCTTTCGTCATTCTACCCATAGAATCCACCAATGATATTATATCTCGGTATTGACATTTATTTATGCCGACGTAAAGAGTTTCCATTTGCAAATTAAAATGGAACTTCGGTATTGAGTAAGACGGATCATCTAATTCCGGTTTTTGATTCATGATTAAACGAGCAGAAGAGTTAATTGGTCCCAGAACTAAATAAATAACTGATTAGCCCAAAAAATGTCTAACTTATCTTCTATTCAATTTATGTCACTCAATAAAAAAATTTAGGAAGTGAAAACATTTATTTAAATTAATATCAAAAAAAAACAGTAGATAGGCCACAACAATTTAAAAGACTTACTATATGTAAACCCTTCTGGCATATGTGATTTGGTGGCAATTCCAAGTTCCAACTTTTTCAACATCTGAACAACGGGAAGATCTCCATATAGAGAGGTCTTACAATTTAGATAGACAGACAAACTTTCCAAGTAAAGGATCTAAAAATCATCAAAACTGAGTTCATTTTTTTTCCATGAAGTGTATTTTTTTCAAATTTCAAATCCATGGTGTTAGTCTCAAGCTTGAATAAACACCTTTCAAGAGATAAGAAAAGGATAAGAAGTAGTGGTAGTATAAGTAAACAATGACAAAAAATCAGAAGGGTGACCAATGGTCATTAATTCCTCCAGTATTATGAATCCTGCATTTGAGTTTAGAATACTTAATATACATAAAATGTAGTAAACCTTGCTATGATTTACAGCGCATAGATCAAGTATGTCAAGAAAGGTATTATTGGGATTCTTTTAATATAATATTGAATTGTGAATATACTGAAACGATATGTAATAAAAAAGTACTACATTTTGCAGGTTAAACAAGAAATAATCGATGAACAAACTGGTTTTAAAAAATCATAATTTCCATATTATTTGAAATACATAAATGTTGGACAATATTTTAACACAATTTTAGGACAAAACAAATTTAACTACACTTTTTCTATTAAAAATTTTGTTGATACAAAAATTGAATTGAAATCTATTGTTTAAATCTGGTATCTAACTAATACTCTTTACCTTATAAATTTTAACAATATCATCAGAAATTGTTTTTTTCCAATTAGAATCAGTACTTTCCACGATGAGCTGATCTAAAGTGACACCAAATGCAAATGGAAATTTTGAATTAGTTACTTTATCTTCATATCTAATATGAATATGTTTAATGTTAAGTTGGATATTCTTGATGATGGAAGCAACTAATTTTTCCGCAAATTCTTGAGTCCATCCTGATTTTGCTGGTGCTTTACCTGCCACTACAATAAAAATATATAATATTTCTGAATCTCAACGTTTCTAAAACTAAAGTTTTGTCATCACAGCTTTTTGTACTAAATAATATCACCATTGACTTTGTTGAATCTGTAAAATTTTCAGGGTATGTTGAGGACAATTCTTTGAAATGGTAGTTACATATCGTCGCTTTATTGATAAAATTAAGTTCTACTTGTTTTGCGCTAAAATCAGGTTCCAAGGACTTATCAACCTCTACAGTTTATAATGCACACATCTCCAATATGCCATTTCCTTCTGGGATATGTATTGTGAGTCTCAATTTGAGCTAATCTTCAAACTACAGAAGAGAGTTTTTAGTTATTTACTCAGATTAAACAGTAGTACTCACTGCCGGGAATTCTTTAGAAGATTCAAAATATGGACTCTCCCTTCCTTATTCATATCTGAATCCGTAAGTACGCTTCTCCTATTTTAAAAAGATTATTGTTCTATCAACTGTGAGACTGTGAAGCACGATCTTTATCTGCCTACTTCATGCTCAGAATTAATTAAGAGCTCGATATTGTACAACGCGAAAAAATGCACAATCATTTGCCAATCGAAATCAAATCTATAACATCTTTTCCCGCATTTCGTAAGAATTTAAAGGCATATTTCCTGGAAAGTACCTACTGAGCATTCTACATACTTATTTTTAATTTAAATTATTACATTATAAAATTCTCACAATGTACATTTTAAAGAGTAATATCGTTATTTATTGTATTTTTGTTGTGTATACTTCATATTTAGATTTGATTTCATTTTTGTAATTATTTAGTTATTTGTGTTTGTTCTATAGTTATTTACAAGCTATTGTCTACAAATTGTAAATGTTATGACAATAAAGAACTTTTCTTCTTCTTTTTCTAGTATAATGCTTTCAATTTAAATTCAATAAATAAATTCTTCAAGCTTTTTTACTTATACATCACAGGAATGAATTTATTCAACTCGTTAGAGGTATTAGAACGTACTGATGGGATTTAATTGGTAGTAAAATGGCTGCCTCATTTTATCAATATTTGTTTGCTTGGAGCTCTTTTTTCAAGTCGTTGAAATGACATTAATTAATAATCATCATTCAAAAGGACTTGGTCCAGTAAAGAAAAAACAAGTTTTTTATCCAAATTTCGTTTTATAGATCAAGATCTTTTCTTTTAAGAGTTATACACTCAATCTTTCGACTTTTCAATCTTGCTGAACCATTTCTCACCAACTTCTCTGTGACAATATTTTCAATATTCATATGCCATTTTTATAGTACAATTTTCTGAAAATAGGCTTCTCTATCAATGATGACTTCCTCATTTGTTTGTAATTTTTTCCTTAAACTCAGGTCTAAAAACAGCCAGTAGTTACTGGGGGCAGATCTGGAGAGTGTAGTGGGTGTGGAAGCAATTCGGAGTTCAATTCATGAATCTGACCATCGTTTTTAACAACTTGTCATGGTAAAAGAGATTTTGCTCTGAATAAGAGGCCACTTCAATCTGTTCAATAAGATACGGTAATAAGTCACTGTAAAAGTTTTTTCCCCTCATCAAATAATCAATGAACAATATGTATTCAAAAATACCATGTCTGTTGTGGCGATTTTACTCATTTCAAACGAGTCCACCTCACTCGAATGAGTAACAGTGAGTAATGGCGAATCCATGGTCATGTATACACTTTTCAGGACTTTTTTATCTTTTATACATCCGGATCGTTGGTGCCTTTATGACCAAACTACTTGTCTCAACGGTATTTTTTATGATTAAAAAGTAATATTTAATCAACGCTTGGAATTATTCTTTTCTACTATTTAAAAACTCACTATATAAAACTTTAATGAACAAAACTATTGTCCGTTAAACTGGAGACTTATTGACTGATATATTAGCTGAATAGTATAATAGACATCAGGTGTTATGACTACCTATTTTTTTATTATTTTGCTCAACAAAACATATGTGTATATATATCAATAAAAAATTATCAAAAAATGTTACAAATTAGTGTTTCTCCACCACTGATAAAATTATTTGGCGACTTATCAGATGTTAGTGGTGACATAAAACCCAAACATAATTTCCATAAAAAACCAATTAATCAAATAACCTTACAATAACATAACATTTATATCAAAGAGTGACATAACAATTTATTTTCAAGAATGAAAAAAGGCATATTAGTTATATCTAGACTAATTAAAAGGCAAAATGATTATATTTCATAAATACTTTATCATTATTTATTTTATTATAAATAGGAATTGTTGTAAACACCTTTTAATGAATCTTGTTTATTCATTCATCAAATAAATTTGGTAATTCGACTGTTGAGATTAATTAAGTTCATTCAATATTTTTTATAATTGTAACTTATTGTGAATGAAATTTTTCAAAATAAAGTTTTGAAAGTTAAATATGTAATTTATTATGTAGGAACAACTACTGCAAAAGAAGGAAAATGATAAGATCAATTAACACTGATTAGAAAAAATAAAATTGTTGTTCAGATAAGAAATAAATTATTTACAGAATGTTAAGTAGCTACTTATCAAGTTTAGTGCAATAAACATTGTTACATACAGTGATTAATATTGAAAGCATTTTTTCTATTGCTCATTACTTATTTTTAAGAATAGCCCACTGAAATTGATTTATTGAGTATTTTAAAGAGCAATAAATTAATTTCTAGTTCAAATATAGATTAGAACATATAAAAGTAACTCATAAATATTTTGAAAGTTGGGCAATTACTTTTCTACAATCTTTTTCTTATTAGAATAACCACATAACTTTGATTTGAAATTAATATAAAGATTGTCTTCTACCATGTTAACATCTTGTAACACATTTAAGAGTCAATTTATATTGAAAATCCAGTACAACAAGGGAAAGTCAATTAGAAGGAATAAAGGATTCACCATTGGTGAGACATTGTGGTAGGGTAATATAAATAACAGTTGATCCACTAATATAGAATGGGAAACTGGGAAAAGTGGGATAATACATTAAAATCAAAAACATAGATTGGTTGTTAGTGAACTACTGAAAATCGGACTGTAGACTATACTTCGACGCTGATTTATTGAGCAAATGATTAATTTTATCAATTTGGATTTCATTAAGTTCAATTTTTTATTACAATGATAAATATAAATAAAAAAATCAAGTATTGTAATGATACTTTGTTGGCCAGGTATTATGGTGCATAGGTTGCAGTCTACATTCAACCTATGTGATAGATGGCATTTTTTGTTTTATTATCATAAGCAAAAACAAATAACGCAGATGGTCTTCTGATCTGTGAATATGCTACATATAATTGACCATGGAAAGAAAGTAAATTTTCTACTAACCATAAAGTTTCAATCATTGGTCTTGTTATTTATTAATGGTCATGGCGAAAACAAGACTGATCAAACATTAAAGTCATTTAAACTTGGACGTATTCTGTTGGGATCATCGGGATACTCAGAATGAGAAGATCCTCATCTTCGAATTTTTCTCTCGAGTATTGTTGCATAAATCACATTGTTCATCAATCAATCAGAAACCAAAGGAAATTTACCTTTGGTCTCTGGTTATTTAAACACACAGTACAGTGTAATTATGAATTTGGTGTGGTGGTAGTAAATAGTGATAACATTTCCAGTAATTCCAACTCATAATTTCTAAATTGTGTCCAAATAACACACATTTTTATTAAAAAATATATAAGTTATCTAGATTTGAAAATATTTTTAATACTTACACTTTTCTTCTTCGAGCCTTTTTGCTTCTTCAATTCGATGAATCTCCTTCAATTTAAAATCATAAAGTCTTCGTTCTTCTTTTACTGGATCAAATTTAACTTGTTGATTTGGTTGTACTAACAAATATATATCTTCAACAGTGATTATAGTACTGGATGTGTATAGAGATTTCCATGGTATTTTCAAAACAAGCTTTCCTGAAAATTACAAATACTTGGAAAAGAGGTCGTTTATATTACAAGAACCCCATTGTGAGTGGATTTAATTACGCCCTAATTGTCAATATTATAAATAAAAAAGGGTTAAAGAAGTGTTTATAGGTGCAGAATTAGTACCAGAAAGTTATTAAAGATTTTTGGTGTGAAAACCTTCTATTGTTAATGGAAAAATGTCTTCCTTAACAGATAAGAATGAAAGTGTCATTTCTTACATAAATATTCAAGTTTTTCCTAAAAACGAGATGATAAACGAGAATTTAAATACTTTGAAGAGCAATAATTTGTCACAAAAACTTGTTAGCTTGTTGCCAATTCAACACTATAAATAGAAATTTATTTTTTACTATTATATCCATTTTTACCCTTTAAAATGAATAAATTTTTCTAAAACCAGACAACAATTTTCAGCTGTGATATCAATCAAAAACACCAAATTTAAATTACATAAGATTGTATAATTTTACATTCTTAGGAAGGTATTATAAATTTTAGAAGAAAATTAACCAAATAACAATATTGGAAATTATGATTAAATTCATATTAAATAAAGTTTTTTAATGGTATTTTGCAAGATTTAACCAAATCTGAATAATATCCATTCACACATTCAATATTGCCAAGGTTAAAGGAAGTTATTGATAATAATGAAATTAGTAACAATAAAAAAATAATAATTGAATGTCACAGATTCATATATTGAGTAGCTATACTAGGAATAATTTTTTATTGGAATCTCCTTAAATTTATTCTAGGGTTATTCTGTCTGTATATTTTAATTGAAGATTTGCTAATTTGTATGCATTTAGTTAAAATTTGGTATCTATATTTGAATTTTAATGAGGAAATTTTAGCGTCCATATAAAATTTATGTATTAAAACTAGCATGTATTCCTAATTTAAGCATGTAATTTAAAATAAACAATGAAGGTTTCTTATTAAATAACTATTACCTCATCCTATAAAGGTCAGTAGTTCACCGAACCTACTTTAATTGAGTATTAAAGACTACAAACCTATTTTTCCATAAACAGACTGTACAGGTAAATCTAACTCTGCTAGGGCAGCCGGTTTTAGGACTAAATCTTTCAACTCAACGTCTCCTAAAAAGAAAATTAAAAAAAATATGAAAAAAAACTTTCAGTTTATTTTACTTATACCTCCCCATATTCCAACATTTAATTGATTTTCATCCAAGTTTTCGACAAATTCTCCAAGATATTTATTCAGAACATAGGAAAGTACACTTTGGAAAACCATTTCGGTTTTCTTAAGGGTGAAAAACTTTATCAACTCCCTATTTTCTAATTTTAGACATTACATGTCTCTTTCAACATGACATCTATTAATCAAGGTTATGTTTATATCCTCAATTTTTAAAATCAGTTCTACCAATATCAGGTGAAAAAATATCTAGATTGCAGAAATAGATTGATGAAATGTAATTATTTTTTTTGTATATATTGTTGTCTAACGCTGGTATCCAATGCATCCAATTTCCGATGATACAATCAGCTACCTTTAGAATTAAAAATGGCAAATACATTTAATAAATTCCGAAGATTTACAAATACAATTCTGCTAAAAAGACATTATTATTCTGTGGAAGAATTCTACAATCTACCGTAGACTCAATAGACTGGCATACGTCAATTTAGTAAGAAGTAAGATATTATAGGTATTATAATCATTATTATTGAAACACATTATTATTTAATAAAAAATTGTGTCGCTTTATCCATAAAATTGTGAAATTTTCTAATGACAATATATTATCACTTTCTCAGATTCAGATCAAAAAAACGATTTCGGACGAAACGATTGCATATTTTTCGTTAAATAATTTATGGTACACTTTCGCACTTGGCCGTTTTCTGTTTGTATTTTTGTAAAGATAACAGAAGATATAGACGTAATAAGTTATTCGTAATACGTACATAACTTACGGAAAAGCATCTATCCTTAATCCATATTTATTTTAATTTATTTCAAATTCAACAGCTGTTATCGCAACTCTAAATAATAAAACAAAACCGTCCGATATCGCCAAAAAAATTAGACATCGGGACGATTATTAAAATATTCGGATGAAAATTCAAGCCAAAATTGAATGGGGCACAGGACTAAGAAAGCGTTTCTAAATATATTTTTTTTTTCACTACAAATGTTATTTATAAGATGAGACAAATAAAAGGCTTAGAGCAAGAGCAAAATGGCAGCGGAGTCATACTCCAAATAATAAAAGAGAGTTCAATCATGCAAGACACATACTCAAGATAAAAATTAGAGAGGTACAAGACAATACTTAACAAACCTTAACCGATACGATCACTCCATCTGGAAACCAATCAAATACTCTAGAAAACCAATAACACTAACCTTTTCTCTAAAAAATTGCCAAACACTTGGGTTAGAAGCAGTAAAGAAAAAGCCAACCTCTTTGCTCAACATTTGAAGAATGTTTTCACTCCAAACAATGACTTCCCTATACATAACAATCTAATTAATACTCCACTCAACAATCCAGAAGAGAGCCAAACATCAATAAAACTCACAAGCCTGAAAGAAATAAAAGAAAAAATTAAATCATCAAACAATAAAAAGGCACAAGAAATAGACATGATAACTCCGATAATGCTAGAAGAACTACCCACTAAAGCTTTAGTTATTGTTAGCCAGGTATTCGAATAAAGTCATATCTGTCAAACAAAACCTTTAGAACAAAAGTTAGTGATGAGACCTCTGAGTTTCACTCTATTAAAGCTGGAGTTCCACAAGGCAGCGTCCTAGGGCCAGTACCGTAGCTGATATATACTTGACATTCCAACCTCAAACTACACTATGACAGGCATATTTGCTAGTGACACAGTGATACTGGTTATACATGAGGATCCAATAATAGCTTCTGCCAATCTCCAAGACCACTTATTCCAAATCCTAGCACATAACATTTACCATAAGAAAAAGCCAATGTCTCCAGTTACTATTAACAAAATAGTGATACTAGTAACTTCTTGTGTCAAATACCAGGGATTACACTTAGACTCTAAACTCAATTGGAAGGAATTGCTCTCATACAATGAGGACAATCTAAAATCCTTCAATCACTGGTCAATGCAACATGGTATATCACAAACAAATTTATCCATCAAGACCTCCTTACTCCAACAATACAAGAGACAGTACAAAGAAAGAAGTCGTAACCACTACCTAAAACTGGACAGCCATCCTAATCTACTACTACAACCACTAGCCCAAGAACCAAACAGAAGACTGAAATGAAGCTGGCTAATTGATAAATAAAGTGCAAGAGACTTTCTCAATGGAGAAGTCTCATTAGGACATTACCAAAACCAACCTATAGGTCGATGGCCAACAGCTTATAGAAAATGTACTTCTAATTGCTGTTAATAGTACAAAAAAGGCTTAGAAGATCTCTAGATAAATAATTTCATACAGAACCATATATAAATCTGAATAAAAAGAAAATTAATACAAGGTGTATTATATACATTACAGGTATTGTTCATACTCTTTGCGTGGATATAAATCATTAGAATAATAAATAATTTACAATGTGCCTCTCCCATATGAAGGCCGTGTGGCATTGAAGAATAAGTTAATATATCCTATTTTATATTTTCATTCATAAGGAAAACTTATTCTATAATTTCTTTCCTTGGTCTTGTTATAATTCGATAAGTATCACCATTCTATTTAAATTATTACTTGAAGAATATTAATTAACTTTTATTTTCATTCCTTCACCGAAAATAAAAACTCGCAGTTGTGACTTTTTGGACAAAACTGACTTCGAACAATTCATATAGAGTTAGATTACCAATACCATTCAATTGATCTTCCTTCATACTCATATTCTTCCTTGATCCAAATTATGAATCTCTTTTTGTCTTCATTATCTTCACTTTTTCATTAAATAATTCAAAAATGAGTCATCCATTTATTTCAAAAAAATCTTGATATATTCAATATAATTTTGTTACATAATATATTTTATTGATAATAAATACTACAATAATTTACAGCCATTACAACGGACCTATACTTAAAGATCTGGTTGTCGAATTCTCGGTTCCTTATTCAAGTTTTTACAGTGATATTTCAATAAATCCATAACATCATGATTGTGCTCAACGGGTGTTTCCTTAAGATTGGTTGCCCAGTAATAAAGTTCCCAATCATTTGAAGGACCGTTAATTAATCTATAATATAAAAATTAATTACATTATCAATGTTGGAATGTATGAAAAATTTAAAAGTTTTTTGTATATTCTGAGAAAAGGGTATTTTTCAATTTCCTAGCACAAAGATTCTCAACCGGCGGGTCGTTTCATTATTCCAATAAATGGAGTAATTTTTTCAGTCACATTATCTGCATGTCCATGCCTCATTAATTTATCAGATATCACCAGACCTAGGTATCTGTATTCCTGTACTCTTTTAAGCATTAAGTTGTTCAGTTTAATAGTGGGGTTTCACTGTCCCTTGCATCTTTGAAGGATTACCAAGTACACTTTTTTCTCCACATTTACATTAAGTTTATTATTACACAGCCAATCATAGTAAACAATAAGATTACTTTTAATGGTTCCTCAATTTCACTTTAATTCTTACTGGAGTATTCATTCTCTAACACCAATTAGTGAGCGAAAGCACTTCTGGGCAAGTCTGAGACTTATTTCTGATTTCATTTTGATGAAAAGCATTCGAATCAATAAGCCTTAAGAGATAACTCATATAAATTGTAAGGCAGATTAAATACAGCTTGTGAGTAGCTATCTATTACATCACACAGAGGCTATGATAGCTTGTTTCTCTTACAAGAAAAAGAGACCAAAAGATATGCTCATATGCATATTTCATTCTTTCTTCTGTATACTGAGACATATTGGTTGGCAAAATCTGTTCTCATCTGAATATATTACATTGAACCACTGGAGGTCTTCCCAGTTCAAATGATATATAATAATCTGCAGTTGCCCTCATTTAAGATTGGCAGACATCCAGTTACATATACTTTTGGCCTCAATAAAGTCTTCTCCATATTGTATCATTGTTAATTTTGTGTTGATTGACTACACAAAATCTTGGTGATGCAAAATAAATGTAACAAATAATTGGTTCAGCACTTGAATTTGGTAAAATTGGTCCCAATTAGAATCGGTCACACTCTCTTGGCTCTGATCTAATCTTAAATATCTTCCCATCTCTTGGAATTTGATTAATTTTTTAGAAATAATAGATTGTGCCAAATGTAATCTTTGTGCCACATGTACTTGTGAAAAACTTTCTATAATCAATGCAATTTGCAAAACGAAATCAAATACTTAGAAAAATAAGTTGTTAAGTTAAAGAAATTTTAGTAAATTTACATGTTTTTCACAGCAATAAAAAATATCAATATTAAAAAAGAAACTCTATTTCATGTAAAAGTATTGAATAGCGACAAAATTAAACCAGTAAAGAGAATCTAAAGTTATGTGTTAATGTTTCGAAGAAGGGTATTTTGATACGCCATATGAGAATGAAATATAAAATTAAGCAATACTCAATTCATGATTGTTATTAGGTAAAGAAGAGCAGTATAAAGAGCTCCTGATGTTCAATATTTCACTTTGTCATTTCATAATATATGAAGTACATTATAAACAAATTTAGTCCTAACCATATTTGATTGATAAGAAACATTTTTTGGAAAACTCACCTATCATATTTCTCCAACTGGGTTTCATCAAAAGATTTCAAATACTTTGCAACAAATGTGCTGAGAAGCAAGTCATTTTCCAACATACCTCGTTTTCTTGACTGATAGACTAATCTAAACAATAAAAACACAAATATAAATGGATTATTATTTTATTATTTCAAATAGCACCTGGCTCGACGTTGTTCAATAGGTTCATTTTCTCTTGAAGGTGGTCTAGGAATTGTAAATAAATCATCAGGAGGATCTACACACTGAGTTGAACTTGACAGTCTTATTTGACCTATTGAAAACAGGTTCAAACATTTTTTCTACAATTAAATAAATGTTCTTTCAAAGAAAAATTAATAATAATAATACTTACATTACCAAACCGTCTAAGGAAACTGGAAGTCATTCTTTGATTAATGAACAAACAATATAAAATGACACTTTTATTTAAATTTTACGTAATGTTGATAGATGTCGTTTATCCAGATTTTTTATTGGTTATGGTGCAATCACATGGAAAAGAAAAGATCGAACGTAATAGAAACATCCAATCAGCGCTCCTCTCTAAAACGTTATTCTTTAAAATGTAGAAGAGGTATTCGCATCTATTATCGCTTTGAAAAGAAAATTGTATGGAATTAGACTAAACATAAATTTAATGTTCGTTTAGGTGATATCAAGTCCTTAATATAGTATATTTAATATTCTTTTAGGAATGTCTCATAGAAGTGCTGAAGTCAAGCGTCTGAAATATGACGTTTTAAAATGAGATTAATCACCAGTTTTGTCTGATGCGATAAACACACCTTTTTAGTTCAGTTTTTAATTACTTGACAAAATAAATTCAAATTAGAAGCAAATCGGAAATCATGAAGTAAAAAATAAGTCAAGATGGCAGCACGTAAAATTGTAATTAGCAGGGCCGCCAACCATTCATAATGAGAGATCGCAGACAGCCTATACAAAAATAACTGTACAGTCGGAATTCTTCAACATTATTTTCAAATGGGAAAATTATTCCCTATGTTCTGCCAAATTTTAGTTTTCTTCTATCCCGTCGACTGTTATATAAACACTTATGAACACGTATAAATTCTAGCAGACTTTCACTCAAAGAAGTCAATTTTTATATAACTTATATATGGCAACTACAAATTACACTAGAAAAGTGAGGTTATTTTTTCGCATCAGGATCGGCGCGAAAAAAGTTGGATAACTTCGACGTTAAGAGCGCGATCATTGTATGCGTTACTGTTTCTCAACAACAACTATCTTTGACATTTAAGAACGTCTAAGCGCGGTATGCTCAAGTTCATTCTGTTTACCGCAGAAGATTGTGGTGCTTCTATGAATGTAATAACCCAAAGAGTAAAATCTAAACAAAAATAATAAAAAGTATCGATTTACAAAAGTATAAATCAAATAAGAGGACAAGTAAAAGAAAGAAAATATCTAGTGAACCAATTTTAATAAAGAGTTCCAGAATAAATAGGAAAAAAAAGGATCAGGTGCATTTAGTGATTAAATTCTGGAGCGCCTATATTATGGTACTGTAACTCAAGAGATTAATTGAGCAACTGACGATCGATGAAACATTGAAGTGTTTATTTAACCCACATAAATTGCAGTTATCAATTTAAGAATAAAAATAAACAAGGGCTGCGTAACTTTCAAATTCAAATCCCTGCCAGGGGCTAGATATCTTAATCTTACAGAAAGTTCTTGACTAACAAGACGTATACAGTATCTTTTTTTCAATATCTAGCTGAATTAATGCTATTAATGTATCAAAACTGTTTTGATTCATTTGGAGAAATCTCTTGTAATTATCGGGTCAAGTATTTCACATAATTTGTAGTAAATATTCAGGGGTTAATTGACTTTCTTTCTTGACCTCTCTTTTGTCTTGTCTTTCTTTGGACCGTATAATGCCAAAAACCCCAAGCTGTTTTCAATACTTACGCATCATTATTTAAAAAAAATTAGTTCTAGAATATTTCAAGAATGGTATGAAAACTACTAATAATACTTTGTAAAAAATAAAAAAAATATATTTAATAAAAAATATAATTATAGTTCTTCCTTGTTCGTATTTTTTGAGAATTTTCCTGGATACACTTTGGATTCAATTGTAACACTTTCACATTTCTCTTGTTCAATCAGGTAATCTTTTGCTACCCATGCTTGGGATCCATCTTTAAACAGGAATATAGCTCTGTTATCACCTACTAAATATCTGAAAAAAAGTCTCGGTTTCAGGATCAGAATAAAATAAATTAAAACTTATATAGATTAGGTTAGGTTAGGGGGAAGATGTGCTAAAAATTCAAAACAAATGTTCACATTTGCTCTGCTTTTCAAACAACCCCCTGCCCTTCGCCCCCCTCCCAATTCTCTTTAACCTTAGTAAGATACCATTTTTATAATGGTGAAAATTTTCAATTTTTCAAAGTTAACTTTTAATATTGTACACTTGATTACAATAAGTGATTTTAAAAAAGTTTTTGTTCATATAACTTTAATGATTACTTAGTCCTTCAACCAATTAAGTTTTCATTTTTTATTTATAAATCAGATTTTCTAAAGCCAAAAATCGAGGTTACTGCGAAAGTATAAAATTACTGGAAAAAATTTTTATTCAAGGTCAAAAAATGGGTTTTTTGCAATTTCCAGGTAAGTTTTATCATAAAAATACAACAGGTAAAAATTGTAAATCATAAAACATATCAATAATTTTTTTCCTAAGAACCACCGTTTCTGAGATATAACGATTTAAAAAGTTGTAATAGTCATAATATGCATGAGTATGCCACGTATATACATCTCTGGAGTTGTAATATACAATGCGGTCCATATGTATGGAATTCATTCAATTTACAGTATGAAAATATTATACCCCCAGCAGTCCAGCACCCCCTTTGAATTAGAAGTACCCCCTTGAAAATTTTAAACAAGAAAGGGGTCGAGTGGAACTTGTTGGAAAGGGATTTTAGTCCTCTGTTCAGCAATTCAGTTTTTTTAAATTTGGTGCAATCATAACTGAGAAAATAAGTATTTAACATTTTGATAATGTCTCTATCACAAAACTTTACGCAGAATGAAGAAAATGTCGCATGATATTTAGAATATATTTTTCAATGTACTTTACAATTGAATTAAATGTTTAAAATGGCCACCATTCACTTCTTAACAATAACCGAAGACGATTTTGGAATTTTGTATGACCTCAGGGGTTATTTTGTTAATTTCTTCCTAACTTTTAAATCAGCAATATTGTCTGGTCTATTTAAATATACTTTAGATTTTAAATAACCCCATAACAAGTAATCGAGAGGATTCAAATCGGGGGATCTAGCCGCAAATCGATTGTTCCATGTCTTCCAATCCACCTATTAGGAAAAACAAATCTCGTTTAAATAATTTCTAACTGTACATGTACGTGCATAATGCGGTGGAGTAAATAGATCTATTTTTATCATTTGGATGATTAGAAAAAAGTCTTTGAAATGTAGACACTAAGAAGTTAATCACAAAATCTAGATCAACCTCACCATTAACTGTGCACTAAAAAGAAGAATGACCAATAATTTTACTGTTAATGATATTTTGTTTATGAAATGCAAATTTGTGTTCATTCTGTCCATCAATTCACAGAATTCTTGCCTTCTATCAGTATCATCTCCATTTTCAGTTCTAAACCAACAACTTTGTAAGGGTAGTATTTTTCTTTAAGTAAAACTCTCTAAATTGATGATTTACTTACAGCATTGATGACGATCGACCACAGACCATTCTCACCTGAAGAACAACATTTGTGATGCCATTGCCATTGATATGCTGAGAAGAGTGGAGACGAACTTCCAAAATCGCCTAAATCAGTGTATTCACAATGGAGGTCACCATTTAACAGATGTCACTCCTTCACCTGCACAGATGGTTTTTCTCATTGGTCAGTAGGTATCCCGATGATACACATACACACAAACGCACACGTATACAAACAATTTTGTGACTTCATCACAGGAAGGAGGGACCACGCCATGTACCCTCGCTTCCAACTCTGATTGACTGATATATATCTTCTCTATAGCTGGTACACGTTTTAGGAAAAACCAATACAGTTACATGAACCCAAGCGAGACCCAAGAGAAGCTCATTCTGTCTAAAGACAGACAAGTGAGCAGCTCTCTGACAGCTAGATCTCAGCTGAGCTATGGTACTCTTAGAGAATCGGCACGTGCGACTTGATTTAGTGTTTTGTTTTGTATATATTGTCTTTTTTGGTATTTATGTATAAATAGTAAGTTTAAGTAGTTATCAAACTTTGATTATTGTGCTGCTGACTCCTCACAATCCTCGGCCCTATGACTAGTGCACATAGTAGGATAATTCTCTTGGCCAAAAAACACGTATTTTTAATTGAGTTTAAATATCTTCAAGACTGAGTTGTTGTATACCATTCTGTTTTTATGATAGTAAAGGAAGTGAAATAAATTACTGTTGAAAATTTATTATATTAGTCCACTAGTAGGGTGCTCAGTTTTTGGAAATAAAAATTACTAAGTAATAAGTATAAAAAAATGAGCATAGCATTTTATTGCTTTTCAAATTCTCATAAAAAATTTAGTTGTATATGGATATTCTCTCATCTTCTAAAAAGATCCTCCCTTAAAAACTTCCTATTTCTAGGTAACAGCACTGAATGTCTGGTTGAAATTTACTACTATTCAACGCTAATATTTAATTATTTTGTCTGTAAGAAATGTTGATTTTTCAGTGTTTCTATTTTTATAAATGTTACTCTGATCTCATATTTGTCTTTATTTTTCTTTAATATGAGTTTAGTGTCAAGTGAATGTAAATGAAGAATAGTTATATACTGTTAGATGGAGAAAACATTTATAATTTTCTGTTAAATTTTTGACCTGACTATTTGTTTTTAATCTATTACCTTTCTGCTTGTATATGATTATTCCATAAACTAGTTTGCCACAATTTAGTCAACTCTTCAGTCTCATCTTTTGAAAGAGTACCAGCTACTTGTACAAATGTCATGAGAGTCCTGCCCTTCTTTGTTGCTTGTAACATACCCTCTGGATCATTTGGATTCATTTTACTTAGATCTAATGGAGGTGCTGGTCGAAGGTGTTCTGGTAATTCATCTGGTTCTAGTGGTTCATCATCTTCCTACAAAATTAAGTTTCTGTTTTTATGTTTTATTCCAATTATTAATTAAATAAAAATTTTAGAAGCTGAAAGTGTAATAATAAATGTATAATAATTTATATTCAGTAGTTACCTCCCATTGTTCTAGTAACCGCTCCATATCTGCATCTGTGTAATCCCTAATATCTTTTTTTGCCCAGTCTGGTTTTTCATTTTCTTTGTGTTTCTTTCCTAATACTAAATATATGTTACAACACATTAAATATAACATAACATACTTAATCATGTTCGGTATCGAAATTAAACTTATGTAGAAGTTTAAAAATCAAAAGAAACTAATCTTGTATACTATTTCACTTTTAGTAATAAGCCGGTTTACACTAATATAATTATAATAGTAAAAAATAGCAAAATCCAATGTTTAATCAAATCACTTTTATTCAGTTGGCAATGTGTTGTTAAAGTTGACAATGTGCGAAGTGAACATTTTATAGTTATATTGTCCTAAAGCTAAAATTCAAAACTGCTTACTAACGTTGCATAATATTTGTGGTGTAATATATGGCGAAACAATTAAAAAATGTTTATGTGAACGTTGAGTACAGTTGCCATTGATTTGAAATATTTATGTTGGTCAAAATGATTGATTGTCACATATTCATGTGTCAAAGTCAGCTGCTTATTAGTAAAGTAGGGTCGTCAGGTGACTTTAGTAGTTTCTTCTGTAAAATTTTGAATTGAAAAAGTAAAATATGGCTCTACATGCAGCAGTTAAAGGTAAATTGATATCAGTTATAGGAGATGAGGTAAGTTGCTAAGATAGTAATATATATATGTAATGTTAGCTGACACAGCTTTATTTCTAGGATACTTGTGTTGGGTTCCTTCTGGGTGGAGTTGGCGAAATAAATAAAAATAGACACTCGAACTTTTTGGTGGTTGATAAAAGTAAGTTAATTTTTTTAAGTTAAAGTTATATTTATAAAACAACTACATATCTTCATTTTATGAGTTCATTTCTTACTATGTGTATTGAGATTTATAAGCAATCTATTTGATTTCTTGTATGTAGAAAAATTTACTCAATATTATTCAAATTAATTATTATGCCTTCTCATTTTGTAGATACTGCAGTAAGTGAAATTGAAGATTGTTTCAAACGTTTTTTGAAGAGAGATGATATTGATATTATTTTGATAAATCAAAATATTGCTGAAATTATTAGACATATTATTGATTCTCATAATTCACCTATTCCAGCAGTATTAGAAATCCCTTCAAAAGATCATCCATATGATGCAAGCAAAGATTCTATTTTGAGACGTGCGAAGGTAAATCATTTTTGATATGAAATTTTCTAGTTTTTTCACTATACAATTGTTCAACAAATATTTTACATTATTGGAACATATCCCTAGCGACTCTATCACATTTCTTTATGCTAATTCTCAGTTTTAAATATTGATAATGCTAAATAACAATGTGGTGTATATCAATTCACAATGAAATTTTAATGTGAAGAAATGAAGAGAATATCTTTTAAGAGAAATGGGAAAAAGATCTTAGCTCAATGTCTATGGAAAATGGGTTTCAACCAAGCTTTCTGAAACTTAACAACATAATAGTTGGAAGCAAGCTGATGAAAATAAGTACAAAACCCCAAAACTAAGAAAGGAAGACCCAGGAAAACTTGGCTGCAACAAATAGCACAGGAAGGGGAGGACAAGGGAAAACAGACAGCATTTGAATGAAATAGCAAAGAATCAGAAAAAATGGATGAAAGGAGAATGAAAACTAAAATCCCATCGCTCGAAAAGGTATCAAGAGCTATAGAGAAGAATAAGAAAAATACGAGAATACTATCTGCTACCAATTTGACCGTTTCTTTGTATTTCTTAACAAAATTAACCACAAGTAGCACTTTATAGAAATTGCAGGATTTTTTTATTCTTTGTTCATTTTTGTTTTCTTGAACAATTCAACTTTGAAACAAATATCGGAAAGATGTTGGTTATATTTGTGACAACTGGCAGAAAAATGTTTGTTTTACTGTGACCTGTAAAAGATACCAATCTTGTTTATTCTTCTTTTAAAATGGAGTTCAAATCATAGTTTAATTTCCAGTTTAACCCTAGGTTGTAAAATTGGCCTTAAATCCCTTTAAATTAATACCTTATAGTGGTATAACCCACATCAAAACAAACTTTTTTGATTGTCATTGAAATCTTCTAGTATATTAATAAATAACTAAAAATAAAATGATTAAAAGAAAAAAATGTCTCACTAACGTGAGCTTCTTTACAAAACCATCCATTTTCTCATTTGTTCCATATTGGGGTTAGGCCACTATAATTCTCAACGCCTCAAATAAAAGTTCCAAACTGTTTTCTTCCACTTTAGAAAAATATAAGATGGACGGAAAAGTATTGTAACCAACTTAATCTAAATGAGAATAATGATCTAGAACATTAACATTAAAAATATCTCTATCATTAATCGCCGTCACTAATGTACTTGTTGGTTAAATAACTAATATACATGACTGTTGTACATAATGTACCCATAATGAATCCATTAATCACTGCAATGATTAATGAATCCATCAATCACTTCCGTATCAAATGCTTTTTTGATTCAACTATATTATATTGTCTTGCTACAAAAAATAGGTTCTTATCATTTTATCATGTGAAACACTGACTATTTCAATTTAGTTCTGTAAACATAAAAACAATTAAATTTTCCTAGACGAGCTTCGAACCCTGAATCTGAAGAAGAAAATACAATCAAATATTTCTAATTGGACTGCATACAGTCGAACATTGTATTGTAGAATTGAAATGTAGACAAATTTAGTTGGTTAGCCTATAAAGTATCAAATAGTACGTCCATAGTTTTTTTATAATAACCTGAATGGTCAGCGATACTTTGAATTTTCTTAAAATGATTTCCTACCCATGTCATATTTCTCTAAAAATTCGCAGAGACCTGTGGTTCATGCACGATGGAGCCCCTCCCCACTTCTTAAATGAAGCTTTGTAAGTGCAACATCACTTAACACAAGGAACGAAACGCAATAATCAGAATCTTGGAATTGTCTTCCAAGTTCTAAGAAATACCCTCTATACACTCCGAAAGTCTGTAGAAATGCAAGTTGCCCACTTCGAACATTTAGTATAGTTTTTTTTTTTGTTTTTAATTGATAAGTTGTAGGCTACATTTCAATTTTTTCTAATGTAAGTAACTCGATAATCGACAGTAATCAGTTCAATTAGAAATGTTTGATTGTGTTTTAATACCTCCTGTGAGTATTTTCAATAAATAATTACAATTAAAGATAATTTTCCTTAGAACGTCTCTTTATGGCGAACGGTTTCCTTGGTATGTGTAACGATCTAAAAATTTACATATTTCCTGAACTATAAATTTTATCGAGTTTCACAGAATATATTTTTCTAAAAAATCGAATTGAAAAATTCATTATTGCTATCTTTATATTGTACTTCAGATAGTAGTGTAAAATTATTTATTCCGTCATTAAAAATTTATAATATTCGAATGTATAATTCGAAAATATACTTAATCTGATTTCGCAACTTTAAAGTCCCATAACTCAGAAACGAGATATCCTATGAAAATTTTTTTTCATGTCACATTATTATTCTCACGTCATCTACTCATTCCCGAATCAAGAAAACTAAAAGTTTTTTTAGTAAAATGTTTTTATTTGCGTTAAAGTAATTTTTATCTACATCAATGCACTTTTATAACTGAAGTTCCCACTTAATTTCAAAGCTTGAAGTTAGCCATTTTTTGGAATGCTCTCTGATTTCGCAACTCTAAAGCCCTATAACTCAGAAACGAAGGATCATATGACATTTTTTTTATATCACAGCATTATTTTCACGTCATCAACTTACTCCCGAATTTTTTAAATCCAGTCCCGGAACACTCTGTATTTGTCAAAGGGGTTGCTAGTATTCTAATAAAAGTAATAATTCACTTTAAATGCTATTATCTTTTTAATATGGAGGTCTGTTATACAGAATATCATTGTTAATTTTATTTATGTTAATTGTAATTTTTATTTAAATTAATCTATTTTTTCAGGGCATGTTCAATCCGGATGAAGTATTGTAAATATTATTTAGAAGAGTTGTACTATATTGATAGGAACAGTTTAAAATGCTGCAGAAAGCAAAATAGATTTGTTAGTTATTACTAAGTGTATTTACATATGATTCCAAAAATTGTCTATTGTATAAAATAAATGAGAAAATATGTTAAGAGTTTCTTTTACCTATGAATTTTATAAATACTGACATTCCAATGGCAAAAGAAACTTCCATGAAATTTGAACAGAATTTCATAGTTTTCACTTTATATATATACATCTTATTGTAATTATCGCCAAATATATCTAAGTTGTAACCATTCAATAATTTATAAGCACCTAAAAAGATTATTTTGTTTTCGATTTGGTTCTTTTGTAAATGTTAAATCTTACATCTGACAAATATAAAATCAACAAACCTAATTTTTTTCTTTGTTCTTAAACACTGTTATTTTTCTCCTGCTGCTTCGAAAAAAATAGATTTTTAAAATTAACTGTTACTGCTTCAATCTAGTCAAAGTGGATAATAAGCATGTTACAACTTGGCAACACTGAAAAAGATTGACAAGTATACTGTCAATGCGTGCATGTCTTAAATATTTCTGACAGATTATTGTGTATTACTCAAGAGTACACATAAATTGTATGCAGAAAGTTTAAAGTAATTATTGCTTAAATGTGATATGGGATTATTTATATGCCGTAAAACCCTCTTAATTTCTAACTGGCACAAATATAAATATTTTGTGTGAGGTGTGTTACATTAAGAGTATATAAAAATGACTGCACCAATGGCCAATGGGTTCACTTATGATAGAATCTCAATATTTGGAGTAAGTATATTTTTTTACCATACCTTAGTAAATAGAAAATTAAATTTAGAACTAGTATCCAAAGTATAACGAGAAGTAACTATATACTGAAAATGTCAAATAAATCTGACAGTTTTACTATGTAGTAGCTAAGTTACCTGAGGTATGTAAATTCGGTTACAACGAGTTCCACTAATATATGGAGTTTTATATTAATATAACAGTGGAGTTATACTATTGTATGCTAAGAAGTAGATTACAGATTTAGATCTGTGTTGAAAGATACAGTGTATCCAAAAACTAATTTGTAGTAGATCTTAAAACTGTGTAGGTTCAAATTCTGATATGTTCTTTTAATGTAATTAACAGTATAAGAAGTTTTCACCGATTCTACGTATAGTTGTTCAATTGATTTTCTTTCGTATTACCTAACCTCAATGTAGCTTTGACTTGTGTTAATGAAAATGAGAGTATATTTAATTCATATAACTACGATATACACTAGTAATAATTATATAGAAGTAATTAGTGAGTAAATGTAACAAATATGTTTTGTATGTTTTGTTTTGTGATAGGCGATTACTCTTTATTAAATTAGCGGTGTTGTCAGCTCTAAAAAAATAATTTATTATTTTAATCTATTTTATATCTAAGTAGAAAAATTTTTTCTTTATGAAATCAAAAGCAAATCTAATTAAATATAAAATTGTAATCTTATATTTCAATGCAAATAAATCTTGACAAATTTGTTCAATATCATTTTTTTTCTCAAAACTTTCTATTCATCTATGATAGTTTATCAGA
Organism: Diorhabda elongata; assembly: GCA_026230145.1. Classification (NCBI taxonomy): domain Eukaryota; kingdom Metazoa; phylum Arthropoda; class Insecta; order Coleoptera; family Chrysomelidae; genus Diorhabda; species Diorhabda elongata. The sequence goes on from CM047928.1 coordinate 6,671,685, forward strand.
AATAAAAATCTCACTATTACCATTGAAAAATAATATTTTAATATAACTTCCCTAATTACCCTAAAGTTTGACGTGGAATTTAAGCGAATAAAAAAATATAATTTCTTAGGAATGTCGGAATCGGATCAAATCAATGTGGGATATTCTATTTGGAGATGAGCCTAAGCAGTGGATAAGCTTTAAGCCAACTTTAGGTGCTTATGTTTATCCTTGTTACGCCTGCCAAACTTTGTGAGTATATATAATAATGATTTTCTATAAGAATGAGTAATATTAATTCTTATGCATTTGAAACCAACCTTTAATGATGTTATTTTGAAAAAAAAATTTACTTGCCTGTAAAATTAATCAAGAAAATTGTAGGGATAGTAAAGACAATAATGAGCTATGTTGTTATATTGATTGTACTTAGAATATGAATATATATGAATTGTAAACTTGAGTGTGTTTTTATAGAAAGATGGCTTTTCTAGAGTTATTTTAATATCAAGAAAATAGTAATAGATATACTGCGTTGTCACAAAACATTAGAAAATGCTCTAAAATTTATTTCATATAGATGTGTTATAGAATTTTCAAATTAGACTCTTTAATAATTTTTATAATTCCTTTATATTTTTTTAAGAAGCATTCAAAGTATTATATACTTCAAATGTAAACCTATTAGTTATGTTCTGGGGTCTTCAAAGTAGGAACCTTTAGAAGTAATCTGTTTAGATTTCTTATAATATCTTAAAACTTGGACCCTAAGTAGTTTTCTTAGATTTCTTGTAAAGTTTTTAAAAGTAGAAATCTTTAGAAGTAATTTGCTAAGATTTCTTCTTAAGTTTATAGCCTATTTAGACTTTCATATTTCATATAGATTTGTTATATGGATTTCAAATTAGAACTTCTCATAATTGTTACAATTCTCTTTGTGAGAAGTCCTCAAAGTAGTATATATGTCAGACGTAATCCAATTAGATATGTTCTGGGGACTTCAAAGTAGGAACCTTTACAAGTAATTTGCTTAGATTTCTTATAATATCTTGAAAGTTGAATCCTTTGCTTATATTTATTGTAAAGTTTTTGAAAGTATGAACCTCTAGAAGTAATCTGCTAGGATGTTTCGTTAAGTTTATAGAAGTGGCTTGTTTAGACTTATTGTAATATCTTAATAGTTCAACTCTATAAGTTATCTGCTTAGATTTTTTGTTTTTTGTCTTGTAAGTTTAATTCTCTACAAGTAATCTGCTTATATATTTTTTAGGTTTCTAGAAGAAGATCGCTTAGACTTTTTGTAATATCTTTTAAAGTTGAACCCTTTACAAGTAGTTTGCAAAGTAGAATCCTTTAGAAAGTGATATGCTTTTATTTTTTGTTAGGTTTATAGAAGTATCTGGCTTAGAGTTCTTGTAATGGCTCAAAAGTTGAACTCCTTCCAAGTAATTTTCTGAGATTTCTTGTGAAGTTTTTCAAAGTAATATCCCCTAGAAGTAATTTGCTTAGATGTTTTGTCAAGTTTATAAAAGTAGTTCAACAAAACTACTATTCTCAGTTTCGAAAGCACAGCTGTACTAATTCAGTTTTGAATAATAAATTTTCGAAAAATTATCTAGAGTTCTGGCTGAAAGTAACCGATCTGATTAAATTGGATTACTATTTCCCAATCAATTTTATTATGGAAATTCGTTACTCAACAATTATCTAGGTTGCTTCCAACGTCATCTATTTATTTGAATGTATATTTATGTTTTCAGGTGATATACAGGGTAATTCTAATTTATGAAACATAATTTCAGTTGATTGCTTGGATAACATTTTAATGGGTCATTTCTACAACAAACGTTCCTCATCACTTTACCCCACCAAAAAATAACAACCACCGGTATGTTTTCAAAATTACTGTTACATTATAAGGGTGTGCCATTGACAATCCTCACCTTATTTATTGCCAATATTTTTCTAGATTTAGTTTTATAAAGTCAAAATATTACTTTCAGAATTGTTCTTCTGAAGACGTTTCTTAATCATGAAGCTTTTTTCCAGAACCAATACACCTATTCAGAAAAAAATACCTAAATCATTATTTTTATTCTTCATTAAATAGTGAGCCACATATTGAGAGAAGAAAAAACTAAATATGTGGATAGGTATTTCCGAATTGATTGGTTCTAGAAAACAAAACTAAATGTTAAAAAAATTTTTTATGAATAAGTTGAGGGTTGTTAATGTCATCCTCTTATATTGTTACAGGAATGTTGAAAAAATATCGGTGGTTAGGCCATTGCGATCGCACGTAATATACAAAATTTTGAGTTTCTATTTTTATTTAAGTATGGAAAAAGTAGGGTTGATATCTCAGAAGAGGGTTTGTCGAATACATTTTTTTATAGGAAAGACCTATCTTAATTTTATATGAGAAATCAACTTCTGAATTTGGTCGTATGAAATTAGAAACAATCTGTATAAATTTTAATGTTCTGTGGCATAGATATTACAAAATATACTTGCTTACAAAAATCAGACTGGCTTAGAAATAATGAATTAAGATCTGTGTACCTCAAACGTTAATAATACTAAGACAAAAATGGTTTCTTTTTATTTTATTGTCACAAAGCATAAACTAAACATAAAACATTTTTCCTTACTATATGTACAAGTACTTTCCCAAGTATCGAATTAGTTCCATAAATGTTATATTAGTATATGTCATAAAAGACATAATAGATTATATATTCCACTAAATCGAAAAATACCCAAAAACAAAAGTAATATTATTATTACCAAGTACCTTGTAATGTTTATTACGCTGTTTATATAGGACAGAAATCTTAGTGGTTAAAAAATAGAATGTAAGGTTCACAATACGATAAAAAAAATAAAACAGCATTAACCAACCATCAAATATCAAAGAAACATACATTCAATTATGAATATACAAGGAAAAAAGAATTTTTAGAAATGATTGCTATACATAGGAACGAGAAAGCTATCAGTTATAAAAAGACCTGAACAATTTAATTATTTATTTTTGAAATGTAACAACTAAGGAAAAATTTTTCTGATTAAAGCAGATTTTTATATTGATTTTATTTTTGTTTTGATAATCATGCTGTAGGTGATCTATTGAATAATATAATTACGCAAATTTTTTTATGTAAACAGATACCGATAAATTGACATTCTGAGCATCTCCGTGTTTATGAACCACGCCTGGTGATTAGGTCTTGCAAAACTGCTCTAGCCGGGATTATGTTGGACAGCTCGGAAGAGCATCTGCCGTGGTAGTATTGATAAAACAAAGTAGAGCATCCTCCGAGTAAGATTGGAAGCAGAGCTCCAAATGTGCGAGCAATATTCCAAAGATGGACAAATCTGGGCCTTATAGAGGATTAGAAGCTGTTGCGGAGTATACCGCTTTTTGGTCTTAAAGAGGGCTCCAAGTTTTTGTGAAGCTATATCAGCTAATTCGGGCATGTGACTATGCCAAGACATATTAAACTTAATTAGATTGCTTCCACCCCACTCGGGGTGCTATCGTCGGTAAAGCTATATATCGGTTTTGTAGTTTTGTCGAGTAGATCGTTGGTGTACAGGAGAACAAGAGTGGATGACAAAATGAGAAGAACACAAGCTTTGACCTCAAACTTTCTGAGGCGTATCCATCCATAGCGACCTGAGAAAGAACATTCTTTCATTAACGCCAGAAAAATCGACAAGGATTGTAGCGACAGAGAGGCGTGGCGGACACGAGAGAACCGTCCACACTCTCATACTCGCATTCCCTCGTATAGCCTCATGGAGACTCTGGATCGGGCTTTAAAATAAACGCTCAACATTAATAGGTGATTAAAAGATTTGATAGTTCTTGAAGATATTTGTATATAGTAAAAAAATCTTGAGAAATTTTCAATTTCTAGTCACATCACGATTTCAGCACAAAGCGGGAGGAACTTAATTATTTAGATAAGGCGCCGATAGTAATTCCCATTTCAAGGAATTGTCCTCGACAATCCCTAAGAATTTTACAAATTCAACGACGTCAATGGTGGTGTTATTTAAAAAATGGCAGCAATATATTTTTATATGATAAAATTTAATTTTAAAAACGTTGAAACACAGAAGATTTGAATCGCACCATGATTTAAGGGTGATTAGGTCACTAGATATGATCTTATGAAGTGCCCTGATATCAGAGTTGCTTCAAAAGAAACTAGTGTCGTCTGCAAAACGACATATTTTACCACTGATGTCGAGCTAGGCGATGACGTTTATAAGCAGAAGAAACAAAATAGGGCCGGGCCTAGTACTGAGTCTTGGGGCACTTCACATTATATTGGCTTGCAAGAAGACATCGTTGTATCAATCCTTAGAAGCTGATTTCCCCTTGTTAATTTAAATATTATGTTCAACACAATCGAAAGCCTTAGAAATTCACAAAATGTTGTTGCAGTAGAGTGATGGCTGTTTAGGCTGGAGTAGACATTATTTAGGAGCGAGAATAAAGCATCATTTTTGCATTTATTACTTAAAAACCCAAATTGATGGGTATTAAGTATTTTATATTTAAACAGAAATGATAAACGCCTTTTTTGACCAATGATCCTATGATCTTAGATAACGTGGGAAGGAAAGCAATTGGGCTAAAACTCGATGGTTGATTTTTATCTCTTTATGCAATTTGGGAAAAGTGCCATTTTGAAATGAAATGTTAATTAAAGTGGTAAAGTTATTTAATGTGCAATCGGGCAGTCTCGAAAACATTTTTAATGTAAGTGCATCAGTTTAAGATGAGTATTTAATTTCGATGTCATTAATTGTACTGCGGAGCTCTGCAAAAAATACGGGCATAAAGAAGAAACTGTGTAAATTAGCATTGGGATTGGGAGATATGAAAGCGGATCATGAGAAGGAGTTATAGAATTTGATAAATTTTTTACTACAGTCACAAAGTAATTATTGTGGTTATCGATGATAAAGCCTTATTTCTTAGATCATTCACAATGGACCATGTTTCTATACAAACATTACGAGAATTGGCGAGTCTCCTATTGTAATAAAAATATTTGGCAGCTTTTATTGTCTTATGATGAATTTTTCTGTAATTTTTGAAGAAGACACTATCCGAGATTTTCATTAGGTGAGATGAATGCAATAGATGAACGACAAATTTTGGAGCGAAAGAGAAACTTTTTACTTTAAATTTCAGAAAAATCCAACTTGAACTTGAATTTCTTATGTTTTATAAATAACTTTGTGTTGCAATATTAATGTTGAATTTTTTTTTTTAGGTTTTCATCGTTTTCATCATTACAAGATCATGTCCATAGAAGAATTATTATACTAAGATATAAATGCTCCCGATGTTCAGGTAGAATATTGCGGTTCTACAATAGATGTACTCTATTATTACATACCCGTCATCATTATACTCTCAAAGAGGGTCAGATCAATTTGGCTGATCTAGATACTTCTACTTTGCCTATAGATTTAGCAGGCTTTTTACCAGTTCCTAACATTCCGTTAATTTACGAAAATGATGAGGAAGAAGACGTTCCCGATAATATCTACGTAAACGTGCAGTTTTATTGGCCCGGTGAAGATCAAAAAGGCAAAGCGGTTGTTGTTTTAAGCCCTAGCGATTTTATATTCAGAGATCCGAACCAACCCTTATGTCTTAAACAAGTTTGCAACAATATACCGAAATGTCGGTTTATCACTTTATACGATCAAAAAAGATTGACGGAAAGAGCTTTATTGACAAAACCAAACGAACCAGAACTTGATACAAATGTTAAAATCGAATTATTCGATTACGCAGATCGATTTACTATGCCGATTATATCTAAAGTTGAATCTTTACACGAAAAATCTTACAACGTACCACGATGCTTGGAATGTAAATCTGCCGTAAGTGCTACCATGTTGGAACATTACAAGGGTAGTAATAAACCCAACGATTTAAATTTAACGTGTTCGATTTGTAAGTTCGTCGCCCCAACAAAATGTTCTTTCAAAGCGCACGAAAGGATACATAAGAATGAAGCTCCTCATGTTTGCCCCGATTGCGGTAAAGATTTCGAAACTTCCGAATTATTACACCAACATATGGAAGAAGTTTGTTTCCATTTAGCGAAACACGTAAAATATCGTTGTCCCGGCAAGAGATGTAGTAAATTATTCGCTTCGTTGGCCAATTTTTCCTCGCATTTTTCCCAACAGCATTTCAAATGCGTTTATACTTGTTCGGTATGTAAGTGTACTTCGTACTCGGTATCCGAACTACAAAAACATATCGAATTTCACGATGGCGATTGTACGTTTTCAAAAGTTTACCAATGCGGCGTTTGTACGGACTTCGGAACAATTGGCGATAACGAATTCGATAAACATATCGAGACACATTCGAAAGTTGATAATATAATGTACGTTTATTTATGCAAATATTGTCGTAATACTTTTCGATCGACTTTTACATTCGCAACTCACCTTTTAAAATGTACGAGTAAAATGATATCGGACACTAAATTACGTTTAAAAAATAAACCCAAAGTGTTGATAACGAAAAAATATTTTTGTATTTTATGCAACGATCAAATACCGTTGGAAAAAAAAGTGTCCCATATGAGATTATGTAAATATGCCCGTCCGGTTGTTTACGTTAACAAATTAGACATTAGTGATATATCGAACAATATTCATTTGAATATATCTCAGGAGAATAGTAGATCGAGCGAATCTCCTAAATCTGAAGAAAATTGTAAAAAGAAAAGGAAACGATATCTCACTGATATCAGTAGACGAAGGAAACCTGAAAAAGTACAACAACCGGATTTGATAGCGGAAAAACCAATCGAATTCGACGGCACATATTATTGTAAATTATGTGATTATCAGTCTAGAGAACGAAATGAATTTCACGATCACATTCGGATTCACAGAAATATTTCAACGGCGTATCAGTGTATGGAATGCGGCGAATGTTTTGTGGTTAAACCGTCTCTTTATAAACATTTACTACATTTCCACAATATCCATAATTATGAGTCTTATTTGAAAGATAACGATTGTTTCGATGTTGAGGCTGTGAAAGAATTGGAAAATGTGATGCGATTAGCACCTGGTGAATCGAAAGGACCCGTCAAAGACAATCAATGTAGAGTGTGTTTAGATGAATTTGACGATTCGGTTGCGTTAAATAAACATTTCAGAACACATGGAATGGCGTTTTTACTAAAGAATTCAAAATAATTCTATTGAACTATATTTTATAAAATTATTAAAATAAAAATATTCGTTTGATATTACGGTGTGTTTTTATATAAAAATATATTTACCGTAACAATAATAGATGTGTGAATAAAAATTACCTGCAAACGATCATTTGAAATATAAAATCCGATACGGAGATTTTGTTGTATTCCATACTCCCAACTGTGGCTTTTTTACCCTCAATTTGCTTACGAGCGATACATACATAAATTCAAGTTTACGTTTTGCTAATCACTCCCAAAACATGCTCACAATCGCTAGTTTTCATGTTTCAATCAATAGCAGGAGTTACAATAAAACCTCTAGTAAGCAGTCCCAAGACTTACGCTCACAAACTACGGTTTTTTACGTTCCACTTGTTTGTGAGCTTTGATATAAACTGCGTTCCACTCACAAGATTTTCACCTATTTGCAAACGTAATAAGCAAATTGTAGGGTGATTTCAAATAAACACTAATGGCCATAACTATTTTTAACGTACCACTTGATTGAGAGCGTTACAACCGTAAAGTTAAGGACAAGTTCCACTAGGCGCGCCCGAGACACGTCCATAATCAAGGCTCCTCTTACAAGACTCACGCTTACAACCGCGGATTTTTGCGTTCTATATTCTTACGGGTAATTTCCAACTAGAAACTCAAGATTGCATCCCCTTAGTACTGCCAAACTTACATTCAGAACTGCGGATTTTCACGTTTTCACTCACTTGCAAACGTTACAATCAAACTCGAGATTAGGTTTCAATGAGCAAATTCAAGACTCACGCTCATAATCGAATTTTTTTCATGTTTGTGCGAATTTTATAATTATTAACTCAATGGTGCGTTCCACTCACAAAAATCACGTCCACTAACGCCATTTTTTACATTCCATTTAATTGCGTACGTTACACTTGAAACTCAACGGTGCATTACACTTCAAAAACTCACAAACAAGGATTTTTACGTGCCATTTGCTTAAGAATGTTAATCTATAAACTTAATGGCGCGTTCCAATTATAACAATCACGCTCAAAAGTGTGTCTTCTCACTTTCACTTGATAGCATTATACTTATAAACACAAGACTCACGATCACAAACGCGTTTTTTTTACTTTCCACTTGTTATCATTATAATCATTAACTCAAGAATGTTCCTCTCACAACTTCGGATTTTCACATTTCACTTGCAAGCGTAACTTGGGACGCTCTTTTGTCGCTACTTGACGGTATATAATCTTTGCTTGACGATTTGACGCAAAAGCTCAGGTAACTGATTGCCTCAGGCGCCAGCTTTTTATTGTGGTAAGTTTCACTTGCTCCGGGTAAGTCAGTATGGTGATGACGAATACGGTGAAGCTAGTTGAACAGATTTTACTTGCCTTCCTAGATTGATAACCTGGGTATTTGGTGTTAGTATTACTTAACGAAGCTTTTGAAGTCGTATAAGATAGTGAAACTACGGTTAAACACAATTTTCTTCATTTTAAAATAAAATAAGAATAAACTATACATGAAAATACACCAAGAAAAATAAAGCTTTATCATTCATAAGTTTTCATAACAGTTTTTCTTGTTGTTTCCCGCCATGTCTTTTGCCAAATATCTCTACACATACCATTTAAAATGTGTTTTCAAGTGCTAACTTGCTAATATTTCAATAAAAAAAATTATTTAATATTCCCTCTAATTTCAGTGTTTCATAATTTATTAAATTACAAATACTAGAAATTCTATTACAACGTCAACGAATCAATTCGAACATTGTGTTAGATGATCCTTGAATATGTAAAAAAATCGTTAATGATACACGGTAAAAAAGCTTGACGCTCTTTTCATTCGACGTTGCATTTATTTCAAATCGCGTTTTAGTATAATTCCATGTAACCGCATTCGACATTCGACTCTAGCGTCAGCATGAAATTATTAAATTATCATTATAATGAATGATAATAATATTGATCGTTTTATTATAATGATATTTTCACTTTTAGTAAAGTAACTCGTAAATAATAATGGTTTATTTCTTTATTCCATTACTGAAAATAATAGTGACTAACTTTGAGTGAGTAAATACAGGTATGATCAAAAATTATGTTTCTGAAAACAATTTGAAAAAATGGCATATAATTTGGGTACTTTTGGCTCTAGAAAATCGAAAAATCATCCGATTTCGATGATTTTTTTTAAATCTTCGTTCTTAAGGCGGATTTACGAAAAAAATTATGGGAATAAAAAAATGAAAACTTATATTGGTTTCAGGGCTTTAAGTGTTCATAAAAATGCAATCATTCACGTATAATTGTTGATAACTTTTTTCGAAATAATTAAATGAAGTTGTTATATTTCTTAAAAAACCTTCACAATAAAACGGACAAATTTGCACACACAGACAAAGTTGCATGATGCTAAATCTGAGTAATAAGAATACGGGTATGTTGCAAGACTTTTAGCGGCCAAAAACTCGCGAGTCAAAGAAATGAAAAAAATGGGCATATTACTTCGTATATCGTTTCGCAAACGACCCATCTTGTAAAAAATGAAGTTTACTATTGTTTCTCATGGAACAAATGAACATATATTTTTAAGGTCGAAGGAAGTCCTGACCGTTTCTCGTCCGACTCATCCCCACTTTTAAATGGTTCATATAACTTGTAAACAATAATCAAATTTTAGTTGGGAGAAAAGTTTTATTGACATAGTCGCCCAGAACATCATTACACCCTATTTTTGGTTCCATTATGACATATGTATAGAAGTAGGAGGGTTGTCTGATATGCTTTCATATTCGTTAAATATTTTTTAAAGGCAATATGCCTAACCAATTGAAAGAGGAGCTAGACACTGTGTACCAAGATTCTGCAACATCGTTTATGACCGTAATTCCAACGTGGTCTATCAGCTTGACTCACAACGGCCATAAACTGCGACAACCAACGATATTATGAAAAAAGTTGGTAAAAATGGTACTGGACTTTTGTCGGATTGAGCTTAGAGAGATAGAAGAGGCTATCTTAATATCATTGCATTTGCCATTTATTGACTGAAGAATTCCACGTGTTAGGTGCCAGTACTTTTGACGGAAAAGAATTTTATCAAAAAATTCTGGAATAATTACTGTAATTTACGTTCTTGGACGTTCAGGATAATATTTAGGTGACTGTTCTTCGGTTTCTTCAATTTTTTCCCACGTAATACGTTCACCAAATTTTTGATCATACTTTGTATAGTGGTAATGAAATGATAATCTTGACAATAATCAGTACATGTAGGTAATACAAAAGAAATTGATAAATAATTATTCAAACATTCTATTTGTTTACATATTGTTTGAGGTACTGACGTAGGAATGATGGGGTTTGAATAAGAGGTCAGTAGTGTAATTTCATTAACAATTAAAATTGTCACTTACCTATTAAAGAATTAATAATACCCTTTCACCCATTGAATTTATATTTCTGTACCTTTCACTCCTCATTTGTATTTTTCTCATAACAAAAAATGAATAATAGATTAAATTTTCTTAGGAATGTGGTTCAAAAATTGTAACATTACGGGACTTGATGCGAAAAATTCGGAAGTAGATGACTTGAAAATAATGCTGTGACATAAAAAATTTCTCATACATCCCCTCGTTTCTGAGTTATAAATCTCTAAATTTTACGAAGAGAACTTGTACAATCTATAGATATCAAAAATGAATGTTTCAATCGGTTTTTTAACAAAAAGGCACCTCTTTGTTTAACTCGATAAAATCTATGGTATAAGAGATATGTAGATTTTTGATCGTTGTACATGCCAAGAAAACCGTTCGCCATAAAGAGACATTCTGATGAAAATTATCTGAAATTATTGTTGTAAGTACTTGCAATGTTTACTAATAAAGATAGTTTCACACGAGACGATTTTATTAATTTCCATAATTCACATTTGTGAGCAGATGAAAATCCTAACGGTACAATTAAAAAAACAAATCAACTTCGATTTTGTGTTAATGTGTGGGCAGAATAGTTACCGACACTTAGAATTTTTCCAAAACGATTTCCCATCCATGTTATGTGATATTCCTCTGATGGAGCTCCTCTCCACTTTCTAAATGATGTAAAAAAAATTGTGTGTGTCAACTCCGACGCACGACTGGAGTTTACTCCTTAAGTTCGATATTCTAACCAGACGCAAAAAGAGTTTATTTAACTTAAAAAAGATTGATACTGTATAAAAGGGTAAATTTGTTAATTAATGAAAATAATATACATATATAAATATATATTTATTCAATTTATTCATTTCATATACATTTATTATAACTAATCGACGAAATATTAAACTTTTTACAATAGTCAATAATCTCGATAATTCATATTGGGTTGATTATCTAATTTTATGTGTTGTTTTCAAATATATATTTATATGAACTACATCGATAATTATCAAAATATTTAATAAATACAAATTGCACATGCTCATACATATAATACATGAATTATAACGTACTTTGCAACCACGTGTTTGTTAGATGTTCTGGCAATATCATCTACACCTCTTTCTGCCATAGTTATTTGAAAATACTTTCAGTTCACTTTAGCGGAACACAATGATAAAAATTAAAACTTCACAATAACAATATTAATTATTGATATTTATAATAAAAACAGCAATATAAGTATGTCGACACTGACAAATTAGAAAGATGCGCATCATAGGGTGCGCACCAAAAACGTAACGAGGTCATTCATCGATAGATTTTACTCCTCACATTTTTCTCATACCGGGCCCCTTATATATGCAAATCGATTCTTAAGGAGTAAACTCCAATATTCATTCTAATTACATTTTTCCTAATAGGTGGATCGGTAGGGGAGGTCCATCTTCCCTGAATTAAATACAATGGATTCATTTTTTTGGGGATACCTTAAAAGCTTGGTATAGTAGTAACCAACTAAATATTTTTACATATAAATTTTTTCCTTATATAAGTAACACGATTGTGTTTTTATATATCTTGTATTTGAGTGTTTTCATTAAATAATTACAATGTAAGATGTCTCTTTATGGCATATACAACGATCTGAAAATCTAAATAACCATATATTTTATCGAGTTAAACAGAGAGTGCATTTTTGTTGAAAAATCAACTGAAACATTCATTTTTGTTGTCTTGAAATGTGTAGGTTGTCCCTATCAAAGTTACGGATTGTTAACCATTGGGCATCAGTCGCCCCTAGCTAGGTAGTAGTGTGGGATTATTTATTACGACAAATACACTACATGGGCATATGTAATCATACATTAAAAAATCATTTTCATTTTCGAATGTATAATTTAGAAAATATACTTAAACTAGCGGATCTGGCAAACGTTGTTCTGCCATATAAATTACGAGGATGTATCGATCTCTAGTTAGCCTAGACCAGTTCCATGCATAAACAAAATATTGCGTTACCATAGCAACGAACAATAAATTATTAGAAGTGTAAGTGTAAAGTATGACGTCAAAAAAGTAAACCAGCGTTACGTAATACATTAAAAGAAAAAAGATGTCCACCGAAATTGTGATAATAGAAAAATTCTAGTATCTAGCCATCATCAAAAATTGGACTGCTAGCCTCAAAAGAGGCCAGTTTATGTGTCAGTCCCCGAAAATATCGATGCAGTTCATGACAAGATTTTATCAGACCGTCGAATTGAGCTACAACGGATATCTGAAGCATTGAATATTTCATACGAACGCGTTCGTCATATAGTTCACGTCAATTTGGATATGAGAAAAATTGCTGCAAAATGGATCCCCAAATGTTTGAATGTTGACCAAAAGCGTTCGATCTGTGCTCGATTTGAAAACTATGTAGACTTCTTAAGCCGAATTGTTACTATGGATGAGACTTGGGTACATTTGTACCAAAATTTACCTCTTTTGAAGCTCGCAGGCCAATTTTTCACGATCGCATACGAAGGACATTGATCACCAAGGGCATTAAGCATATCTTTGTATATCTGCTTACCTCTTAACCCTTTTAAATACAGATACTTGATGATGGCTCGATACTTCAATTTTTCGATTTTCACAATTTCGCTTTGGTTTACTTTACACTGACACTTCTAATAAGTTATTGTTCGTTGCTATGGTAACGCAATTAATTGTGTGAGAATATGCCAATAACCACTTTGAAATCCTGATATTCAACATCAGGCTCATACTGGAATGCTAGTCGAAGAAATAAATCTGATTTAAATGCTCGAAGAACTTGTTGGCATTGTTAGTCAATTCCTCTACATCTGTTTACTATGAATACGCGCGTTTCTCTTCGTTCTAATTGTCTTTGCTGATCTCGCTCATCTCGTACCTCTTGCGATTGTGATTCGCGTAATTATGCCGTATTCACACGCACATCTGCATTGTTTTGTTGGATTTGTTTGCCTTATCTTAGAGCTCTTATATGAATGAGATTTGATGGTTCGAGGACTCAAATCGGTCTCTTTACGTCTTGCTGGCATTGCTGACTGTACCTAAATAAATCAAGTTAAAATACTTATTTGTGAAAAATACAGAATATTGTATTCGTTTACTTATTATTTGATTTACCTTTCCCAATCATAGAACACGTACCTATATTTATTAAACACGCACACGTTTCTGATTTGATTTAAAACTATTTGCAAAAAATGTTAAGGACAATATGTACAGGTACGATAATGGCCTTTGCCAGCGGGAGCTCACAACACGTATTTATTTACACGAGAGTAAAAACTATCTAAGTTAAAATCGTTATGGAAAAATAAATGTTGTCCGATTTCGAGACCCAACCGATATGCACAAAAAATTTCATGAGAATCAAGCCGCTTCGAAGGAGTTTAACTACAAACATGAGAATTTTATATATTAGATATAAGCTCTGATTCCCCAAATTTGAATGCCTATAAGTCAGAAACCTCAACAAACTTTCATTCAGGGTCCATCTATGGCAAGCTACATCCCTGGATTTCATGTGTATAAGCTGCTTAAGATTTAATGACCCAATCAATAAAATAAGCATCCAGTGAATAAACAAAAAACTTACATTTCTGTATAAATAATTCAACAAAATTAGACTATAATGCGTACGTTATACGTTAATAACTGCGCGGTTGACCCGTAACACAAATTAAAAAACAAAATGAGTTTTTCTGTTCCCTGTTCAAATTTAAAAAAAGAAAAACCTAAGCAAGTTGCGTAAGAAAAGAGTATAACAAAAACTTTTAGTATCTATATTTAATACAATCATTTGAAATATGCGATTATTAACTCAAGGTATAATATTGAATTACGAACTTATAACGGCAGCGTGGCCGAGCGGTCTAAGGCGCTGGTTTTAGGCACCAGTCCGAAAGGGCGTGGGTTCGAATCCCACCGCTGTCAACTTTTTTATATTTTATTATATACAAATTTTTATATAATAGCATTGATGATATATTCCTATCTATGTACTATTTTACGCATTTCGATGTGAATTTGTAAGGCTTCGTATAGACATGTGCAACATGTAATGCCACCTATATGTCGAATATCAAAATAAATGCCATAAAGTTTGAGTTTTGGATTTGTAGAGGTTAATATTCATTCTTACTAATATTGAGAGAGAAAGGTGAAATAAATGAAAGTCTATGTTATAGAGGTGATAAACATATTCTTATATATTAAAAAAATTGATCATTTCCATTCCGAGTCCGTTCAGGCGTTCTACCCAACCGATTTGCTTAATTTTTTTTTCAATGAAAGGTATTAATGCACAGATCAGCCATCAACCATCGGATTTCATCTAATTTTCACCATTCTCAAGTTATACTCAAATGCGATTTCCCCCTGTACATTACTTATGGGAGTTTTGCACATACACACGTTCTATCCTCAATTTCTCAGGTTCTATTCAAGATAGAGACTTCGGTTTAAAAACACTCGCTGAAACACCTTCTTTCTTTTGAGTTTTTGAACACTTAAATCGGTTGAGTTGGAGAGGAGCTAGGCGCGGACATTCAATGTGGAGTTATGGATTTTTGTAGGTTTTTGGCAATTTTTCTACATTCAAAGATCTATATATCAGGTTCTAATATAGCTACAGAGTTCTTTTTGGTTTAAAAACACTCGCTGAAACACCTTCTTTCTTTTGAGTTTTTGAACACTTAAATCGGTTGAATTGGAGAGGAGCTAGGCGCGGACATTCAATGTAGAGTTATGGATTTTTGTAGGTTTTTGGCAATTTTCCTACATTCAAAGATCTATATATCAGGTTCTAATATAGCTACAGAGTTCGTTTTGGTTTAAAAACACTCGCCGAAACACCTTCTTTCTTTTGAGTTTTTGAACACTTAAATCGGTTTAGTTGGAGAGGAGCTAGGCGCGGACATTCAATGTGGAGTTATGGATTTTTGTAGGTTTTTGGCAATTTTTCTACATTCAAAGATCTATATATCAGGTTCTAATATAGCTACAGAGTTCGTTTTGGTTTAAAAACACTCGCTGAAACACATTCTTTCTTTTGAGTTTTTGAACACTTAAATCGGTTTAGTTGGAGAGGAGCTAGGCGCGGACATTCAATGTGGAGTTATGGATTTTTGTAGGTTTTTGGCAATTTTTCTACATTCAAAGATCTATATATCAGGTTCTAATATAGCTACAGAGTTCGTTTTGTTTTAAGAACACTCCCTGACACACCTTCTTTCTTTTGAGTTTTTGAACACTTAAATCGGTTTAGTTGGAGAGGAGCTAGGCGCGGACATTCAATGTGGAGTTATGGATTTTTGTAGGTTTTTGGCAATTTTCCTACATTCAAAGATCTATATCTCAGGTTCTAATATAGCTACAGAGTTCGTTTTGATTTAAAAACACTCGCTGAAACACCTTCTTTCTTTTGAGTTTTTGAACACTTAAATCGGTTTAGTTGGAGAGGAGCTAGGCGCGGACATTCAATGTGGAGTTATGGATTTTTGTAGGTTTTTGGCAATTTTTCTACATTCAAAGATCTATATATCAGGTTCTAATATAGCTACAGAGTTCGTTTTGGTTTAAAAACACTCGCTGAAACACCTTCTTTCTTTTGAGTTTTTGAACACTTAAATCGGTTTAGTTGGAGAGGAGCTAGGCGCGGACATTCAATGTGGAGTTATGGATTTTTGTAGGTTTTTGGCAATTTTTCTACATTCAAAGATCTATATATCAGGTTCTAATATAGCTACAGAGTTCGTTTTGGTTTAAAAACACTCGCTGAAACACCTTTTTTCTTTTGAGTTTTTGAACACTTAAATCGGTTTAGTTGGAGAGGAGCTAGGCGCGGACATTCAATGTGGAGTTATGGATTTTTGTAGGTTTTTGGCAATTTTTCTACATTCAAAGATCTATATCTCAGGTTCTAATATAGCTACAGAGTTCGTTTTGGTTTAAAAACACTCGCTGAAACACCTTCTTTCTTTTGAGTTTTTGAACACTTAAATCGGTTTAGTTGGAGAGGAGCTAGGCGCGGACATTCAATGTAGAGTTATGGATTTTTGTAGGTTTTTGGCAATTTTTCTACATTCAAAGATTTATATATCAGGTTCTAATATAGCTACAGAGTGCGTTTTGGTTTAAAAACACTCGCTGAAACACCTTCTTTCTTTTGAGTTTTTGAACACTTAAATCGGTTTAGTTGGAGAGGAGCTAGGCGCGGACATTCAATGTAGAGTTTGGATTTTTGTAGGTTTTTGGCAATTTTCCTACATTCAAAGATCTATATCTCAGGTTCTAATATAGCTACAGAGTTCATTATTTTCTATTATAATGATTTGTGATACTTATTTAATGGATTCGATGCGAGCGAAGCCGCGAATAAAAGTTAGTATTTATTTATTACATACTCAAAATAAAAAAATATAGGGTAAGAAACATTCTGCTCAAATTCTGCTATTGCTACCAATGTTGCCCTCTAGTGACCAGTATCTACAATTATGCCTATTCATGTTTCCATTAATACAAAAAGTTCGCAAAACATAACATTACTCAAAAAATTTGGAACGTTTCGATTGTATATCAAAATCGTCATCTGACAACAACAAATTTGTTATTGTAGCTGTTATAGCCACCTAAATGTATTATTTTAACTACGACGGAGATAACGCAAATGTGGCTATAACTCAGAAATTATAGCATTTAGGTATAGGAAACATAGATGAAAAATAATATTAGTATTCTTAAGGATTTCGAAAAGATAAAAATATACAGGGTTATCTATTAAAACAACAAAGTACATTATTTTTCCGGAAAAAGCAAAAAAACTACAATGTGAATACCACCATAATACCGGCCGTATCACAAAAATTCATAAAAATCGTACAAGCCGTTTCCGAGATAATTGATGTGTTCCATACATAAAGTTTAAACGGGAAGGAATGTCCCACTATTACAGGTTGTGCATGTTTGAGAATACGCAGAACCGAGCTGGAGCCTCGGAGGATAGAGAAATCGTTGTCATTCGGTCTTCTTTAGTCGAAACAGATTCCACTTGTAGAAACTGTCCATATAGAAGTGTTACGTATATGGTTTAGACTGAATAACAACTAAGTTTGCATTTCTTCTAAGAGTATGATCTGTGGAGTGCACATCGAACGATCTACCTCCTCGTGTTTTGTCTTCTACACTTTCACGGCTTTCCTTGAACATTCCATACCAAGAAAATCTTGTGCTCGGCTCATAGAATTATCACCGAACACTTTCAATAGGTTATCATAAGTTTCAATTACCGAATTGTCCAATTTCGTATAAAATTTTATCGCGACACGTTGCTCGAGATTTTGATTTTTGTTTTTTGTGAAGAGCACTATTAACACATGTATAAACACATAGCTAAGAGAGACCTAATGATCGCATGGAGCTTTATGAATAGAACATTATGTGGTATAAGCTTCGTTACCACAAGCGCAGCTGAATATTAGTTTCATTATCATTCATAATCATTATCATAATCAATTCAAGTAATTTACTGTTAAGTCACTGGTTCAATACTAAGATCCTTCGAATATCGCATTTGGTCTACCTCAACGCTGTTAACAATATTATAAAAATCCTATGAGGAACTTACGTCACACTTGAACAATATTTTATAAAAATTAAACGTGACATCTTCTCTAATTACCGTGTATTGTTAGTTATCAATTAATTTCTGTTTTGTATTACATTTTGACTCAATTTATATATAATTGTCGTTTTAAATTGCATTTTTTTACAATACACCAAACTTATGTACTTACACACCTTTTAAATGTTTAATAATATAAAATATTCACCTCCACAAATCCCTAATTGGCAATTTTTGCAGGATCGAAATACGATACGTGTTTATCGTCATAGTGTTAGGGGAGGGTGGGGCAAGTTGACGACCTTAAGGGAAATGACGTATAAATAATTGGTAAAATTATACTATTTATTTTAATTAGGGGAATTTAAAATTAACGTGTTAAGAATCAAACATATATTTCAAAAATTAAATCAAAATGCGCATATAAAATTGTAGAACATAACAAAAAAAAGTATAATTTCTTACTACTTGCCCCATAGTGGGGTAACATGACGAACATATAGGGGCAAGACAACTAATTATTACAGAAATCACAAATAAATTCAATTTCCCCATCAAATTGACTACATAACTCATGCCACCACTTTTTACATTTACTACACATTATCCAATCGTCAATAGGGGGATCTTTATATTGTTCCATACATCCAGGGCAGAAAATCTCAGACACTGGTACTACCGTTTTTGATGTTTTCGCACTATCCATAAAAACCGAACGCTTAACTTGTTTCTTTCCTCTAATATTTTTGACCAATTGTTGTCTGTAGTTTTCTTCGAGCTCCTCTTTATTTATTGTCGCCTTCTCACGACGTCTTTGGCTATGGTTGATTGGACGTTGGTAGACACCAATCCCACGACAGTTTGTTATATATGGGTTTTAATATACATAAGGGTTATGATAAAGTAATGTACAAAACTCATTAAACGTACAATGATTATTTAAAAAAATGTAAAAATACGTTAAAAGGTTTATGTTATTTCGCGTCCTTTGACATAAGTTAAAAAATAAAACGTCAAACTTGTCAAAGTTATAACGTCATCAATATTTGTTTAAATAGGAACTAGGTTTTTTACATTATTTAATAAATATTGTTTTTCTGTATAAATAAAAACTAATTTAAGAAGAGTTTAAATTATAAAAATACGGGAAAAATAAAAAAAAAATCGAAAAAACGTGTTCCGTTCACAATCTGAAAAATCATGACGCTGGTGGACGTGATTTGAAGAGTTTTCGTTCATCTGCGGAGTTACACGAGTCATTTCATACACTGAGCAATCTAACGAATTGTCAAAATCCATTTTAAAATGGCCGCCGAGGGATAAACAAATGTTTTTGCTAAAAGTTTCCGTGTGATTATTTGTTGAATTTTAGACTGTATTATTCCTAGTTTTATTGCGAAATGGCTTCTTAAATAAATGTTGAATTTGCTATCAAAATTGTTCTCATAACACTATAAAACAAAAAAATAATACAAAACAAAAAAACTACTATAGATAAGCGGTAAATATAAACTAAAACGCAAGTATATTGGAAATTTGTGGAAAATTAGTAGGATTCTGACTAAAGCTTTTTTCATCATCTTATGAAAAATGGTTAACCTAAAGCTTTAAGTTTAACCTTGTACCTTCCAGCTGCTACTGGATTATAACTTTGCAATCTTGAAGTATTCACTCATGTTTGATAAACTTACACGCAACAGTTAAAAATTAATGTTTAAAAAAACTGCCATAGTTTAAGTTCCAAATAAATACAAGTGCTCTAAGTTTTGTAAATTGCTTGAAAGCTCACTTGAAGACTGACAAAAAAACTGCATAAATAGTCAGTTTCAGCCGTATGAGTTCCACTAAAACAGATCTGAAAAGTATCTATGGAGTCCTCTTAACACCATAAAACAAAAAATCTTCAAAAAACAACCCTCACTATCGGAAAAATCAACAAAAGTTAGCACGAGCTCTTACCAAATCAATTGTTTACCCCACGGCCGTAATTTTGACGTAGATCGGCTGTTTTCTTGGATTGCCCAATGGGGTTTGCTTATCGAATCATTAGCAATAACAAAACACAACTATTTTGTCTATTATCATTTGAAATTTGGATATAACCTTACATTGATAAGTTTCGAGCTAAAAACATGTTTTATTGTTTGCCATTTGATTTCACTCATTTTCAACACAATTGTTTCGAAATTATATCTGGGTTTGTACGCATTCTTCGCTTCTTTTGCTTATACATATTTGGGTTTATATGCACTCAGTATGGATAATTAATTATGTACGAAGATTGTCTCAATTTCTTTAATGTTCTCTTCATGCTTAGCTATTATTTTTCTTTATAGGTGGTAAATTAGACACCGGGCGATGTTATAGGCATAATGGGCTTACTAACGCAATCCCACAATCCCTAAGCATTGCGTTAGTGATGATGATTTGTCTTCTGATTCCGACACCGACATTCCTACATCCTGTTGTTGTACCCGATACGGACGATGGATTTTAAGACGACGACGTACCTTTGGCGAATTTACACTCAAAATCATATAAAAACATCGTCGTGAAAAGCCTACCGTCTGAATGAACTGGTCAACTGAACATCTACCTCATTATGATCAGGATCGTGTATTTTCACTGAAGATGTTGAAGTTCCAGACGATATAAAACAGATAGATTCGTCAGACGATTTTTGACGAGTTGATAGCAATGATGTAGAACAATCCAATTTGATGTGGAAATTCAAGATTACTAAAGAAGAGTTAGAACAATTTATTGGTATAGTAATTTTTATGTCGTTCGTGAAACTACCGGTATTAAGACTTTGCTGGAATTTGGAAAGAGGACAGCCCCAAGTAAATGATGTAATAACGTGCAACAGATGGGAAACAATAAAGCGTTTCTTAAATGTCAACGATAACTCATAATTTAATCCATTTAGATCCAGAATACAGAATTGGACAGCGCCTTTTGATAGTTCCTAGTAAAGACTATTTGGTCTACCAAAGTATGACCCAGCAAAATCGGATAAGAGGGGACATAACAACCAAGTTCTGAGGGGGCATTCAGGTTTCAACTAGGACTTTGAGTTGTTTGCGGGCGAACAAAGCAACAAGGACCTTAGAGTTAGTGGCAATGTTTTGGCTCGTTTAATGCAGTCCGTACCAAAGCACAAGAATCACAAAGTACTTTTTGATAATTGGATACAACAGTCAAAAATTACAAGTATAACTAACTCAGTGTGGTCTTTTGCGTAAAAATGAGAATAGCTCCAGAAGAGGACTTACTCTTCGTCTCAGTGCGGACTGATAATATTGGACCATAGTGGCAGAAAAACCGACAAATTTGTCAAGTTTTTTTCATGAGAACCTATACTAAGTGTCGCAAATGAAAGCTAAGTATATTTATATTATACCGAAAAAAGAAATTGTTTTAGTTTCATTAATATAAAATTCTTTTCTACTCCAGATATAATAAGATTATGATATCACTTGAGATTTTTTTTTTGGATTCCATACGAACCTACATATGGTTTCTCGAAATAAAAACTTGACACATGTACTTTTTAAAAAAATCCGTAGTTTATTTTAAGGCTTTAATAAAACTATTCACTATGAAAAATATTTTTTTTATTTATATATTTAATATATCATGCAGTAAAGGACTAAATTGTCTAGTCTGTTAACATAGATCCGACTTTTTAAATGTCCCCATTGACAAAAATCAAGGTGAGTAAGATCAAGTCATCTAGGTGGCCACTATATTAATCCATGTCTTCCAGCCGTCCTTCAAACTGATTATCCCAATACCTGTGACCACATACTGGGATATAGTTTCTCCCTATTATTTGCATCCGGAAATGCCTCAATTAGTTTAGCAAGCACTGCAATACGAAGATGTTCCGCTGTTAAATTCTCACGAAAGAAATAAGGACTGATGAATCTTTCTTTACCGATTACTACCCAAAAATAATTTTTTGGGGAGACTGAGAGTGTTTTGTCTAATCTGTGACGATTTACTGTACCACTTAAACAAAACGTTGTCTCGTACACTATTAACAAGTTGACCTTTGTATAGGTGTAGTTTTTCTTTCTTTAACAACATCGCTACAAACAACGGACCACTATTTTGGTGTAAGGCAATTTCTGTTACAGTTGCGTACTAATGACAGAAAAATAAATAACTTTGCATCGTAGTCCTAGTCTTCTATATTTTAGAATACCCCCACGCTTCCCTTCTATTATTTTTTCTTCAAACAGCGCTACGGTCCTTTCAGAACCAGGACCTTCTCAGGAAACGACTGCCAACCCTTTCTGTCCTGAGCATAATGCCTCGAACCCCTAGTTGGAACCTCCAACCAGCAAAGGCGCTATTTTCCTCTCAGTCGCCGTCCTCCAGGAACTCCGTACATGGTTGGCTCTATGGGGTATCTATCAGAAGGCATCCTCTCCACACTCTCAGCCACTTCAGACGTGCTTCCCGGATGAACGTCACCAAATCTGGCTTGCCATACTGTCTCAGCCCAGAATTTTTCCGAATTCTCCACGCACTATTCTCGTAAAAAATCTTTCGTAGTCTACGTTCCCAGCAATTCAACAACCGCTCACTTGCCTAGTCTATGTCTCGCATCCGTATATGACTACAGGCGGATTATTGTTTTGTAAATTGTGAGTTTCGACCTTCGTGAAAGCCCTCTTAACTTGATCACTCTCTGGACTGCCAGAAGCATCTGCTTTTCGTAGCAAATATTGCCTTGGTTGTTGTTGCCACATCATTATCTTCAGTTTGGAATGCCGAGGTTCTCTTTGAAGTCCTCTTGCTTCAGCTGCTCGCTCGAACTTCTCAACCGCTCCTGAAAGAGCCGAAGTGGTTCGTGCCATGATGTCAACATCATCCGCATAGGCGAGGTGCTGTGCGAGCCTATTGCAAATAGTTCCTCTGGGATTCGTCCGAATGCTCCTTGCGGCACCTTCCAGTGAGATACTGTACACTGTTGGCGCTAGAGGGTCTCCCTGACGCAAGCATGTGTTCCTAGAGACCCCGATACCTTCACTCTGTTAGAGGCGTTCCTCAGTGTCATTCTAACCATATGTACCACCTTCTTTGGAGCGACAAACCCCACCAAATCCATAAAGAGGTGGTGAAGATCGACATTGTACTCGTAGGTGTTCTCTAGGGTCTGACGGAGTGTAAATATGTGAAAAGGTTACGGCTGAAACCGCACTGATACTCACCCACTTCTTTCTCCATATAATCTACCAGCTTTTGTATCTACCTTGTAAATTGAACACGTTCACAGTTTCATTAAATTATGCAACAATTCTGCTTACTGTGCTTCTAGCAATTGAAGGTCTCTCAAAATGTCTTTCGTTAAATAAAACACATGCTTCTTAATAAACTTCGAGGTCTCTTTCTCCGTAATTCACCATCTTTAGAATTTATATCTTTTTTCTTTGGGTTAAAGAATCAATAATAATAAAATTGGTATGATGCTAATTGTAAGATTGATACTGACAACAGTTGTTTAATCAAAACAATTAGAAATATTGATGATCTTAATAGATTTTCTAAAAAGTTACTTTTTTTATCATGTAGTTTCTTCCATAAATTATACATAATTAAATCAAATCAAGTTTATTTAGTTTTTCTTTTATTAATTCTCTAAGTTTCTTCTTTTGCGACATAATTTTGTATTTTTAACCAAAATGAACGTACAACGCTCCATGAATTTTATGTATTATATATATTTTTTCTCATCGGTTTTCAACCGATTTCACAATTCTTCTTCACAGATTGCGTTCCAGAGCTCATTCCGGTTCTACCTCTCTAATATACTTGAAAACTGCTTCAAACCATTTTCCTTTGGTCTCCCCTTTCTTCTTGTACCTCCAACCAATTCTTCAATGGCCTTTTTGCAAATCTATTTCCCAACTACTTATGTCCAGCCACCTTACTCTTTTGGCTTTTATGTATCTTGTTATATATGGGGCTTTTATGTATCTTGTTATTTATGGGGCTTTTATGTATCTTGTTATTTATGGGGCTTTTATGTATCTTGTTATATATGGGGCTTTTATGTATCTTGTTATATATGAGGCTTTTATGTATCTTGTTATTTATGGGGCTTTTATGTATCTTGTTATATATGGGGCTTTTATGTATCTTGTTATATATGAGGCTTTTATGTATCTTGTTATTTATGGGGCTTTTATGTATCTTGTTATATATGGGGCTTTTATGTATCTTGTTATATATGGGGCTTTTATGTATCTTGTTAGTTATGGGGCTTTTATGTATCTTGTTATTTATGGGGCTTTTATGTATCTTGTTATTTATGGGGCTTTTATGTATCTTATTTATGGGGCTTTTATGTATCTTGTTATATATGGGGCTTTTATGTATCTTGTTATTTATGGGGCTTTTATGTATCTTGTTATTTATGGGGCTTTTATGTATCTTATTTATGGGGCTTTTATGTATCTTGTTATATATGGGGCTTTTATGTATCTTGTTATTTATGGGGCTTTTATGTATCTTGTTATATATGGGGCTTTTATGTATCTTGTTATTTATGGGGCTTTTATGTATCTTGTTATTTATGGGGCTTTTATGTATCTTATTTATGGGGCTTTTATGTATCTTGTTATATATGGGGCTTTTATGTATCTTGTTATTTATGGGGCTTTTATGTATCTTGTTATTTATAGGACTTTTATGTATCTTGTTATATATGGGGCTTTTATGTATCTTGTTATTTATGGAGCTTTTATGTATCTTGTTATTTATGGGTATATACAAATCCTTTAGTTCTTCATTAGTTCTTCATCTCCTCTCCTAGTCCTTCACTTTTTATTTTTTTATTCCCCCAAAAATATTCCTCAACACCATCTTTTCCCATATAACCAGTTTTGTATCTTCAGCCTTTGATAAAACCCAAGTTTCACTTCCGTATGTAACTATTGGTCGTATTATTATTCGGTATATTTTAATTTTGGCTGCTCTAGATAACTCCTTTGATTTTGTCATTTGACTCAATGGCTTCACTTCCTTTGGCTATTCTCTTATTTATTTCTGTCCGCTCTTCATTTTTATTTGACAGTGTTGCTCCGAGGTATTCGAATTCACAAACTTTTTCTATCTTATATTTTTTGTCCTTTCTTGCTTTAATTTCTATATATCCCTATCTACCAATTAAATTTTGTCTCGACACCATATACTTTTTCTCTTGGCTTTTCTTAATCCATAAATTTTTGCAGCCTATTCTAGTTACAGATTGTTCTTTCCATTTCTTTTTTTTTCTGGTTATTGAAGCTAAATCGTCTGCGTATGCAATTATTTGCTGTTTATGGTGATAAATCAGACCTGTTGTTTGATCTTGTTTTCTCGTAAAATATTTTTCAACACCAGATCAAAAGCCACTGTGGAAATTGGATCTCCTTCTCAATCCTAAATTGATCTGATACAATTCCATCAGTCGTTACTCTGCTGTGCGAGTTATCTAATGTAATCTTGACTAACTTAACAATTTTATGACGATTTCTAGTAGATTAAGACAGCATACATTTTATTACTGTCTACTGTGTCATAAGCCTGATTAAAATCTATAAACACAATATAAAAGTGTAAATTTCGCTTTAGCTTTAGCTTTAATCCATGGTCGTCTTAAGGGTAAATATTTGATCAGTTGTTCCTCTTCCTTTCTTGTAACCTCTTTAGTAATCTCTGACTATCCTTGCTTGGTACTGGTTAAGACTGTTTCTCACTTATAAAATTGGTATGACGCTAATTGTAAGGCTGAAAATATTGATGTTCTGATCAGATTTTTTTCAAAAGTTAATTCTTTTAATTATGTACATTTTTTTGATTAATTCAAAATCAAGTTTATTTTGTTTTTTATTTATTAATTCTCCCAGTTTTTTCTTATGTGACGTGTTTTTGTATTTTTAACTAAAATAAACGTACATTATATCTGTGAATTAATTTATCATAACTGATATAAAATATGAATAATAATTTATGAGGTCTATATTCTAAAATCTCGAATAAAACATATAATTTGTTAAAAGAAATGTATGGTTTTGATATAGGGCTTCATTACGTTATACAGAGTACTTTAATAGGTATCAACACGTTTACGTTAAAATCGTATGTTAATCAACACCGAGGCTGCTATATTTGCAAAGAAGGCTGGCACTTCAGCTCCGGATTAGGTCCTCCCTGAATATAAAATGTCACCATCATTGCAAATTCGCTTCTTGGTTGTTGAAGAAGCAATATGTCAATGCATAGTTACGTGGCCGGATTAGCTAAAGCAGCTTCAAGAAAGCTTGAAGCCCTCTTTAAGACCAAAAAAACTATATAATCCGCAACAGCTTCTAGGCCCAGATTTTAAAAATATTACTCTGTCTCTGTTTTACCGATACTACCACGGCAAATGATCTTTCAAGCTGTCTAATATAGTTCCACCTAGAGCAATATTTGTAAGTCCTACTCGACAGGCAGACATGACTCTTTGTCTCTTTTGTATACAGGGTGGACGGAAACTTCTCTTTTATTTCTCCAAACGGAACTCTCCGTATCTTATAGCACTAATTGAATCTTGGGTTATATAACTCATATCATTTTGATTAAGCATTCTTTAGAATAGAATTCAATTCAATGTAATACTGGTGTTTAATTGTTTATCAGAATACTAACGTTAATAGAATGAAATACCGCTCTGATTTTTTCTTCCGTGTCCTCATTAGTATTTTGTCAATTTTCTGAACCCCTTTCTCAATCCATTTTTTTCGAATTTGATGTTGAAATGATCTCATACACCATATTTGTTTTGTCGTATGTTTTGTAATAAAGCTTGGGTATTCCATCATCAAAGAACATTATTTTAATAATTTTTGCATTACGATCGTTTAAACTTCGTCATCATCGCTTTTGCGCCGCTACGCCAGATGCGTCTTCAATTGTGGAAACAAATTCTAATCGCTCGGCACTAGATCAAGTATGTATAAGAGGTGATTCGATTATTCTTAACCGAAGTAGTGATGTAGTTTTGTTTTTGCTCTGCTTTATGTGGGAGGGCAGTATCGCCAAGCCTAGCGACAATCACTCTCTGTATGTTCTTAAATAAATACTGGGTACATCCACAACGACCTCATTTGATAGGAGACATTTTTTAAAAATTATTTTCGGATGTCCATAGCTATATTCAACGATCTTTTTCAAAAATTAGATCAGGGTTTCAAAATACATAATACGAACTTTAGAGAAGCCACTACCTCCAAAGAGAAATTAACGATAGGCTCGAAGTAAAAAAATATTGGTAAACGATATGTACATTTTTGAATCTATATATTTATCAAATTCTTTTACCAACTGAAAACTTACATAGATCTACGTCTAAAACATTATATTCCGAGTCATCAGATTGGGCGGAAGTAATTTGGGCGCTAAAGGATTAATGTACTTTTTACAACATGTAAACTGGCGCCAAGACCGAAGGGTCATTTTAATCTTATGTGTATTTTGGGCGCTAACCGACTGAAGTACATGATTTATGAAATACAGTTATTTATTAAATCACCGATATTTATAATAAGATATATTTTTGGATTTTTAGATTTTCCTATAAGAGAAATGACCTATTATCACTTAAGGTCTGAAAAAATTAACCGTTAGAGGGGGCTACTTTGCACTTTTTTTAAATGAAAAATCTGCCCTTAATATAGTTTCCTCACAACATTTTTGTAACACTCTACAGAATAAAGTAAATTTTATATTTCTTTATATTTTTATTTAGTACTTAAGTACATATTACATATAAAATAAGAGATTTACATAACGTAACCTAACCTAACCTAACCTAACCTACTTAAAAATCTATCAACTTTCCCTCTATTGGGTTATTTTATGACTCGACCTACCTGCACTTCTTAGCGCCGAAAATACATGTCGGATTATCTACCCTTCTTGGTCAGACAGGTAAAGAAGGATGGTTAGCGCCCAAATTACACCCGCCGATCAGATTGATAGGTGTATGCAGTTGGCGATGATATAGCAGGCTTAGATTGTGGGGGGGGGGGGGGGGGGTTGATGCTATTGACGGACACTGTCAACGTCAATATGTCATTCGTCATAAATTTATGAATTCCCGCCACATTTCCTTCAGACTTGGGTACACAGGTAGGTGATATTATCAGAAATGATTTCTTGTTGAAATCGGTTTGAATGGAGAATATATATTTCTCAGCATGTAGTCAGCTTTCAAATTTATATTAATGAGAATATGCTATAGAGCCAGGTAGGCAGCATAACCCTAGACGACGAGAGATCTTATTGGAAATAACTGAAAAATTTATAGCTAAGTACTCTTTTCCATTGAATCAGGGTGGACTTCAAAGTAGGTGACAGAGTAAAGTATAGATGTAAATTTCCAGGCTGCAATAGTAAATATATGGAAGGAAAGATATATAAACATTTTTTTCGACTTCCCAAATGCTTTTCTCGTGTGTGTTTTAAATGGGAAAAATTTTGTAAAATCAAATGCTCAACACCAAATTATCGCTTGTGTGAAAATCATTTTTTGGAAATTTTGCAAATTGCAATGGAAAACATTTGATGTATAAAGCTTCCTATCTCTCATGTGCCCTCATTGTCTACTACCATTTATGAAGATCAAAATGATGCCAAAGTTCATGACTGTATACTAAACCAACAACATTCATATGCTATAAATACAGGTATAGCAGACATTGGAGTTTATAAATTTTCATATTTCATTGTTACAGAGGAAATTATTAGTTTGGACAAAGAAAAACCGGGTTTTTTGACTGTAGCTGGAAGTAACAGGAATAATTCAACACCTAGGGAAATGGTTATGTATTAAGTTCATCTGAATACAATAACCAAAATATCACAATTGAAAAACAGTCTAAAGAATAACAAATTAAAGACATTGAAGAAGATTCGAGAAATTGGAACATTTGTGTGTGTAGAAAAAAGTTTAAATTATGTAAAGAAAAAATTTATTTATTTACAGTTAAGAAATATTCGTAGACAAGGTACTTCGATGGACTATAAAAATTTTGCTCTTTCTATGTCGTAGAAGTCGTAGGTTGAATAGGTATTTATCAAATTATTTTCAGCTGCCTTCAGTTTCAACCCTGGAAGGAATGTTGGCAAGAATAGCTTTAGAAACTAGTATCAATGGAACAATTGAAGCTCCAAATTAATAAAATGAATGAACTTGACCGCCACTGTGTATTATTACTACAGGCCTTCATTATGAAAAGCATGAAAGTTCAGTTTCAGGTTAAGTAGATATTGGAAACTTTGGAACGGAAAATCAGTTGGCTGATCACTAGTTTTTCTAGATAGTGGAATAAGGGGGAGTTGGAAGCGAGTCATTGCCTATTATTTTACATTACATAGAATACAGACATCTGATTTGAAGCAAATTATTATTCATTGTGATCATATTATTATTTTACTATTTTGATTATGGTTAGTGTTTCTTTACATATTACACTTTTCAATTTCAAAGTGATTGTAATTGTTATTGTGATTGTAATCATGTCTACTTATTTTCCTTGGTTTAGTTAAAAATATACGTAAATCTTATTTTGTAAATAAACGTGTCCAAGTTGTAAGGTGTTTTTTTATCATGAATTCAGGAAACTACGAAATAGGAACTGGATGGAAATGAATAATAGGATACAGTAGATATTCTTTGTTATAAATTTAAAAGGACCTCGAAAATAAATTAATTCTGCCAACTACCCTCGAGGGCATTGGCATCGAAAATCCGCCATGTTGTTTCCGCTGAATAACAACTAACTTTGCATTTCTTCTTAGAGTATTACATTTCTGTGACGTACACTGTGTAAGAGGTTATTAGGAGATAGATTATACGGACGGTGACTGTTTAGAAAGTCTATTAAAATATGCCTTCTGATTATTATAAGGATGAGTGCAGTTATGAAAGCTCGAAACCATGTCCTTTTGCCTTTCATATTCTATATCTGTAAATTTGTAAATTTATAATGGTGTGGAATTCTAATACTTGATCAACAAACGCTTTCAGTAACCTATCACTTGGTCAGGAAATTAAACCCTATTCTTGCTAAAAATAAATAAGACTTACCAAACGGTTATCTTTACTTTTACTCCATTTTTCTGGAATGCTCATTCAAAATCACACATATACTGCTGTTTTTGTATTTTCGTCGTAACTATCTGAGAGCTTGTCTCTCAATACTCTTCTCTGTTATGAAAATAATAAACAATTACTTCAAAAAAGTCTATTCTTTAGCATTGCCAACCATAATCCACGTGCAACGCCTCCGAATAGACTAGCTGTTGACTATCCATGTACTGTGTAAGCTTTTAAAAACTGATATGCTATTCTGTAGTTGTGATTTGTTGACTAAAGTGTATAGCGCATGCAGATTCCGTGGGATTGTGTGAATATTTCGGTGACATTCGTTAAAAATAATAATCCTGGAAAATGCGGGATCCTCGCCGTGTGAACGGGCTGCAACGTAAATTCTAGCAAAACAAGAAATATGAGCCGATGACTTGATTAGCATTAACGTTTCGTACAATCCAAATCGACCAAGGACAAAATTGGATTTTTTTTATGAATATTTACAATGTTCTGTCAACAATTAGGAGGGATGTAAATGTTCTGGCAAAAATTTTATGAAGTAACAATACTGTCGAAAGTAATTTCCTAGAATTTTATGACTTATAGTTTAACAGAAATAAGTCTTATTTTCAGTATCTGTAGGTATTAAGGTTTGACTGTGAAAAGTTTCATGACTTTTGAAATGACTAAAATTGGTCACTGGCTTTTGGTCCAGTACAGTGTGGTATAGAGCGTTGATAAACATATCGATACACCATACACTTAAACTACTCTGTACAACCACCGAATATTAATATGTGGTGGTTATAGAGGGTAGAGGTAAGAAGAACCGTTTTGTAAGGGGGATTAATTGAATAAGTGTGCATTTGTAAACAGCAAATTATAATACGAAGACTTACCAAAATAGCGCTAGTGTAGCAAGTGGAAATGATATGAATTTAGCAGTTATATATTTTATGTACAATTTTCGAATGAATTTGTATATTAGTTTTGACTTTCAAAAAAGAATTTAATTTACTATCCTACTCTAATAGTTTGTGGCGCTCTTTTTAAAATTCTTCCACTTGCTACTATAGCGTCACTTTAATTTGCTTCCTTTCATCAGACACCGAGATGGTTCTCCTTAGTGGTGGTATAACTTCATACCAAAAGCTTAAGAAAATGTTAGCAATTTGAATTCGATAATGACCTTACATACATCTACCTATTATGGGACATAATAAATATTTTAATAAATATAGATTTCCATTACAGAAACTATAAATATTTATAATAAATATCTGTTGTTGAATGGTAAAAATGTATTACTGACCATGTCTTACCTACCGATTTTAAACGTTCATTGATAATACGGATAATATAGAATAATGATAAGAATAATGTATCGGAAAGGTCATGATCTCTTATTATCATATTTCGACATAACACTGATTTAGTTTGACAACGAACATTGCTTCGAATACATTACTGCTGTTTCTGTCTTACAATATTACTTGTCCTCGAGTTTTCGCCATTTCACGTTGCGTCAGTTAATTAATAAATATATACACAAGTTTTTCAAAAAAAGATAACTCTATTTATATATAAAACGAACTAATTACTAAATTTGCAGTTTAGTTTGTGGTTCGGACGACTTGATAAAAATTAAATTAAATATTCCATCGACGTGAACGACATTTGCAAGTTCCGATTGTGATTTGAAGAGTGGAAATTGTTTTGTGCACACATATTTTTTATAAGTACAATGGCTGTCATTTCTTCAAAACAGGTACGTTAGAAATTGATTTGAAATTATTATTGAAATTTTATCTACACTTATAAACAGTGAAATCACTATCATCCGGCAGTAGAATAATTCGCTTTATCTCCTAAGTAGAATTTACCGGAATGTCTTTTAAATGTTTGTTTAGAATTCACGCCATGATTTTAAATTTTAAATGTTTCAGTTTAATAACAAAAAATATCTTATGCGTTAAATGATACAAATTCAATGAGTTGATGATGGGTTAATTTATAGTATATTACATTACAACCGCAGAAAGTGACATTTAACAAACGCGAGTGTGTTTATCACTATCGAACGAGTTATATACAATATTTTTCCTACGATCCCCACAGCTATAATCTTTTCTATTTGTAATGGTTACAAAAATTTATAGTAATATTATTATTTTTAAAATAAAAAGAACGGTTTTGGTGATTTATAGTTTGCGATATTTCTTGGGGAGATTTCAGGTTTCCTGGTTAGCCAATAATGTTTCTGATTCCAATAAATCCCTAAATCCATCTAAATAACCTTTTACTACTGTAGTATCCCTTTCTCTTGAGGGTCCTAATATCGCTTCCTGCATCCAGCAGGATTGTCGCGAATGACTTTCGGAACGTTTGGTAAACACAGATAGTTAGCAATTACTCTCATAAATTAATATATGAATTTGTTCATTTCTTAAAATTTTTATTGTATTTGGTGTGTAACCATCGGACTTGTGCTTTAGTAGTACTTCAAGTTTTGAATACTTGGCTATTTAAATCATGATATATGGTCCCAGAAGTACCTGGTCTGACCTAGAGATGGTGGTAGCTGCTTGAAGAATTAGAAACTACACAATCAATACAGCATATGTTTCAAGTTTGAAGAATCCATGTTGTTTAGTATTTGTTTGGAAGTGAACGTTTTCAGAGAATTTGAAAACATGAAAAAAATTGGTCATCGTTATGTGATACAATACTTTTATTTGAAATGCATTAGCACAACCAATATAAAGGCTGGGCTAGATTCTACTCTGGGTGAGACTGCTCCTCCTTTATCAACAGTAAAATATTGGGTTGCGGAGTTTAAACGTTGCCTTACGACCTATGAGGACCAGCATCGCAGTGATTGACCAAATGAAGAGACGACTCCAGAAATGCTGAAAAAAATCCAAAAAGCAGTACTGGATGATCGTTGACTGAAAGTGCGCGAACTAGCAGACAAAGGAGGCATTCCAAAAAGTGCGGTACATCGCATATTAACTGAAAATTTCTAGAAATTTAGACATGAGAAAGCTGTGCGCAAGTTGGGTGCTTAAACAAAAGAAAAATCAAAACAATGAACTGATCGGCTCCAAAGAAGGCAAAGACTGTTTCATCTGCAAGCAAGGTCATGGCGTTGGTGTTTTGGGAAGCGCGTGGGATAATTTTCATCG
Source organism: Diorhabda elongata (assembly GCA_026230145.1). NCBI lineage: Eukaryota > Metazoa > Arthropoda > Insecta > Coleoptera > Chrysomelidae > Diorhabda > Diorhabda elongata. Next base: position 6,705,316 of record CM047928.1, read on the forward strand.
AGTATCTTGAAAAAGGAAAAACTATCAACGGCTGCATTTGGCTAATAAGAAAGCTCACACACCTGTTGTTGCTATAGTCGATAATAATGGATTAAATTTTGAATTGCTACCTCTTGAGCTCTATTCTCCAGATTCAGCCCCCTCGGATTATGTTCTGTTCCAAAACTTGAAAAAATGTCTCGGTGGTCAAAGATTTTCCAACAATAAAGAGGTGTTGTCGGCAGTTAATGGCTATTTTGAGGAGTTGACGATTCTTATTATAAAAAGGGTATCGAATTTCGCTGGGAAAAGTGTATGGAGCTAAAAGGAGATAAATGAAGAATAAATGTATATTTTTTCCAAAAATATTTGTGATTTCTTTGTTGGACCAGGTACTTCCGGGACCATCCTCGTATAGCAGATTTGATACCTCTTTTGATAGGAGATAAAAATGAAAAGTGGCATTTTTAGCCTATTCTGGGATATTTGGGGATGTACTTTCTACTGATAACTCATCGTCACTTGTAGCGATATCCATATTTCAAAAGAATATAGCCCCATAAAAATCGATAAGAATAATCTGATATTAGTTAGTTACCTACTCATTGCAGTTTTTGAATTGCGAAACAACACAATGAGAAATAATTAAGCATCAAATTATTTAAATTTTCTATTGCGAAGTACGAAATCAACCAATTGTGCGTAATTTGCCATAAAACTCTACAGTCAATCACATATGAGTTGCCAAATATCTTTACAATGTCGTGTGTTAATATCCTAAAGGCAAGGTGTTGATATCCTTGACATAATGCAATCCAACGTGCAAGAAATTGCATGCAAGTCTCTGTAAACTATAAAAGTAAACAAATTCCTAGCCTCAAATTTTACCTACTATTTTGTACTTAGCTTAATAATGAAAATAACAAAGCTAAGTTTTACGAAAGTCAGCTGATCTGTTAGCCGATAATGTCAAGACATAGCACGAAATAATCAGATGAACTTCATCTGCGTATGCTTTTGATCAAGAAATATTGCGTCTTGCATTGCATTGCATATTCTATTATCAGACAATGCATGCAATCTCTTGCGGATCAATTCAATGGAAGATTATTGCACATCACTTGATATTATGCCATAGCGACATAATTACCAGTAATCAAAATGCCATAAGAAAAAGTAAGCAATTTCCTAACCTCAAATTTTATTCAATATTATGTGATCGGTTTAAAAATTAAAAGAACAAAGTGAAGTGAATAAGAAAAAGTGCATTACTCGTAATAATTATATCTGCTGCTACCTTGTATTTCAGTCCCATGCACAGAAATAGATTAGAGGAGAAAACATACATTCAGGAATGGATGAAGAAAATTTTTAAAAACTCCTAATAAATATGAAACATAACTATGAAATTATTGGCAAGAGACGTAATATCAGCAGATTAGAAACTCATTTCTCTCTTCTTTTTATTATCATGTTTCCAGTGTTCCTTAGTAAATTCGGGATTAAAAATACGTGAATTTTGTATATTGAAAATATTTAGAATTTATCAAAAATACTACTGATTAAAATTGTAAAGGTAATTAATTTGTCCGACAGAATTGTCCGTAAAACATTGTCATGTTAGAAAATAGCTGAAGCTAATAATTTAATATATAAATACTTTTATTGTTCTTTCTCATGGAGCATAACTCAAAGTAATATGTTTATTTCTATATGAAGATTTGCAACAACTTGTTTTTGACAATTCTGATCGTAAATTATATGAATACTTCAACGGTTGCAACTATAGTTCTTCGAATATCAATTGCAGATTATAAAAAGCCTTTCCGATAATAAATTTATTATTTTTATGAATACTTTTAAAAATACGTATTTGTTATGCGAGAAACTATTCGTTAAAAGGCAATCGAATAATTATAAATTGGACGGCATTATACGCCGTTTTTTAAACAGATGCACTTAAGTGTAGTCCTACTTGGAAGTTGGAAAAAAATCATTATTTTACCTCGTTAACTTGTTACAGCTGAATATTAGATTTTAAAAGGTAAATAGGCGAGTAAAATGTACCTGCCTGTTAGGTAGTTTGGCTTAAACACGATACCAGACGTGAGCTTATCCCTTTTTGTACCCCATCCGTGTTTTTTTTCTGGAAAAAGGAATTTCAAAGCAAAAACCATAAGGGAAAATATATTCTTTGCAAATAAAACAAAAGACAAAACAGTTCAATTCCAAAGTATCTTTATCAATAATAATAGTAGTCAGAATCGTCTGAACTAGAATCATCATTTGATTGAATTATGAAGGGTTGTGAAGAGGGTGTACCACAAGGGAGGGAGTTCTACGACCTCTTTACTCAGTTCTGGAGACTGATTACATTTTCGTAATTCTGATTTTACGTTTGCCCACATTAACTCTATAGAGTTAAATATGCAATAGTAAGGAGGTAGTCTGAGAAGAGTATGACCCTGTTCTTTGCACAGCTTGTCAATACCTCTAACTTTAGACCTTTAACAACAATAAGCAATTCTTTGTTTGTTGGGCCTTTTTTACGAGCCCTGACCGAAATAGAAATATTTTTTTCACTACTATTTGGTATCTTAAGGAGTTGCCCCGAGTGGTAGGATGCGTTGTCCATAACAATACTGACTGTGCTGGAATGTTAGATAAAAGCTGTTCATTAAACCATTTTTCTATGTTTCTTCTAGATAAATTATGTATCTATTAGAATTTCGGTAGTCTTTTATCTGACGCAAATAATCTTGTCGCCATCGAACGATCTTTGACGATTAGGTTATTGCTATCCGTTTATTCAGTTGTTTGTGTTTAAAACCACATGCTGACAAAACTTTTCGCAATGTTTCTAAACTGGTATAATTGTATTCTGGATAATCTATCTTTATTACGAAATTCATTTCACTGCCTTCATTCGCCCATAGTCTAAGGAACGCCATATTTCTGTTTATTTAAAGAAATTTATGAACGCCAATGCTTATCGTAAGCGTCTGGAATATTTCGAAGAAATTGTGTACATTTATGCATTTATGTTTACGATTCGATGTTTTCATTGGTAAACAGTGGAGATGATGAGTCCACTTGGACTGACGGTTTGTTACATGTTATATATTTATGTGTTATATGAATTTTATATTGGGAGTAAACATTTTTTTTTTAATTTGATATGAGTGCCGTGCGTATTTATGAAATATTGATTGATCCTCGCATAACTGTCTTCTGAAATTAATATTGGAAGAACTATACCGTTTTGTGTTAACAAAAATCAACAGTACCAGTGATATGAATAAGCGTGGACGAAATGTATTATCGGTGTCTCAATGACGAGGTCGTTGTAACTACTTTTAACATTAAGGGAAGTCTACGATACGCCACTTTCAGTATGATCCCCTCAAAAGATTTTTTTCTCAACCAAAGAGCAATAAGTATGTTACTAATCCTTAGCAACCAACTTAATATATAAGGGACACAAATACCTCAATCTAAATTCAAATGATTAGGTACTTATATATACGTATACCGAATTAAACTACATTTTTTGTTGATTCAATAAAAAAATTGATGATTACTACTTAAAATTAACTAGGAAATAATTTCGTTTTATAATTAGCATTCAATTAAACGAATATAGGAGAGTATAAAAAAAAAAACATTTTCATTAACTTAAAAGAACGAATTACGTCGAAACGTTTATTTTTACATGTTATTTTAAACTGATTTTTATAGAAAGAGACTTAAAATCAAGACACATTATCACAAAAAAAAACATTATTATATATTATTAGCAATTCTAAAATTAACAAAATAGCTGAAAATCTATGATTGTCATTGGACTAAAGATTTGTTTATATACGGTAGTCCCTTTTCATTCTTCGTTATTTTTTTCTATTTGTCTTCACTACTGGTCTAGATCCAGCGGATTTCCTGGCGTAGTCTTCTCTGATGTAATCCATCAGCTCCCTCGGTTGGATGTTGGGACATATCCTCAGCTCTTGGAATCTTCTGACGGTTTCTTCCATAATATTTCGTATCTTCTTTCGGTCCAAGTATCAGTAGATCTGCTGATTTATAGTATTGTATCCCCACGCATAAGGATGGTCCGGATGAGTGGAGCTTGGTTTCCAGTTTGGATCATTTTTCGGTCGTCTTTTTACCTTCCTCGTCTGATCTACTAGATTCGACGTAGTTTTTGAATGTCAGATTGTCTTCCAGGTATTTGATTTTAGTGATTCAAATGACACTTTGTCTTCTGGTTCGTATACAGGTATGGTGTAGCCTTTATTTCCGTTTTCCGTATAATATGATACCTGGTCAGGAGCTCATGGAATGCGATTTTGATAAAAATTATTCTTATGAACGAATGATGAACATGTTGGATAATAGTATTATTATTCAAATAGAAACGTTACGTTTTATGATTAATCCAATTTTTCACTTAACGGTAATCCTAATCGGCAAAATTGTGCTACAACTTAACGGAAAACCCTCAATGGATAAGAGAAAACATAATTTGGGCAACTCCATTCATTCCGGCTCCGACCAATTTATATCCCGATCCAGAAAATCCTTAATTTCCAGTGAATGCGGTATGGTTTCAGCAAGATGAACCACCACCACGTTACCAGAGCAATGTCCGGAATTTCCTCAATGCAATACTTATCAATCGTTGGTAAGGGAGGCGAGGATCGACAGATTAGCCAGCGCGATAACCTGATCTTATATGATTAGAATAATTTTGAAAGGAATATGTGAACGGTATTGAGTACAGGACGTAAAACAAAGATTTATTCAACAGATCTCAATATGTTAATGTTTGAGGTGAGGGATCCAGAAAATCCTTAATTTCTAGTGAATGCGGTATGGTTTCAGCAAGGTAGAGCTGCACCACATTATCAGAGCAATATCCGGAAGTTCCTCAATGCAATACTTATCAACCGTTGGGTAGGGATCGCATTTTGACATTAAAGAATATCAAATTATAATTTAAATTTGACGTATAGTGGCATTTCATAAGTATATACAATAACCGAAATAATAATTCCAACTCAGTGTATTTTCTAATTTCGTCAAAATTTTGAATATTTGACGTTTGCTAAACGTAGTCAAAGTAATGAAAACATTCCAAAATATCCCTTTGCATAAAAAATTGTTATTATATATGTTTAAATAACAAAGATTCATTTGCAAGTGAAATTGTTTTCAAAAACAATACCTAATTATACAAACAATTCCTGTTGAGCGCCACAGTATTTGAAAAACTAAACATTAACAGCAATGATGTAACAAAAATTCCAATAATGACACAAAGATCAAAATGATGAAAATTCATTAGAAAAATGGTGAACACATATTAAACTGCGCTTCTTTTCAACTCGTATTGTGTCACAATGTCTCTAAATCATACAAATTGAATGCATTCTTTTCTTCAATTTTTACATTTATTTATCTTTTTATCATAAAAACCACTGAGGATGTAGTAATAAAATACTAAATATGTTCAAATCGTCCAAATAATACCAACGAATTGAAAAACCGTTTTAAAACTTTTATATTAATAAGCTTGAAAACAAGCGGGTTTCAAATTTTGGAAAAAGTCGTCTGATGCTGTATCAGGACATAACGGTTATTGTCCGAAATGTGTTCTAACAGAAAATTTGTTCACAATGGTTGTGTGAGATGCTATGTTATCGTAACAATCGTTAAATGGCCATGTCCCCCAGACATAAAATTCGATTTTCATCATCTTTCGAATTCAAGATGCTGGTGTCAAATAAAGCGTTTTTGATTGGAGTAAATAAAGTAAAACCGAGACAGGAATACCACGAACTAGTTAAGACTATTAAAAATAATCTAAAATATACTTACAACATTAATAACCAAAGCTATGAAAATGATACGTGTGGTCCGAAGATGTTCAAATGCTGATTCACCAGCATATTCCCTAGTTCAGAAGAAAGTCACGAAATAGAAATTTTATATAAAATGCGAAAAGTCAAGCCGCCATTACACCCATTTCTTCAATCGGAGTGCTCAATTTATTTTGTTTTGAATGTTTGGCCACCCCGAGAATCCCCTAATAATCATGTAAGTGCAAATCAAAATCTACGCCTCCAAATTTATCAATTTTTCCATCCATTAGTAGAAATTGTATTATTTTTCATAAACTTATCCCGATTTTTGCGAATCCGTGATTCTGATTTCCTTTATAGATAATCAATGTTATCACATTTTCAAGCAAATTATGAGCAGTAAACAATGCGTCAGGTGTCATCAAAATATTTTCCAGATTCAAATTTGAAATTCTAAAAGACTGTGGCCAAGATTTTATGAGAACTAAAACGTTCCTTGTTCCATTTTTTCTTGGGGTATAATGGTCTTAGACCTATTGATAGGTTTAGATTTTTAAATCGTTTTGATTTTAAGTTCTTCTGATTTATAATTAGTCTTTGTAAGAGAGATAAAAATTTTACATTTCGACTACTTTGAGTATTTGGAATCAATTCGAACGAAGTCTTTGTCAGCTAGATTATGAGCGTTATCTTAATGGGATTAAATTAAACACCAAACTGCACTTTTATACATATTTTTATATTGTACTTGACCATAAAATATAACAATAATAAACATTACTTACAGTAATTATTTAGAATCATTTAATCAAATTCTCTGATCTATATATATAGCGTTCTACGTCCTGCGGTGCTGCCCAATCTCCATTTCTCTCGGTCCTCATAGTCCCTTGGTTTGGGACATTATCGTGATTATTCCTTTTAACCAGGTAATGTTCCGCCTTTCTTATTCACGTTTTCTTAACATTAATCATTTCTCATATTCTGATATTTGGAATATGTTTTGGTTAACATTAAGTTCAATGAACTCTCCAAATTCTTTTTGTTCACATTTACCCAGCTACGGAAACAAAATTCTTCACATGAGTATTAAAACTCATCTAATATGTAAAATTTATCTAAAATTTTGACAGATGACATCAGAATTATGGCGGAAACTAACAACCTGTTAATTGTCGCTCTTCCATCAAACTACCCTCGTATTAATCAGTATTCCTGATTTCAATGTATAAGTATCGATGAGAAATAGCATGTCATAAGTCTGTTTTAAGGCCCTTAATAACCACTTATACTTACTTTATTGTAGTATTCTTACATATACTCGCTAACTAGACTGAGGGGACCAAGAAAATGAAACGGGTGAAATATATTTCAGAAGTAGTTGATGTATTGAGATTCACTGATTCTGAGGACTCGACTGTTTCAAATAATAAATACAACCAGTCAATTTTTCCTTAAGTTTCTCTTAAACACATTAAGTTTTTAGTTTTTCTTCTAAAGGAAGGAAAAAAATGAATTGTCCTCCGATATTGCTAATTTTCGTCATTTTATCTATTATTTCCGTTTCGAAACCGATTTTTACAATCGTGAGCTGCGAGTGCACCGATTTCATGTGCACATGGACCAACATAAAGCTCGAACTTCGCTCTAGATTGCAGAGGTAAGCGGAGCCATGGATTGATCAATTAAATCTAACATTTAGATAGGCAGTGAACGTGACTAACGCCGAGCAAATTGAATCGCTGGATTTTTCGCGCTAAGCATCAGCTACTTTCGATTTGGGTTTCTGTTTATCAATGAACTGACGGGTTTTTTAAATAAAAACAATTATCAAAATAATGACTGTGTAGGTGCACATGCATTCAGCAACTTCCGCTGTTTACAACTGTCAAATTTTCAATTTATTATTAATATTAAGAGAAGGGATGCTAATATTTGTTTTATTGTAAATAAAATAAATAATGGATTTACGTAAATAGATATCAATGAACTTTTGACATTAGGGTGTGTAATACAACGTTTAAAAATAATCGTTCCAAGATTCAAAACAACTTACTAAATAACATTGTATATTGCAAAAGCTGGTAGCGATAATAAGTAACCAATATTACCACACCGATTTTTTCAAATATATTTGTGTAAACTAAATCAGTTACATTTTATCTTATAAATTATTGTATAAATTAAATTTTAACATATTCTGGGTTACAAGAAAAAATTTACTTTCTATTATGAACAAGGGAGACATATCAAAGCAGCAATTAGTGAGTTTCATAGGTGTACAAATGGAAATAAAAATATTTATATACTCGTAATAACTCAACGAAACTCAAAATACATTTGGCTTTGGTGGAACTCCCAAATTTGTAAAAAATTTGGAGATTAGATTTAACGATGTAGAATGTAGATTGGGTGACTTTGGAAATCACTGGTTTGGAAAATATACTTTAATGCGGCCACCATATTCTGATAGACATTTTTTCTCCGTTTTTCCACCGAATCTGCCATCAGGCACGAGAAGAGAATCTACCTCTTATCTTCTTTTAGAATAGCCAAGCCACTGCATTGCCTTCAACTGATATTATCTTTGGCTCTCTTCCTTTCTGTGGAACGAAAATGCTTCATTATGCTCTAGGCATTTTTTAATAACAGTAATGTTTCTATTTGAAATAATGAGAGTAGCGAAAAAGCCAAGTTCGATCCAGTAGTAGTAACTTTTGAATTATTGCGTCAGTAAGAATAATATTAGAGGAAACAAAAGAGCAAACTGAAGGTATCTGGTTTTTGTAGACTTTGGCACGATAAACAGACAAGTAATGTGGAACATCCTCAAACCGCACGAACCCTCAGATTCCAGAGTAGTACTTTTTTATAACAATTGTACAGCCAGGGTACAATGCAAAGGAAATTATCCCAGCAAGTCAAAATTGAAAAGAGACTGATGCAGAGTCTCCAATCTTCTTTACCATTGTAATAGATTGGTTGTTGAGGAAAACTGAGGATAGGTGAGGCATCGACTGGAACTTATTTGAAAAACTGGAAGACCTTGAATTCGCGGATGTCAGATGCGAGAGAAAACTAACAATCTACACAATAACTCATGATCAGTTATTTTAAACATGAACAGTGAAATAAAAAAGATATTAGGAATAGCAAAACCGAAACAAAAAGCGCTATTATTTGGGAGGAACAGATATAGAGCAAATTGAGCAATTTTGCTATTTAGGCAGCATAGAAAGTATAAATGAAGATAATGAAACTAATATCGAAGGAAGAATAGGCCGGCGCAAAAGGCTTTCAAGTCACTACTTAAAATATGGTCTTCAGAAAGTATTTCAAGAATAAAACTAAGTCTGCTTTATTTAATCAACATTCAGTCGTTTATCAACAGATGCCTACGAATTATAAGGAAAATTTTTTGGCCAAACAGGATAAGTAAAAAACACCTCTGAAACTTAACTGAAGAAGATAAAACAAACGTACAGATTACGAAGAGGAAATTGAGATGGAAAGGAAAACAGACAAGCATTAAATTATAATACAATAGGAAGAAATAGGCAAAAGAAAAAGAGGCGGACCTGTACAAACATGGAGAACTATCGAGGAAGAACTGCAACAGATAAACTTAACATGGAAAGAGGATACAGAAATAGTTAAAATAGAAGAAAATAGAGAGCTTTCGTTAACAAAATTGGATGTAACCCACACAACTACGCATGAGGATAGGAACTTCATCATTTTATCACACCTACACCGACAGATGCCATTTGGTACACTGGAAGCTATATGACAACCATAATGATTGCTTCCATTAATGCGTCACGTGTCGGTATTTTGGTATGAAATTTCGGGAGTTACGCGCATGCATAGAAGACATATAATTTTTCTTAGACGGTATATTAAGTATATTATAAACATTTAAAAAAAGTTGTCGAACCGAACTGCTTATGGAGCTCTACTGGTCATATTAGTGTAAAATTTAATTATTTTTCAAACTAAACCTAATTTAACCTAATATAACCACCTCTAAATACAACAACAAAGGCAGATAAAAGACTCTAAAGAATGTATTTGCATTTATTCAACACTTCACCTCGAAAGATGTTAAAAGTTTAGTTCAGTATGGCATTGCAAGAAACTGACTTAAAGGGTCACTGAACTCCCGGAATTTGGCGAAAATACTGAGTTGTTTTTGCGTTTGATTAAATTGTCATTTTTAATGATCGTCCATCTCATATAGAAGTTTCTTCTCAAGTCTGTACGTAGAAGTTAGAATGAATTAAAATAACAGAATTATTTCTATTTTATATCAAAAACTGATAAAAAGTAGGTACACTATATTCATTAAGTTCATTATTTTAATGCACGAGATGTAATGTCTTCCATACCAGTAGCGTCACTCGTCAGATTAAGACAATGACTTACATCCAATTACGACACTCTGCTTGGTAACATATTGCTGGAACAAATGTTTGTTTGAATCTGGTTGTGTGGATCAGGATTTCCAGTTTTTCTTATTCTATTGTTGAGAGGCTCATTTTCTAACGTTTTTTTCCATATCAATCGATTCTAAACTATATGAATATGCAAAAAGTGCATGGCAGTGTTGTTTAAAGCATCACTGACATTGATCATGCGGTAACGTTTGGTTTATAAAATTGTTTGGCCTATAAGGATCTTCAATATCATTATCAACCTATTCGAAAGAATCTGAAATCTATTTTTCCAGTTACAAAGTTTTTCAGTTTTCCAATTAAATGCACTACCTACAACCAAAATAATAAGAAGTACTCAAGGTGTCCATCTTCTTTGTTTATACTTCTCCTGGAGTATCTTCGCCTGTTTATTTATCTATTTAATATTATTAAACCTATACTTCACCTGAAACTTATTGAAATAGATCTAAAACTTCAGTATTTCCTTGCAAGTTAAATAAGTTGTAACTAATACTCGGAATTTTGTGCATTGAAAATTAACATGTATCAATTAAACAATTAACGTGTATTTTTTATGCTTGAAAATCGTGCGTGAACAAAAAACTGGATATTTTGGAAAAAAAATTAGAACGCAGAATAAATTGGGATAAAAACTTACTTTCATAAATTATGTTCACAATATTTGTTTTATGTTATACATTTTGGTAGGATAATGATCTTTTTAATCAGTGAATTGTATACTTTTGCTTTTCTGAATTTAATAATTACTGAAGTTAATAATTAAGTCAATTGGGATAATGATCTTTGTACTCTACACAGGGCAATTTTGCAGCAACTCAGCAATTTGGAATTTCCTTCGTTTGTGGCAGAATCCCCATTCAGGCAGTCATTAAAATATTTTGATAGTTGGTATCCAAGATTTTTATTCAATAATTTGAAGTTTTCCATAGATAAAGATCCCTTTTCCGCTTTTAATTGCTCACAACAATTTTCCAACATCCTCAACGATTTTTATTTGGACACAGAGAGAAAGATTTTCTTAATAGCAACCGGCAAACCTTCTAAATGGGATATAATAAAAGCCAACTGCCGAACTCACAATAATGATTCTTAATTTGATAATTGATTGTGCATTTGATCACAACTTCAGGCGGAAGTGGGTAATCCATTATGCTTTAATATTAGCACTCTATATAAAGAGATCTTAGGAAAATTTGGATCAGTTTATTTACTTCAAGGAACACTTCTCGAATTTTTTTGCAGCTCGTTTTAATCAATGAGCCGCAGAAAACACGTAGGCCAATTTTGGGAAATATACCTTCAAATGTTCAAATTCGGTCGCATCCGAGAAATAATTAGTTAATATATTGTTTACAAAACGAAAAACTGTTTCATTATTGATGTTTTCTAAAATAATGCACGATATTAAATGAGGTGTTGGAAGTTTGTTGAGGTCAAGGATGCCTGCTATCAAGGATCATATACACAAGACACGAGCATCCGTTGCTTTATCTACCATTGTCTAAATGAAATTATCTGCCAAATTATCTTTGATTTTTTTAACAGTTAATATAAAACTTACTAAAACACTCCACTAGACTGGATTAGGATAAGTAACTTTGGTAACTTCGCATTTCTCTGAATTACTAATAAAAATGGAAGAGGAATCCGAGTATTGTTTATAACAATGTTTAATAATAAAATCCATGACTTTCACTGTTCAAACAGTATTATCAAACACTTTTAATGAAAACTATTTACAAATGCACTCAAAATTATTCTAAAGATAGTATAGAAAATTGAGCACAGAGCAAAACAGCAACAAAAACTGACTCTCTCCACTGTCATTTTGAAATAAACAACTGCTAGACCACAAAGTACTAAGTATTAACACGCATTGGTCGCAAAAGAAAGCTGTTGACAATTGTTAAGATGAGAAAAACATCTTACATAGGACACATCTTAAGCAAAGACAAATACCAACTGCTACAGAACAGGGCAGAGTAGAGAGAATGGAAGGCATCGACAGGAAGAAGAAATCCTGGCTCCGTAACATAAGAGACTATACAAATTTCAGCGTCGAAGAATTGTTTCATGTTGCGAGGGACAGAGACGCATTTAAAAACGTGGTCGCCAACCTTCAATGATATGAGAAGAAGAAGAAGACCACAAAACTATTAGTAGCGCATTTGAATACTAATGACTTCTTATCTTCTTTGAGATCTACTGGTGATAATGCATATGGCTTATAACAGTTTATTTTTCCATACTCAATAAATCCTTGTATAACTTAGTTCAAGTTCAGGGAATGCATATTTTAATCCAATTTCCGGATTTTCTAAAACAATTTTTATGAACTTGTGTGATTGTATTCAAATGAAATAACGCTTATTTCTTTATTCAAATAAAGCTAGCAGTAAATAGAGTTCCTTAATCCCAAGTACGTTTCGTTACTTTATTTTACAACTTATAGAGACTCTCACTCTGTTGTATATTTATACGACGGTTCCTACTTAAGTTTTGAGATATAGCACTGATGTGAATATGTCAAATCTGACATTGCCATCATAAAGTTGCACATTTCTAAAGGCGAACATACTCCGGATATTTGAAATTAATCTTGGTCAGAAAATAGAACTAAATACTGTTCGATGCTGAGGGTAAACTGATATTGTAAGATCCTCATGTGACATAACACGAGGTTGGGACATACTTAGGCATTAGTTCTACTCGCATACATTCAATATTATATGAACATTAGGCTGTCGAAAATATTTATCGGCGTTGGATACCGCATAAGTTGACAATCGCTCAAAAAAAGCTCGTGTTGATTGGTGCGAATAAATGCTGAAAAAATTCGATAGCGGAGCTTCAAAAGACGTCTATAAGATCGTGACATGTGACGAATCATGGATCTTTGCATATGAACGAGAAAATAAACAAAAATCGACTGTATGGGTCTCTGAGTACGAGCCAAATCCTACAAAAGTTGTTCGCGCGCAAATCACTTCGAAGCAAATTGTCGTCTGTTTTCTCGGATAATACCAGCATTTGTTTGCCAGAAGTGTTCGAAAAAATCGGCAAACCAATCGAGAAGACGAATCATTTCCACCACGACAATGTGAGCTCTCCCCATCAGTTCAAACAAAAACGTTTTTGAACAGTTAAAACTTGAAATTGATGGGTCATCCACCACTCAATGATTTCTTCTTATTCCTGCAGAAAAAAAAAATAAATTGCGAGGTCAACGTTTTTCTATACCTGAAAAAGCGGTTGATGCGTACAAATCACGTTTTATATATTCGAGAATATATTATAATAATCAGCACTATGTGTCCTGTGGTTCTTGCAATTTCTTCCATAATATATGTTATTGAATAACTCTAAACATTGATTCAGAGTATCTTCCTTCCGAAGTTTCTCCAATAGTAGCGACAACATTTTGTTTGTATGAATCGTATATACCATTTTTTATCTCCACTTATAGCAAATTATCAATCTTTTCGAAATTTTCAACGATTCTTTTATTTCTGTCGAAGTTGCTGTTGTGCTTTATATTTGGCACAGTTAAATATGGTGCTTTTTTTCTCCTGATTTCGAAAATATGTAGTTGCATGTCATCTTATCTTTTCTATTTCGAGTATCAAATATTAAGGACCACCTGTAGGAATCTTTGGTGGGTGTCAGTAGTCTACTAACTACCTTCTTTGCCATATGATATTCAATAAATATGTATAAAATATGGTTCGTTCGGTTGAGTTTGGAACCATAATATTCATACTAAAAACACTGTTTACACTACCACTACATCAACACTCACGAAGGTGTAATTGTGAGTGTTGATGTAGTGGTAGTGTAAACAGTGTATTCAGTATGCATAGTTCGGAACATGTAAAATTTGATTTTCTTTGAAGAGCAACATAAAAAGTTGCAGAGAAAGAATATATGACGTTTAACTTCCAGTAATAATATATTTTTAAATATTTACACATACATACCAGGGTAGCTACTTAAGTTTCGAGATAAACAAATAGAAACAAATATTTATAATTGGATATGGCTTTATCGTTTTTAAAATATTCTCAATTAAGATCGACACACTATTTCATGCGTTGGAACCAATTGTCGAAGCATTTTTTCCATTTCGGTTAAGGTATGTTTACATATTGTTTTTGTTATGTAACTATATAGTTTTTCTAATTAAAATGTGTAAATCTGGTGTTTACTTCTTTTGCTTAAAATGGGCTTCAGACTGTCCTGCATTCTTTAAATTACCAATTTTTGGGATCGAACAAGGGTCAAGATCTGGTTTATTGCATGACGAGAAGACTGCAAACTAAATGATCATTATTTGCGATGAGCAATTTCACTGGGGCCATATAGGATGGCACTTACTCTATATTAGTTTTTAAAAATTTAGTTGGTTTGCTAAGAACTTTTGTATGAAATATGCCTGTCCAGAAACAATATTAATAGATGTCACATTATAATGAATTATTATTGTACTGGTTTTCTTATTTATTCATACTTTTCCTATAGGTGGCTTGAAGTTATAAACTTATTTGATTTATTTAAACACTTACACTAGACTTAACTAACTTATATAATTTATTTAAATTCACCGGTAACTTTTGTGTGTCGTTCCGTTCATTATGACTTTTAATTATAAACTAACTGACTCCGCTAAACAAACTCGTTTTTATATCCAAAACGAATTCCTCAAATATTCTAGAAAATAAACAAACAAAACAAATACATAAAAAGACCTTCCTAGAAATTAGTTGAAAATAAACAATGTAAACAAATCGTCTACTTTGTAAACAAACCTCAAAAGAATTCCTCTTTCGCCAAATTTTAGAGTTTTATTATCACCGGATCGGCTTCACGGATCATATTCTGGACTTGTTCAAAACATTACGCCCTTCTTAGATGGAAGCTCCTCCTGGAACTCATGTATAACGGGGACTGGGTGTTTAAATCGGCAACTGGACCCATTCCTTTACTTTACACGTCATATAACGGTCTTTACTGATGACGATGTTGATAACTGCTTATTAATATGTGAACCCCGGTATCCTGGAATATCACCTCTAACATGTTCCTGACGACTCGCCAATCCAACTGGTTACTCGCTATCTTGGTCATAGACAGTTTCTTCACGTTGGCTTCCAACGGCTTTGAAGCATTTCCCACAATCTTCAAATTCATATTTGATTACCAGGTAGAAGATGTGTTTATTCTCAGCTTCTTGCCTGGGGCTGGGGTCTGTCCTCAAGTTTTTCTTATCGATCAAACTTCTTCCGGAAGACAGTTGCTAACTCTCGTGCGTACCTGATACGAGCATGTATGTTACCGGCTAGCGAATAGTGACTCCATATCTAGCTTTGCTCATAGTTTTCTTCGAACGGCGCTAGTCGATTTTGGTGGACTACTTTCGGTTTTCCAATGGAAATCTTGCTTATGCAATAGATGACATCATTGGTTCCTTTTTGATTAAGGATGATAGACCTTCCCAGGACTTTTGTAATTTTGGAGAAAATTCCTTTCTCCTCGTCTAGTTGTGCAGCCATACTTACTAACCCTCTTTAATACCGCCGCCTGAGGCTTCCGTGTTGTATCGTTTTTTAATTCTGTCATTGGCAACTTGAAGATTTGATTTGATTTGATAGCCGATTGAGAAGCCATTATAAATAGGCATTGACCACTGATACCAATCTCTTTCGTGGCTGGAAACTTCTTGGGACAGATAACTGCTAGTGGCCCTGTTCGTTCTCTCGACCATTCCATCTGATTGTGGATATAATGCTGTTGTTCTGTTCTTCTTCAACAACAGCTGGTCACATATTTCCTGGAGCACATGGCTCTCGAAGTTTTTCCCTTGATCGCTGTGAAATAATCCATCACGACCAACATTGTAATGGTCCATGCGTGTCTTTATCTTACGATCGTAGAATAAATAGTACATTTCTCACACCAGTCTTTACATTGTCGGAGCTGTTCATCCAATAAAATCTTTTATGAACTCGCTGAAGGGTTTTCATCACTCCTAGATGACCTCCCGATGGACAGTCGTGTAACTTCTTCAGTACCTTGGCTACTCTCGTTCTTGGAATGACTAGCTGTCTCCTCTTTTCGGGACCATTATACCATTATCGTTCTCTTTAAAAGACCCTCTCCCAGGACAAGGAAATCTCATTACCTTTAGTGCCGGTGCTACCTCTTGCTAGGTATGTCACCAATTTTCTTTCTTTCATTGCCGAAATATTTTCAGGTAAGGATTATTTTCCTGATCTTCTTTGATCGTTGTGGGTGACCATTCATCAATGACACTGTAGTTCTCGAAACTAGGGCTTCCTCAAATTTGACTTTATTGTTCTGGGCGCTGTCTGTTGGGTACGTCCGCCCAGTCAAGGTATTGACTTTTCGATGACCACAGAAATAAAAAGCAAAGCTACAATCCTGGGCCGGAGCTGCCTCCTTGTAGGTGACCCGTTTCAGTTTTCCCTATGTTTTTGCGGAAGTCCCGGCCTGCTTGCAGGATATGAGTGCATGCCCTGGCTTACTAAAATTCCGACATTTGCCCTTTCTTGGCTTCTTGATAACCATAACTTTCAATTGCGTCATATTCAAGAGAAGCATTCAGGGCAACTACTAAGGTTTTAAGATAGGTTAACCGAAGCGTCTTCATATCATGGTTGCGCAGGCCTTCAATAAATGCCTAGATACCCAAACATTTTGTCATGTTCCTTGGGGCTGATGAATAAGCGAATCGGACAAGTCGGGCAATGTCTACCTCGTAGTCTTGAAGAGATTTTTCTAGCTTCTGCCTTTTTTAGCTGCGATTGTTACAAGTGTTCTAGATGTTAGTGACTATATCGCATGTCCAGCCTCTTCTTCAGCCGTTGAAGTCGTCAGTTTCTTCAAGAGGTATCGTCTGGAGTATATCTAAGGCGTCTCCTCTTAGTGCAATGGTTAAGCTCTCTGCCTTTTCTTTATCGGACCATTTATCCACTCTAACGACTGCCTCTAAGTGTTCAACGTAATTGGTCCAAACTTTGGGGCCTTGACTCGGGTAAAACTGCCATTGTCTTCAGTCTTGAATTGTGCTTGTGGATTGCAGGATTTCATTAGTTTAACCCATTATTAGAATGTCTTCTGTTCTCGAATTCGCAATTTTGCTTTCTGGCTCCTTGGTTTTCTCGTCCTTCATTGTTATTTTATTCTCTATATTCGGGGATGAAATTTTATTTTCGACGTCAGCTGGAATGTCAGTTTTCAGTGATAAAATATCCGCAGAAATATCGCTCTTCGTGGTTGAAATCTTCTCATCCATATTGGTAGAAATATCGTCCTCCATGGTTGAAATCTTCTCGTTCATTTTAGTAGAAATATCGTTCTTCATTCCAGAAATTAACCAGATTAAGGTGAAAGACTTGTCTTTGAAGGGATGAGTTTTTGGATCCAATTCGTCACTTACCAGTGCCACTTTGAGTCTTTATACTAATTCGCCCTTCTTACTGGGCGTTTCTCCAATAAACAAACAAAACATATGAATAAAAAGATCTTTCTAGGTATTAGTTAAAAAAAAACAATGTAAACAAATCGACATCTATGGTAAAAACATATACAAAAAACCTCAAACGAATTAAGCTTGTGCCAAATTTTAGAGTTCTATTATAACCGGACAGGACCGGCCCATATCGTGGACTTGTTCGTAACATTATTATTATATCAAAAACATTTTTAATATAGGAAAAACCCACCGATATTAATTTTTTCGTCCATTCATGATATTCTTTCATTATCTATTTTAATTGTAGAGCGTCTACAGATGGATACTAAAGCATCAACATAAATTAAAACAAACTGTTAGATCCTGTTCCTTGCAAGTTAAAGAAGCTCCTCAAATAGATGATATTGCAAATGAACGTTATGAAACTGATTCGGAAATAACATTTAAGGTAAATTGTTTTTTATATATTATTGTAAGTGTAGTGAGATTATAAAAACTAATTGTTTATATAAATTTGACATTTTATGCTGCTTTTTGGAACCACATACACGAGAGATTAACACTAAATCTTTAGTACAAATCCAGTTAGCAAAATCTACTTAGTTTTAATCAAATGATTGAACAACACGATACTGAGATATGGTTTTCTTTAGAGATGGCCCTGATATAGGAATAACTTCTCTGCATGGCCGGAATTGGAAAGACTTTTTTGAGGTTAGGTTCGCGTTGTATATGCGTTCGGGAGGTAGTAAATTCGGCCAGATAGCAGTTAGATGACCTTTTAGTGCGATAAACTCGACCAAATAAATTTGAGATGCGAAATTTGTACATGTAAACTTGACAAGATTTTAGGGTGCCATTTAAAAACCAAAAAAGTGAATTAGATATAAAAATAGTTCAATTGAGTTAAGTAAATTGAAGTATACAACTGTCAGATAGATATATATATAAACTAATATTTTCAAAAATTTACTAATTCATACCGATAAAATTTTCTAGTTTCTAACGTAACCTAACCAAGCATTAAAATGTAAATTTGCCCCTTTTCTGTTTTCGAATACTTACCTGCCTCTTGTACTCAAGTACCATTGACACTTTACAATTCACAATATAGAATTGAGAGATCGGAAGTATGGAAATTCATCAGCACTATTCCAAACCATTATTAGCAAACCGTAACTGAATAGAATTAATATGAAAATATTGACGTGAACGATGCCACACAGTTGCGCGAAGAAAAAGAAGCTGGAGAAAGTATGATTTAACGAAATATCTTGATACTTATCAAATATACTAGTTTTTTCGGTATCAGGCTCAATTCAGTCTTTCTTTCTTCTTTGTATCTTTCGATGCTTTCGTTGGTGTATGTTTTTTGCAGTCTCTATAAAGAAATTCTCGACTTTACTTGAGATCCTTCTTCTTCGTTTTCTCACTGCTGTTCGTGGTTTAGATTTTATTTTGGCCTTGAATATTTGGCATTGTTTTCTCCGATGTATTACGTCAGTTCACTCATCTGGATGTTAGAGTAGGTCCTCAGTTATTCTCCTAGCTATGTTCTCTTGAATCTTCGTAGAGTCCCACTCTATTTAAAGTATATCAATAAGATATACTAAGAGAAGTTTACTGTTTGTCTCAAGATGATGATGCTGGGTTTGGGACTTGTTTCTATGTCTGCATAGAGAGCCACAACTTTACATTAAAAATTCGCAGGGATAGGTCAGTTTGGACAAAACACTCCCAAAACTAGTGAAGGATTTCTTTTTTCATTTTCTTATATAGAAACGAGAAATGTGTTAAAGTTGGTTAAATAAATGCAACTTTCAAATTGGTATGGAAAAAAGTTCAAATATAAAACCACTTAGATAAAAAACAGTATGTCATGAATTTTGAAGCTCAATTTTTTTTAATATTATCTCAGTATTCTTATACAGCTAAAAAATCATGACAATGTTTTACACTTTATTGCAGGCTAGTGATCTCACTACAAAACTCGCCGATCCGGGAAAACTTCGACCAAAACCTGATGTTAGTGAATTAAAATTTGGGCATTTCTTTAGTGACCATATGCTGAAAATAAACTATTACGAAAAATTGGGAGGCTGGCAGAAACCCAAAATAGTACCATTTGGAAATCTTTCACTGCATCCTGCAGCTAGAGCACTACATTACGCTATTGAGGTAAGATATATTCAAATGAAATTCAATCGCCAACTTAAGCATTCACAAAAAGTAGTGGTAAACATGAAGTATCTCCTTTCCATATTCTACTTAACAATAAAGAAAAAAAATTCAATTTCTATGAAATTTAATACTCGTAGAAAAAGATTAGTGTGAACATCTGGAGTAGATTTTTTTTTTTCTTCATCGCTCTGATCCTTCCTGGCGACGATTCCTGTTATACAATTTCTGCAAGGAATATTTACGCATACCTTATGACATCTGGTTTGAAAATTTGTCACCATCATATTTACCCCCCAAAATAATTTCCATAATCTGGGATAACTTGTAGTGGACAGCAATTTGAAATGTCTGTATAAACTAACGTGTTATGCTTTGTTTTGACATAATAATTTCCCATTTAAATTTATTTAAATTTAAAAACATTGCAAAAATGTAACCCAAACAAACGTACAACCTCGTGTATGTAATTTAATTCACTCCCAGTGACAACCATTGGGATCTGTTAGTCACATTCAGTTGAAGGATATAATAATGTTCCTTATTTTTACCCTCCATTGACGTATCCTCACAGATTAACAAATTTCTGTTTTATATTAATGTAACTGTGAAGAATAAATAAATTTAGCTACTAAATTCCAAAGTTTATTGTATTCATTAAAATTTATGGTACATGATCTTAATGGGGACCCACATCATAGATGATTGATTCCGGGTGTCCCTTGGACAATTGAGTTCCATTAAGGTATCAAATTACGTACTTTATTTTGTATAGATGTGACTTTAACGATCATAGATAATTATAACCTTTCATACAATACAATTTTTCAGTATTTAAGGGCGGTCAGTAAACAGATAGATGTCTTAATATTATGGCGTTTGTTCGAGTACGGTTTTCGGATTATTGAAACCACGATTTACTACTGATTTTATTATTTTATATAAATTGGTTAGCAAGATTTCAACTCCACTTTTTTTCTACAAATAAACTCATCATCTATTCTGCTTGCTCGAATGTATTTATTTGACTTGTCTTATTGGGTTAGGGTATTATACATAATCTGATCAAATTTTAACCGCACTTGGGTATTCAAAGAACCGGTAACATTTTCATAGATCATAGACTGATGAATGAGACGTTTTGGCTTCCCAGCCACTCTGCTCTACAAGAATTTTGCCTCTACATTTGCTTTCAAAATACGTATGCTCCTTCCAAAGTAGGCTATTTTACTGGATTTTTGTCCCATTTCCTAAGATGTTAGTTATACACCTTCGAGGTACTTAACAATTTGAATAAATCGGCAGGACATTCGCAGAGTAGATGCTCTGCTGTTTTCATGACTAGCTCGCGCAATATGCAGTTGCCGTTTTCTGCCATGCCTATAGTCTTAAGTTTTTTTCTTAAATTGATATACAACCTACAACCTTTTTTGATGTTAATGTAAAGTTTGCGTGAAGTTAGTTCAATGGAACTACGGCTACGGGAACGTAGCACACCTCAAAATTCGCCGATGATACTGCTATAATGACTCAAAGCTAAGAAGATTTTCAAATTCTATTCGAAAGAGTCAACCGAGAATGCGAAAATGTAGGACTCACTATAAATATTAAAAAACTAAATTCATGTTTATAAGTAAAAACCAAAATATTAATATTTACCCTATTCCCACACCGAATGGAAAACAAATAGAATAGGTGCAAAAATATAAGTATCTTGGTTCAATCATAAACGCTCGAATGAATCCAGACGAAGAAATCAGAATTGAAAGGGCTCGAGAAGCATTTGTCAAGTACTCCTCAAAGTTTGCAAACAGAAATCTTAACCTCCGCATCAGAATAGGATTCATGGAATGTTATGTGTGGTCATTACTGCTGTACGGAGTGGAAACTTGAATCTTGAAAGCTCAAATGATAGAAAAACTTGTGGCATTTGAGAAGTGGCTCTATAGACGCATCCTAAAGATACCCTGGACTGACAAAATCACCAAGGACAAAGTACTAAGACGTATTGGTCGCAAAAGAAAGCTATTGACAATTATTAAGATTAAAAAACATCTTACACAATACACATCTTAAGCAAAGACAAATACCTACTGCTACAGAACAGGGCAGAGTAGAGAGAATGGAAGGCATCGACAGGAAGAAGAAATCCTGGCTCCGAAACATAAGAGAGTGAACAAATCTCAGTGTCGGAGAATTGTTTCATGTTGCGTGGTCGCCAATTTTCAATAAAAAGACATGGCATGAGAAGAAGAATAACCGTTCCAAGAACGGTCCAAACTAGCAGGTCGGAACAAATCTGTAATGTATATGAAATTTTATAGTGTAAGGAAATTATGTACTTTTTGCTGATAAAATTAGTCTCCAATATTGTCTGTTTACGAACGGTTTGGTAGAAAAATATTGTCTTCATCTATTTTACACAAATAAGAGATGCATATGTACACATTTTAATCAATAAATTAAATCGAATCTTGTTTATTGTAGTTAAACTTAGAGTGCAATTGAACTGGAAAAGTTTATTCGAAATAATATTGATTATTTGACTACAAACGACTGTTGCATTTATATATTTCTAAATTAATTGTTTTTGTGTACTTTTCTTATTGCACTCAAGGTCAGTACAATGAACTTATTGAGAACCCGATTTTCAATATATACCAGTAGTATATAGTAGCTAGATTATTGGCTAGTTTTTATCTTCTTTATAATTATATCACTTTATTATCATACAGAATGTCCCGAAAAAATGGATATAGGACATTTTATAAATGTTAAAGTAGAGTTCAAATACTGAATTTTACAAAAATTTCGATTTTTTTGAAGCTTTCAAATAATAATATTGTTATACCACTAAAGTAACAAATGACACGCGATTGCATATCTTAGGATTTCTAAGAAGGTTGCCACCTTATAGTAGAAGAACTACAGCCGGAATTTCACAATAATCGGTAATATGGAGTTTCACCATCGTAAACCATTCATTTGGTGTCGTTAGTTAATTCCGAAGCCGGCTGACACCCTAGTGGATACAGGGAGTAGTTCTGAGGAGTGAAAGTGGTCAATTTTTCGTGATAAATAAACGATCGATAATATGCCTGACAATTTGTCAAGATATAGTATGTGGAATAACTAAAAAGAATACCAAAGGGCGGACGCGTCAGTGGATACATGGACAGTGGCAGACAAGGGTAAAGAGGGTCAAATTTTGGGAAAAAAAGATCAGTAATATGTCAGCCTTTTTTACTAAAGAATGGTTGATCTCTTAGTAGTACAAATCCAAAAGGGCTGACACCCTGGTAGATACAAAGGGCTGCTATGCAGGGTCAAATGTTTCACCTAGAGCATTGACATCCTATATACATAGGGCTCTCGTACTTCGGTACTACTCGTTCGATTTTGACTTATATAGTCTCAATTTGTTTGTTTTTTTCATATTTATATAAACAATGCTTCGATATACCCATAATATGTATATATACAAATAAGAAATTTCTTCAATTTCCTATTTGTTAGACCTATTGATATATTAATAAATCTAAACTAAATGTTCTTGATTTTAGGTTTCTTCTGTTTTAAAATTAGTTTTTTTGATAGTTCTTAAAAGAAAGTCTTTATCAAAATATGATATTGGCACTGACAATTTGCGTATTTATATTGATCTATAGATCACCTTCATCATGAATATCAAAATAAGGATAAAATCAACTTTTTTCCATTAAGAAAAATTAATTTTTCCTTGGTTTCCACATTTTAAATATATTAAATTTATTAGAATTTACAAAATAGAGCTATAAATTTTACTTAAATTATTTGGAACTTTTTTATCATTTATAGCTTTTTCGTTCTTATGAATGTGAACCATTTCTAAAAATTCTCTTTTTCGTGTATTAGATTCCGTTTCAAGAATTTTTGAATCTTTATAATTGAATTTATGTTTTTTTGATATTTCATGGTTTGTTGATGCAGTTCTATTTTTTTTATCGTATTGATGACCTCTTAGTCTATTTTCTAAATACTGAAATGTTTGCCCTATGTAGACAGCGTCATTATTAGTACAAGGCACTTGCTATATAATATTACTTCTTTTGTTTTTTGGTGTTTTAGATTTTAATATAGTGAAATATTTGGATAATGTATTACGTCCTCTATGACTTATACTAATATCATATTTATTGACATAATTCGATAATTGCTGGAAAAGTCTTTGTACATATGGTGAGAAAAAATGTTTCATATTTTGATGTTTCGTTTCTATTTTATTTTTAAATTGATTGTAGTATCTGTTTATCCTTTTCTTGAATTTGTTATTTATCATTTTTTCCGGATAATTACTTTCTTTCAATGCTTTTTGAATAGCTAAGCATCTAAATTGAGGATCTGATAGTTTGATAGATCTATCAGCCAAACTTATTATCACTTATCTTTTTTGTGCCATAGGATGACACGAATTGAAGTTTAAATATTTTGAGGACCAAGTTGGTTTTGTATTCCAACCAATTTGAGATGTGGAAACCAAGGAACAATTAATTTTTTTTATTGGAACAAAGCTCTAAGTTGATTTTATCCTTATTTTGATATTCATGATGAAAGTGATCTATAGATTGACATAAATAAGCAAATAAGCAAATTGTCAGTGTGCATATCATATTTTGATAAAGACTTAAAGAAAAGTCGAAGTAACGTCAAAATTTATATTTCTTTTAAGAACTATAAAACTAATTTTAATGTTCTTCTGTTTTAAAATTTGATTTTCTCAATAATGTTTAAGAGATTGGTGAAAAATTGACGTTTCGACTTTTCTTTAAGTCTATATGAAAATATTTATAATTGTAACGGAATCTTTGCCAGCTATATTATTACCCTTTTTGTTATTGGGAACGTGGCAATGAAACACCAAAGTGGACTAATTTTAATATATTTTCTGAGCTTACAAATATTTATGTATTTATCGTCTGGGAAATAATTAATTAAGATTTTCGGTGGTTTTGAATTTTATTAATTCTTGTAGTCACTTTGAATATTGAAATTTGCATACCATGAATTTAAAAATTTCTACAACAATTAATACAATTCAAAACCACCGAAAATTACCCTTGTCTGCCACCCCTTTGTATCCACTGACATGTCAGCCCTTTGGTACTCTTTTTAGTTATGCAAAGTACTATATCTTGACAAATTGTCAGGCATATTATCGCTTATCTTCCCGACAAATTGATCTGACTAACTTGGTATATTAGAGCATTGTATTACTCCTCTTCACACTGGCGATTTACTATCTATATGAAGAATTTATAATCTCGAGTTGATCGTTTCAAGTCACATGGAATTGGAAAATCATGAGTTTTTTCAGCAATATTTCTTAATAATTGAAAAACTGATTTTATTGGAATTATTTTAGAAAAACTATGACATTGAAAGCGCCTGCATTCTTAAACAAAATTTCATAATCTGTACATCAGGACACAGATATTTTTTATTTATTTCTGATGGAGATTAAAAGTTTTGTACCAAAAATTCCAACCCACTGAGAAACTTATTATTTTACTTTAAAAATCTACTTTCTATTTTCAGAAGTAACTTTGTTTCAGCTATTTGAAGGAACAAAAGTGTATAGAGGTGCAGATGGCAAATTGAGATGGTTTCGACCGGACCTAAATATGATACGTATGAATAAATCCGCCGAAATGGTCGGATTACCAACTTTCAACTGTGACGAACTGATTAAATGTATTACCAGATTAATACAAATAGATCAAGAATGGGTACCGCATAGTGAGAAGGCCAGTTTGTACATAAGACCTACGTTCATCGCCATTGATGTGAGTACTAATTTTTCAGTTTTTCATAACACAATCAACTGGAGTCTAACAAACAAAAAATGAGAATATGAACGTAGATTGGTTAGAGCTGTGGTTTGACTCCGTCGTAAAACGTGATCATTGTAATATTGTGACGAAATTTTTCTCAATATTAAACTGCATCCCCGGGGATCTAGATAGCCTCGGAGAGGGGACTAAAATTTGGGAAAAAAATTACTTCACAACCCTTTAAATAAAAAATACCACTGTTAAGGGCATTAAGTAATGGTAACTAGAAGGTGATCGAACCATTCTGGCAAGTTAATTAAGGGCCAAGCCAATCTTTGTTTGTCATAGTAGGAAAATCGCCCTTACTCGTAGCCTAAACGTAACAATATTATTTTCGTTTTGAAACATCTGCTTTAAAGGTGCTATCACTAAATCAGTAAATCATCATTTCCTGCTCTGCTGTCGTAAGGCTAAAATCATTAAATTTTTCAAGCGGGTTTCAAATCCATTCATATTTGGACATGTCAAGATCTTTTAAGTAAAACGAGCATTGCTTCCATAGACTGGTCAAATGATTATTATTAACAACTTTACTTTCTTCTATTTCATCAGCAAAGTAATTTGTAAAAGTGGGAAACATGTCAATGTTATTATTTTTCAAACTCATTATCCACAGTTCCAATTTTTTCATAAATGTAGTAATCTTGTCTTTCTGCGTAAAAGTATGAATTTAAGGCACTTGCATTGATTTATTTAAAGTACTGAGTCTTTAAAAAATACGCAAGTTTTACAAAGCATTTCGTCTCATAAAACAAGTTTGCTTCATCTCTATTATTATCAGGAAGAAATATGGCGATCTCTTCTTTTAGCTCAAACACCCTTTGAAGTACTTTGGGCACGAGACAGTCAACGGGCCTCACAATAATATAGAAGTGATCTATATTCTGAAACCATGTTATCACAAATTTTGCGAAAAGCCTTCCTCTCAATGGGCTATTTTTAATAAAATTTACAATTCTTGTAATAGCCTCAAATACTATATATCTTTACCGATATCTCTTGAATTATGCAGACTTAGAAACCACTGCCCTAAGACATGTTTTTAACAATTTTATTTAAAAACTCACAAAAAGTCAAGAATAGGCTATGAATTTATATATCAAGGTTGCAAAGAAATTGATTTTTTTAAAAATTTGTTGGTCCTATAACTTCTCAGGGATGCAACTTTGGATAAAGGTAAATTGCACTCGATCAAAACTCAAATGTAGCAAGCTCTACGTATCATTGTATCCAATTATCTTCTTGCGGCAATTCAACTTCCTTTGATGAATGTATCAACATAATTTTTAAAGCGTATTTTCCCATGTCTCATCCTAATAGTTAATTTTTCAATTTTGTTTCATTATCATTGTCTGTCTTTTTATCTATGCCGATTTACTGTTATGTTTAGCAAGGCTAAATTTAATTTCATTGCTCATTGCAATTGCAACTTTATATCGAATCAAATATTCTTGCTACGGTATTTTTTCAGTTAAATATGTCAAAAGACCTTAGACCTGTTAACCACAAAGAAATTTGCCACGATAGTGAGTGCTGACCTCTGTATTGATCTCTCACATAACACGCTTCTTGAATCTCAATACCCCATCAAGTTCGAACCAGTGGTAAATTCAACCCCATCTCATCGATAAATCTGTACTACCCCTACCGAGCATTACTTTCAAATCAAACATATTCAATGTCAGACATATTGTTTTCTAGAAAACTAATTTACCCGTTCGAATTTTTGAGTTGTTTTTAGGGGTAACTTATTCGAATTACTTTAAGAGGCGAAACTCTATATGGGTGACAGAAATATTCAATGAAAAACTTATAGATGATGCTTTGGTTAACTTGGAACACCTGAAAAAATTACGACAAAGAAGACAAGGATATCTGAATGAAGACCAATATAATTGGTGTTAAAATTTGTGTAGACTTTACAAAACTTTTCCCTAATATATAGTCCGACTTACAGTTACGCATGTAGGCCACCCAAAACAAAAAACGTACTGTAAACTGAATATTGATTTTAAATAAACTAATAATCCGGTAGCAGGTGGCTTTTGCACATATTTGTATATTATAATCCCTGTATGTATGTATAAATTTGGGGTTTAATACATACTGCGACCCAAAGGATCCATTGTGTCCCCCTTTCTCGCTGCGATACTCGAGAACCAAGTGTTTAGAGCTGATCCATCAATCCCACTCCTTTTAAAACGTCTAGAATGTGGGATGGCTTTAATTTCCAGAGATCTTCGTCTTCTATATCAAGCACTTCCAGGTGTAGTGCTCTGGAGTTTCACACTTCGAGAGGTTTCGCCCTCTGTGCAACAAAATCTGCACGCCGCATTATCTGTTAGATCTAGCGTCTTCAGGTGTTTGTTGAGGCGAAAGTGCCCCGATAGAACTCCTGTTAGTTTTCGTAGATTGTTCTTACTTGATACATTCTGTAGATCTACTCTGATTATAGTTTCCCAGAAGAGTCTTTGCCCTTCTGCACCTTCTTTTCTAGTGCTTTTTCCATTGTTCTGTAGCTGATACCACAGAAAGACTCAGGTCCTATGTAGGGCTTGCCGCTTTAACGAGCTTATAAGCTATTTCATTTCCCTTCGCTCCGGTGTGTTCCGGAATCCATTGTAGAGTAATTTTATTTTACTTGCCTGGCTCGCTCAATTTTTCTAGGTAATCCCTACTTTTTGCTCTAAATTTTGGCATTTTAACTCAAAAAATGATGGAGCTATGAATTTAAAAAAAGGCGAATTTTTTCCAAACTTTAATTTTCTTAAAAACGGTATTTATCAAGATATATTTGATTTCAGGGAACTCTCGGAGTAGCGAAAAGTGAGTCTTCTTTACTTTATGTCATAATGTGCCCTGTGGGATCTTACTGGGCAGAAGGGCAAAATGATTCCGTCGCTTTGTATGCAGACCCAAGATACGCTCGAGCTTGGCCCGGTGGTTGTGGAAACAGTAAATTAGGTTCAAATTACGCACCGACAATTAGAGTTCAAAGTGATGCTCAGAAAAGAGGCTTGCAGCAAGTTTTGTGGTTATATGGACCGGAGAACTACATTACAGAAGTGGGAACTATGAACATTTTCCTTTATTATAAAGATTCTAATGGAGGTAAGAAGTATTTAACGATGGTGAATTACTACTATGTGAAAGTAATCTATAAGGTGATGAACAGACTTAGTCCAATACAATCTAATGATAAGCGAGACTGGTTTCGGTGTTGCTGTTAATTCTAGGGTCGAAATTTTTTTCGAACCATAGAGATATTCCCTTTAACACTCCAGTACATGCCTTGTATATGACAGATACAAGGGCTGAGGTTTCTGAGCCGAGTTACTGAAGAGCTATTCGGCAATCACTTCGCAGATAGTACTTTCATATGTAAATTTTATCTATTTATCTCTAGTACTTTTGCCTCTATATATCTCTAAGTACAAGGACGCGAATTTTATTAGTGAGTATAAGTAGTATAAGTCATTATAATAAATAACGGTCAGGGTGCAATCGCAAATATTCGGGTAGTATCCATCTGAAACTTTGCTTGTAATATTACCTTTGACATATTTGTCGAACTAAAATAGGATTTTTTGTCAGGAAACTGCTTGAAACCTTATTTCGTTTTGTTTATAAATTATGACGAATTAGCGTAGAGTTGCGAAATTATTGCAGGTTGTGAATCCGCGAAAATCCTACTTCAAATAACTCCAAATAGTATCTTAATGAAGCTCTTCCAATTGTATTGACTGGTTAGGTCAGATAAGCTAAGGTTAGGTTAGGTTAGCATTATGAGCAATTATAATCTCTACTTAACTCTACTTAATCTAACTTAAAAAAACCTAACCTAAACTAACAACACGTTTATAATGATATATAAACTTATCAATTCACGAAAATTGAATATGTAGCATTGAACATATAAGCACGTGTGTAGACATTTAAAATTATTTCAATATAAAAATATTGTACAAATGTAACCCAGACAGAGATACAATCTCTTGTGTGTAAATCTGTCAGTCATTTAGTTGAAGGATACAACAACGTTCCTTATTTTTACCCTCCAATTTCTCATAAATCTACCTATTTAACTTGTACTTACTATTGTATTCGTTAAGATTTATGGTACACGATCTTAATTGGGACCCACATCATTGATGATTGATTCCAAATGTCCCTTGGACATTTGAGTACCATTAAGGAATCAAATTACGTACTTTATTTTGCATAAATGTGACTTTAACGACCATAGATAATTATAACCTTTCATGCAATAGGATTTTTTAGTATTTAAAAGCGGTCTATAAATAGATAGATGTCTTAATATTCTGGCGTTCGTTCGAGTATGATTATTGAAACCACGTCTGACTACTTATTTTATTATTTAATAAATAATTAATTTTGATGTTTTAATACAACGAATATGGTCAACCATCATTGGTTAGCCCGAAGATACATTACAGGGTTTTTGTACCTTTATAGCCTGAAATAACTTACGCTAATTTGTCACTATATTGGGTCTCGGTACTCATAGTCATTTAGCAAGATTTAGACATTTAACACTCAGAACAATGGAACGCCGAAGAGAATTCTAAAAAGAAAATTGGGAAGCAAACGTATTATGTAAATAAGAAGTAGAGCGTACTGATATCTAGGTTTTTTATTCGTATACAATAATTTATTTGTTTTTAAATAACTGAATACTAACGTTTATTCATGGTTAATTCTTAGGAATAAATAGGAAATTATAAGAATAACTGCGGACTATGAAAATATACAATATATATTATAATTTTTTGATATCGCTTTCAACTAAATGAAAGTAGTTTCGACAAATTGTCACATTTATTTTCAAAACCAATTCACAGTCTAAATTTGGCGCCGGCACCGTAGGAAAATTAATTGCTGTGATCCATAGTTTAGTTAATATTCATATCTTTTCCAGAAAAAGTTTTGGCAACTCCGCCATTAAACGAATTGATTCTTCCTGGAGTAATAAGAGACTCCATACTTGCATTGGGAAGGCAATGGAAGGAATTTAGAGTAGAAGAACGGATGGTAACGATGAGGGAATTAGTAAATCTCCAAAAACAAGGACGAGTAAGTAAATTTTCATTGTTTCCAATTAGTTAATTAATTCATTTGTTTTCAAAAAGTTGACGCACTAATTCAAATCGGTTTGGATTGTTGCCTAATTCGATTCAATTTAAGGATTTATGAATTCGCAATTGTTACAATATTACCAAAATAAGAAAACAAATAGTGCGCGTTCAATTTGTCGAATAAAAGTTTGTTTACAAGATCCGCACTCATTTATTTCGAAATTAATATTAATAGGCTTCATATCATTAAACAATAAACATAGGAAAAATTTAACTTATTTGCATTCCAGTGAATGTGCATTAAGATATGTAAACAGAACTTACCTTGCTCTCAGTTTTTTGAAACGAAAGAAAAGCACTGGGCACGAGAAAACAGACGAAAACTTGCCTCGACTCAAGGCTCGCACGTTTCTTAATAGTGGGCGAGTTGATGCTTAGAAGAGTGTGCGTGGTATTTGAGCAACAATATGCGCCGGGTTAAATAAACTTTCTGAAATTTACATTCTGAGTATGTTTTCAAGTATAACCAAATTTGTACAATACAAATTCGAAACAATATAAAATAAACTACGCATTTTAGAAGCGTATTAGTACCTTGATGAACTGAAAAACGAAAAAATTCATTTTTTCTACATCCGATATAATATATTTTTTCATTTATTTGCATTCATAAAGAATGTAATTTCTGAATCGGTCAAAAGAACGTAAAAAAAGGTACCGTATTGGTTCATTTTTTCTCGCTTTTGCGTTAAAAAAAGGTGCCGTAACGTGTGATTTTTAACGATTTATAAAATTGTGATGAATTTTCTTGAGAAATCCAGGGAACAGTGCTTGAAGGAATATAATTATAAAATAGTTTTATGGAGCGGCGTACTAAATAAGGCATAAACAGCTTCACAGAAAAAGCTTACTTTGAAACTAAATCCAAAATGTGAAAGTCTTCAACACTTTGGTCGACTTATTCAAAACTAAAAGGCACCCTAATAATAAATAACGACGTAGACATCAGTAAATACTCGAAACTCATTAAATATTTGAAAAATAAATCAGTTATCTATAGACCCAAAAATCTAACTTTCTGTTGCAAGCTCCAGACGATCATTATCTCATACATAAGATATGACAGCAAAAAATTTTAATGTGAGCTTAGATATTATTTATAACATATTTCATGTTGCTTTAATATTCGGAATCTCAAGAGCTCTGCGAAGGGAGCAATTATATAAAATGAAATATGACGATATTAATAATACCGGAAATGTTTTAATTACCACAGTTCCTGATATGTGTGTGATATGTGATATAAACATAAGTTTTTTGGATTTCCTACTCTTGAGCAAGCTACATATAGCTGACCGTGAGAGAAGCAGGATTCTTTGAGGTTAATGCTACAATATTTTAAAGTTTGTCCTTGCGCTTTGTTAATTGTAAAACTAAAGGCTAATTTTATTGGAAACTGCAGTCTTTTAAATTGAAATGGCAATTCCGAAGAGATCAGAGGTATTCTAGGTATAAATACTGTCTGTCCTTTGGTCTTTCCAGAAATAAGTTCAGCTTCAATGATATTATTCGATAGCTGTTTTACGATCATTCTAGTTCCATTACATAATTTTGGGGAGTTGAGATTTCTGAGTAGTATGATTGGAGTTCCAATTTTCAGACGAAGGCAGTGTAATGGCATTCCTGGTACTTGTAAAGAGTTTAGAAATTCAGTGGGGAAGTTGACACTTTCTTCAATGGATACCATCGTGTCGATCGATTTATATATTTTCTCTTCACCAGGTATTTTCTTTAGAATATTAAAATTGATATCGTCAACAATATTATTTTTGGTGGCCAAAATTGCTCTTTGAAATAACCACTGTGCATTAGTATAGTTCTGAATAATATTTGGATAAATTTTGTGGATTAGTTCGTAGTTCAGTAGTGGCTATATTACAGAAATCACTATTAAGTTCAATGAGGCCGATCGTATGGTCAGTAGGATATGTACCTTCGCCGATTTGTAAAAGTATTTTAGCAAATTGTGCTGTTGTTTCATCTCTTGATAATTCAACTCTCATGTTTTTAAATTTAAGACTTTATTGAAATTGGAATTTTAAATTTCGCGGCACTACTACACATGCTACAATTGCTCGCAACGCTTTTGGAAATGCAACCCAAACAATCGTTGTCCTGAATGAAGTTCAAATATTCGATAACAGATGGCGCCACTATACTTAATTTCCAAGTTGTAGGGTTGGAAAGTTCCTTATATCTTTAGAAACACGCCCTTTAGATTAAAACGGGAACTTTCTAGCTTCTGTAGCGGTAGCGTATGTAGTAAAGGCGCGAAATTTAAAAACCTAAATTTTTAAATATTTTGAGAACTAATTTGGTTAACTAAAATTATGTCGCTTTAACTCCAAAATATACGTTAAATAATGACGTATAAATACACAAAATTTAACAACTTTATTATAGTAACAAATGAAATTTAAGATTTTATTGAAATTGGAATTTTAAATTTCGCGCCACTACTACACATGCTGCAATGGCTCACAACTATGGAGACTATACACTATGACTATTGGAGTGTATAGTCTCCATAGTTGTCTTGAACGAAGTTCAAATATTCGATAACAGATGGCGCCACTGGACTTAATTTCCAAGTTGAAGGGTCGGAAAGTCCCTTAAAACATGCCCTTTAGATTAAAACGGGAACTTTCTTGTTCGAGGAGGGATAAAGGGCTATCACACCACATAAGTCCCTTTATCGTGTCGGGACTCCTTTTTAAGTTTTATCGGCACGCACATTTTATCGACTTAGTTTTATTATATATATAGATAAAAACCAACGACCCACAAATGTCAAAACCAATCATTTCTTTTTGCAGTATATAAATGGAAAATGGAAAATCCTAGTTGTAGGTATCAATACCTTTTCACAAATTCCTTCATTTATCGCAACATATTTGAATTTACCTAATCCAAAAAAAAATGCACTGGGCATACATTTCGACGCTCTTCGGAGCGAATGGATTCCACAGTGAAAATTTTAACAGGGAACAACTAGTACGACTTCAAGCAACATTGTAAATGTTCACGATCCTAACAACAATTCAATAAGTACGATTACAAAATAAAAATTGATAAAAGTTTTGTCAAATTTTTTTTGTCTATCGACGAAGAAAAAATTTTGTATGAAACTCCTGAGTAAAGTAACTTTTTTCACTCTTAGAAATTGTCGGACTCGCCTTCGGCCCGTCGAACCGTCCTACTGGTGAAAAAAAAATATTACTTTACTTTCTTGTTGCATAAAATAACTATTAGCAATCTTCAGAGGAGAAAAAGCAGAGAAAGAATTAAGAAATGTAATGATATACATCGTTATCAAGCATTTCCTGGTTGTAATTATATTGATTTTCTCGAAATGCTAACTTACATACTTTTTTCTTTATGTTCGTTGTTTTAAATTATTAAATCCCCTTTAAATCCCACTTTAACTAACGTTTCATTGCAAAATGACCCTTTTCCTAATTGCTTTAAGACAGCTATAATTATATCTCTGCATAAAGGAGGAGATAAAAATCAAGCATTGGTCAAAAAGAGGCTTTTATCATTTTGGTTTAAATATAAAATACTTACTACCCATCAATTTGAATTTTTAAATAACACATGCTCAAATGATGCTATAGTCCCCCTCCTAAATAATGTCTACTCCAGCCTAAACAGCCATCACACCACTGCAACAACTTTTTGTTATTTTTCTAAGGCTTTCGATTGTGTCAATTATAATATTTTAAATAATAAATTGCAGTACTACGGTTTCAGGAAACCCTCTCGCATGGTTTGAGTTATACCTTACAAACAGAAGTCAGCTTGTAAGAGTTGATACAACGATGTGTTCTTGCAAGCAAATAGAATGTGGAGTGCCTCAAGGCTCAGTACTAGGTCCTATTTTGTTTCTCCTGTTCATAAACGACATACAGTGGTAAAATATATTTGTTTGCAGACGACAGTTTCTATTGGAGCAACCCTGATTTCACGGCACTTCATAGGACCTTATCTAATGACCTTATCACTCTTAAATCATGTTTCTAAACAACGTTTCTAAAACTGAAGTTAGTTAGTTAGTTAAATAACACCACCCTTGACGTCGTTGAATCTGTAAAATTCTTGGGGCTTGTTGTGGACAATTCCTTGAAATGGGAGTTACATATTACCGCCTTATCTAAGAAATTAAGTTCCTCCTGTTTTAAGCTGAGATCTTTTTCCAACAAACTGAAATTATCCACCACCTTAACAGTTTATAATGAGTCGCATCTCCGATTTGCCCTTCCCTTCTGGGGTACTCAATTTGAGTGAATCTTTAAACTACAAAAGAGAGCTGTTAAATATTTACTTAGACTAAACAGTAGGGTCACAACAGGTACTTCTTTAAAAGATTAAAAATTCTGACTCTTCCTTCTTTATTCCTATTTGAATCCGTTTGCCTAATTCGTAAACACGCTTCTCCAATTTCAGAAAGATCATTGCACGGCTATCCACTTAGGAACGCGAAGTACGACCTTTACTTACCTACTGCACGTTCAGAATTAGTTAATGGCTCAATATTTTACAATGCAAATAAATGCATAATCACTTGCCAATTGAAATCACATCGATATCATCTTTAGCGCATTGCGCAATAATTTTAGGGCATATTTACTGGCAAGTATCTTCTACTCTGTAAACGAATTCTATTCTAATGACAATATTAAATTCCGGGCCTACTGCATACTGATTTCATTTTGCTATTGACTTATATACTAATTATTACCTATTACTATTTCCTATAATTTTGTTGCTCATTGTGGTTTTATTCTGTATATTGTAATTTTATTTTATTTGTATCTTTTTTAGTTATTTTTATGTTTGCTTTTTGCAAATGCAAATGCAATTTCGTGACCTGTATGACACATGCGCTAATTGACCAATTTTTCTTTTTGTAATACAGATTTATACCCTTTATCTGATTGATCGTGAAGTGTTTTTTAATTGGATACACACTGGAGATGGAATTCGTCGTTCATTATTGTATCCATATTAAATCAAAAAAGCTCAAAAAACAAAAAATTGGCGGTAAAGGCGCATGTGCAAACGTTGTACGCAAAGTCGTCGATTTATTAGAAATGAGCCAATTTTATGTGAAAATCGCCCGCGAAATGCATCAGAAATGTACCTTAAAACGAACGTTCCGACACCCTTCGATTTTCTTAGGGACGGATTCGTAAGATTCTACTATATTTTAATTTATTATTTTTTGCAGCTTTTAGAGATGTTTGGTGCGGGTACTGCTTGTATAATCACCCCTGTAGCATCTATCGAATTTCTCGGCGATACCATCACCATACCCACCATGCAACAGGAGAATCCCATTTACCGAAAATTGAGGAGTTACCTTTCGGCTATTCAATACGGTCACATAGAACACCCATGGGGAATGATAATCGATTAGTAATATCGAATAGTATTTATAACGACTGTGGTACATATGTAAATAGCTTTGTTGTTTTTAATTTATGTTTTTAGACTTAAATAAGAACGAAAAACGTCCTGAACTAAATATTTGACGACTCTGGTCAAAATAAAAACTCAACTTGCCACATGCGACAAGGTTACATAAAGAGCGAATATAAATTCACATTCGAACAACGCTGCCAACCTTTGTAAATAGCATGGAATTTGAGGTTATTTTGATTTAAAATCATGGACATATTTTAGTGTTATATTAAAATTGTTTAACTTACCATTTCGTGTCTTTTGTTGAATGTGTTTTATAAACAAATTCTGATTTCATTTGCGCCTAGAGCGAAGAAAAGGGTATAAACTTTTGCTAACAAGAAAGGGAAAGGGAATGCACAAATTCATTTTTGGTTTTAGGATTGAATATGCAACAGAAATGACTTCTGATCCACAATAATTAATGAAATTGAAGATGTTAGACAACAAATTATGAAAAACTGAGCGGAGAAAGGTGGGATTACGAACAAGACAAACTTGACAACATCATACAATGTATACAAGATTTTCAGTGCTTGAATTCAATATTCCAAAGATGCAGTTTTCAACCAGATTAATATAATAGCTGCTTTCCATCTACATGAAATTTCAGATTATTCGTCTTAACTCGTCTTAACTCAGTTCAATGCAATTTTCTTTTCAGTCTCACAAGTGAGACTTAACTGAGTTTTTATTAGCAATCTGTATAAGTTTGAGATCGTGTGCTTTAGTGAGTTTTGTGAACTCAGATTGAAAGTGATGTTGAAGACATCACGTCAGATTTTGCCATCAAAATAAGCGAGAAAGTACTAAATACTAAATGGTGTCGTTTCTTTCGCTGCAAGTATCAGACGATAGACCAATGATATTGATAAATTTTATGTGATTATTTAGAATATCAACTCACATTACGCATTGCTTTTATTCACTGAGCAGTGAAGTCATTATCTGAGTATAAGATTCTCACCTAATTGAGTGACTCAGTTCACTTAAATGTAAATGGAAAGCAGCTGATATCTTGGCTTAGATAAGCTGTGGCTTGTTCGTACTTGCGATAGCGAGTTCATATTTTTGATTAATGTAATTTACGATCTTTGCATTTTTTTAAAAATTATAGTTTGACGTATATAAATTCATCTACTTTACGGTTTGAAATAGTTATAGGCAATGAAACTACAACATCTCGACTAGGCATGTAGGGCATATTAAATCATAAAATTTTTAAATGTAATTATATGTGAAGAAACAAAATATTTTTTATTTATTTTCCACTAAAAGTTTAGACAAATGTATTAGTCGTAATTTTAATGATTTTGGATCATTCTACTCTACCAACAGGGCACTTAGATACATATGGTGGGGTAAAGTTGAATGAAATTGTTTAAATTATAATTTTTATTTATAATCACTCTTACAAATTACTTGTTACTTTACCAAGTGTAATATTTTTAGTCTTTAGAACAGAATTGCTAAAACTTTCTTTCCTTCAATTAAAATAAAACTAAAAAAAATAGAAACAAAACAATCTAAAATTACATTTAAGTACTATCATCAAATTTTGTTCATTATTTTTATTAAATACTGTTATTTTTGTTCCCCACCACGTTGTCCCTTTTTTTCTCAAGTATAGATCCTATTACTTTGTCTCATGTCGCTTTAGGTCTTCCTCTTTTTTTGTTTTTGCCTGATTTTACTTCCCAAACTCTCTTCACTAGTCTTAAATCTTCCATTCTTTGTAAATGACCCGACCAACTTAACTGCATTGGCTCAATGAATTTAATGAGAAACATGATTTCCAGATTTTGTTGTATTTTTGGTCATTTGTTAATCTATGCCTTTTTTATGACACCTTTCACACGCACAAGACATGCAGGATTTGCCACAGTAAATAGTGCAGGATATGCATTCAAGGAGGTAACAAATAAGGATTTGTCCTTGGGAGCACTAAGTGACACAAGGTTTAGCAGCAGATATAAAAACTTGCGGGCTCTTCAACAACACTTAGTAGATATACTGCACACTCTGGGCAATATTGAAGCAACTGACTCAAAAACTGGCAGAGATGCTCACGGATTGATCACACGTATTACCAAAATTGAGTTCATTTTTGTATTGAATATTGAACCTCTTTTATGAAAAAATTAAATTTTTTCATAGTACAAACAGAATCATAATGGATCTATTCATGAAGTAGTCCAGGTGGCTGACAGCGTAGTTATGTCCATAAATGGTAAAATACACGAAGAAGAATTCCAAAAGTTTTTTACTGAAGCATTTGATTTTTGTGAAAGACATGGCTTTGAGAGGCCAACAGTTGAACGCAAAAGAAAACTAACACCTAAAATAGGAGAAGGAGGTGTTCATCTTGAATATGATTCGCAACTATCCTATTTTTTGGAAACGTTTTACTTCTCTGTTAGATACACTTAGTGAGAGCATTAGGTTACGATTTAAAAAAACAACAGACTCTACTCTGCAACATGAAATTATTGCTGACTGCATCGACGAAAAACAATTCAGTTTGTAAATACCATATCAAAAAAGCATTTTTTGTTGTGGTTATAGTCCCAGAGCTGGCTACATTAAACTGTACCGAAAAAGTACACGACGTTTGAGTTCGTAAACCCCTAGAAAA
Source organism: Diorhabda elongata (assembly GCA_026230145.1). Lineage (NCBI taxonomy): Eukaryota > Metazoa > Arthropoda > Insecta > Coleoptera > Chrysomelidae > Diorhabda > Diorhabda elongata. The sequence continues at coordinate 6,744,407 of CM047928.1, forward strand.
TAGTTGTGACGTTACCAAATGGCTGTTCTGCCTGTTCGGACAGGAAGCATATGAAAATGCCAGCCGAGTTTCCACGTCGAACAAATGTGCCTAAAAAACCGATGGGGTACGCGCGTGAAAATTTTTTTATAGGTTTTTATAGAGTTGAAGTAAGAGCGGTAAAGCAGTGGCAGAAATGTAGCCGTTCAGAAAACCTCCGGCAGAAGCGATAAAGACTGTCGGAAAACTCATGTGAAAAAACCGATGGGGTGCACGTGCCAAAATTTTTTACGTGCTCTTAGGGATCTCAACTAAATGGCAGAAATTTAGCCGGCCGGAAAACTTCGGAAAAATTCAAAAAATGTCGACGTACATGTAAAATTATATACATTCGCAATTGTTGCATTCAAAACCTGTATTTTATGATGCCATTCCAAATATCTTTTTATTCTACCCCAAATTGAAAAAAAAATCACCTTGATACGCTGAAAACTCGCTGAAACATCATCATTATTACAATAAAGCATTTAATGATTTGTGCTCAAATTTTAATACTTTATTAATAAATCTTATTTAAGTATACGTTTCTGTTGTTCTTCATGTAGCAATACACTTGATTCTTTCCTTTTCACGTTCTGTGATATACGTATATTTTATTTTATTTACAAGCGCGCTACGTCCGCGTTTCCGAGATGAGAGGCCAGCGATAGCGGCGGCGCAATTGCGCCAGAAACGGAGAAACCTGCTTCAAATCGAGCGCTCTGTTATAAATGATGATGTTTGAGCGTATCAAGGTGATTTTTTTTTTTCAATTTGGGGTAGAACAAAAAGATATTTGGAATGGCATTATAAAAAACAGGTTTTGAATGCAACAACTGCGAATGTATATAATTTTACATGTACGTCGATATTTTTTGAATTTTTCCTAAAAGCACGTAAAAAATTTTGGCACGTGTACCCCATCGGTTTTTTCACATGAGTTTTCCGACAGTCTTTATCGCTTCTACCGGAGGTTTTCTGAACGGTTACATTTCTGCCACTGCTTTACCGCTCTTAGTTGAACTCTATAAAAACCTCCTATAAAAAAATTTTCACGCGTGTACCCCATCGGTTTTTTAGGCACATTTGTTCGACGTGGAAACTCGGCTGGCATTGTCATATGCTTCCTGTCCGAACAGGCAGAACAGCCATTTGGTAACGTCACAACTATTTTCTAGGGGTTTACGAACTCAAACGTCGTGTACTTTATCGGTACAGTTTAATGTAGCCAGCTCCCCGAATATTAGGTTAGCTTCTGCAACTGTTTTAGACTATCCTTGTGTCCACTGCAACGGCAGAAAGGTCTTTCAGTGTCTGGAAATGCATCAAAAATTATGTGAGGAATTCTATGCTCCAACAACGTTTATCACATTTGGCTATACTAGCCATTGAAAATCATGTGGTTACAAACATCGAAGAACACGTGAAAATTTATGCCAGGCGAAAATAAAGACATCTAGCGTTGTTTTAAAGCAGTGACACTTTGAGAAGACTTCTATAATGTAAAATTAGATTACTGTCTGCTATCTATTATTTTTATTTCTACTTCCTTCATTTGTTGTACTTGTTCGTTTATTTTATTTATATACTTGCGGGCATAGAAATCGGCCCACTGTAAACTTTTCACTTTAAGTATATATTTTTTTTAATTATTTTTCATTTTTTCATATCAAAAAAATATACTTTTTGAAAGACAATTGAATATGCATTAATGAGAGTATATATATATATATATATATATATATATATATATATACATATATATACGAAAACTTAATTCGACTATGTTTAATAAAGTGAAAATAATGCATTCATCAAATTAAGATTTTTATTATTAACATAAATAGGGTTATCGACGATTTAAAACTTAATTCCTTAATAATAGGTACACGCACACGTCGCACACGCCTTAGGTCGGCCCTGGTAAAAATATTGATGTTTCAGCCTATTTCGATCTCTATCTCCTAATAAAGATTATTGTGAATCAGAAGAGAGGTAAAATAAAGGAGTTTTATCAACACGAAATAAAATAAATAATTAATTAAAAAAATGTACTGAATCCATTTAAAACCCTTAACTTGCCTTTGATATACAGGGTGTTTCGAATTAAGTACGCACTATTGCTAACTTTTTTAATAGTCTAGATACGAAGTCGGTTAAAGAGCAAAGTATTAGTATTATGTATGTTGTATAGGAGCTTTTATATTCTGCAAACAATTTAGAAAGGTTTGAGCCAAAAACATACAGGGTGTTCTATTAAAAAATATTCTATTTGTCCGAATTACTCGAAAACGGTATAAGCAATTGTTTTTCTGTGTTCACCATCTTAATCAGCGTGAAAATACTACTTTGCATATTAAACGTCTTCGTATCTAGAATATTAAAAAAGTGAGCAATGGTGCGCACCTAATTTGAAACACCTTGTATGTGTGGATATTTACAGGATGTTACAGAAGATCGTGAACACATAGCACAACATATCCAATACTATTAGCTGACTGCCTGTCGATACGATCGCATCGAATAATAGATTTAAAATGAAAGATAGAGATAGCGAGGTATAGGAGCTTGTTCAAGTGAGCCTGAACTGCTGATAAAGAGAGAAAAAACATCGATATACCACTCTTCATCTCTTTAATCTATTCTGATTTCATCGCCATGACGTCGAACGGCAAAGGAATAAAATAACAAGTTTGATTTTAATAGATCATTTCGAGTAACGTTGGCCATTTTGTCGTGGTACACAAAGGTTTTGTTTCCTTGTATAGAAAAGTAATAGTTTCGAGCCCTTTTTTATATAAATATATATATTTTATATAAATGAGTATTTTATATCATAAGAAGAAATGTTTATCCTTCAAAACAATATGACGGTTAATTGTGACGCCATCCAAAGATGAGTAGTAGAGAGTTATAAAAAGTGGTAAACCAATGCTCTATCTCTCTTCTAATTGTATCATCCCTTTTCCGTTTTTCCCTCTCCAATACTAACAATCTGTACATCGGATGCGTTTAAACATTTATAGGAGCATTCTAGAAATGTCATCATATAAATCGATTATTGGAATAAATGCTTGTGTATCTATGTGCCTTTTGTACCATTGTGCCCGACTTTCTCTAATTATGATAAAAATATCGTTTAATGGCCTTAACAACACTCTACAATTTGTCAAATGTTTTTATATACATAACTGTATGATTGATTAGTTATTTAATAAATTATTTTATTCGTACAATTTTTTTCTTTCAATTTCTACCTTCTGCTGAGTGTGATTTATACATAGAATACAATCAAAGTAGTAAAAGAAGATTTTGGGGGTGGAAAGTATTGAAGCAAGCTCAAAATTGGCAAACATTTTCATGATGATAAATATTTGCGGAAAAAATTTGTTAACCAGGAAATGGGTGGCGGAAAGCAAAAAAAAATAGTTTTATACAAGAAATAGTTATTTTCCTAACTTGACCGCTTGCCCGAACTCCGCTCCGCGTCGTTCTGGACAACTGCAGTCGCGTGCGGGAAAGACACTTTACGCATGAGTTAGGAACATTATTTTTTCTTCAACCGTATATACAGAAAAGTATACCAACCCATTTTTCTGAAATTATTTTATTCCAACAAACATAATAATGTACAAAATTGCCGGTCCAGTGGAGTTATTTGGTTTCAACTGGAAGGTAGATGACGTCGATGAGGATGGCATCGGTTGCAGGTCGCATAAAGATGACGATGACGGTAACGGCTTTAAGTCATTTGGCAGGTAACAGCTCGGAATTAATTTCATTTGCAGCCTTCAAAATGGCTTCGGGAAGTTCTTCGTCGGATGAATCCATTACATGGTTATATAAAAAATATCTGTTTTATTTTATATTTTCAAAAAATTAAAAATGCTACAAAAAGCTAGAAAAGGTTTAAATTTTATTTGATGGACTATTTCGTAAATATTTAATTACCTGTAGTAACAATAGTTATATAATCTCAGAAGTAAAAAACTATCTAATAAGGTCAAAATTTGCATAATTTTACTTTCCCGCATAAATAGACGACGATTATTTGTCAAATTGTACAGAGAATGCCAAAATTGTGTACTGAAATAATAAAAGCAAAATGGGGTTACATAGATCAATCAAAAATTTAAATATTTAACAATTACAGACTAGTTTTATTATTACTATATTCTCATCTATATAATATTCTTCAAAATAAAAATACCATAATCGATCATATTGTTATTATTTGTTGTCTATCCCGCAAACTATAGGGTGGACAAAAACAATCTACAATTGTTGAAAAAAATTTCTACATGTTTCCAAAATTTTGTATGCGTGGCACAAGTTTTTGCATGCTTTCTTCATAAAAGTATTCCGCCTGTGTTTTCAACCATATGATTACATGCTCTTTTAGCTCGTCATCATTGTTCAAATGTTAACTATCAAGAGAAGGTTTTGCTTAAGCTTCTGTTCAATTTCGTAAACCAGTTCTTCAATAACCAAAGACAGAGGTCAACATCGTTCTTCATCGTGCACTTGATCACGTCCTTTATCGTACTATCTGATCCATATTTTAATCATTGACTCGCTCATGGCATCATATCCGTAAACTTCGCTGATTTGTTGATGATGGCATGTTTAATTAAGATTGGCATCATAAAGAAGTACTTCAAATAATACGTCGGTAGCAGCAATCTTAAAATGGAGTGCATTGCTTCTGTAGTCATAGTAATTGCCGCCTATGCTCGGAACTGTGATCGCAGCGCTGCAGCTGATAAAAATAGAAATTGAGCTTTCATTGTTGATACACCTACTAAAAACTTTTAATTTTTTTAAAAATTAGCTCTTCTACTAACGTCCGTATTCGATCTACCAGCCATAGGATTGTAAGCCGTGTTGACGAGCCATTTAACTATCGATGCTATTTTACATTAAAAACCTCATATATGAATGATTTATTTTACAAAAAAATTGATAGAATTTTTGAAATCTAGTTAATTTGATTAAATCTTTTTCAGAAAATTCCATCTAAACTGACAATCAAATAGAAAATATGATAATAAATTATCATCCTGCGTTCTCAGTCTTGCAAATTTTTTGTTTATCCTGCGAATAATTTAAATAAAATTCGGGATTTGTAACAAACCTGTCTCAGACCATTGTTCGTTTAAATTAGAAGACTTTGATCTGATTAAACAGTATACCACGTACATGACAGCCTTAAAACAAAAAAATGCATTTTTCGCGATTCAAATTGTCAAAGAGGAACATAAGTATATCGTATCTAGCCTTAAGGTTAACTGGTAGAGCAGGGATCAACGGGGTAATCGGTGCAAATTTACCAAATAAGTTGACCTGTAAGTAAGTTAGGTTTTCCCCTTAATTTTCATTAAAAATTCCTATTTTGTTAAAAATAATTAGTATCTATAAATCATTTGTTGATTATTCATTTTCAATTCTTAAGTACGAAGTGCATTCATCAAATAACGAAACTTTCGATGTCTCATTTCACATTATCTGTCAAAAGGTCTTTAGCCAACGAATACAATGCTCCAGTGTTGAACCATCTGCCTTATTGGCCAGATCTTTCGCCGTACCATTTCTTGTTTTACAAGGAAAAACTTGTATAACAAAGAACAAGACTTGGAAGAGTCGAAGGGATAGATAAGAGGTTGTAAAATAAACATTGTGTAAGATGATAAAAATATATGGATATCGAAGTATTGTTACAGATATTTCTAACCATACCTCGTATACTGTTATTAAAACAATATGATGAAAAAATTGACAAATAACCATCTCACGTTATTTTTGGTTCTCATAATCTGAAAATTTGAAATAGGATCTATTCTTCATAACCTAATTACTGAATGAACAATGAAATTTACACTATATTATAACGTTATATATTTTGTTAATTATTCTCTCGTTCAATATATCAGATTCCTATTTACTGTGACCTCATACTTTTGTCTGATTAATAATTTTTATTAAGATAATCGAACGAGCTATAGTATCCATACTAGATATCATAAGATTAGAATAACTAACGTCATAACGGTTTAGTAGTTATTTCTTAATTTACTTCTGTATTCTGTATGTTATCCAAGTTTATCGCTCGTGACCTTTTTATATTTTATAAAAGCATAATCATTCAAGAGTAGTTTAATTTCGTACGTTTATCATTGAGTTTTAAACTAGTAATTATAAACTTGCGTTGCAATGGCAACAGGTGGTAAAATAGGTAAGCGAACACATAGAATAACTTAACCTAACTTAATGTGTTTGTACCTCTTGAAATATTTTAATACAAATAAATTATAATATAAATACTTATAATCAAAAGTAGTTTTTGAATTGAAGTAACTAGTTCATGTCAAAATACATATCCGTTTATTCTAGAGTCAAATTAAAGCAGGTGTGTCTATGAAACCACGTTACCTTTACTGAAAGAATATTTTTTTTAATTTGATTTGAAATGTGCTTCTAAACTAAAGAGTTGGAATTTTGAAATTTTGTGTAGAAAAATATTATCTATTGTGAAAATGTATAAAAACAAGATATTTGTTTACGAGTTTTGCTAACCTTTAAATATAACATTACATAGAAGTATTAGACTGGCATTTACTTTTTTTTAATTCTTCAAGATGTATGAGTTGTTATGGAATAAATTGAATAGATATTTCATTTTTTAGTAAGATAAAATAATTGAATTAGCTTAGTAACAATTTATAAAAAGCTTATTTAATGAAATAATAATACTCCCAGTATTGTTGTTATTGAATTTAATCATCTAATTTATTGAAAATTCATCCCAAGGTTATCTCACTATCAGAAACTTACATTCAGTTAGAAATAGATACTTTTTCTTACACAAGAATAACATCATTTTGATTTTCCAAAGATGTGTACTGCAACAAAAACTGGATCTTCAATAAAAATATTTTAATAAATGACTGAAAAAATTGTACGCTTGAAATGTGTCATAGTTTTGTTGTACAGCTTTTAATCATAAGAATTTCGAAATACTGATAATTGTTTTGTAAATACTTGTTTTGTTACCATATTTTATCAAAACTGTTATACCAAAGCTTTATAAAACAATAATGATGCAATTAAAAATATTTCAAAAACACATGATGCAACAATTTCGAAAGTTAATAAAATACTTAACATTTTATTATATTGATATAATATGGGAAACTCTTTAGATTTATAAGTAATGTTTTTTAATGTACTATGTTTTATCATACATTAACAGTATTTAATATTCACTTTGAAAATCAATATTCCGAAAATGTATTTTGCTGTATTCTTCCAAGGAGAATACAACAAACAGATGCAGAGGTGAATAATAGAAATCCTTTATTTTGATACATTTTGCACACCTCATTTACAATCGAAATCTATATTATTGGCGACTACGCTAGATTTCTGATCAATGGTTCGCAGTTTGAAGTGAATATGGCGCCACTTAGCGTTCGCTGGGAAATGTTTAACAGCATGTACCAAATAGCGACGCTCTTTGACGTTGTCTTCAGTTCAGTAATAACGTCGAAACTAGTCAGTAGTTACTCCCTCTTCTTGCAATTGCGAGCAATTGGGGATTTTAATATCGACAAAATGGTCGATTTACATCACGCTCTTCAGAAGGGTTGTATTTCAATATTCGTCGAAGCATTCAGGAAAGTTTTCCCCTTTGAAAATCGGCTGAATACATTTTCGAAATTATTTCAGAGGTGAATAGTAGAAATCCTTTATTTTGATATATTTTTCACACCTCATTGTGTGTGAAAGTATGTAAACTACTGGTTTTATCGCAGTCTTATATACTCTTAATTTGGTTGCCCGGTTTATTCTTTGTCTTGTCTCATTTTGAGTTATTTTCATTGTTCCTAAGTACTTAAAGGTGTCAACCTTTTTGAAGAAGAGGTCATTTATCTTTACTTTTTCTTGTTTGTGTACTTCCTATTCCCATATATTTTGTTTTTTTTCCTGATTTATTTTCAATCCTCTTTTTACTGCCTTTCTTACAATTTTTTCTAATGTGGTCTCAAGACTCTTGTTAATAGAGTTAAATTATTAGCAAATGCTATTACTTCTATTGATTTATTAATGATATTTCCATCGAAATTACATTCTCTTATTATACCTTCAATTGAAATGTTAAACAATACCGCTGATAGTCCATCACCCTGCCTTATCCCTGCATTTATTTAAGAAACAAATAATCCAGTAATTATTTTGAAATATTCTAAAACTAAATCTCTCATTGGTATCCTTGTGGGATTCTTATGAATATATATGTTTATATCGAACAAACTGAAAGTATTTGCAGAAGGAATACAACTTATATAATTTTGTTTTTAGCAAAATGATATTTTGAATAATACTAATGATTCCCTTTAATTATTCAATTTTCAGCATTATTATCAGTCTCAAACAAATTGGGATTAGTAGAATTTGGTAAGAATTTACACAATCTTGGATTCACTTTAGTGGGAAGCGGTGGTACTGCTGCTATTTTAAGAGATGCTGGTCTTACAATCAAGGATGTTTCTGATATTTCTGGAGCACCAGAAATTCTTGGTGGCAGAGTGAAAACATTACACCCTGTAGTACATGGAGGAATTCTAGCAAGGTTTCAAAGAAATAAGATTCCTGTTGCTTTGTTTTTACAGTAAATAATTTTTAGACTTTCACCTTCGGATCAAGAAGATCTAAAAAAACAAAAAATTGAAATGATAAGAATAGTAGTATGCAATTTATATCCATTTGTAGAAACTGTTTCGAATCCACAAGTAACATTAGATGATGCAGTTGAAAATATTGATATTGGTGGAGTAACATTATTACGAGCAGCAGCCAAAAATCACCAAAGAGTTACAGTAATAACAGATCCTAATGATTACTCTCTTGTTATACAAGAGCTTAAGAATAATCCAGGAAAAGATACTTCTTTACAAACTAGGTAATTACTTGATCCCTTTGTTTTATATCCTAGAATAATAGATGATTTTAATAAAACTTTATTTAATATTTTAGGCAAACTTTGGCATTAAAAGCTTTCACACATACTGCTGAATATGATGCCGCTATTTCAGATTATTTCAGAAAAGAATTTTCTAGCGGTATATCTCAATTAACATTAAGATATGGTATGAACCCTCATCAGAAACCCGCACAACTTTATACAACACTTGAAAAACTACCATTAACCGTCGTCAATGGATCACCAGGCTACATTAATTTATGTGATGCACTTAACGGTTGGCAATTAGTAAAAGAACTAAAAGCTTCTTTAGGTCTACCAGCAGCTACCAGCTTCAAACATGTTTCTCCTGCGGGTGCTGCCGTAGGTGTTCCTTTGGATCAGAGTCAAGTTAGTAATCAATTATTTTTTGTTGTTTAAAAATAATATGATAAATTTTTATTTTCATTTCTCTCACATAAAGGATGTAAAATATTTGCACAGGAGTGCTCAAAGGCTACAAAAGAATAGGGAACGATTTTTTTTTGTTCAAATTATTAGTTCTCAAAATTTTTTGATTCACAGGCCACTTTCAAAATTTTTAAGGATTCTGTGTGGTAAAAAGAAATATAGTATTCTTCTTGTGTTGTAGGTATTTATTCAAATTATATAAATGATTGCCCTATTAATTATTATTGTTATAACAGTTGTAATATGTATAATCAAACATTCATAACGTAAAGTAACTTCTACAATGATAATTACAGAAAAAATATAATTTTAATTAGAGGGATGTATTTGAAGGATTGATAGCAAATTATCAGAATTTGATTTAAGTTTTGTCAGGAATAACTGTAAATCTCCTCGTTTTGTGTTATTCAATGTGCTCCTTTTTTATTGTTAATAAGTTTGTAATGGCACTAAAACTTTTTGCGACAAGATATTATGAGGGAAACGCGATCAGAAGCTTTTGCACAATTCCCCACAGTCCCGGATGTTTTTCTGGTATTTCTACCTGCAGCCAAAATTTTTTATACCTTCTTTTAAATGTCACTTTCAATTTCTTATTAGTACTAACCATGATGAGCTTCTTTTCTTATATCTCCGTTTTATCAAATGGATTTATGATAAATTCCATTTTGTTTTAAAGCAAATAGGGTACTTGAATTTTAAAAAGTATTTATTTTATAAGTTTTTGATATGAAATAATGTCCAAAAGTAAAATATTTAATACAAAATCGCAAAAATTCCAAATTTTTAATTATATAAGAAAACGATTATCATTGGTTTTCATTTGTGACGTCATCGGTGTAATAAAACCATTGAGCAGTTGTCTGCTTGATGATCACGAGGTTATCGTTGCCGGCAACGTAGCGTGTGTTGTTATAATACAGTTTTTATTGAATAGTTACGTATAAATGAAACATTTTTCTATATATAATAATAAAGTAAATAAACCTTTTATAGGTTAAGTTCTACATTTCGTTAAAAATTAAAAGCATAATAAACTTAATCACTATAAAATATTAAAATAAGCTTAATTTGATTCTTACTTGTATTAAAAAATAATTACATCTCGCAAGATCGTCAAAACAACCAACATTTTATAGTGGAATTATGGATTAGGTAAAGGTGTATTTATGAAAAAAAAAAATACGTTATTAATTGGGGAATTATTTTATTTCTATTAGAGTTTCGGAGGTGTTACAATGCTGAGATCGGAAAGAACTCACTACCTATTATCTAAATTTTATATATTTAGGTTTTGTATTTTTGATTTTATATTTAAACTTATATCTTTTTTATGACCTGTAACTCGAAAACCTTTTTTTCTTTATTTTAGAAAATACCAAAATATATTCTTCAACAAAGTTAATATTGTTTTTAGCAGATGTTTTAAAATAGAAAACTTTACTTCCAAAATTATAAAGTTAATATTATAAAAGTATAATATCTTAAAAGGGCAGAATTTTTGCATTCAATATTCCCACACAAACCATTTTTTCAATCGAATTTCTTGGCATCATAAAAAAACTTGATCAAGTGCTTTAGTCGTGGCATTTTTACATCCTGGCACAAAACACGATTTATATACCATTTTTCAAATTGATAGAAGTTTAATAATAAATAAATATTTAAAAATAACTCAGAGAATAACTTTCGTATTTATTTGTATTTACTTTGTATCTTATGTTCAGTGGGGATGTTATACCTATGACGTCAAGCCTTACTGAAATGTTTAAACTACCTACAAAATTTTTAAATTTTCTATAATTTTTTTTCTCTATTGATATTGATCAAAGAGTTGGAAAAATATATAATAAAAGTTGTATATAAACTATCCAAAACTATTTTTTTCTTATACCATGCAAGTACTCTATTATAATATATATATATATATATATATATATATATATATATATACATATATATATAAAGTATAACTATATTTATATAACAAATAGGCAGGTAGGTACTTACTTTTCCTTCACTGGCCAACATTAATATGGATTTACTTTACTTTTCTTTACGAAAGTCTGGAAACTAATTCCGTCACTGGCCAACAATATCACAAATCTGAACAATAATTAATATACTGATTTTGTATGGATGCAAAAATACAAATGGGCTCTTATTAAATACAATAGAAAATAATATATGATCAGAAGAACAAAATTCTTTTATACTCCCTGCGTTGGTGGATTTGATTAAGCGATGAAATTTTTGTTCTAGGCTAAAGTTTGCATGGTTGATGATCTTCTAGAAAAACTATCGCCACTAGCTATTGCTTATGCTAGAGCAAGAGGAGCCGATAGAATGTCTTCTTTCGGTGACTTTGTAGCTCTTTCAGATATTTGTGATCAACCTACAGCACGTTTAATATCCAGAGAAGTATCAGATGGAATCATTGCTCCGGGCTATACACCTGAAGCCCTCGAATTATTAAGAAAAAAGAAAAATGGAAACTACTGTGTTTTGCAGGTAAAAAGACAAACTGAAGTTAATTTTTTATTTTGTTAGGTAACCAATTCTACTATCAAAAACTCATTATAAGCATCATTTAGTGTTTACATAAATTTGCCATTTAGGTTCTATGAGCTAATGGGAGATGGCTTCGAATCTTCGACCAAAACTCACTAACAACACGCCACGTGTCGAATATATGTGCATGTTTTTCCATTTGAATCAATTGTTTGCTTACACACTCAGACCACCACACGCCACCCCATCCCAGGGGGACGATTCAAAATTCTCAGATGTAACCAACGCGTGTTATGACGTGTGAATGCCCCCCTCTTGCCTTTGTATGCCAGTATAGATAGTATTCAGAAAAGTTTTAAAGCATTGGGTTTATATTAAAGATTTACTCGTAATGCAACAATAATTGTTAATAGAAAAACGTGGTAATAAAGTTTCTATAAATGTGATTTTCTTTTTAATTTTATCTTTGACAAGATTGTGTAAATAATCAAATTATTCTTTATCCATAAGGAAGAACATATGATACCGATCTGCTTCCAGTTCTCGGATTAATACACATGAAGCACCATGTTTTTCACGATTTTTTTTATTTTATGGGCCCAAAATTTTCTTTTTTCTTGCTGTACCAAAACACATTCTCCTAAAAAATCTAGGTCACTAGACAAACTACTAGTGCTCTCCATAAAGTACTCAAAGCTATTGAAAATTTTTGTGTATTACGTATTAATGTATTACGTGAACCGACGTTACATGGCGAGGGGTGGCGTGGCGTGACGTGTTGCTAGTGGGTTTCGATCTTTATGGACTCTTCTCTAGGGTGAGGAGGATTTCTCCAACAAGTTCTTTTTAACCATAATGTAGGCCTGATGATTAATTTCATTTAAATCTTTTGTGCTTGCAAAAGTGGATATAGAAACGTATTCTCGTGTTTAACCTACTTTTGGTATTTTTTCTATGTTCTGTTATGACTTCTTAAACAAAACTAACTTTAAGAGGAGTGATTTGAGTTTAATCGAGAAGTAGCTTGTTTCTAGTACGAATTTCTACAAAGTAACCAGTATTACTATTTTATTTATTTGTTATTTGTTTCTGCTTTACAATTATGCCCAAAAATGTTGAAAATATTCAAAAAAAATTCTCATACCTTTTTCAATTTATTGATTCACTTCAAAACAACACAGACATTTTAATAATTTTTATATAGGTGCTAAACTAAACCTAAATATGTATTCAATACACAAAGCAAATTGTCATTATAAAAATAGTAAACCACTAAATATTTTTCGAAATTCTCATTAAAAAATGGGAAAAAATTTATATATGGTAAATTTTTCCCACCGCAACTGATGTAATAGGGGCATTTTTATAATTGTTGATTATTGCAAAATCCAAATCAATAAAACAACGCAACCCCATCGAATTTGGGCTCGTTTAATTCATCTTGATGGTAACCAGGGTGTGATGATGGAGCTGGAATGTTTCCAAAGGAACTCCGTAATTAAACGACGCAATCCCATTGAATTTGAGCTCGTTTGATTAGTATTGAAAGTATCTTGGTTGGCGTGAATATGCAACTCCAACAAATTTGCGAAAAAAAGTTTGTTCCATTTGTTATGTCTGATTGATTAGGTGGATGACCGAATGCCAAGGTGAGCACGTGCCGAGGACTGAATGGTATGAGGATGTATATACATTTTATATCGCTAACGATGCGCCTCAAGCTACCAGGGCGAACCCTGTTGTAGTGAAGCCCTTATCCCTCTTCAATCGACCTCAGTGGGGTGGACAGTTCTGGTCCTATACTAGGAACAACATGAAACTACTACACAAAGAAAATGACGTTTAGAGAAGAGGAAATTGTAGCGACAAGATAATTGTTAGAACACTTCAAAAATAGGCAAGGTACTGATATAATACAAACATAAAAGACAAAAAAAAAATAATTACAAGAAAAATACTTGGCCAGGCTCGAGAGGAACAGAATACTCAGGCAAACAAGTTAGTTAACACAAACAGCAGAGAATGAATGGCAGAAATACATATTGCTATAAAGTGTCTAATTTTTGCACAAAGAGATGCTGCGGCTTATTTGGACAATATGCAGTCTGTAAAATATATAAACATTAAGTGCACAAATCACCACATATTATGTGAACGTACTACGGACTACATATCGGAATAAAAGGTTGTAAAAACGCTGCAATTTGCTACGAATTATATCGTAGTAAATCTCGAATTAAAAATAGTAAAAAGTTAGAAATAAAATGAAACTAAAGAAAACCTTTTCTAAAACCTAGCTTTCATTATATGTTAATAAAATGAACTAACTGCTTATTGCAAGTTCCAAATCAATGGATGAAATAATTCTCCCTCTAAAATATTAGCTTTTTGGCTAAGTAATTGAAATCCATAATTTTTTCTACTTCTTGTTCGTTTAAAGTTTTGGATATTGATTGGAAACGTTGAGTTAATGTGAAAAACAAATCAAAACTGAAATATTTTCTTTGTGTATGTTGCTCCATAAATTTTACATTTTGATGGTATAATTAAGAACATTTTGCACCTTATTTTTCCTCTTGCTGTCACAATGTAACACGTTCTTATTTATAAAATTGGAACTATGATAAGAAAGGGACGATTTAATAATTAATGTGTAAAGTTTTAGTGTTGAAAATATATAATTATGTACGATTAGGAATTATTTTATCATAGGCGAAGAAGCTCTATTAATGTTAAAGGTTACAATGAACTTTTATTAGTGTTAGTTTATTTTTAACTTTTTAGTTAATTTTATTAACAAATAATAGAAGCTTATTCTTAAAAAAGGTTTTTTTTCTTTAATTTCATTGAGCAACATACACAAAGAAAATATAGATAAATGTACAAGGTGTTTCAATATTGATATGTTTTTCACATTAACTCAATGTTTCCAATCAATATCTAAAAAGGCAAAAACAACAAGAAATTCATAGATTTCAATGTCTTAGCCAAGTGGCTAATATTTTAGAGGGAGAAATACTGAATCCATTGATTTAACTCTTGCAATCAGCAATTATAAAAAACGCCCCTATTACATCAGTTGAGATGGAAAAAAATTCCATCTATAAATTTTGATAATCAGACAGGAGATAAAATTTTCTAATGAGAACCTCAAAAAACATTTAGTGATTTACTGTTCTTTGTAACCTTAAATTCCTTGGCAGGAGACTCTTCTTCGGGAAGTGGTATTCGGCATTAGTTTAAGTATAACTGGTACTTAGGTGGGATAAACAATTAATATTGAATTAATAAATTGATGTAGGTCTTGGAATTTTTTTTCATATTTTCAACATTTTTGTGTATATTTTGATTAAATTTGGGTTTTCCCACTAATTATTGATCTAAACGTTCTAAAAGTTTTTTTAATTAAAAAAATTATCAATTCTAAATACACCTAAGTATTTCCCTAGGAATAACAACAAATAATTAATATGTTTCGGATTACAGAAATTCATAAAAACAGTCAGTATAACCTTATTTTTCTTTGATTTTATTTTTAACTTTTTAGTAGTTACTACAACATAGTTCGTAGCACGTTGCAGCATTTTCACAACATTTTATTTCGTTATATAGTCCGTAGTTAGTTCACATATTGTCCAAATAAGCTGTCAAACTTTATAACTTTTAAAAACTATATTTTTCGAAAAAGGAGGGGTTTTTCAGTTTGCGGCAATTGTAGTATAACGTGAGGTATAGGCCCAGGCTCTACACTGCTCCAATATGCCTTAGAAGGAAGTACAAATGTAATTATCGTGTTATTAAAGTACTCAACGCTACCACGTTGCAAATTCCTCTGGTTAATCTTTTTCTGCCGTTCATTCTCTGCTGTTACAATACGTTCCTCTGTTGTTTGGGTTAACTGACTTGCTTGCCTGAGCATTCTGTTCCTCTCAAGCCTGACCAAGTATTCTTCTTGTAATTAATTTTTTCTTCTCTCTTGTTTATGTATTCTAAGGGTATCTAACCTAATTTGCGTTGATCTAACAATTCGTTTTCTTTATATTTAGCTACCGCTAAACGTCGCTTTTTTTGGTGTAGTAGTTTTTCTTTATTCTTGTTGCTCCCTCAAGTATAGGACAAAAACTGTTCAACCACCCTGAGGTCGATTGAAGAGGAATAAATGTTTATACACCCTCATTCCATTCGGCCCTACGCACGTGCTCCTTTGCATTGGGATATCCATCTAATCAATCATATATAATCCACATTCATAAGAAACGCCACGAACTTTTTTTCTCAAATTTGTTGGAGTTGCATATTCACGCCAACCAAGATACTTTAAAGACGAATCAAACGAGTACTAACTCGATGGGATTGCGTCGTTTGATTACGGATTTGTTATAGCCGCCTTCCAGCTCCATCGTCAGATCAGCTTTGTCACAATAATATTGCACCGTCCACCGATTTATACAAGTGTGCAAAATTTCAACTCAATCAGAAACCAGGAAGTGGATCAAATTTAACTTACCAGATTTGATAACAGATAACGGGACCGGTAACACTAAATAAAATCTTTAAAAAAGAACTTGCTTTTTCATTTGTTGTTCACTGGATGAAAAAATGTCATAGGACGTATATCATTTAGCGCAACTACTTTAACAACGTCTTTACAAATCGGTAGAGAGGTCGAAGAGGAACAATAGAATGGCCGCCTATGTCACCTTATTTGACTCCTCTTGATTTCTTTTTATGGGGGTACTTGAAAAGTGTACCAACATATCCCACAAAATATTATTTAACGCAAAGAAAGAATATGTATTGAGGTTGCACAAATAATTCTGAAACTTATAAGTAAAAAATTGGAGCACTTAGTTTAGGTTTCCTTGTATTTAATGAATAATACAATTTATTCTAATATTAAAAGTTTATTAATTTTTTAGACAAATACAAACATCAATTACTCCGACATATTGATATGGCTGAATAGTTATAAGACCTACCAAATAAAGTATTTAAACACACACTTTTATATTTAAAAATTTTAACAATGGCGTCATCACGCTCACATTGATGACATCAAAAATAAAAAGGGAACCTTACAAATAATCTGTTTAAAAATAAAAATCGACGGGTGTCAGGATTTTTCCTCAAAATCATCGGTTGACGAAATAACGAATTGATTCCTGTCTTTTGTACCATACTGTTATTAAAAGAATTGAAATTGTTTGGAAGGGGAACATTGTAGAGTTTCAAATACGATTATGTTTTAAACCCTGTTAAATTTATTTTAATTTCCAGATTGATCCGAATTATGTTCCAAATCCAACAGAAAAAAAGATCCTTTTCGGACTAACTTTAGAACAACAAAGAAATAACGCCGAAATAAATAAAACGTTATTTTCAAATATCGTATCCGAAAATAAGACTCTTCCCGATTCTGCTATTAGAGATCTTATTGTCGCCACCATAGCCCTCAAATATACACAAAGTAATTCAGTGTGTTACGCTAAAGATGGACAAGTTATCGGTATTGGTGCTGGTCAACAATCTAGAATCCATTGCACAAGATTGGCTGGCGATAAAGCTGATAATTGGTGGTTAAGACAACATCCCAAAGTACTTAACATGAAATTCAAGAAAAGTGTTAAAAGGGCAGATATTTCTAATGCAATAGATAATTTCGTTAATGGAACTGTAGGTAAGATTCTTTTAATTAAAATTTTTTTAATAATTTGCTAGTCATAACCAAAATTTTCATATAAAAATACATTCTTTTGAGATTTTCAATCAATAGCTCATTTGGAAAGTTCCTATTATCAGTTATTGTCATATCAAGATCATTTAATCTACTTTTTCTTGGTAGTAGAGGCTTAACAGCTCTAATCAAAGTTAATCTAAAAAGTGACAAGAAAGATTTCGAAAAAAATTAAAAAAAGATGTAAGTCGGTTTATTTTTCAAAATAAAATTTAATCAATATCCAAGAGAATCCGAAGAAAATATGTTAATATAACAAAGTGAATTTTGGACTACTTTAAGGCAAAAAGAACTGGAGAAAATGGAAATGTACATACTATAGGGGTCAGTCTCAGGTGCTCATAGTATTGCCAGCTAAAACTATGATAAAATAGTATAAGAGAAAACCTCAGGTATTTATAAGAAGTCGGAGATCTCAGCTCTCTTTTTATTAATAGTAAATATAACTCAACAAACACTAGATTTTCATGAGAGAAGTATGACGTGGTCAAATTTAAAATAAAACATTTGATCTATCCCCAGTTATTCGGATATACACTCGTGAGCAGAAAAGTCGACTCAGGCGACACCCCTGCAATCGCACACAAAATTGATTCATAGTTAGCACATCCATCCATTATCAGAGATAAAATAGTGTGTAAGTGGGTGGTTGGCTTAGCCGTTGAGGGTGTATATGTCTAGCTTCATAGTAATAGACAACTAGTAATACTAGTAATACCTGGCTATTTTTATATATATACATATCAGTGTTGTGTAGAGGGGACTGGGTAATTGGTCCGCTGTCATCTGTCGTCACGATGTGAGATCTTGCTTAACTTTTGTGACTGTATTTAATTCAAATAATTAAAGTGATAAATAATTAACAATGTCTAATTATGTTATTCTACAATATTTCATCATAACATAACATGGTGTCTAGTTATTAAAAACCTACGAAAAAGTTAGTGAAAATACACGACATCACTAGTTGCAAGTCGTGGTGATAACCTATTAGTATTCGGTGGTGGTAAATGATGAAACTGAAGTCAGAGTCTCCACCGGGCAAAAGACTCCTCAAAATATTGCAATCACATATCACCTTTGTCGTAGGCGATGGAGAAAAGAGAGCTTTCAGAACTCGGTACCACTACTACAAACTATTTTTATAACTAATTGAGTAGAAATTCAAGAATAACGCAATGGATCCCATTGTGGCCAAGGAGAAGGGCCAGGCCGAGAAAAACTTGGAGAGACGAAATAGAGGAGGACATAAGAGCACTCAATACAGAAAACTGGAGAGCAAAATGCCGGAACCAAAAAGAATGAAAATATTAACAAATGCAGCCAAAACAAACGACAAACTATAAAGAAAATAAAAATTGGAAGACGAGGAGTAATCCACCTCAAAAAAAAGGATTTAAACCGCCAAAAGCGATAGCCATAATCCACATGAGATTGAAAGGCTTGATGATGAGTAGAAATTTAACATTTTTTTCATATTAGAAGTGGCCATACAACAGAAGTGACCACTACGTCTCAATAATTAATGAAACTAGGTAAATGTTTGACGAAAAACTTAACGGGCTAATTTTCATTGTTATACTACTTATTTTGTTACTTTTTCAAAATTGCTTGCGTTTCAAATGAAATATTATCATTTTAATACGGAAACAACAGTAAGTCAATAAGACGTTTGAATTTGTCACTAAAGCTATATCTTTATTTGTTTGGCAACATTAATCCATAATTGTCGGAAATAACTACTAATGACTTATGTTTTTATTTGTCAAATAAATTACACTCCAGTGGCAAGTACAAAGGTGGTCAGGTGTCAAGTGATAGAATACAATTGATAGCTATGAATGTTGTATGGTAGCATTGATTGAAGAAGTTGAAATCACACTTACAACATAGAATTAAGTATGTCTAAAACTGGCATCAAAATATATAAAATGAAATCTCACCGAGCTGGTTAATATAGAACTTAAACTGAAGGCAAGAAATTTAATTTAGTGAATACTTTACTCAATATAAGAAGACAACTCCAAATATATGATACTACACGAACAAATAAAAATTATATCAAACTTGTAGGTAAAGATATGGATAGAGCTACATTTGAAGCAATGTATGACGAAGTACCTATAGAGCTAACACCAACTGAAAGGCATACATGGCTTAGTAATTTGACTGGAGTTGTTGTAGCTTCCGATGCCTTCTTTCCATTTAGGGATAACGTTGATAGAGCAAGACAAGTAAGATCAATTTATTTATATCCACTGTACACTTTTCCCAAGAGAAAAAATAATTTTATTTACAATTAAGAAGTTTTTATGATAAAAATTGTACTTTAAATTTAGTTTTTCACAACTTTTGTCATTTAAGTTGGAATTTCCAGAAACTTTGATGATACATACTGAACACACTGTTTACTACCGCTGCAACAACTCTCACTATTACATGATTTGGTCCTTTGAGTCTTCAATAAGTGATTAATGAGTGTCAGGCTCGACGTTTTGCAAGCAAACTTCTGAGAGATGTAATTGCCACAGTTTTGGTTTTGAAACCATTGGTGAAGTTGCTGATTCCAATCTGACGATCCAGTCAGCCTCATCGATTCCTTGTTTCCTATCACCACCAGTTCTTGTATCACTTTTTTACACTCCAAAACAAGCTCAGAGCACACCATTTATTTGTTATGGCTTGTATGACCAAGCCGATTTGGATTACTGTATTTTTAAGGCGTCTTACGTATACATTCAACCGAATCCTACAGTTTGGAGGACGATAGCATGTTTCCCAAGCTCGAACAATTCACTCATTATTTGCTACATCATTCAGTATTACAATCTTAGAGCCACCCGCCCATTGTTTTCTGTCAGTAATGTGTGCCTCCAAACCCTTATTATTAACGGTCACAGGAGCCATTGGGTCACTGCCCGTTTATTTGATTGGGCATTTACCTGCAGCCTGCGTTCAGATTTTCGCATGGCTAGTTGCTCCAGTTTGTCTCATTGTATAGCTAATTTCAACGGAGTATAATCCTGTAAAATCCTATGGTATTGAAGGCGTTTTGTATAGGGATAAAAAACATTATCAACAATTCGTTCAAGACAGAAATAATTTGAAAAAGGCTACATAAGGGTTGATGAAGCAACTATTGCAAAATACTTTATAAAAAATAAAAATAATTTCTTTTCTTCATGAGACATTAATATTTATTTTCGTTATACATTTTTTAAACATATATCTTGTTTCAGAGTGGAGTCTCGTACATCGGTAGTCCCTCTGGATCTACTAATGACGAAGAAGTAATTAAAGCATGCAATGAACACAAGATTGTTTTAGCTCACACAAACTTACGTTTGTTTCACCATTGATTTTGGTCCAATTATTAAATTTATTATTCTTTTGTTTTTAATAAACTTCTTTTTGTAATCATGCATATTTTTATTCTACTTTCTATAAAAATTTAAGGATAAACTGATTCATACAAGGCATTTGGATGAAATATAATTTTTTGTACATGGTATTTATTAGATTACTATAGTAATTGCTTGGTAGAGAGTTGTATAAAGAGTATAACATTCAATAATAACCATATGTGTGTTTATTTAGATGAATGAAGGAATAATATAATTCATTAGATGATATTTTGCCTTCAAAATGCACATTATCCAAGCTGCTAACTAAATATAATTAAATTAAACACTCCAGTGTTTATATCAAAGTAAATTTGTGGTGATTTTATTGTTTATATTCGCTGGTAAGTTTTTCAATAGCTTTATTTTCATCTGCCTTTTAAGAGTGGATCAACAGCACCAATGGTCGTACCTTACGCGCCTGTGCGGTAGAAAATCATGATTCTAGTAGAAAATTAAATCAATTTTTAAAAAATGTTGAACATTAATAAATGTTTTCATTTGAACACCTATAAATAATCATTAATTAATTTGCACCCTCAGATAAAGTGGTGAAGTGATAAAAGTAACGTGCGCTCTAAATGATAATCTTTACAGAAACAAATTAGATTGTAATGAAATAAAGCCTTATGATTATTTTAATACCATATAATTTTATATAATTAATTTAATTACTTCAATCAATACATTACCAACTCAACATGTCCTGAACCGGACGCCATGTTTTGGACATAGAGATATTACAGTAATATCTCTATGGTTTTGGAGCGCTTTTAATTTGTGCTAGGTATCAGAAGTGAAATTTGTTAAATTGACTGTGTTCTGTGACCAAACGTCAAGTTGTAACCTTTCTTAGAAGAAAAATGATTGAATTCATTTATGAAGATAGGAAAAATAAATTAGTTAGGTTAGGAAATACAGTAAGAGAATATTGTTTTGTGCTCAAAACAATATTCCCATCCTTAAGGTATGTTCTGTGGTTTTGAGTAACCCGGTTGTGATTCCATTTCAAAAACACATTTAAATTTAGATAAATCTTGGATTATGAATTTAATCTAATCTAAGAGATAAATCCCTACATAAAAGTTTGTGTTTAAAGCGCAATTTTCAAACACACGAAACACAATCAACTATCTGATGCTTGTTGGAAAAGAAGGCCTGGGTATCGAGGAGGTTAGTCACTCTTATCTCCAATATTTGCCTCATATTCTGCTCTAGAATCTCTCGCTTACATCAACTTGAAGAAGACCTATAAAGTAATAGCAAGAAAAACCCTGCATACAATTGAGTGCTTTGTGATTTGTCATCTACAGTTCTGTGGTAACAAGTTTCCATAGATCTATAGACCACGCTTCAAATTCGGTTATTACTTATGTCATTACCTCTTCTTTTCAATCAAACCAAATTTACGGAATATATAGGTACGTGTGTCTACTGTGATTTGTGGTTCTACTAGACGATATTTTGTTATTTCTGAAATTCTTCTTCATAAAATTATTTAAAAACATATCTGGGTATGATGGTTTAAAAAGTATTTCGATATTTGCATGTATAGGATATAACAGTATGATTATACTAAAATTACTTCAGCGTCACAAAGACCTTGCCCGCGTTTTCTCGTTAGAAGCTTGTTAAATACGAATTTTATGTTTAGGAAGCCAATATTTTTATATGCATCTGTCAATATTACTACTGTAAAATATATTTTTATGATTTATATTGTGGAACTCCGTTTTTTCCCCAATAAATACTTGGCGTCTACATGTTTAACTTGTTTTTGTTTTATATAAATTTTAATGATAAATACGAATTTAATAGTTGATATATCTGAACTGTTTCTAATAATTGCAAAAATTTTGTTTACTTAGTAGTTAACTATTGCTTAAGTATCTGAAATAAATCATTTTTCCTTTTATTGTTATGTAAAGTGTGAGAAAAATTTATAAGTTGATGAAAATATAAATAATTCCATATTTTATTTTTATCAGAATGTCAGGAATAGCAGGTGCTCGGTTAACAGAAGAAAGAAAAGCATGGAGGAAAGACCATCCATTTGGGTTTGTTGCCAGACCTTCCAAAAATGCAGATGGTACTCTTAATTTAATGAATTGGGAGTGTTCTATTCCTGGCAAAAAGGGAACTCCGTGGGAAGAAGGACATTATAAATTAAGAATGTTATTTAAAGAAGACTACCCTACAAGTCCACCAAAATGCAAATTTGAACCGCCATTATTTCATCCAAATGTTTATCCATCAGGTAAAGTGGCAAATCAAAAATATTTTAGTTCAATACAGTGGTTTCTGATAGACTACCTTTTATATTATAATTGCTAAAACATGTCATTTCTCCTATTAAGCTTAACACCTTCATAGTGGAAGAGATATACCTTCTAGCTGTCCTTTCTCAACTACAGACGAGGTAATATGTCTCATCTATTACGCCATTGATGCAAGTAATTCAAGTTCAAAGAAACAAACACTTTACATATCCCTTTAGTAAGATCAAAGCTTTCATAAAGTGATCTCCAGTTGGAAATAACATTTAATAAAAGAATGTTAATTGAAAAAATTATTAAATTCTATAAGGAAAAAGGTTTCAGTTTGATATAGGTAGATAATTGCGAAAAAATTTCAACAAATATGCAAGTAGAATATATTGTAAATATGTTTATTAGTAGTAGAAGAAATATTAATATTTAACTTTAATTTCAATTATTTTTTTATACTTTAAATATTAGTTTTTTATAAATTTATATATATTTACAATAATCATTTGATCAAACCTATTCTAGTTTTGTAATAGAATTCTTGAGGTTAAAGTGCAATGGATTTTTCAATGGCGTGGACGAGACACCATCGGAAGTACCGGCTCTTGCGAGTTTAGACTAAGTAAGCCTGACCACAATTACGGGGGAGATAATATATAGTATCAAAAAATTAAAAGTAAAATTTCACTGCAAGATCATTTCAGCCAATGACAGATTTACAGATTTGAAATCTGTAGACTATTATTCTTTTGCTGCCTCTACTGACGTATGAAATTTGACACCTATCTTCAAAATTATTTAATTTCATAAAAAAAATTCATATTTTTTATTACACTCACAGTTCAAAAACAATAAATTAATATGTTTTCTTGATTGAAGTTTCAGTTAAATTATAAAAAAATTATAGTATATTTTTGAGCCTTCGAACTCGTAAAATAATTAATTATATTGTTGAATGAAAGCTTATTCATTGGGTCTGACTCAGTGCATAAATGAGCTGAAACAACGTTCATTTTTTGACTTACAGTTAATTGTAAACAGTTATCCACTGTTTTCAAGCAATAAAAGTTTCTCCCACTTGAATAATTTGTTCTCTGGTGTAGAAAGAGTAATATGAAGTGCTATATTAAAGTATGGATAAATATTTTTAATTTTTTTTCTAGCGAAAACAAAGATTTTTTTCACTACTAGTGTTCTAGCTTCTCCCGCTATAACCGATGGTGACAACTCACTCAATTTTGCGAGAAATAAAAATTATCTCTAAATCAGTCTATTAATAATAACGAGAAATATCTTAACTCAGAAGTAATCGCTTGCAGCCAATACAATACTGTCATCATTTGCCTTATGAAATTCTCTTTTTTGTTGCTCTTTTCCAATTTCTTTAGTATATTCTTTTTAAACATTCAATTCCATCGTTTTTTCTTCTAAGCGGGTACTTAAAGTTCTTTTGCTCAGTTATGAAAAACTTAATGGATTGATTTATATATATCAGCAGCAGTTTCAACATTATTTTTTTTTATTTTGTATTGAAATGAAAAATGTTCAAATAATCAAAATGAAATGGAAATATGCCGCCCTAGGCCACAGCCTACTGATAAATTCACCACAGATTTCAGCTGTATAAGGGAATTGGGGAAAAAATATAGTCATATAAAAAATAAACCAATGATTCCCGTGTGTGAGATAAAACTAAGTTGTTCTGCTCACAACGAAAGTGCTGTAGAAATAGCAAATATCTATTAATTGAGAAAACTGTTTTTCATTCTATTTTATGTTGCTCCGAAATTAAACAAAACTGAAAAATAGTTTTCTCACATGAAACCAATTTTCTGTTTTATAGAAGACTATATTATTATACATTCTTGAATCTTATCTAATCCTCCTAGCATTGTAGTTTATTTATTATAAAGGACATGAAATGAATTTGTTTTTTTAAATTAATTATTTAAGCAAAAATCATAACATAGCTTCCACAGAAAATTTCGATGGATCCTGCGACACATCTGATTCAATATGTTCAAATAAATGTCTTTGTCCCTTTTTGCAAATTGGTCCCCAAGTCCCTTTTTCGGTTCCAGGCGTCAATGATGGCAGCCTTCATATCTATTTGTTATTCCTTTTACATAAATATATTTGTACATACTTTCTTAATAGGTTTGTTTTCTTCCTGCTTTGCTTCATTTCCAGTCATGAGACACAATCACCGTAACTTTATTTTGATGGGACATACATACTGTTTACCGTACATTCACCCATTTTCATGAAATTCTTAATGAAAAACTGACAAAATATTTTTGTGTTTGAATAACATAATTTAAAATATTTATCTTATTCATTTAAAATTATTCTGTTAAATGAATCAAGGTATGCAAATCTGAATTTTAATACCTTTATTTTAAAAAAAAAAGAAAAACTTTGATGAGACAAAAGGTTTAATAATTTCAAAAAAAAATACTCATTTATATATTATTGATATTTGAAGGTTCCTACAAGTCCTTTTTTTTCATGTTTTGTCCTAAAATTCCTTTTTTGGGAAAGTTGTGTGCTAAAATCCGTACAATAAATAAATATCCACAAGTTCTGATAAGAAAAAATTCTTAAAGGATTTCACAGTATTTTGAACGAATAGGTTATACCTTTATGGACCTAATAGATCTGTTTCGAATGCAATTTTATTTAATTTTAATTCCCACAGTATACATATAAAGGTTAAAAAATTGATAATTATGTTCCCCACTTTAGAACAATCAACACAAAAACATTCCATATTCTTTCCTTAAAGAGCAACTTCTGATTTATTCATAGAGGCTCAACATGCACTCATTATACATACATGTTCATTTCTTTTACAGGGACTGTATGTTTGTCATTGCTCGATGAAGAAAAAGACTGGAGACCAGCTATAACTATTAAACAGATACTTTTGGGTATTCAAGACTTGTTAAATGAACCAAATGTAAAAGATCCCGCACAGGCTGAAGCATATACCATCTATTGTCAGAATCGTTTAGAATATGAAAAGAGAGTAAGAGCTCAAGCACGAGCCATGAGTCATCAAGAAAGTTAAGTTTTGATTGACTTAATGGAGTTATACATGAACTTTTGTCTTATCTTATTTTATCTTTCTGGTTAAGTCTTATTTTGTAATAGCTGACAATACATTTCACTCAAAATTTAATATATTTAGATTACCATCAATTATCTCAAACCAGACCAAAATTGTAAAAATTACAACTATTGTCCCCCATACAAATATTGGGGTTTTATTAAGAATATATTGTATATTTGTCTTTTATTATAACTAAAATTTGCCTGTTCGAAAATACTTGATGAAGATAATAAAAAACAATGCGAAGTATATCTTTTTTTGTTATTTCATCATGTATAAATAATAGAAATCATTTTGACCAACACATCAATAGCAGTAAATGAAAATAATTCGATTTTAAATTATTAAACTTGATGGAATAAATAATTTAATAGATAAAAATGGTTTTTTTTAATGTATTCACTTGCCTCGAATTTTACTAAATCATTTGATGTGATTATTATTAATCAATAACTTTGTTTCTAATTGAAGAATAACTCAAATGATATTATTAATTTAACTAACAAATATTCTTTTAAGGGGGGTGTTCTGGTCTAAAAGCCTAAATTTTAGGCATTTTTGAAACTAACAAAAAAAAATTTTGAACATATTTACTATCCATTTTTTATGTTATTATGTTACGTTTATTAACTTTTCAAGATTATAAAAAAAATTGTAAAAAATATCAGAATTTCAATAAATTACAGGCCGGTAAAGTAGGGGCTACGAAATAAACGGTGAACTCTGGTTTACATGATTCCACCCCTTGTGACGATATGGAACAAAAAAAATTTGAAAAATTCTTAAGCTGTTGCTATCGTAATGACCCTAGCCAACAAAAATTACAAATTGGTTTCGACATGAAATATCAAATTTTTTGACGAATTTTTTAAAAACACTCCTAATTGTAATTTATTAAATATTCGCAATCTGATATTTTAAATCGAAAAATCATAAATTTTAGTTTCCAATTGTCCACACCATGTCGCTCCATTTGATTACATCTTTTTCTTTCCAATTCTGGATAGATAGTAACACTATCTAAATTCAACAGTTTCATTTTGATTTATACCTTTCTTTATTTTAATGTGTGTGCCAACACTAACGCAAGATTTGAATTAAATGGAAAACACAGTTTTTAGTCGTTTGATTGTAACTTTTTAGGGTTATAGTTATGGGATTATTCATGGAAAACACATCGGACAAAAATGACCTCTAAAGGCTTACGTACACATACGCACCCGTGTGTCGAAATTTTCTACGACCATTCTGTATAAATGTGGCTGAATGCGGGATCTCAAAACCCCAAAAGCGACAATTTTGGCGATTAACAAACCCATCAAGGTGAAAATATTCTTCGTCGCTTAGGATGATTTTTCTCGAAAAATGAGCATTTATTTGTTGATGCTCAATGATCTCTCTTCGCTGAACATGGTCATTAGGCTTCGGTTGTGTTAATTGAACTTTGGAAGCATGGAGGAAGAGTATACGCTGCAGAGGGCTTCTTGAAATATGCAATTCTTGTCGACGACGCCGAATTGAGGTTCTGGGATTGTCGCCGACACTCACGGACTGCTTCGTTATTGACATTTGGACGACCAGTGTCTTGGTAACTCCAACGGATCCTGTCTCTCGAATTTTTTGTTGACGAAGTTAAAACACTATTTCGACTACAAGCTTTCATTATTTTTGAAATATTGTTCAATAATTAAGACACTCTGTTCTATCGTGTAACTTTCCATTTTTAATAACCCTAAACTATCAGCTGTCGTTTTGTTTTTTTAGGGTTATCAACTCTTTACTTCGTAAATGGCGCCAAATTTAAATCTTGCGTTAATTTTGGCATACCAGCTATTTTACAAGAAATGTAAGAGAAAGGAGTCCGTTGGTTTTGGAATGAGGATGTTACTCATGTGAAGGAAGAGATTTATTATGTTTGGCTCTGATATAGAAATTACTCCTCTGCAGGGCAGGGGTTGTGTTGGATGCCGTGTACTGCAATAGGCTGATAAAGAAAAAAAGGGAATAATGAAGACGATTAATGAAAAATATAGAAACGCCTAACCCAAAAAAGAAAACGGTTCTTTGCAGATATTGCTGATATTTGTTTTTTATGTATTTTTTGTATTTTTATATTTTATTCGTCTGCCATTTGGCTTGTGAATTGGTTTATCAGGATACAGAAAAACCACAACACCGACGATACATTTATAAAGATACATACTAACTGTTTAATTACTGTTTACATAAAAAAATATTCCCTATGAGGCAGTAAGCCCAAATAAATTTTGGAACCACTGCTCTAACTGTATAAATTACAGTTTCAAATATACACAGGCAACAACTTGAAATTAAATTTAAACATATGTATTGGTCGTAAATTTGAATTGACTTGGAAAACAAATTACTGTTGTACAAGGCTCTACTTAACCGATTGGGACTTATGTGGGAACTGCAAGCAATGCTAACCTAGAAATATTGCAGCGGTTTCAAAATAAAGTGTTACGATCTATAGTAAATGCCCAATGGTATGTTACATTGGCATCTATAGAGAAAGACTTTCTGTAGAGGAAGTTATCAAAAGTTGCAGCAGCAGGTACAGTGATCGTCTAAGTACACATCCTAATATTGTCACGAAAGAACTGTTTGACAATAAAGGTGAAGTGCTCAGACAAAAACGGTTTAACCTGACGATTTGGTAAACAGATTTACATGAGGTTTATCAAAATGTATAGTGTTTATTAATTGTTATTTCTGTTGTATTAGTAAGTTAGAGTGTCCTTTAGATATAGTACATTACTATATACCTTTAGAGAGAGGGGGGGAGAAAATGCTTAATTGTTACAATTTGTAGACAAAATATCTAAATAAAGATACAAATAAACTAAAATTTCAATATACAGAAGAAAACCACAATGAGTGACAAAATTATATTTAATAGTAATAGGTAACAATTAGTATATAAGTCCATAGCAAAATTAAACTAGTATGCATCATGCTTGGAAATGAATATTATTATTAAAATAGAAGTCTTTGTAAAAAAGTAGAAGGCACTTTCCAGTAATTATTGCGGAATGCGAGAAACGATTATATCGATTTGATTTCAATTGGCAAGTGATTGTCCATTTTTTGCATTGTAAAATATTGAGCCCTAAGTGGATAGCCGTGTAACGATCTTTCTGAAATTGGAGAAGCGTGCTTACGAATTAGGCAAACGAATTCAAAAATGAATAAGGAAGGCAGAGTCAGAATATTTAACTTTTTAAAGAAGTCCCTGCTGTTTAGTTCGAATAAATATCTTGAAAAATACTAAATAATAAGAAATCATAGGTGAACATCATAGAAAAACTTCAGTATTAAAATTGTGGGTAAATTCAATCAGAGTATCAAGCCATTTTCAATAGAATAACCAATATGTTGATAAGATATTAAATATCTTCTTTAAGAGGGGGTTGGTGGTTTAGTAAATAGTCCATGTCATAAGCATTAAATGTTTAGATTTTCTTGCTGTGTCTAAGGACCCCACTGTTAATTAAAACACGACAGAAAATTGTAGATTGGTGGAATGAAATAATTGAAAAATCTTCCTTAGATGGAATCGAATCTCCAATGCAGTAACAATTTATAGGTAAGGATATTGTTAGGTTTATTTTGTATAATTTATTGTAAAATACAGTCTACTAAAGGAATCAACGCAACCACATTTTATGATCCTTCGAGCCGGATCAGGAATGATCGTAGAACAAAATTAGAGGTATTCCCAATCTTAGCATGTAACAAGTAAGTCTCCTTCATTTTTTCCATTCGCTATTTGTGCAAGGTTAATACAGATATAGTATTGTAACAGAAAAGTTTGGAAATTTATTAATTGTAATGTTATAAGGATAAAAATATAAGTTGTGAACTTATTTCTTCACTTAATTGAAATATAGACAAGTTCGGTTGTAATATTAATATTTATAGGTATGATGAAAATAAAACTTCCCTTTCTTCAATAAAACATTGCATACAAAATTGAGCAATTAAAATATCAAAAAGTTAGACCTAATTTTAATAAATATTATTACTTGCACATCATAATAAATAACTTGCATTTAATTTAGTATTTTTTATAGCCATCTGTTAAAACGTTGTAAGTCTTTGTAAGGATATAAAGTATTTATTAAAAAGCATTTCAAAAACTTAAAAACAACGGTCACTAAATCAGAAAGACACACGAGCAATATCATTGTTTTATGTTAAATTTATCAACTTGATATCTAGGGCGCCGAGAGAGAAGGGCAGATTGTCACAGGCCCAGGGGCCCTCATTTTTTTCATTTATACATTTTCTCGGGCCACATTGAGTTCCAGAGTAATTTGTAACGGTATGAAGTTTAAGAATTGTTTTATCTTATTATTTTTTGAAACACTTTTTACGAAGCTTTCAAAGATGTGATGTTATTTCTAAACCAAATATGGTGGTTGAAAAATTAAAAATGTAGAGAAAGTTTGAAATGATTAGTTATCCCTCAGCCTCACTGTTTTTAATTAATTAGTTTCAACATATTTTGTTAACAAGAACTATAAGCAATAGTCAATCAAAAATAAAAATTAATAGTTCAATTGAAAATTGCACTTACCAAAATTTTTATAATTTATAAATTAAAATTTTTCATGCACCAAAATTTACTTATTTCGAACATAGCTAGGTAATAAATGATGTGTGAAAGCAATTACAATTTGTATTAAACAGTTTCATACTAAATTGCATTTTTTTAGCCCTGTAAGCCTATTAACCTATTAGTAAAGAGATGTTTCAGAAAAGCTTAGCTCATGCCACGAATTTTTATTAACTTTTAAACGGACTTTGGAAAAAATGAGATTTAGGTCAGTAAAAGAACAAGGTTATTTTCAATTTCCGACTTTGTCACGGAGTGAGACTCGGAACCAAACTCTGCCTCTGGCTAGAAAAAGTCTTTCGGCTTACGCTAATATATTCAACCAGGGCTTTGAATACAGTGAGAGAGATATTAGTTGAATTATTTTTAGATAGGATAAGAGAAAATTTTATATGAGGTTTATTTGAGTTGGGCCTGATATAGGAGGTGCTCCTCTGCAGGTCGGGGGTTATGATGTCCTGGCTGAAAAGGAGGAGAAGCGTACGACCATTGGCCAAAAGAAGACGAAAAAAGCGCAGTAGTTTAAGTAAAAACAGTTCTTTTCGGTTTGGGGATATATTTTGTAGTTTGTTTATTTATATTTAATTTAAATGGGGGGCAGGCGGATACAGCAGCGGCCGCGTTATTCCCTATCGTTGGCCATTTGACAGGTGAACCGGATCACCATGTTTCAGGGAAACGACGAAGTATGTGTGAAAGGGTTTTATCTGATGAATATGGGAGAATTGTCTAGGAAGTTAAGGTAGATTTCATATGCAGTTGCTAGCAGCCGGAGGGCCGGGTAGGGAAGTTTCCTCTTTGGCTTTGAAACGAGGAGATGTTCATTGGCGAGCCAGGGAGTAAGAAGTGTTTCTTTGGTAGCGGAGTCCTTTGATTCGATTGTACGAATCCTATAGCGAGCTTGGAGAACATTTAGACGACCTGGACTGTTCATATGTCAGGAATTTTTTTAAGCAGATAGTCGGGTAGTGCTATAGAAGTTTGATCTATATTCGATAATGGGGCGGATGTATGTTTTGTACGTTTGAAGTAAGGTGAGAGGGTGGGTTCGTCGGAAATTTTCTCCGAACGCGTTGATGAGATCGGCCGCCCAACTGAGGGTGTGAATGAATTTCGCCCCAGATAGACGGCTTCTATGCGGATCTCGAGCCTCTCTCCCCAAAGTCTTAATTAAAGTTTTGAGGTTGATGTTTGCGCAAGAAATGTTTGAAGACGTTGGCTTTTGAGTTTTTAGGATAGAGTCACCCTCCATGCGAAAATTAATTCAGAAGATTCTGAACTTTAATTAATTTAACTTTTAGTCATCTGTGTGAGACGTCTATAAAATAGGTTGTGGAAAGAGAAATCGTGGAAGACACCATCAGAACAAGATTTCCAGAGATGAGGACCAACAAGATAAGAGAGATGATATGCTATACCAGACTTAACCATGATCAGATATGAACCCAAAAGAAACAGAGCTATTAGTTTTGTCAATTCATGAATATCAGCAAGTTCTCGAATAGTAGCAACTGGTAAAACCCTGAATAAAAGGATATCGGCACACTTCTATTGAACTCATGGAAATAGGATGGAAAGTGAACAGGAAAATAGCTCTTCTCGAAGTTCATAGTTCTTTGTGTGTGATGATTATAACACTCTCACTCTTATATAGTAGAAGTTGGGAGGGTAGTTCTTACGTAAAATTATATTCCAGTTTGATATTAGTTTCTCTGAAAATTTGAAATGAAAAAAAAAATAAATATACAAATTTATTTATCAAAATATAAATGTCAACAATACAAAAAATTACACTTAACACCTACATCACATATCTCAGACATTGTAAATAGAGCATATATATAAAAAATTTAACAATCAGATTATATAACAAATTCAAAGTGGTCTAGAGAGACGCTATATAAATTCACAATTACTTAAAATGGACGGAATTTGTAAAAAAAGTGTAGGTAAATATATTATAAATATGCTTGATAGAAGCATACAATTTAAAATGAGTATTATTTTTATTGTTTGTTATAAAAAGTAGACATTTATATACAAACTATTGAACCTTTATATATGTCATTATTGGATACTACAATATTAGTGTACATGACTAAAAACATTAATTTTATTAATTCTTAACAAAATATTGGTTATTGTATAAAAACATAAACAGTCACGGGATTAAAATAAGTACATAAATATTCACAAAGATTCAACCATATAATATTTTATATTATTGGTTATGATTTTTGTCTAATAATACTTTTTTTAATATCTAACAATTTTTATATCAATAGATAACTATACCTAACTAAAACATGTTTCATCATATAGAAAAAATAATATTCTGTTAATTAACTTGATATTTGATCTTCCAAAACACAATACAATCATTTGAATACATATCAACAAATACATGGGAACTGTATTACCTAATGCTATAAGTAGGTTTATACAGGTAAATAAAAAAACAATTAACTTCACATGTGTCACTATATATGAGATAATATGAAAATAAAAGTTGAAAACATCAACTTTCAACTTTAAATTTTATCTGAAAACTTGGACGCTATAATAGCATATAAATATTCTAATTTTTATTTACCTGTATAAACGCACTATTCATCTATTTTACTACTTGGTTTCCTCTGTTAGCTGAAAAATTTCAGTATTTAAGTGAATTGTTGGAATTCCCCAAATTGTGATAAAATATACTTGTCATGTGACTAAAAAGATTCAAAAATCTTTATTACGAAATATTAAATAAATGGAAGAAATTCAGAGCATAATTTGCATAATTGCAATTTCAATATTTTTTAGATACCTCCACATTCCAATCTTGAACATGTGCATTTATATTCAAATAGCCTTCAGTGAATTGAGCTAATTACTTATATAACACATATTTTGAAACCATTTCATCATCAATTTAATTTAAAAAAAAACATATTTATAATTAAATTATAATATCAAAAAATCCTGTATTGATTCATTCAAATTCTGAAACTATTTGTGTTGACCTTGTTAAATTCCAATCAATAATTCTTTATGTATATAAAATGTTAAATACCACATCTTGAGTACAAAATAATCTAAAGAATGTTTCAAGAAATGCTACTAGTACCTATTTCAGCAAGTTACTGTATAAATTTGGATATTTTTCTTCAAATTATGAATCACTTCTTAATTTATCATAATGTGAATACACATCAATGATGTGTATTTTAAAAATAAACCTTAGTTCACAACCAAAAAAATAAATATTGAATTTAAAAAAAATTTAAAAATTATCATTAAATGCTGGGTTAACTTAAAATGGTTGATTAATATAATTGAATTAAAAAAAGACAGACATCATAATCTAACAACTAATGTGATGAAAATATTTTTTTTTATTTTTT
This sequence comes from Diorhabda elongata, assembly GCA_026230145.1. Lineage (NCBI taxonomy): Eukaryota > Metazoa > Arthropoda > Insecta > Coleoptera > Chrysomelidae > Diorhabda > Diorhabda elongata. The sequence goes on from CM047928.1 coordinate 6,778,908, forward strand.
AAACAAACATTGTCCTGTAACTAACAATGAAATTAAAAAACGGTGAAAATTCAACAATTTCCAGTGTTATATTAGTAGAAGACACAATATTGAATAAAGAAGTGAATTGCTAAGAAAGTGTTGCACCTTGGGAAATAGGACATAAAACTCACAAAAAAAGTAGCCAACTTTAAGAGGAGTTTATATATTTTGGAAGCAGAACAGTGAGATGTAGAGTTTTGTACAAAATATCTTCTAGGTATAGGTGCAGAGTAGCTGTAAAGCTAAAACAACTTTCCAAAACAATCTACAATCTGCATATCTCAATATAAAGTCTGAGCAGAAGTAGATAAAAAATTGCAATAGGATTGAAATATATCAATAGTATGCAATAAAAATGATCACTTCAGCATTTTTTGAAAGTATATTTAATAAGAGAACGTCCGACGTGATCATATTATAGTCCTTTTGGGGTCCTTCCCTCCCTGCAAATAGCCCAATGTAGGCTGTTCCATGACCTCTCACCCCTGCCTGATTTACGTGATTTTGTTTCACAATATTTTATGTTTTCTATTCCATATTTATTAAGAAAATATTTTACTGTAAATGGATAACATTTATTTGTGTTTTATATATTATATTATATTTGTATATCTCTCATAACATACGACTTAATAAATATTTAGTAATAAATGATAAATCATCCATAAAATACAATCTATTAACTTTCAATAAATATTTGTTAGCTACTAATAAATATTATTAAACTGTTAATAAATATTCATTATTTTTTGAACAATGTATTCTTGATTCTTCCTGAATTAGCATTTGTGTGCCAAATAAAATCATTTTCTTTAACAAAATTTTATCTTAGCCGAGCTATGTAGTTTATGGACACTCCCTAATATCAAATATTAGTGTGAATTCTTTTCTATGACCACTATTAGTAATATCCCTAATTGAAAGGTTTTGGCACTGTTTGTTCAAAATATTTCTATTTAATGATATATTTTACTGGGCACAGATATATCATATTATTTTTTCTATATAAGTATTTCCTAAATCTATTAAATATAAAAAGTGAAAATGTATTTTAAATACTTGAAAAAATTGGATTCTCTAATTTATAAACATACCAACAGCAAAAAAATACTAAAATGGTATAATACTAGACAAAAACTTTGAATAATAAAAAATACCAAATACTTTGACTTGTATTTTCCTAACCAGAAAAAACATTATAATCTAAAGATGGAATTGAGGCAGTGATTCAAAAAGTGGAGATGCAATGTTCTTTAGACTGAGAAAAATTGAAAATGTTAGAAACTTAAATACAAATGATAACTACATTGAGCACCTAAAGGTAACAATTTCACATAATCAAATAATTATTTAAGAATGAAACAAAAATGTCTACATACAAATCGAACTTTTGACAAAAGCTACTTATTTGGAATGTTGGGGTCCCAGACTTACACTAAATCTTTTTAATGGTAATGAATCTTTACCTTTTGACTTGGTTACAAAATTTGGAACCCTTGCCCTCATTCCACAGTAGTAGGGATCTTCGTACTGTTGGGCATCTTTAGACTTCTCTTTTCCTCTAGATGATCCAAAAGGCTTCAACCAGCTTTTTGACACACCATCATCATAATCTGGAGAAGGAATTTCGTGTGGTATTTGTGGGTACATATTTTCCCTGGGTGGTAATTTTGGTGGTTTGTCACTCCTTCTTTGCGCAAAGTTTGGCAATCTGGTACGTAAACCACAATAGTAAGGATCTTCTTCAAATTTCTTGGTATCATTTGGTCTTTCTTTGTCTCTAGAAGAAGTATATGTTTTTAGTTGTCTCCCTGACATATAATCATCATAATCAGGTTGGGGGATATCTTGTGGGTACATATTTTCTCGAGGAGGTAATTTTGGAGGTTTATCACTTCTACGTTGATTTTGCATTAAAAGATGCTCCCTTGTAGCTGCAACAGTGCTGCCGGTAAAACTTCCAGTTCCAAAGTGATTATTATCTGTCACAGCAATACTATATGGATCCTCATCAGGGACAGGTATTCTAGGTCTATTTTTTATGTCCACAACTCTTTGTACTGGTGGTAATTTTGATTTTAGCATATCTAAAGCCACAATATTTATAATTAATACCCATATAGGACACTCCAATATTTCTGGTTCAACTTTTACAAAGCCTATAGCACTTAAACATTGACATTCTAAACGTCTTCTATCTGGATATGCTCTTCTTAATTCTCTGTTAACATTAGTTTGAAATTTTTTCATATCAAACAGTTTCACGGGTTTGTCTGGCTCTAATGCACAATTTGGTAGTTTCAACACTTCGTTCCCTATAGCATTTTCAGTATCTAATGCTGTGTTTTTAATATATACATTACATTTAGATACCCTCTTTATAAGAATGTTACCTGCATCATCCATTTTTATTTTAACACCATGTCCAATGTGTCTTTTATATTCTTCTGTTTTTTGATCTCTCATGGGATTTTCAAATCCACAAAGACCTATTCTGAACCCATCAAAGCCATCGTCAGAGTCATTTACTGTCAGTACAGGGGCCCTTGCGTAAGCTTTTGCAACTCTTCTATTTCTTTCCAACACAATCACTTTCGCCCAAATTTCGTCATCAATTTGGGTCCATTTATTAAGAACTTCTTGTATGTGATCTCTATATAATTTGTCTTTTTGGTACCAAACATCTTCCTCATCATCAGGGGGTTGAAAAACTGTGTCCATATGGAGGTCGTCACGTGACCTTGATAAAATTCTACGTCGAGATACCATTTCTTGATGCGGATTTGGTAACGATAGTCTAATATGTTTTTCAAACGAAGCAGTGGGTGTCAAAAATACATATGTTTAATTTTTGCGAAGAAATAATAACAGAGTCTATACATAACGTAAGGCACACACAAAAACACAATAACAAAGTTTCACTAGTGAACGACAATACGCTCGAAATCACACACTTCTGTTGCAGAGATTAGAAAGTTAACACTTTCTAATCTTTGGAAGGCCGCCGTCGTTGCTACAAGGCCGCCCTCCTGCATGCCAACGACTTGCACTCCCATCCATTACCATACCAAGAAAAATTATTTGTAGTGGTCACATTGAAAAAACAGAATTTAATATTTCTAAATCCTTTATGATTATCAATTGCTTTTGGAACTCAGAATTTTTAATATTAAGGAAATGTTTTATAGAGTCTGGTAATTTATAACAATAAAACAGTTTTAAAATATTGTAGAAAACTGAAGTGAGAGCAGTTGGTATTGATAAACGTCAGATTTAGAATTCACAAATCTATTTGTCAATGTTCCGAAGATACCCGAATGTACAGTGGCGTTATTATTTAAGTCAGAGAATGCAGTCATTTGAGTGTAATAGTTATTTAGGTATTGACCGAAAAGGAATAGAAATAGCCAATTAGCGCTATTCTCTAGATTGCCAAAAAATATGTTAATTTGCAAAAATATATATAATTTGAAAATAATACTGAAAATGAAAAATAATGATAGTAGTATGATGAGTACTCATTATTATTATATAGAATCGGTTATCGCTTCTATTCTTCGGTAACACAAATAATAGTTTTACAGAATAAAGCTAATAATAATCTATTAAACCAGGTTGATTCGATCTTTAAAGTTTGACGCTTATAGATATTGATTATTACCCAACCCCTAAACCCATTATTCAATTTCTGTAACTTGGTGAACCCGTTCACTTCAAATAGCCGACGATGGGGAATAATACAGCCGCAGTTGTGTATATGTAACTTAACTTTTCACACTCGGAAAAAGCTTTTTTAAAATTATTTATTTAAGAAAGTTACAACTATTCAGATTTTAAGTAAATTCTAGACTAACAATAAAAACTGACAAGGGTCAAAGATAAAATATAAGCAAAAACTAGTTCTAACGGAAATAACAATGTCTGGTGATTACAAAATATAATGATTAATTAATTTATTTAATGTGTATAAAGGAATTTAAACTTTATAACACCTCCCCCATTAGATCGAGGCACCCCCTGGAAGTTGAACTTTATTTCCTTGTAATTTCACTGGAGTTTCTTCTTCTTCTGCGTTTTCTTCCAAAATAACCAAACAATAATCAATACTGTGCAAGAGTACAGACATACAGTCCAAATGCTGGGAATACAGAGGTTTAATCTTTCTTCAATTATTGGTGTCAATCTTTCCGAAGGTATTTTGTTAAATTCAATTTTTCCAAAGGCTGTTATTAATTTGGTTAAAATGTGTTTGAAGTTTATTAAGTATCAGTGGTTGACCGAAAATTCACGCTTGAAATATCAATTCTTGAAATCATCTGCATAAATAGTATTAAAATTTGGACTCGAGGTTTGTTTGTATTCGTCGAACTCTTCAACCTCTAAAGGAGTACTAACATGTATGTATCAGATATTGGGTATTATATACACTGCGACCTAAAGGATATATTGTGTCTCCTTTTCTTGCTGCCATACTAGAGAACCCAGTGTTCACAGCTGATACATCTGTTAATCCCACTCCTTTTAGAAAGTCGAGAACGTGAGATGGCTGTAGATGTCAAAAATCTTCGTTTTCTTTATCATATGCTCCCATGTGTATTGTTCTGGAGTTACGTAATGCTTCACATTTCGAGAGAATGTGGATAGAGGTTACGTCCTCCGTGCAACAAAATCTGCACACCGCATTATTTGCCAAGTCTAGCGTCTTTAGGTGTCTATTGAGGCGACAGGGCCTCGATAGGACTTTTGTTAGTATTCGTAGGTTGTTCTTACTTAGGTTGATACATGCAGCAGATCTACTCTGGTTATAGTTTCCCAGAAGAGTCTTTGACTATCTCAGCCCCTGTAGATTGTCCCAATAATTGGTATTGCTCATATCTACCTTCTTGTCTAATATTTTCTATATTGTTCTCTAGCTGATACGACAGAAGGGTTCAGGTTCCATGAAGGGCCTTTCTGCATCCGATTTAGCGAACTTATGAGCTATTTCCTTTCATTTCATTCCGGTGTGTCCCAGAATCCACTTTAGGGCAACTTTATTTTCCTTGCCTTGTTCCTTTAATTTTTCTGCAATCCCAAACGAGCTTGGATTTTATGGTATTATTATTATGGTATTGGAGTTTAAAGCTCTATTGGCTGCTTGGCTATCGGAAATTCTCTGGTTTGCGATAATTCCTCTCTTAATTGACTGAACATATTTTTCAATTGTGTTTGGTGTGTTGCCCAGGCTCTCAGAAGAGCCCGTACACTTCTATTCCAGTTTTGTCTGCTTCTTTAGATCATTTATACTATTTAATGGCGTTTCTGTTCTTTTCTTGTATGGTGTTATGATTCCACTTATTTCTATAGCTCAACTTTCTCGATGCATCATCCTGAGGCATGTACCAGATTTGGTCATTATTTAGGGACGGTTCTTCTTTAGTGATTTCGTCTCTGAACAGTCTAAATGATGTTTATTCTGTTACGCTTTCCAATACTATGTGGAGAAGTGGGAGATTTAGAATCACTTCTAGTGCAGCTGTTAGGCATAATTTCATGGCCCCGCTTGCATATATGCAAGCCACTCTTGGTACCTTTGTGTTATTCAGACTAGTTGAAGTACCCCAAACCACTGCCCCATATGTGATTATTGGTTTCACAATAGTTGTGTACATCTACAGTAGGATCTTTGGGTTACAAACCCAATTCTTCCCTGTAATGTTTCTGCTCACCATTAGGGCTTTTGTGGCTTTAGTGATTTTCTCTTTTTCGTGTTTGTTCCAGAGAATTTTACTATCTAGAGCCGCAGCTGTACCAGCATTTACTTGAATAAAAAATAATCTATTACTGTCTCCAAAAAGTTGTTTGGTTCGTCAAATGTTTTTTGCTCCTTTTATTCCAGTTTATAACGCACTACCCTCCTAAATCCACCACAATTCCAGCTGTGTAGAGGAACATTTTTACTATATCAGAGCCAAACTAAAATATTCCTAATCTCACATGAATAACGTCCCTATCCGATTCAAAATTAATCAAAGTTTAATGATTTTGTTTCTTATTTACTTTTTATTCTGTTCTATGTTTTATTCTGTCCTATCTATCTAATTAATTATCTACTTGCAGTAGTACGGTGAAGATATTTCAGAAGCGTTGCAAGAGAATATTTGAATTAGAATGTCATGTCTTAACAATTCAACGAAATCATTCATTTATTCCACCATTTCTGTCATCTCCATATCGCAATTCCCATCTTGTAGTGTTGCTTCTTTTATTTATATATTAATTATTTTGCTTTTGTGCCATTACTAGTATCTATAAACAAACAACACGAGTTATAATAATTCACTCTAATAAATTAGGAAAATATTCTTGGGATTAAGTACTTTTTTCAAAATTTTTACTTAATCCTAAGTCGATTCACCAATAGAAGTATTATCAAAAGAAATAGCTGATCTGAGACAAAGTATTAAACGAGACACTTATGGAAAAGTCTGCTGTCAAGAATAAGACAAATATTAGCAATAGACCACAAACAGTGAAAAAGACAATTGAATATCAACGCAGACCGACCATACAAAAAACGAAAATACAATTGTTCTGTTCTTTTAATTACCATGAAACATTTTCGACATGTACTTTTTTCTTTAAGTTCCTATCTTTTATTTGCTCTTTTATTCCTTCTCTTTTTAACCGCATTGCTTCAGCTGCTTCTTTTAAATTCTTAGTCCATGTTTTTCTTGGTCTTTCTTTATTATTTCCCCCTGCTTTTTTGGATTCGAAAGTTTTTTTAGTATTCTGTGCATTCGGCATATGTGTCCAAACCATCTTAATTGTACTTCATACATTTTATCTCTAACTGGTTTTATCTCTTAAGCTCTTCTCTATACAGGATGTCCCAGGACGAGTTAAAACTATCTAAATCTAAATACTTATATTAAAATCATGGAAATTTCCAAGTTTGAGTTTTCGGATACGATCTTTGTTTCAATTAAAATATTTTCAAAGATGGTTGACTGGAAGTCGACTGTAACTTTGTTATTTTAAATGGAACACCCTGTATATTAATACATTTTGAAATCTACGTAAAATTTTAGTATACTTTTGTCTAAAAACTTTCGAAACATTCGAAAAATGCATACTTTTTGAGTTACAAAATTTAGACCTGCATCGGTAAAGTTTAGGTATAGGAAAGTATACATGAATTTTTCTTATTTTTTACCCCTGAATGAATTAAAATAGAAAAAACCGGGTGGTTCTATTTAAAAAAATAAAGAAATTTGATAATCATGAAGTTAAACTTTGAACACTTTTTATACACATCCTGTATAAAATGAAAAATTTTTCAACATAGATTCAAATACGTCTGACCTTGCTAAAAGCAACCGAACAGAAACTATTTCCATATTTTTGAGGGTATCCTCGTAAAATAATAATTTATAAAGGTCTACAACGGTAAAATTTTTTACAAAAAAATTAATGAGATGCAGGTCTAAATTTTATAACTCAAAAAGTATGCGTTTTTCGAAAAAAGTTTTTAGACAAAAGTATACTAAAATTTTACGTATAATGTATTAATATCATTTAAAATAACAAAGTTACGATCGACTTCCAGTAGAACCGGAAATTGGCCATCTTTGAAAATATTTTAGTTGAAAAGATCGTATCCGAATACCCAAACGTAGAAATTTTCATGATTTTACTATATACAGTTAATTTTAACTCGTATATTTCTCATTTGTGTTGCATTTGTCTACCAATTATATGAAACAGTTTGAGGCAGCTGCTAGAGTGAAAAATCAGTCCGATAAGGAGAAAGCACTGAAGTTCACTATCACACCACGAGGAGACGCCTTAGATGTACTTCAGATGATACCTTTTGAAGAAACTGATGAAGAAGAGGTTGGACATGCGATTTGGTCACGAACATTTAGAACACTTGCACCAAACTATCATCATGTTTTACAGTCGGTATTACACATGGATCTAACATCTAAGCACCTGCGCACAAACACACTTCTGTTAGATTCAAAAATTTTGACCATAAAATTCTCTCCCACTCTTTGTATACCAAATTTTCATGTTCTTTAGCCCACTGCAACCTCTTAATTTTATTTTGACGTCTTAAGAGAGGTTCCTTCACTGCTATCCTTCCAAAAAAAGAACTCAAAAACAGATCTCTAAGATTAATTTATCTGAGCTGCTACCTCTGAGCCCGTGAGTCATTGATCACGTTTACAATAATTAATACAATACGTTTATCTTCAGCGGTTGTGGTTTCGAAGCTGCTCTGAACGTTTTATATCTCGAAGGCTCCTCGTGGATGCATATTTTTTTACGTTGTAGTCAACGGTACGTCGAGGTATTTGTACTTCGGCGACATTGGTGCGGTTATTTTACTTAGACTTGAGATCAATAGACTAGTTTCAACTGATGGTTCCTTCGATCTACCCATTTTAAAACTTACAAGTCTTAATTTATGAGAACGAAAGCAATTCATGTACGAACTGCACAAAAGGATCTTGGTCCGAAAAGTATAAATCATAGCTCGTTCTTGTGTCTCACAGGGCTTACTGGTACTAAACTATAATCATAAACACCTAAGAAATAATACACTGTTACAGAATAATAAACAAGTCGCACTTAAATTTAACGAATGGGTTATGGGGTGGGCAAAAGCTTTTGACCGATAGTGAACATTAATATATTCATTAGAAAAATTCGATTTATAATATTGTATACATATAACATTTCATTGATGGTTTGCCAACTTTTGTATTTTTCGTTTTACCAGGGATAGGAATTAATTGGATTTTTTGGAGCCACTGGTGATATTTACATTGAACACACTGTTTACACTAATACTACAACAGCACTAACAATTACACTGTCTGATGCGCGTCATCCAACCTGTTAATTATTAGAAGAAAAATAATTGAGCTAAAACATTTTTATTAAACAAAATAATATAACAATTTTCCAAATTAATTTATTACGTTCATCCATTCATAACTTATTTCTGGGTTGTAACCACTCTAACACAACTGGAGTGAAGTAGGATATAATTACATCAGCACCTAATAAAAAAAAATTATTTTATTATGCAATCCAATAATTAAATGCAATATTTTGAGAAATTTATAGTAAAATGAAAATTAACAATGAAAAGCAATTGATTAGGAAAAATTATAATTCAAAAAAACTAAAAAAAATTATTTCAATTCATTGGTTACTTTTCTATATTTCTATAAACAAACAAATAAAAAGACCTTCCTAGAAATTAGTTCTAAAAAAATTAAATAAACAACTTGCCGCCGTTTATAAAAAACGTCAAAGGTAATATAAAAGGTGCCGACAAACATCAAACGATTCGGTGTACTCGCCAAAATTCCATTATAACTGGACAAGACCGCTTCGCGGCCTGTGTCGTAGACGAGTTTGTAATACATTATTACTTTCTCTCCCCATTTTATTAATAAGCACGAATTGGCTCTCTACCGTAAGATGGACGGTAGAGAGCCAAAGGAGTTTTTCGGTGGGTTTCTTATGTAGTATCGTATCTCTAGGATAGCTTGTAAAGCTTCTAGCGCCTAATCAATAGATTCAAGATTCGATGTAAATCGTAATTTTTTACTAGTATCATTCCGAAACAAAAAACTAGTTTAAGATTGTCATAGAAAGCACCCCACGCTTTTATAATAGTGACATCAACTTTCTCATGATTATGCCAGTTCGATTATTAACAAAAGCAAGTTTTATGGTGTTTTAAACTGTATTTTATTTTATGCATAGATGTGTTGATTGTTGCATCTCGATTTTATAAGTCTGGGACTGCGCGCTTACGTAGTTCCCCCACTAGATCCCTTTCTTACTCTCATGGCAAGGATACAAAAAGAAATTTATGAATTGAGGCGAATCTTATCAGGATAATCAGATATTTTGATCGTATTATTGTATTGTCGTCAGCCTTTGACAAGTGTGCGAAAGTAAAACCAAATAATCGGTTACAAACATACAGGTGAAACTAATAAAATCGAGTTGAAAAGAAAGCGTTGCATTTTAATTAACAAATTATATGTAAGAAAAATGAGGAAAATAATAAACTAACTTTTAATGAGCAACACAGAAAATAATTGAAAAGGAAGAAAAGTATTATATTTGGATAAGTGAATGTAATTGGAGAAAAAAAGAAGGTACATAAAAATATTAATGACACCAGTTTAGTATATTTAAATTATATAAATTGTATATATAAGGATGACCCAGAAATACCTGGTCCAGCAAAGAAAACATACAAATTTTAAAAAAAATATATTTATTTTTCAACGTCTTTTCCTTTTATAGCCATTAACTGACGACATCACCTCTTTATTGTAAAATATTTGACCACAGAGCCATGTTTTTAAGTTTCGGAATAGGAAATAATCCGACGCAGCTAAATCTGGCGAATATGGTGCATGAGGTAGCAATTCAAACTTCAATTCATTAATTTTAGCCATCGCAATAACAGATGTGTGGGCTGGTGCATAGTCTTCATGAAACAACACTCTTTTCTTATCCAAACGCTTCCGTTTTTGCTTGATTTCTTCACTCAAACGTTGCAATAAATTCGCATAGTTTTATAGTTTTTCGTCTTTCAAGATAGTCAATGAAAATTATACCACGCGCATCCCAACAAACCGACGACATGACCTTGTCTATCGATGGAACGGTCTTTGATTTCTTTGGATCTGGTTCTCCTTTTCATTCTATTGTTTTGATTGTTCTTTTGTTTCGGGTGTGAAGTGATGGACTCACGTATCATCTATGGTTATGAAACGACGCAAAAATTCGGCTTTATTTCTGTGAAACATTTCCAAACGCTTGATGAAAACATCTTCACGACTATGTGTGAGCAAACGCGGCACCCATCTTGCGCACAGCTTTCTCATGTCCAAATGTTCAATTGATATGCGATGTACAGCCATTTTTAAAATGGCTACTATGTCTACTAGCTCGCGCACTTTCAGGATAACGAAGGAGCAGTAGAATCTATTCATATTGGTTGCGCTAATGCATTTCAAACGTATTGTATTATAACGATGACCAATTTTTTCCATGTTCACAAAAACGTTCACTATTGATGGCTGCCAAACAAATGTGCGAATATATTCAGGTAAATTGGGGTCTACTTTATCTACAGTGTTGTGATTATTTGAGTATTAAAATGCATTTTGAGGTCGTGGAGTTAAAAAGCTTGTTATGATAGTTTTTAAGACTTAAATCATAAATAACTATTTTGTACAACTGCCATTAAAACACTTTTAATGACAGCCAACAGTGTTAAACGTGATTGTTTAACATGATAAATATATTTTAATAGTGTTAAAAATATATTTAACACAGTGTTGTGATTATTTGAATATTAAAATGCATTTTGAAGTTTAATATCATTCGCCTCTGCCTGGTAACGATAGAAAAAATATATCATTGGAAGAATTAAATATTGATAACAATGATAGAATTTATATTGAAGAAATTCAACGAAAATCTAAACGAAATAGAGAATATGCTTCAACAGTAAGTAGTATAATAAACAGAACAAAACTTATAGCACTATAAATATTCACTTTTGATGAATCTTCTTCTGAAAGCTTGAAAGTAATGAGAAATCCTGGTATATTGATAGTTTTCATCCAATAGCAAATGTTAATAAATGTATAATAAACATTGCAGGTTAATATGAGTACCTATTTCAATTGTAAATTATTATAAACTCATTTAGATTGCACTGAATAAAAATTAGACTTATCTGTGTAGCTTTATTCGCAAAAAGCAAAACTATTTTATTGAATTGATTTAATACATTAATTGATTAAATTGTAATTTTAACATTTTATTACCATAATAGGGCAAAAATAACATTTGTGATAGAAGTGATTTTAATTTGTTATTGAAATTGTTTAATGCGCTCCCCTCATTTCACTCACAAAATAAAACATTACTTTCAACACTCACATCATAAATAACTATTACATACAGGGTGTTTTTATATTCGACCCACAACGCTCTACCACAGAGAGATCTCAATAAATGATTCATTTTGATATAGGAATACGAACCATTACGGGGCCTAGTTGCTGAGATATAGGGATTTTAAATAAAAATCAAAAATTTGCCATAAATCAAGAACGCCTTTAAAGTTTTTTTCAAATTTAGTAGTCAATATGCTCCCTAATAAAGTAATATTTTGACATAAACAAATTTATCCCCCTATTTTTTACGCCACTGGAGCAAATCCTTTTTTAATTTTGCTTTAAATTGCCTGATTATTTGTAGTTGAAAAACTAATAACCTTTTATGGACGGTGATGTAGAAATTTGAAAACAAAAGTCTGCAAGCACGTAAGTAATTTACAAATTAATTAATTATTCGTTTAAATTCGAATAATGATTAAGCGTGAGTAGTACAAAACAAATAAAAATTATTCATAATCTCAATTTCAAACAAAAATGTATTATAATAATAGCAAAATTGGCAATGAGAATAAAAATAATAATGGCACAAATTAGATAACGCTGTATTGCAACAATAATAAAATTGACAAAGTTAGAGTAGTTGTTCAAAGTGTTGACTGCTTACTTCAATACACTGATTACACCGTTTTGTCATTGAAATTGAAATTATGAATAATTTTGTAAATTACTTACATGCTTGAAGACTTTTGTTTAGAGGCAAATTTCTACAACATACAACACTGTTCATTTCAGCTCCATAAAAGGTTATTAGTTTTTTATCTAAAAATAATCAAGAAATTTAAAACAAAATTAAAAGAATTTACTCCAGTGGCGTAAAAAAAGGGGGATAAAAGTGACAACTAACCCTGACAGCACGTCACGGGTTAAATTTTTCCAAAGTTTGTTTTTGCCAAAATATTACTTTATTAAGGAGCATATTGGTCACCAAATTCGAAAAAAAAAAAAAAATTAAAGGCGTCCTTGATTTATGGCAAATTTTTTATTTTGATTTAAAATTATGAGCTCCCTATATCTCAGCAACTAGGCCCGTAAGGGTTCATATTCCTATATCAAAATAAATCATTTATTGAGATCTCTCTGTGGTAGAGCGTTGTCGGTCGAATATAGAAATACCCTGTATTTTCCACATATGCAAATAAATTATTGATAATTTAGTTATGCGTCATTTAACTAATTATGTTTCCAACTCCAATCAGGTATTATTTGATCTTTCCACCTAAGTATCAATAGGTCGAGATTTACAAAGTTAACAGACTCCATTTGTAATAAATTCATCCAAAATAAAAAAACTGAGACATAACTCAAGTCTAACAATAACTAATGTGTTGGTTTCAGCTTGAAGCTTACGCAATTTTCCTGCTAACAAATGACCCAAAAGTTTTGGTAAAAAAAAATTTGAGCATATATTTTCACAGTATCTTAATGAAACTTTTGCAAAACTATTGTGACATTGTGACAGGGAAGTTGGGTAAATTCATTCAACAGCTTAAGCTTCAATTTGAAACCAACATATTAGAACTAACATAAGGGAAGGGTATACAGTGAAGTAAATAGGAGAGTGTGCAAGTACCTGCTCTTCTTATTGACTCCAGAACTTCCATTAGTACTATTTTTAATTCTGCATTTCCCTTTGAGGCCGCATGGTAAATCATAGCATATTCCCCAGATACTTGATACGCAAACATTGGATATTCCGGGTGTTTTTCTTTTAGTTCTTTCAAAATGTCCATGTATATCATAGTGGGCTTCACCATAAGCATATCAGAACCTTCAGCTATATCTCGTTCTGCTGCTCTTATAGCCAGCCCTGTACTGGTTGGGGGTAACTGATAGCATTTCCGATCTCCATGGGCTGGTTTTGACTTTGCGGCATCTCTAAAAAAAAGCAAAAGTGATATGCACAATTGTAAAATTAGCAAAATAAAAATATTTTATATCAATAAAATTACATTATGTAGAAAATATATTTTTTTAATATGTAAAAATGGACAAAATTGAGAAAAAAATTTCATTTTTGTTCTCCCAAATGCTGCTCATTTACTATGAAATTAACCTGTTGTAACATTTTTAGCCTTTTTGCTTTTTTTAATAGCTATTCTGGAATTAATAGCATAGATATTTATTTCTATCCTTAATCGGTGTCATATATAAGATTTGATATTTTTCAAGTCTAATTCTTAGTGTTTCTCTTTATATAATTTATACAGAGTGAGTTTTATGTATGGAACGCCTTAATTATCTCAGAAAGGGCTTGTACGATTTTTATAAATTTTTGTGCGCAAGGGTCTTGCGATACGACCAATATTATGGTGGTATATACATTGTTGTCAGATCTCCCCTTTTTCTGGAAAAATTAAGAACTTTATTATTTCAAATGGATCACCCAATACATTTTGTGTTTTTATACTGATTATTTTTCATGTAATATTCTCTATACTTAAATGCCATAATTTCCAAGTTATAGCTACCTTTACAGTATCTCCACCAAAGTTACAATAGATATTGTACATTTAGATGGCTACAATTGAATAAACTCGTTTGATTTGAATATTCTTTAATACTTTATATGCTAATACAAATCTCGTAATAAGGTCTAGCGTCAATAAGTTAGTAAAAAGCTTAACGAAACTAGTGACAGACATATTTATGTCATGTTAGAAGTAGATCCACATTTGCGAATTAGAAAAATTACGAATTTAAAAAAAAACACACACAATAAAGGCGATTACAGCAGATGCTCAAAATGTTGTCCATTTACTTCAATACAACAAGCTATGCGATTTTTAAACCTTTGCAATACATCCCTGACTGCTCAATTCTTCTTATCTCTGTGGTGATCTTATCGTTTTATTTCTGAATATTGGCAGCTTTTGTTTGATAAACGATCTTTTTTAAGTGACCCCACAGGAAAGAGTCTAAAGGATTCACGTCGGGTGATTGCCTCACCACACACGCATAGTGAGGTGGGGGCATAAACTTGTAGCCAAATATTTTCGTTTGGGATATTGTTATTGTCTGAAAAGGAAAAAAGGCCAATTATTTTGTTGCCTATTATTCGAGCCCACACATTCAGTTTTCGGGATATTGATTGTGCCAATTTACGTTTCCATTAATCTAGAAGGACCTCTCTTCGTATTTGCTGCAGGATATTTACGAATGAATTATAAACACCCTAACACCGTAATTTTTTTTGTGGGAGAAATTTGAACTGTTTTTTACTGGAAAATATACTCAATTTCATTTCTGACAAGATAATAACGCGCCCCGGCTGCCATAGACCTTGGTACGTCACTGTATATAAACACATCAAAAAACCAAAGTAGTGATTGAATCTCTGATATAACTTCTACTGCATTATACATTAATATTATTATGTATAAATTGATTATTCACATAATAATATTTGGGAAAAGTTGTCAGATTTGATTATATATCAATTATTTGAATTTGCAGTTATAGTTTTCCTTACCTAAATGGACCATAAAAACTGGATGCAAATTTGGCAGTGTAGGATAAAATTGCCACTTTTTCTTGTAATCCACTGTTTACTAATTTTGTCTTAATCGCTCCTATTCTTCCATCCATCATATCTGATGGTGCTATGATGTCTGCTCCTAATATAAATATTGACAAATCAACTTACTAAAAACTGTCTAAAATAACAACAAAAATCTTATTCCAGAAGCAAAAAGGATTTTTCCTCTAATAATATATTCAATTCACTTATTTTGGTACCAATTTGTCATTATCTAATATTATAATTCATGATTGTCAACAACCATATTTACTCAAATAATAAAATATATTTTGGTCTGTATTGTTAATATTATTACAAAAGAGCACATCAAACATCTTATAATCATTTGCAATTAGTTTTATATTCATACCTAAACATAAGTACGAGGATGTATTGATATCTATTTAGCCTAGACCAGTTCTATGCATAAACTTGTACTTGGGTACATTTCTACGATCCAGAAACAAAGCAGCAATCGATGGAATGGTGACATTCTGGTTCTTTAAGACATAAAAAGTTTCGTGTCCAAAAATCTGCTGGAAAGGTTCTTGCTTTTTTGGGATTTCCATGGAGTAATCATGATTGAATTTTTGGATAAGGATAGAACAATAACTGGAGATTACTAATCGACTTTACTGACTACTCTACGGGAAACAATTAAAGGGAAAAGACACGGAAAGCTATCCAAAGGTGTTTTGTTTTTTAGCAGGACAACGCTCATGCACACAAATCTCATGTAGCCATGCAAAAAATTAGTGATTTAGGGTTTGAATTATTGGAACACCCCCCTTATTCACTATATTTCGCTCCGTCCGACTAACATCTCTTTCCTTAACTGAAAAAAAGTTTAAAAGCCGTAAATGTTCTTCCAACGAGGAGGTGTGGAGGTCTGGTTTGCAGAGCCAAAAGAAACATTTTTTGAAAGGTCTAGAGATGTTGCAGGTTCGCTGTAATAAATGTATCCAAATAAGAGAAGAATATGTAGTAATAAAATATGAGTAATAAAATATTTTGACATTGAAATTTTTTTTGGTTTTATATATACTACTACTATACTATACACTCTCAATTACACCGTTTTGTTTTTACACATTTCCATAAATTGCCGGTTGGTATCCAGCTCGAAGTACCAGATGGTGTTGTTATGTTAGTCAAGTGAAATAAACAGTGTATTATATATGAATATCACCAAAACTTCCAGATATATTAACTTAATATTAAGTTACCTGCTTTTGCATAAGCTAGAGCTACATCAGAAATTCTCTTCAGACTAGCAGTATTGTCTAAAGTTCCATCAGGCTTAAGAATTCCACAATGGCCATGGGAACTGTAAGGACATAAGCATACATCACAAGCTATAGTCAAATTTGGAAACCAACTTTTTATTTTGGGAAGTGCTCTCATTACAGGATTATCAGGACTATCTGCATGTGTTGCCGCATCATCCTGTAAAATTTTACATAAAATAGTGGTCTAAATAATAATGAGTTTGTACATTTTCTGAATAAGAAGGTTTCTAGTGGTTATTTGTAAAAATATACCAACAAATCTCAACTTAATAAGAATACTAGAAGTTACTCACATATAAGGACCAAATATTTTGTTTTATTTATTTATGTTTTTTTTATTTTTTAGTTACCTTTTTTTACCAGTTTTAATTGTTAGTTATCTTTTTTTATAAATTTTTTTCAGTTAGTTCATTTGAAGACAAAATAATACTAACTATTGTGAAAGTATATGATAATAAACATTTTTATATAAGGAATATTAAATTTAAAACTTGTTCAAAATTAATGAATTATGATAATAATGCTGTCAGAGGAGAAACCATTGACACTCGGTCTAGAAAATTTAGGTAACTACTAAGGCATGTTTCCAGATATTTAGGGAGTAATATCGATGAATACATTCATTTAATATATGTGTCAAGTATTTTATGTATGGTCAACACAGAATAATGAGCTGTAGGTTCAGGCCGTCACTACCACTACATGCTTTTGTTTTAACATTTTTAAGTATATTTAAAACTTCTTCATAATTTTTTAAATGAAATGATAATGAAGAATTTACTGATTGACTAATGTTATTATGAAAATATAAAATATCATCATCAGATTCAGAAGAGGTTATTACTTTCATCAGTGTTTGCAAGTGATGAGGACAATGCAGTACTAGATCAACAGCACTAGGATAACTAATATTTATAAAAAATTGATGAGAAACTTTATTTAGTACAAATTTACTACTTTTTGAATAGATATTAAATTATTGTTTCAGATATATAGTTGAGAGTTACCTGAAAATTTCTCAATTTTCATTAAAAATGGGATGCTAATAGAAAAAAGTTTATGTTCAAAGTAATATATCCTATATCTATTTTCTCAAGCATAATGATTGAAAAACAATAATTTTCAGATGACTTATTTCAGAACACTAATTAATAATAAAAATTACGTGTACTTACCTTAGGCAGATTTTCAATTACCCCAAAAAGTAGGACAGACTGTAATCCATTCTTAATAATACCTTCCAGATGTTGTTTTAGTTTATTTATCCCATATCTAGAAATTCCTGGCATGCTATTGATGGGCTGAACAGCATTATCGTCTTCTCTAGAATAATATATTAAAATATATCTAAATAAATGATAAATGTATGTCACTTACACAATAAACAGTGGATACATTAAATTCTTTGGAGTAATTTCACATTTAATACTTTGCCAGCCTCTTAACGTTGAATTAAATATACTACTGTGTAAAATATGTTTATTTTGTACTTTAAAATTACTTTTTTCATACATACTTTCTAATTTTATAAAACAGTATTCAATATAGCAATATATTGCTACACACAAAATTTTGACCAATTAACCTATAGTATGTAGATTTAGTGAATGACTTTCGATAAATGTTAATAAACAATTACATGGTCAAATTGTAGAATGACCAATACCAAAATTAGAAATTACTTATTTAAATGGGCAAATCTGAATCTACTTCTTTCTATAAAGTGACGTTAGAAAGCATAATTCTTAGAGTATTTACGTAACCTATTACTTATGCAACCAAACATTCAATTCAAAAATCATTTATGTATGATATGATATGAGACTTATTGTTTATATTTATAATATATTTATAAAATATATTTATATATTATACTCACCTGCTACTTAGACAACAGAAAATACTCATTTATTTTCATTGATTTCTTCATATATTTGAAATAAGTTTTTAGTGACAATTATAAGGACAAATGTAAGATAAAATTTGATCAAATAACCTTCAAAGTACTACCCTTAGCTAGCAATACACTTATCGCGACATTCTAGAATGGAATCATTTCTGTAAGGTCCCTTCCGGCTTTCTTAATGCAAAGAATGTTGTTAAAACTTCCTTTAAACACATTTTTCAGGCAGAAGTCGTATGAATTACGTATTTCTGACAATACGAATGCAAATAGCTATATATAAAAACACCAGCCCTAGACATAAATATATACAGTAGAGATAAGATAAAGGAATTTATCTTATAAAGGCTAAGATGTCACAGCTCTCACCAATGGCCTAGTAGAGAATATAATAATTTATTTAGATTCATCAAAGTAAAAGAATATTTGTTAATGAATGATATCAAAATTATTCGTACAAGCAGGTTTGAAATGAATCGTGTAACATTTATAATCATTAGGCTTTATAGTCGGAGAGCTGGTCGCCACTTCGACTAAGGTACTTTCACAAGGCTGAAACTTTTTCTATATGTTATTTAATATAGTTAAAGTAGAAAAATCAACTTCTGGCAGGGTTAGCGCGGTTGCAACGATATCCACTGTTTTTTGCATATTGCAAATTTTTTATTTAAAAAAATGTATCTTCACAAATCTGGCTTTCGAGTATTTTTTTAATTAGACAATTTTGAATATAAAAAAAAATTGCCAGATGATTTGCTCGGTTGCAAGTATCTGTAAAATGGACCGAAAATACAATGCAAATGATGAAAATGAACCTTTTATTAAAAAATATGTCAATTATGATGCATCCAATTTACCACCCTGTGAATCAGAATTAAAGCAGCAACTTTTACGGACTCAATATATATATCAAGTATATGGCGCAATGCCCATCTGAAATGTCCTACAACATTGAAACCAGACGATTATGGATGGCTAATAGAGGAAGAAAAGTATACTTTTCAATGGCAAGATGGAAATATTGTACCATCATCTATATATGACGTTTTGTTAAAATCCAATGAATTAGACAATACTACTTCAGGTGAGGAATTTTTAACATTAATTGAATTAATTGTATGAACATTTATGTGTAATATGTGTATTTCTTTTCCAGAGAGCGAAGAAAATGTAGAGGACGACGATGTAATTTCGAGAGACGAGATTATTCCTGACGAAGAGGGAGATGAATAATTAGTTATTGGAAAAAAATTTTTCTTAAGTATTGTAATTAAAGTATTAAGCTTTTGTAATTAAAGAAAAATATATATGAAATTATCTGTATCATGATATTTTATTATAAATACCTAACTTCACAAAATAGTTTACAAGATATTTTCTTTAGGAATTAGATTTGGAAGATCGTACCAGCCGTCTTAACAACTTTTGGTCCATTTTACAGACACTTGCAACCGAGCAAATCATCTGGCAATTTTTTTTTATATTCAAAATTGTCTAATTAAAAAAATACTGGAAAGCCAGATTTGTGAAGATACATTTTTTTAAATAAAAAATTTGCAATATGCAAAAAACAGTGGATATCGTTGCAACCGCGCTAACCCTACCAGAAGTTGATTTTTCTACTTTAACTATATTAAATAACAAATAGAAAAAGTTTCAGCCTTGTGAAAGTACCTTAGTCGAAGTGGCGACCAGCTCTTAGACTATTAAGGAAGTTTTCCAAAAACCATCTTCTAACAGGACAAGGTTTTTCAACGTAAATATGCAATGAAACCGATGTAACTGAAATCTAATCGCCTCGAGGAAATCAACATTAAACGAAGTTTTTTTTGTTTGAAATTCGGACATTTAAAAAAATAGTTATTTGACTCCAATGTTGATGCGGTGCGAAAACAAATTAATTTCTTAACTGGTGACTTCACGACAGGAATAACTACTTATCCACAATAATTAACAAAATAAAATAGATTCTTGTTTACTTTTGCCTAAATTTTTGCCAACTACTAGATTTCTTTTTACGTTGACAGAGACATCTAGGGTATTTAACGAAATATAAAAATAATTGCATCTTTATAAACCGTCTATATAAATATATTTTTTTTGTGAATTCCATAATTAACGCGGGTAAATGTATTTTTATCATGGAAGTATGAAAGAAACAAAGAAAAATTTGAACCATAGAGAGTATGATTTCAACTGCCAAAGAAAATTATAAAATTTAAAAATGCTAAAAAATAAACACTTTCCTTGTATTATGTTTTGATTCCTGCAATTTTTTTGTAAGTAATATATTTTCTTGAATCTATAAGTTCTATTATTTGAGTACCTAAACCATGAATAAAGTTTGTTAGATGCCTCCTAACTTTTTTGGTGTTTTTTTAAAATTTATCATCTCTTTTTTATTTTAAATCTTACTGCGCTACAGGCTTCACTTGCACGCGCCCATTAGCTCACTTATACTCGTTCCTCATTTCTTCTATTTTTATGATTTTCATTTAATTTTATACATTTAGAAGAGATGGTTGGGTCAGTATGTGTTGCCAGATTATGTTAAGACTAGAAATTTTTTATCTATATTAACACGATTTACGGAATGAAACTCGGTTTTTGAAACAAACGATATATATTTAAGAATATAAGTATAACAAAATTATTTTAAAAATGTATAACTAGTCAAATATTTGAAACAATTTAAGGTTTTCAGTCAGATTGTAACATTTTCAATTTAGCTTTATAACAAAGTTTTAAAAAATGTGATCAGATCTATTCAACTTTTAGCATAAACTATATTAGCTACTTTCCAATTACATTAAAACTCAGATTATTCTCACTTTTGACATCATAACTTGGTTCCATGCACGTTCCTTTTCAGTATTACCTAAGACTAAGACCAAACTGAGTTTTTACCACTTTACTGCATAAGCGTGAGACCATGTGCTTTAGTGAGTTTTGTGAACTCAGATTGAAATTGATGTTGTCAGATCTGGTCATCCAAACAGTCATTGTAATACAGTCAGTGAAGCTGAAAATCAGGTGTAACTTCTGAATTTTTTAAACTGAATGGATTTGCATGAAAATTTATAATAAGTTTCGTCTTAGGCTATCTAATATCAAAAGTGACATAAGTCCGATTGACGGTTTTAATTTTTTAGCGGTAAAAACTACCCCTTAGTGAAAAAAATTAAGTTTCAATCATTTTAGTGACAAAAATCTTGTTTAAGCACAAAAATTAAATAGCGATTCATGTTTTCGAACGAATTTTATCGTATATTTGATGTTTACAACGCCCTATGTAACCGTTAAAAACAACCGTAATGCAAAAAATGATTTACTAAATTACTTTCTAAAGATATTATATAATTAAATCGTGGAATTATTCAAAATTAAAGCGACTTTGAAGGTAATAAAAAATTTTTTTCATTCAACATCTAAAAACCACCCCTGTATTGAGAAAAATGAACGCTTTCTAAAAGATTGCAATGCTTCAACAGTTTTATTTGAAATACACATACAATTTTAAAGCTGTATTATCCTTTAAAAAAGCATTTTGAAGGAAATTTCAAAAGCTCTAAGCATGTTCATGTATATGAAAAATCTTCTAAGCCCTTCATTTTTCAACGAGAAAGGATTGAAGGGCTCGGGACAGGTCATTTTTCTCCTAAAGTGGATACTTTAAACGACAATATCTTCATTTTCCAAGATACAAAAATAAAAAAAAAAGTAGAAAAAAAAAAATGATTTTTTAGTTCATAATATTCACGTTTTTCTCATTCATTTCTGAATCGGTCAAAAAGTGTGAAAAATAAACAACTAGCTCCACTTTGACCTTAAGCAACATTCTAAATGTTCACGATCCTACCAACAATCCAATAAGTACTAATACAACTATAGACGATGTTAATTCTTAGAACTCGTTAAATGCTGCAATTCAAGTACCAATCGTAATGTAACTTCTTTTTCACTTCAAATTAATAATGCTTACAGTTTACTTTTAATATTACTATTACAAAATAAAAATTGATAAAAGTATTGTCGAATTTTTTTAAGTTTACGAACGTTGAAATAATTTTGTATGAAACTCGTGATTAAAGTAATTTACACTCGTAGAAATCCGTTCTACTCATGAAAAAAAGTAATACTTCACTCACTTGTTGCATAAATAACTATTCTTTGTTTTTTCCTAAGCTATAACTTTATTTATTACACTGTTTTTAAATAAAATGCGTAGTTTTGGAGTTATTCGCGAAAAAACTTATGAAAAGTTATGGAGAGAAAATTCTAGAAGGTCATTTTATTAAAACGTGATAGTATCAAATATTGTAAACACATTGTCAGCAATAATTTTATTATATAAACGAAAGATTGTAAACATCTTGGTAATGTATTATAGTTAGTTCGCTTAAGATATTAATTGTAATCATTCAATAACATAAAATTAATTGCAATTTTGTGTTAAATAAATTCTTAAAAATAATTTTCGAGCACCGAAAATTATATTTGGCGCAGTCATTCGGATTAGTGCGGTCGCGATTTTTCACGCATAGTGCGGTAGTTTCGACTACGTATTTTAATACAGAAGTACTAAACCCACGTTCTACGAGGGACAGGACTTCAAATAATTGTATTATTTTTACTCCCTTTTTTATCTATCCTTATCAACTTCTGAGTAAGGAAGAGATAATTTATAAATTTTTTTTAATCAATCATATAAACGATTTTGATACGTTGTTAAATACATTTGATAATTTAAACTTGATAGATAGTTCCGATTACGATAAAATGGCAACGGCTTATCGAAAAACACTTAATTGGGAATTATTTAAACTAAAACTGGAAAATATAAAACCATACGACGGTAACAGAAATATTTTAAACAAATTTATCAATAGATGTGAAAAATTAATAGAGACGTACTCGATTTAACACCGAAAATTATATTTGAAAACGTGTTTTTGTTTCACTCAATCGTAACTAAACAACTATTGATTTCTCGAAAAAATTCTTTAAATATTTTTTATTCAGAATTTAATTGTCTATCGATTTCGTTGTTTTTTAAAAATGATTTTTCGTCCCCGAGAAAGGGGAAACGTCGATCGGCGCTATGTCACTAATTATTATTGACCTCTAACTATGTACCAAATTTCAAGTACATCGATTCTGTTACAAAATATTCGGAGGTGAAAAGCTTCACTGACTGCACTATTGATGTAAATAATCTTATAAATAATATTATTTTAGTAATATTGTTGAGAGTAACAGACGGTTGAATCACCATTGATAATGGCGAATTTTATGTGGTTATTAAGAATATTAACTCATATTACGTGTTTCTTTTATTCAGAGACCACTGACCATGAGTATCTTGGTTCAGTTGAATGTAAATGGAAAACAGCTATTATGTATAACAAGTGATGTGAAAGAATCGATTTCAAATAACAAACACAAAATACTTGATAGCTCCACGAACTAGCGCGATTTCCACCAGTTCGGAATGAAATTTTGCTCCTTGATAGGCTCTAATCAGGGAAAAGGACTTCGTTTGGACCTAGCACAGAATGCAAATTATACTCCAGTGAGTATTTGTTGAGAATTGATCAAATTAACAGTTGACCCGACCTATCCCAACCTTGACCCTATCCTTACCTCACACTATTTTGTTTTATATAGAGTCAACGTTGGTAACCATGTTCATGTTAAGTTTTAATTTAGTTGGCAGGCGATGAGCACTTTTGATATGTTCACGCAACAGCGAAAAAGCTAAATAAAATGGCGACAGGCAAACATCCAATTTGTAATCTCAAGAATTGTTAAGTATTGAGCAAAAATCCGACGATTGTTTATTAAGAGTTTTGTTAATCAAAACAAGTATTGTCAAACGATTCAAAAGGTATGTTCATTTCGTATCAAATTAAGCTTTATTTTTGAATTCAAATCTTGTCGCCACATGCCAAAACTTTGTTCATTAATTTTCTTTCACAGAATTGTAAACAAACAAATAGGCTTGAATATTTTTCTTATTAAAATTGTAAAAGTTAGATTTTTGTGTACATTGACAGGTACCTTTTGAAACTGTTCAATAAACTGAACATTTTGTCAACTTTGGACTTCATCATTTCTCAACAAAGAACACAAACCCTCTGAAAATAACAACAGTATTTCGAGTGAATCGTCAGAAAAGTCTAGTGTGAAAATCTGCAGTTTCGACACTTCTTGATCAATATAATATTTGTGTGTAAAGGCCACTTTACAATATTGGCATAGATTCTTTAGCACGTCATAGTATGGAAGACCGAGGTGGGTTGTGACATGAAGATTTGTTGGAACCTATGTACGTTAGCGAGTTGACAACATCGCGCAATTGTTTCTGTTTTTAAAATTCCCAAGCGTGGCATTGTCTTCCTATGTTTGCACCTTGTTTTGAATTTACGAATTATTATTCTGACCAAGTCGCGATTTTTAGCACCTATGAGAGTTGTGCAACGCTCTTACAACTCTATCTATTTAAGTTTATTTTAATTTGGTTTTTTCTATTTATATAATATGTACGTTCGTTTTTGTCTTACAACCTAAGAGATAAATGTGTTCGGCATTAAAATTAATCTTAAAAATTTAATGCTAGTCAGCAACTTATTTGGGTATGTGGTTTGATAATGCTAATACTAATAACTACAAACGAAAGACTGATAGAGGCATGGCTAGTGACGCCATTTAAGAAACTGGCCTTAAAGAAGTTACGTTAAGAGGTGTAAGTCTTCGAAATGAAGCTTCCTTTTACAAACTCGACTACATTTCTTTGTCTAGATACCTATATCAAGAAGAAACAAAAATTTCAAGACAATTCAACTGATGTAGCTCCGTCTATGGGTTATGCTAGTCAAAAGGTATTTACCAAAGAGGAAGTATTTGTTGATGCATCTAATTAAGGACTGACAACAAAAGAAACAAAAAGTTTTGCCTATAAAAAATTCCGGCGTCATGGGAAGAAAATGAGGAAGCAGTGTGGTTTAAGCCGTTTATGCCACGACATCCCAATTTATCTTTAAGATTACCACAACCCACGAGCATAGATCGCGTAACGAGCTTCAATAAAACAAATGTGACTGCTTCTTTGAGAACTACACAGGCGTTTTAAGAAAATCTAATCTTAAGGCAAAAAATATTTGGAACGTCGATGAGACTCCGTTCAAAAGCCTGACTAAGTAAAAGCACTGCATGAAGATAAAAAAGTCATCGGTGGAAAGAGGAACCTTGGTTACTCCGGCTTTCGCTGGAAATATACAACATATGTTTATATTTCCACGAAAGAGATTCCAAGAAAATTTCGTTCGTGATGACCCAGATGGTGAACACAAATCAAACGGATCGGAAGATGATTTCCATTTTTTCCTTGAACATTTAATAAAATTACGTCAGGCCAGATCCAAGAGCACTGTTGCTTCTAGATAATCACGCTTTACATATAACCTAGAAAAATATTGAATACTGCAGAGATAATGGGATTTTATTGTCGACATTCCCCTCACATTGCACACATAAGCTACAACCGTTAGATATTGCTATATTTGGGATTCTAAACAAAGCAATCAAAACAGCTTGCGATGATTGGATGAGATATAATGCTGGGAAAGTCATTAGTATCTATAATATTCCATCTGTAACATAATCAACAGTTGATGAGGTGGTCACTGCCCGGAATATCAGTGCTAATTTTGCTGCAACTGGAACTTGGCCTATTAATACTGATCTCTTTTAAGAATGCGATTTTCTGTCTAGTAAAATCACTGATTGTTATTTGTCCAATTTTGAACTAGAGCAATCGTCAAGTGTTGAAGAAACTACGGTCAATGTAGAAAATAAACCCCTTACTCCAAATCGTAATATTGCGTTTGAATTCAAAATAATGAAGCAACAGCCCTTACTTCAGTTAAGGTCACAGGTCAAGCCACGACATCTACCAATCCAAATTTGACAAGCAGTAACACCATTTAATCCCTTGCCTTCATTTCTCCAGCTCTTTCTCCTCTTGTCACTACTAATGTGTTCTCGCCAGAATCAGTAAAGCCGTTGCCAAAAGATCCACCAAGACCCAATCTAATAGTATACGTAAGATCTCAACAGCTATTCTTACCGACACACGTACAAAGGACGAAATAGCTGCCCTAGGAGCCAGTAGAAAGTTAGAAAATATGTTTTAAATGAAGAGAAGAAGAAATAGAAAAAAGTTATGAAGAAGACTTACAAGAAAAGTACAGAATATGCTGAAGAAGGTACAGAAAATGGTTATTATTGCTTGTTCTGCCTTGCATTCTACAGCAGACTAAATGAGAAGTGGGTTCAGTGCCTTGAATGTAGAGACTGATCTGATGAAAATTGCACTGGGGGCAAGCTGCGGTCAATGTAGGAAACAGCTCCCTTACTCCAAATCGTATCATTGCTACAGTTCCAAATAATGAAACAACAGCCCTTACTCCAGTGAAACCCACACATCTACCAATCCAAATTTGACAAGCAGTAACGCCAATGAAACCGTTGCTTTCACATCTCCAGCTCGTTCTCTTCTTACCACTTCTAATGTGTTCTCGCCAGAATCAGTAAGGCCGTTGCCAAAAGCTCAACCAAGAAGAGAGACTTAACCTAATAGACGCAATATCTAATCAGCTATTCTTACCGACACACGTACAAAGGATGGAATAGCTGCCCTAGGAGCCAATAGAAAGTTAAAAAGTGTGTTTTAAATGAAGAGAAGAACAAACAGACTTACAAGAAAACTACAGAATATGCCGAAAAAGATGCACCAAATGGTTATTATTTCTTGTGCTGCCTTACATTCTACAGCAGACTAAATGAGAAGTAGGTTCAGTGCCTTGAATGTAAAGACTGATCTGATGAAGATTAAACCCGGTGGGCGAGCTGCAATACATATGTCATAACTGTTTGTCAGATTAGATTATGATTTTTGATTGATCTCGTTATGTCCTAACCCAACCATAAATACTGATAAAAGAATTAATACTTGTTATGTTTAATATTATTTTAAATGATAATAAAGTATTTTTATGCAAAAAACTGGTTTTGTTTATAATACATTACAAAAATATATTTATCTGTCAAATATAGTCACAGTACAGAGCTGTCACAACTAACCTTGGTACCTGTCACAACTTAACTCGGTGTTAGGAGAGTTTTGACAATGGGAGTAGCTTCAGTTTTGGTGGATTTTCACAGCCAGAAATATAATTTTAAATTACTTTGATGATTAATTTCAAAAGATAATAATAATTAAGCTACATTATGACATAACGTTTGTAATTGTGGTATGTTTCTTTATTGAGATATGTTGCTCTAAGTAAAAATTGTCACAACCCAACTCAGTCTCCCCTATTCTTCAACATAATAACATAAAATATTCAAAACTTAACTCACATTAACATCAATATCAAAAATAGTAACAATTATTGTGTAAATATATTCACACAGAAGTTAAAAAAGACTAATTTTAGGAATGTATTAACAATTTAAAAAAAATGAATCAGTTTGATTCCACATGATAATCAGTATTTACAAAAATTGGCTTCTTCGAAGCAAAGGCACTGTCATTCGATAAAATTTATATCTAAATAGATTCAAACTTCAACAATTATCTTGTTATATGGTGGATATAAACTCGGAATTCGGCGAATGGGTCGACATATATATGCTGATTCTAATTCAGGTGGAAAAAATCAGGAAGAAATTACATATTAATGATGTGTGTTTCCGTTAACACAAAAGCTCCGCGGGTTATTTTAGTATCGACTAATCAATAAAATGAATTTGATCTTTCATCTAAAAAATTATGGAAATAAAATTATTGTTCAAGCCCATTCAGACCTCCGATAACGCACAGTGAATACGCTTGTGTTATTACAAGCTATAGTTTAAAAAAAATTGTGATGATGATTTTCATTCTTTATTAAATTAGGATGAAAGTGTGACGAAAAAATTTGAAAATGCACTGACCACAAATTTGGAGAAGAAACAAACATGGGAGGATAATCGAGATGGAGTGGACAGAGATTGAGAAAGCAATGAAGGATGTGACACAGCAACAACTAGGAAGAGTAGAGCAAATGATAAAGGAATAATGGTTTGATGAAGACTGCAAACAGGCATTAGAAGGAAGAAACCAAGCAAGACAGAGAATGTTGAAAGACCCAAACAACGAATTAAAACAGAATTACGCACAGGAAAGGAAACAAAAAATTTAAAGATCATTACATAAACAAGGGCATTAGAAATTTTTATTAAGAGACAAAAAGAAGTAAGATACCAAACAAGACTGGCTTGTAGGAGGAAAAAAAGAAAAATTGAACAGGTGGAGGGGATATTTCAATGAACTGCTTAACGATGAAACAAAAGGGAACAAGGAAAACGAGTTTGAAGAAGAGGAAACAGTGAATGAACCGGTCTCGGTAGAGAAATAATAAATAATATGAAGAATGTCATAAGTGCCGGTAGGAATAGGATTCTAATAGAATTTATAAAGTATGGTGGTGAATACTTAAGGGAGCGAATATATAAATTGATTAAAAACATATGTGAATAAGAGCAGATGCCAAGCCAATGGGATAAGGCAATTATTTACCCAGTACATAAGAAGGGGGATCTGACAGACTGCGCGAATTATAGGGGTATCACTCTGTTGGATGTCGTATACAAAGGAATAGATTAGGCATTCCAGAACAATAGCTATGACCAAGGATTAAGCCTGAAATTCCTCTTTGTGGATTTCAAGCAGGCGTATGTTAAAATAAGTAAAAAACATTTATTCCCGATGTTAGCAGCACTCAGAATACCTAAGAAAATATTAAATTTGGTAAAAATGAGACTGAATAACATCGAGAATGAAGTAGCTGTCGAAATCCTATCGGAAAAGTTTGAAACAAAAAGAGGTTCAAAGCAAGGAGACCTACTACCAACATTGTACTAACCTTGTATTAGAAATGATTCTGAGAAGTAGTGGAATCCGAACCCAGGAGGCGATTTACAATAACAAAACACAAATTCTTGCCTACGCAAATATGGACTATTAATGAACATTAATGAACAATTATATGGAGATGGGAAGGGATTTGAATAACTGGAAGCAATTGAAAATGGCGACAGAGCAAAACAAGGAGTATAAATTTGATAAATTCCAGGAGTTCGAATACCTGGGAGTGACATTGACTAACGAAAGAGGCGAAACCAGGGAAATCGACAAAAAACTTGCGAGAGGGAACAAAACGTTTGGATCCTTAGGAGGACTACTAAGATCAAAAAATATTTCAAGAGCCGTCAGGTTACTAAGGTACCAAGGACGATTTTCTTAGGAGTACGAGAGCAAAACGAGTGGAGGAGAAAAACGAACGCAGAGCGCTGTATGGTCCAGCTGAGATGGGATATGCGGTCAGAGCAAAAAGACTCCGTTGGATGGGGCATATAACGGACGAATGGACGAAGACAGTTGGATGAAAATATCCTTGTTAAGGGGAGAAGGACCGAAAAGAAAAAGAGGGCGTCCACGTAGAAATAAAGAACTGGCGTGAAGCAGCCATGAACAAAAATATAACGCCTGTTAAGCTTTTTGTTCCAGGAGAGGAGCTTTGAGAATGAGAAATGTTTTAAAATTTACAGGGATTCAAAGATACATGTTTATTTCTAAAATTGAATAATATTTGGTATTAAATGTGGTAGGGGATGCTAATTTTGGGATTACTTTGTCCTTTACAAGTACAAAAGTTTTCACTTTTAGGCACATAAATTAAAACTTACTTTTTAACATCACTCTTCAGAGGTGGGCAAAGGAAAGTTTGTTATAGGAAAAATCCACAACAACAAGTTGGAATTTTTGGAACCGTTAGTGTTATTCATATTGAACACACTGTTTACACTAATACCACACCAACACTCACAGTTACACTGTCTGACGCGAAGGTAAACTTACCTTATCGGGGGTCACAATAGATCCTTTGGGTCGCAGTATATACGAGACCCCAAATCTATGAACATACCTTATCGTCTCTGAAGACGATAACTTGGTTATCGAAACGAGAGTCAGTGTAATTGTGAGTTTAGGTGTAAACAGTGTGCTCAGTGTAGGAAAGATCTATTATAATTTCAAACTGGCAATCACCTCCGGAATTTATTCACCTGTTTTTAGAAACTGCATATACTACGTTTTCAGTCTAAGAGCCAGCAACGTTTTTGAGAGAATTTCATGTAGGCCAGTTTTTAGCCGGCGGTAGTGGTTGCGTTTTGCAAATCATTTCAAGAAGTTTCTTTTCTTTTTTATTATTATCATCAAACTTTTTGCTACATGAATATATTTTTGCCAGATATTTTTATTATTGTTTAAACTGTGTCAGACGTTTATTTAAGTATCTAAAAGCCTAAAGTTAATTTTCCAAACAATAATTCGTTTGTTAATCCTGTTTGTTAAAAGTCATCCAGACCGATCTAAAAGTGAATGGGCATGTTGGAAGAATACGAGGTCTGGCTATTAAATAACGAGACTACGTTGGGTATCTCGATATCTTGTCTATGCACGTCCCAAAACACATTTCCGTCACTATTATAGGATTTGTGCAGTAGCGGTTTGAAACGAACGTGTTTATTTTTCTAGTGCCGAAAACTATGGGTGACGGAAAACAGGAGTAACGTCTCAATTTCAAATTTCTCGTTAAATTGAAAAAAACTCCGACTGAGTGCTATAAATTGTTGCAAGAGGCCTATGGGGATAATTTTTTATCACGTGCGCGTATTTTTGAATGGTGTAAACGATTTAGTGAGGGCCTAGAAAGCAAATAAAAATTGGCGGTATCGAGATGACTGAATGGTTTCCAGAGGGTCAGATTGTTAACCAGACTAACTATTTTTCAGGTTTGGCAACACTACGAGAACGAGTTCGTAAAAAACGGTCCGATTTTATCAGGACAACGCACCTGCCCATAACGCGCTATCTGTGAAGCAGTATTAGGCCAGTAAGCGCACTCTAGTGCTCGAACACCCGCCGTACTCACCAGATTTGGCACCGTGGGACTTTTTTTGTTTCCGAAGATACACTCTGCTTTGGAAGGGATCCGATTTGAGTCGATGGAAGCGGTAAAGCAAAACCGGCAGAGCTCTTAAAGGCACTCACCAAAGAAGACTTTCAGCATTGCTTTGATCAATGGACAAAACGTATGGAAAGGTGGGTGGCGAGGAGAGGGGAGTATATTGAAGGGAAGTATTCGAATGCAGAATGATTTTTATAATAAAACCCTTTTTCGTAACCAGTCTCGTTATTTAATAGCCAGACTTCGTACAGACAATCACGTGGTAGTGATGCAAGCGAGATAGACGACAGCAGCTGTTTATAGTCAGGATGGCGTTAGTTTTTTATTTTTAATGTTTTTGACAAAATTGTGTTAGAATGGCTAGTGAACAGTTGAAATGTTTTTCGTAAAGATAGAAATGGAAAAATAATAAGTTTTGTAGAATATAAATTAAAAAATTGCAAGTTAATGACACTGTTGGATATTACAGAAATTGTTATAGCAGATTTACAGCTCTAATGAAAAAATATCGTAATGTATGTGAAATTAATTTGTCGTAAAGATGTTAGCAAAACCCTGCCAGTTAATACGTCTCAACATTCACATTCAGAAGTTAATATCCAAAAAATTGACACTTTTAATACAATTTTTCGGTCTGGCTAAAGATTTAATAGTTGATTTATTTTTTGGCAAGTTAATTTTAGGTTTTTTGATACTTATATAATATAATTTCAACCATACTAAAATTTCTATTTGGAAAAAAATTTTTTTTAATCAAAATTAGCGTCTGGCAGAGTTTAAGCAACAAAAAAATATCTGGCAGTGATAGATTTATGTTGCAAAAAGTTCAATAAAAATAATAAAAAAACAAAAAGGAAGATAGCTTGTATGACGTCCGGGAGAGTGAGAGAAATAGCATATGTAAAAACTGGCCTAACTGAAATTCTTGTTACTAGTCGTTTAGAAGGAAAATTATATTATTTTCAGTTATACAAGTCAATCACAATGTCAATTTGAGCATTTTAAATCGAAATCAAGTAATAAATGTAAAAAAAAAACAATTAACACATTACGTCACTTTTCAAATTTTAACCTACAGGTAACTTCCACATTTGAACAAGTTAAATTTAAGGTAAGCAATATTTTTTTATCTCTATGTATATAAAATAACAAAAATAACGACTTTCATGAAATTATATGTCAATGGCATGGTGCGTGTACTGTTATTCCATCGTCGTCAGTATGGATTTTGTGTGAATATTCTAAACAGTCGTTTGAAGTTGATGGTGTCGTTGCCGCCGGTGTAGATTCTCCTTCTTTTGGTATAATTGCATCTAGAAAAGTTTTCGATTTGCTAATAAAATCTAAAAATATCTAAAAATTTTAATTTGTGTTAGTAATATTTATAACGATATTAGTACTTTCAAACTGTTCCAGAGAACACCTACATAATAATAAGTCAAGAATGACCAGTTATGTCCGGTAAACCATATACCCTTAAACAGATCAGTTATATCCGGCAAACCGTATGCCACTAGATATACCAGTTATATCCGGCAAACCATATACCCTTAAACAGACCAGTTATGTCCGGTAAACCATATACCCTTAAACAGACCAGTTATATCCGGCAAACCGTATGCCACTAGACAGACCAGTCGTATACGACAAACCTTATACCACTAGCCCCTAGATATACCAGTTGTATACGACAAACCAGTTATATCCGGTAAACGATATGTCCCTAAACAGACCGTTATATCCGGCACACTATATGTCCCTATTCCGACCAGTTATATCAGGCAAACCATAAGCCACTAGGCAGACCAGACGTATAGGAAAAACCTTATGCCCCTAGCCTCTAGACATACCAGTTTTATATGATAAACCAGTTATATTCGGCAAACCATGTGCTCTTAGACATACCAGTTGTATACGACAAACCAGTTATATCCGGCAAACCATATGTCCCTAGACAAACCAGTGTACACGACAAACCGTATGTTCTTATACAGACCAGACCAATTATATCTTATAACAATATCCTGCTTCAAAATGACTCAATTTGTTATTTACAAGATACAATAGTATTTTTCAGATTAATTAAAATTAATACGAAATATTGATTGGTGTTCAGTATGGTTTTATGCAAATATCATTATTAGAAAATACTCATTCATTCTCTACCCCCATCTACCCCCGATGTTTTAAGTCGTCCATAAGTCTCAAATTCAATTCTTTTACAAATTTCTTGATGTGGGTATCAGGCATATAGAAAAGAATTCGCTAAATGTATATTTGTTAAAGGCAAAGATCACCTACATTTAGATGGATCACTGGCAAATTTGAATTTGGCACGTGATTCAAATTATCTTAAAAATAGCACAGAAGTTCGCATAATACTCGTCGTTGAGAATTTTGCTTTTTTCAAGATAGTCAATGGAACAGTCTTTGCGTTTTTTGGAGCCGATTTTCCTTTTTCAATCCATTGTTTTGATTGTTCTTTTGTTTCGGGTGTAAAGCGATGAACCCACGTTTCATCCATGGTTATGAAACAATGCCAAACACTCGATGGAAACATCTTCACGCCGCTGTTTTTGTTCCATTGTGAGCAAACGCGACATCCATCTTACGAACAGCTTTCTCATGTCAAAATTTTTAGTTAATATGCGATATATCGCACTTTTTGAAATGCCTACTATGTCTGTTAGATCGACCACTTTCAGTCAACGAGCATCCAGTACCGCTTTGTGGATTTTCTTCAATATTTCTGGAGTCGTCACCTCATTTGGTCGACCACTGCGATGCTGGTCTTCGTGTCGTACGACCTCATTTAAACTTTGCTACCAAATACTTCACTGTTGATAACGAAGGAGCAGTCTCACTCAAATAGAATTGGTTGAGCTAATGCCTTTCAGATAAAAGTATTGTTTCACAACGATGACCAATTTTTTCAATGTCTATGTTTATTATTGATGGCTGCCAAACTTGTAACATATGCTGTAAAAATTGTGTACTTTCTAGTACAGTGATAATTCTCTAGGTCAGTCCAGGTATTTCCTCGAAATCGTTTAAAAAATGACAGAAGAGTTTTTCGAAATACCCTAATATACTTCAAGTCCAAGAAAGCGGAAAATAGATAAAAGTTAGTTGAAAAAGAAGATTGTCACGAAAAACCGGTACAAGTGTACGTCAAGGAAAGAACCACGTATATTTTTTCTCACATGATGGTAAAGTATGTAAAGCAACTCAATCACTAGCTGCTAATACACGTGTTTTCCATGATAATTTCTGAAAACATGATACTGCAAAAAAAACTTCATAAGTGCGTACATCACATTAGAAACACCGAAAAGGCTCAGTTATCAAGGTAAATCTGAAGGACGTGCAAAATCTATAATCGTGAATATTCGGTTCAATCTGATTCACACCCGTACCGGTATATAAGGAAACATTTTTATAAATTTTGAATATTGGTCACAGAATTTGGAACATATATATCTAAAATAATCCCCATCTTTTTGCAATGACTTTAAACGTGGCAATAAATCTTTTTCTGGCGGAACCAAAATGGTGTTGATAACGTTTTTCTCACTAGGAGTTAAATCGTGTCGTGAAGGCCATTCAGTTGTTACCCAGTGTAATTCTCTGGCTCTACTATCCCACAAACATAGGGAACAATGGAATTTTGTATAACTTGACTATTGACCCAACAACACTGTTAGTATTTCAAACTCTCCATATGAAATGAGTGTCCAATTGGAAGAGATGCACAAACATTTCCATTATGCAGCAAGACTGCTTTGAGGTTAGTTTTGGATAAATCAATGAATAAACGCCATTCTGGTGAATCATATTATATTTTAAAGCATTTCGTGAGCTCACGAACATCATTACAATAAGCCATATTGCACTCTTTAGTGAAATACTGAGTACATTCTCTCTCTTGACATCTGTACAGAAAAATGAGATACCAGATGATAAAAAGTTTTTCTTTTTAAGCCTTGATCCTAACAATTCGGCTGTATCTTTTGAAAGATCCAGGTCATTGAGTTAAATCTAAGAAAAAAATTGAGGTTCCCCGTCAACTGAAAAAGCTAAACTAGATTCGTTCTTGGGAGCGCAAACGTTTCTGAGTCCTATGCATCACTCAGGATGTCATCAAAAATAGGAGGTGGGTGTGGAACTAGTATTTCAGGACTATGGGACACTGGCCGAATAGCCGAATCAAGGTTAGGATCGGTTGTGTAATTTTTCTATTCACGCCATATCATTGGAATTCCAAAATGAAATGCAGTTTCCTTACCCTTAAATCTCCAGCACAGATATTCCTTACATGTTCTGAACCATAACACATATATAAAAACAAGAGCACAGTAGAAAACATGAAATCGTATCAAGGCAACACGCTACAGGGCCCCCTGGAAAGGCATCGAAGAGAAAGACGTTTATTTGCCGATCAGTATTCTCAATGAGCTCTGGAGCAATGGGGAACTGTTTTATTCCTAGATGAGTCTCGATTAGGTCTATACCACTTAGACGATAGAGATAGAGTGTGGAGACGACCAGGTAGAGATTTGCTAAATGCGAATCACGGCCTTCTGAAAAGAGATCAGTTATAGTTTGGGGCGGAATTAATTTCCACGCCATACTGAACTGATTTTCATAAATAATGGGGCTGTGACTGCTCGGTGGTACATCTAGGAAGAGCTCCTAGAGGTTGTGATCCCATTTGCTCCATTTATTGGTGAACAATTTATTTTAATGCAAGATCATGCTCGTCCACATACCGCCAGAATTGTTACTGAATACTTGGAGCAAGTGGGAAAACAAATTGTTCTTCGATGCTTGACAGGGTTAGAGCCCCTCACCGTAGCAGAGGGAGTACTACCGGCTATTAGAATCACATAAATTGTTAGAAAACCTATAAATTAAGCAATTCTTACCAAAAATTAAAAAGATTGATATATTTAACAAAATTATAAGACCAAATCTAAGTTTTCGGTTTTTTTGCTGTTGAGTTTATGTCCCTTAATAATTCTCAAAAGATCTAGAAAAGTTAAGAAACGAAGCAAATAAATAAATAGACCTTCCTAGAAATTATTAAAAAAAAATGTAAATAAACCGCTTCCTATAAAAAATTAGTTAAAAACAAATTCCGGGTAATTCGTCGCCGCCTTCGCCGAATTTTAGAATTCTACTATATCCAATCAGGACCGGTTCCAAAATCAGTGGATATCAAATCAAGTACAGTAGAAAAAATGAACAAATAGAAAATTTATTTTCAACATTGTTATACTTAATTTAAATAATAACACTTAACTAAAAATTGGTTTGCATTTCTAACAAATCAAAATATATACTTACCACTAAAGGACGGGAATAGGGGAGGGTTAAACTAGGATTTATTTATTCTCATGTCTAAAATGCTGGGCTGTAAATAATTAGTTATTTTTGAGTGAATTGTATCTCGTTTTAAAATTCAGAAATTATATCAATTGTATATTTGTGTCATTAAAATCCGTCCTAACCCAAATTTAATATCCATTTTAAAATAAATCCTTTATTAGTTGAATTGGGTAACTATTAAAAAATGATTTATAACAATAATATGAAAATGATTGTCATTCATAGAGGTAAAGTTGTTGATACCTGAATTTATCATACTAAGGGGTAAGGTCAGTGGCCGCGCCAGGCATGTGCGAACTATGGGACACCTCAGGGCCCCGGACTATTAATATGTCAGTATTTTTAAAAAAGCTGTGGAGGTTTAATGTAATGTTGCCCCAA
The DNA here is from genome assembly GCA_026230145.1 of Diorhabda elongata. Lineage (NCBI taxonomy): Eukaryota > Metazoa > Arthropoda > Insecta > Coleoptera > Chrysomelidae > Diorhabda > Diorhabda elongata. The sequence continues at coordinate 6,816,473 of CM047928.1, forward strand.
GTATGAGGGTATTGTAATGTTATACTTAAAGATAAATTATATAAATAAAAAAATATGTATAAAAATATTGTCTACACAGGTTATAATGAGCTCCGTCTTACCACCAAAGCAAAGTTGGGAAATTGTATTTAGAAAATGACAAAATTTTGTGCTTTTTAGGTGCCAAGTTCAAAAATAAGATGCTAGCTATGTAATTTTCACAGCAACAGAATACTCAAAGTTGCGGTGCTAGGAAAACGTGATTCTAGCAAAGCAAAGAAAATAATTATAAAACATTAATTGTTGAGGTATTGAATTGAAAAGTGGTGTTATGAAAGTAGAAGTCGTACGAGAAATAACATTAACGAAAAAGTGGTAGGTTAGGTTAGGTTACGTTAGGTGTTATGAAAGTAGAAGCTGTCAGAGGTATAACATACAAGATATATATTACATATAATAAAAATAAAAAAAATCAGTTCGTTTAATCATTATTTTGGCACGAAATTGACTCTTCAGCACCTAATAAACACCTTATTTTATTACCTCAACAATCAATGTATTGTAATTATTTTCATTGCGTTGCTAGCATCATGTTTTCCTAGCACTGCAACTTTGAGTTTCCGTTACTGTGAAAATTACAGAGCACCTAATTTTTGAAGTTCGCACCTAATTTTGACATTTTCTAAATACAATTTCCCAACTTTGCGTTGCTGGCGAGACGGAGCTGTTGTAACGACTTAAAATTGTCCGGGACCCAGCAAGTTTTGAAGAATAAAATCAAACTTTGAAAATCGCGAAACTGCTATGCTATTGAACAGACAACACATCCAGAAATAATTTAGGGCCTCTCAAGAAATATCTATGAGTCCACATTTTAAGCATTCCAAGACTGGTCATGGGAGGTACACCGCTCATCTTGCCAAGCTGGGTATTATACAATCATCAGCCTGTACCTGCGATGATAATTCATATGCTGATCTCAAATTATCTTCAGATGCAGTAATCACATTCAAAAACAAAAAATTGTTACAGTCACTTGTTAAAAAAATCTACTCCCTACCTCCAAACCTCACACACCTTAGTACAGTACAGTATAGATAACCGACATACTTTAGATCAATTAGTAGATTTTATCAAGTATATTAAAATTGATATTCAAATAGTATAATTAAAAAACTCTGTGGCTGATGGACTTGCTTCCAACCCATTATCTTTCATACATATTTACACAAAACAAGGTTTGCAATTTCCTTTATAGTCCATTCTAAATGGCAGCAAACTTTGGGATATCATTCTATATTTAATTTGAAGAAATATGGCCACGGTCATTGTGAGGCTTGGATAGGTCAAAACCGACATTTTCGCTGCGAGGCCGAATTTTCCGAACTTGGAATTTTGGGAAAATATAGAATGATATCCCAAAGTTTGCTGCTATTTAGAATATTTAGAATTTAGTCTTTTAATTTAATAATAATAATAAATTGTCTTTATTGATCTGATATGTGAAAATAATACAATTAACAAAGAATACAATATACACACATCCTGCAACAGGAGTGGTAAGATTTAACATATATGTTATTATTCCACCTAACCTCTTCCAGCTGCTTAACTATACAACAGAACTTTATACAGTCTCAACTATAAGGTTATTAAATGATAACAAAAAGCCAAAAAAGATAAAGTTAGTTAGATATTTGCTTACTAAACAAAATAGCTCTGTACTTAGATTTAAAAGAATTTATACCACAAAATTTAAGTTCCTCGTGGAGAGCATTATAACCTTTAACAGCTAAATATGTGAAACTTCTTTGAAGAAGCGCATATTTCTGCTGAGGCATAGTTAACATATATAGTTAACAACAAGTTTTGCCCTCAAATAAACAGGTGTCGAACTTTCTTAACAAAAAATCATAAAATGAAATCTCCTGACACACACAGGTCTTGAATACATTCAACAATGCCCCTGTAGAAAATAAATTTCCATTCTATTAAATAAATATCATTTAAAAGGAATTCAAATAGCAAATGTATTATTAATTTTATTGGTAAGCTTCTCTTCCTCTTATCTCCAAAAGGAATTTCAGGCGACCAAAACATAAACACACACATAAACACAAGAATAAGTGCTTTCAAGCATGAGCAGAACATATGAGAGTTGGTATGTTAGCTCTGATAAATCATATAGAAATATAAGACTGATAAAAAGTACTCTAGAGAGACTTAGAATGCATAATTTTAATACCCAAATTTTCCCTCTAATATCACATCACAAAAGGCTCAGCGGTTAGCGCGGCCACTGGGTATGATAAGTACCATTTGTACATAAAGATATTCATTATTCATCTATAAGCTCATTGTTATCTACTTCAAATTCATACCAAACACATTTCAAGGTTAGTGATTTGTTTACATGTAAAGAATTTAATTTCAATTTGTTTTTGATAGAATGGATAGATAAAACCAGGAAAAGTTATTGAATAAGAATGGGAGGGAACGCTTCACATTCAACACTTGCCAGTAAATTTATGTTGATGCTATTTGCTAACTTTTCTGAGGAACAAAAATTTTTAAAACTGATTTGATATCTGAAGTAATATTTGCAACATTAAAAAGTTCCATAATAAATATTATTTTTTTATCATGTTTTTACCTGGCAGATCTCCACATATCTGACTGCAATAAGTAGTTCTCATTAATTGACAATTCTGGAGATTTATTTTCATAAACATTTGTCCAAAAATAAAATATCCCAATGCTCCGCCGATAACAGCAGATACAAGAAACCAAGCATTATAAACCATCACAGCCAGCATTATGAAATATCCCAAATTTTGTAATAACAACCATAGAGAGATTTCTGTTCCAAATAACAAGGCTCTGAAATAAGATGAGAATAGTAACATTCATATTATTATATATATACAACTTGACAAACTTGCAAAAAATATTGTAATGCTTTTACTAAATATATTTAACATAATTTTCATTAGGGTATGGAGTAACATTTTTGTGATGAAATACCTGTCAAATAAAGTTATATTTAGAGGATTCTCTGGGTTCGTCACTGTTTGAGCTATTAATGCCGCACTTTCAGTGGTACATACTAATTTTAGCTGTTTTACTCTCAATATCAATTCTTTTTGTTTTTGTTTGGTTTGGAGGTATCTCAAATACTCAAAGAGGAACGCTAGCGAACCTACAAAAAAGCACTGGCCTATGAGTCCACTAACTGTCTTGGATGAGAATCCTTTAAAGAGAAGATTCTCAACTGTTACACCCCAATAAAAACAATCCTTCATTTTTATTCCTCCACTCTTTTAACCAAGTTTTTCACTTTCTTTTCTTTCCACAACTGATAGTACAACTTTTGACATTTCAAAATTAGTTGCTAAATAAATCTGGACTTATAACAGGTATATATACATCCACTTTCATACTTCAAACAAAATAATTTATGAAATGAAAACGAAGAGTGACAATCCGGTGTTTGCGTTTGTCTACTTGTCAATTACGTGGTTTTTACACCGAGGGTATATTTGAACATGCAGTGTTTCTATTTCTAAGATTTTAATTAATATTTGAATTACGAAATCAACATGGTATATTACTATATTTTATTAACATTTTATAGTATTTTTCTGCTCTCTGTTAGTGCTCAAGTGGCTCCTGGAGTACCACCTCAACGATATCAGGTATTTATACCATATGTATTCGATTATATCTTAACCAATATTGGACACTATGTTTTTATTTTCTATTACAAGCATTCTTTTAATGTAATTAATAATACGAACTATTTTTTAAGAACTGTAGAATCTACATATAATTATTTGTTTACTTTTTACCACTTGAATCCGTTTATTCAAATTGTAAGTTTTTCAAAAAACGATGTAGATTATTTGAATTATTTTTATTTTAAATTTAATTTTTCAAGCAACCACCTCAACAGTATCAACAAGTACCACAACAACAGTATCAACAGCAAGTGCCACAGCAACAGTATCAACAAGTACCCCAACAACAGTATCAACAGCAAGTACCACAGCAACAATACCAACAAGTACATCAACAAGAAAACCATCAAATACCCCAACAACAGTTTCAACAAGTACCTCAACAACATCAGGTTCCTGCTCACCAGGGAGGCACTGACAATCAAAGAGGTCATCATCATAATTCGGGTCCCAAAAAAGTGCTAAATGCAGCTAATGTTGCCCAAGAAGCTCAGTAAGTATCAGTATTGCTTGAAATGAAACAAATACCAATATAATACTCTATTTGACAGAAGCGATCATAGGAGTAAGTATGAAAAACATTCTGTGGGGATATCGAACATAGATAATTTTAAAAAAAAAATGACTTATACAAGGGTTACTACTCAAATCTCGAGAGAGACAAATAAAAACAAATATTTATAATTGTATATGACTTTTGTATTTTTCAAAATATTTTCCATTAGAATGAATACACAATGGCCAAAGCATTTTTACCACTCCGATTGATGTACCAAATGGCACATCAATTTGATGTTTTGACTGTTCAAAAACGTTTTTGTTTAACTGATGTGTGAAAGCTCGCATAGTCGTGGTGGTGGTGATTCGTCTTCTAGATTGGTTTCCCTGGTTTTTTGCAAACACTTCTGGCATCAAAATACTCTTGTATCATTCACACTTGACTTTCTACATTGCTCTAATGGAACAGTGGTGACATGTCCAGTTATTCTGAAAAAACAGGCAACTATATGCTTCTAAGTGCTTCGTTTGTTAATAAATTACAAATTATTTCATCAGTTCTTTGCACCAATCGACACGAGCTTCTTTTGACTAATGATCAAATTATGCAATATCTAACGTGAAAAAAATTTTTTACAGTCAAATGTTTATGCAATATTGAATCTATGCAAGTGTAGCTAATGTCCAAGTATGCCTCAATCTTACGATATATCACAGTATATCTTGCAATTTCAGTTTACGCACAGCATCGATGTTTTCGGCATAACAGCCTATTTTAGACAACCTTTTTAAATCGAAATGAATGTTTCAAGTATCTGTAAACAACTCAAATTTACTCGATTTATAATAACCATTAACCTCTTAAATTAATTCTGTATAGATATATGTTAGCTCTATATAGAATAATTGAAAACGTTTCTAAAAATCTAACAAAAGTGATCTGTTTCTCATGAATTTTCCCTCTCTTATTATTATACATACATCACTAGTTTCAACCTTTTGTTCTCTTAATAATCACATTGGATTAAAAATTTTTAAATATTCATTCAATTGTGAAATCTATACTTAATATGTTGTAAAACTTTTCTTATCAGACATATACAAGAACATATGGATGTGCCAATTGATACGAGTAAAATGACTGAACAAGAATTACAATTTCACTATTTCAAAATGCACGACGCTGATAACAATAACAAGTTGGATGGTTGTGAACTGATCAAATCACTGATACATTGGCACGGTAAGTCATGTTTTGAGTAATATTCAATTGTTGCTTCTTGGTAATTTGTTTATAATTTGGAGTTCATTTTGGATCAATATTTAGAAAACAAAAATTGAAATTATGAAGCAAATGTGCTACAATTATTGTCATGTATCATGTAATATCAATTATTTCATTTCATGAAAAAAAAATCAGTTGTGATAATGTATAGAATTTTTTACGATCTAAGAAAATTAATATATAAGGTGCAATAGAATAGACTCTACCCTTGTAATACCTGACCCTAACAGGGTCAGTTTATGTACGGTTCCAATGCCTTTGTCTATGTCATTTCATTTCAAGCCATTAAACAGTGTGTTGTACTTATTATACTTCTCATTGAAAGAGAATTCAACTTTAGTAGCCAAGTGAATTATTAAATAGGTCTTTTAAAACACGAAAAGGCAATGGTGTAACTAAGTGCAATGATTTCTTTCAAGAAGACTTAATTCACTGCTACAAAAAATTCCAACTTTATTATCTTAAGGACTTTTCTAGGAAACTGATAGTGAGATTAATTCTTCCACTACAACTTTGTAGCGTTCTCTACGCCATTTGGGGGTTTGATTCAAGAGAATAGACAAAAGGCAAGCTATAATGGAATCCCAGCTCTTGGAAAAACTCAAAATAGAATATCTCGAAAAAAATAAATAAAGTAAATGACAAAACTGCACGCTATATGCGGTGTCAAAAGGAGGATGGATTTTAGAATGTTTGTTTTTAGCAGACAAGAATATTTCAGATTCCAGCCAGAATTCTCACTGTGATATAACCACGGTAGTTTTTGAAGATTGGTGTCAAAATATATTAATGCCGAATATACTAATAAATAGCTGTATTGTGATGAATAATGCATCTTACTATAGTCGCCAAAAAATAAGGTATAAGTTTGTGACAAAATTGCAAAGCAAGCAGGTCACGAAGTAATTCGGCTTCATTCATATTATTGTATTTTTAATCCGATCAAGTTGATATGGCATAAATTAAAGTCTAATCTAAACAGTGCTTGAGTTCATAAAGATGGGAGTTAAGAATGTAACTGTTTAAAACCCCCATAATAAACTTATGATTTGCAACATAGTAGTAAAAGCAAAATTGAACTAGATAATATCAAGCAATAAATAAAATGTAATATATGTATCTCCGGATTGATATATTTTGATCCACTTAGTAGATTTATGAACAACATTTAACAGTCCCATCATATTAAAATTTCAAACCCAATAATGATACAACAATGTAAACCAAATATACTGATATTCATACTGAACACACTGCTCCGATAACAAAAATCTAATGACTTGACTTACCTGTTTTATACTAAATTTTCCCACCTTCAAACCTTCTCTGAAAATTAATTTCAGCGGGAAAACCTCCTTGGCGGGAATCTTCACATTTATTCCTTAACTACCAAACTATAGAGAACAGTTTAACTCTATAGTTTAGTACAAAGAACATACCCGATGTATACCCCTTGGGGTGGTTTAGTAGTTAAGGAATAAATTCGAAGAATCCCACGAAAATTAATTCCAGCGGGAAAACCTCCTTGGTAGGAATCTTCACATTTATTCTTTGACTACTAAACTATAGAATGGATACATTAATAATAATAAATTGTTGGATGCATTTGAAAATATTGAAATAGCTAACTGTAAGAAAAGTTTAAATAGGGACAAAGGGCCAATTCCTTACAGCCCACTATAGTTTAGTAGTCGAGGAATAAATGTGAAGATTCCCGCCAAGGGGGTTTCCCTTATGGAATTAATTTTCATGGGAAAAGGTTTATTGCTGGTATAAAACAGGTCATTAGGTTTTAGTTTACCCTCAGTCTCTGAGGTTGTTGAGAGTCTTGGTGTAGTGGTGGTGTAAACAGTGTGCTCACTACAAATACCTGGATTAAAATCAAATAATTTCATAAAATCCAAATTTCTCTTTGAACTATAAGAAAAATGCCAGGTATTATAAATATTAGTGCGGCTTTGCATAATGAATAGCCATAAATTTACAACTTTTGGGTCTTATCCAATTTTATATAGTTTTCTGTAATAAAGGCACTTCAATAAATTTTTCATTTTATATCTTATAATTCCAATATTAATACTTTTCAGCCTAATTCAATGTTTTTTCGAATATTTAAAATTTAGAAAACACTTCATTGTAACATGGATATTTAAATATTTCTAGATTCAAAATGTGCTCCAATTGAAAACTCTTATTGTTTTTTTTATTTAATGCAGTAATAGATAGTTAGTGGCATTTTTGTTATAAAATAAATTATAAAGCAGTTGATTTGAAAAATTAATTATGTCCCGATAAACCATAATAATAGAATTGTTTGAATTCTCCAGAAATAGAAAATAGTTTTCACACTCATATATTTTTTTCAATATTCTAATGATAACCAAAATTTTGGTAAAAAAAGCTACATATTCTTAAAACATTAAATTAGACATCTGGCTTGACATTTAAAATGTTGCATATTGAATAAATTTCGTAACATCATGTTGAATGCTGTGAATTTATTAATTGAAGAGCTCTGCAGGAATGTCATCTATCCCGGGGGTACTTGCTGTTTTTCAGCTTTATGATGTCGCCAAAGATATCCTCTCTTGTCGGGGGGTCCATTTGATCACTGCTCTGGTTGCCTCAATTGAAATGGGGGTGTCCTGATTCAGCAGCTGGTCCATCTTTCAGTTATCTTTTGAGAGTCAGTTATCAGATTCAATAGCATATCAAATATTCAAGTGTGAAAACGTTCTAATTCATTTTACACAAAATCTATTTGAATTTGATTTTTACAAGCCCTTGTTTCAGGTTATTTAAATGAAGACTTAAAAATCAATCGATATTTTCAAGCTGTAAACTTTTTCTGCTAGAAGATATATGTAATGATGAAGACATAATTCACAGTAGTTTAAGTACAAATGAAGATAATTGGCTCGAAGATCCCTTCTGAATAATAACAGCGTGCTGAAAATGAGGGTTTTTAAGTCATTTTTCGTGAATTTAAATCGACTCTAGCGTCTTAAGTGTTGAGAATTAAAAACTCAATTAAGTATACATATCACAGACAAAATTCAGCCACAAGTTGACTTAAAACAGCCCACGCTTCATAGCAGAAAACTTTGCTTGAAGTTTTGAAATTTAAAAAAAATCCCAAATTTCAGGTTATGAAACGAACGTGTTGACTGCGAGATAAAAATCTGATACTCACAGAATCTACTGTTCTTACCTTCATCCTCAACTAAATGACTGTATCACTTCTTTTGTTATTTGTTTAGTACATGTACGAGCCTTTTTTACAGCAAAAATCTGGAAGTTTTTACAAATTCTATCGATAAGATGGAATTTTCATAGACAAAAATTGAGATAAAAACTACTAATTATTTAGGGAAAAAATTGAGTTGATGTTTGCTGTAAAAAACGGATCGTACATGCACTAAACAGGAAAATAACAAAACAAATGTTAATAGTCATTTAGTTGAAGTTGAAGGTAAGAACGGTAGATTCTGTGAGTATCAGATTTTTATCTCGAAGTTTCATAACCTGAAATTTGAGATTTTTTTAATTTCAAAACTTCAAGCAAAGTTTTCTTCTTTGAAGCTTGGGCTGTTCAAGTCAACATGTGGTTGAATTTTGTTAGACATTGGAAGCCGATTGAAAGTTTGTTCATTTTCACTGCTACTATTCGAAGGGATCTCCGAACTAATTATCTTCATTTGCACTTGAACTACCATCGTTCCCACTGTGAATTCCGTCTTGATCATACAGATATCTTCTAATAGACAAATTTTACAGCAAAAGTTGATAAATCTTGAAAATATCGATTTTTAAATGTTTTCATTTAAATAGGTGGAAACGAGCGCTTGTAAAAAGAAACTCCTGTAAATTTTGTTCTTTGAGACTCTAGAGAAAAATTTCTCAGAGTTACACCAAATTATAAATGGGTCGGCTTTGCTATTTACACATTTTAGTTGAAATGACTCATTTTGGTTTCTGCAGATTGAGACAAAAGTGCATCTATTAGTGTTTTATCATTATAATCTTTTTAAGGTACCTTTCTCGTTAAAGGACATTAATATTGAATTATGGAAAAGTAATTATTAGTCCTAAGTGTTATTAATTTCGATAGAAACAATTATTTTCTCATTTATTAACTATGAAAACATTTTTAACGTCATTAAGTTCCCCATAATATCAATATCCGTAATAAAATGTTCAAGCCATATTCTACATATATATTTATATATGATCACTTATATTTTGATGAGAGTACTATATAAATTCGCTATTCAGAACAAGGCAACAAAGACCACGATGATCACGAGGCGAAAATATTCCAAGACGACGAACTGGTCAATTTAATAGACCCAATATTAAACGTTGATGACGCCAACAAAGATGGTTACATCGATTATCCGGAATTCATTAGAGCCCAACAAAAAGCTGCCGGTGGTCAGGCTAAGCCGCAAGCTTAATGTATGTCATTTGTTTGCTTCAATTTTTATTTAATGGCAAGCTCAGCATTACATTTTTAAGTAGTTTATACAGTGGAATCACTTTTTTAACGCAAAAGCGTGAAAAATGAACTGCTACGGTTCCTTTTTTCACGCTTTTTGACCGATTCAGAAATTACATTCTTTATAAATGCAAATGAATGAAAAAAACGTGATTATAACGGACGTAGAAATATGTTATTTATCCCCATTACTACTACTACTAATGTAATGAGATATTGCTGTTCTATTTCAATTGATATACAGTGTCATTACCAACTTGGTGGTAGCTCTTAAAAATTGTTATATTATTTCCACATTGTTTTGATTGAAAAATTGTCATTAGTAATAAAATTTGATTTTCAGTGGGCTGATTGAAGATTTCTTTTCATTAACCACTTTTGGTGACGACACTTCATAGTAATATAGGCAAGGAACCAACGGTAAAAAACGTTAAAACTGTGGAATTTTGTTAATCAACGTCGATTTTAGCTCTACTTACCCCATTATTCAAAATCTACCCTGTGCCAAAGGGTGCCTTTTATTTTTAAGTGGTGAAAACTTATCGTAAAAAATTTAAAAATCTTCGATTTTTGCGTGTATTTGAGTATAATACCGTTTAAATGAATTATTCGTAGAACTATTGATATTCTCAAACAAGTTTATGATTAATCGGACTCATACAACCCCTCCAAAGACCATCCTCTGAGGGTAGTAATATTGAAAGCTTTTTTAATGACACTTATTATAATCTCGATTTTCAGGAAAATTTGAATTTAAGCTCTACTTACCCGTACAAAATATTCCCTGTGTCGAACCGGGCTTTTTATATTTTGGGGGGTGTAAACTACCTCTTATTGCAATTTAAAATCTCAGATTTTATTCTCAAACATTCTCAAACACGTTTAGGATCAATCAGATTCTTGCAACACCTCAAAATCATCCCCTACTCATATGAAAAGCTGGAAAATAATCTCTTATTCCTTTTTTTTATAGTTAAAAATTAGTAAAAAGTGTATTTATATTGAATTCAAAATATCCGTCAGTATTTTTCAATATATCAATAAAAAAATTTATTTAGAAAATAATACAAAAAAAAAACAATTTTGAATAATTATATTTCATCATCACGAATATCTTCTTCCTTTTCTCTTCTCTTTTTCCAATGCTTCCAAATAACTCGCTCAATTTTCAAGCTAGATTTTTTTTTAATAAGCATCTTGTAGGGGATTTCAAGTAATTCAACTTCATATCAATTAAAACTTTTTTCAACACCCGGCTTCGAAAAGGATGCAGCTCAAAGGGGTTGCATAAGCCACATTTAGTACGCGAATGCAAACTAATGTATCTCCTTCAATTTTTTAAGATTTCAAGATTACGGAAATGCAGGTTCAATTTAATCCATTCTTTTTTCTAAAATAAGCATCTAAAACCGGTCAAATCACATGATTCATATCAATAATACATAAATAAAGTTGATTGCAAGTGGATTACGATGAATTTAAACTAGGGTGGTAAAGCGAGATTATAGTTATTAAATTTTTTCAAAAAAGAAAAAATAAGAAAACTTTTTTTTGTTACAATCCAGTCAACTCTTATGCAAAAGACTTTTGAGTAATTTTAAAGATTTTTCTATGTACTTTGAAAAAGATCTCTAGAGTTTTTTCCAAAAATTGCATCAATTTCAAGTTATTTGAGGTAAAAGGTTTTCAATTTCGGGGTTCCTTAAAAATAGCCATCCTTCAAGAGCAATAACTCAGTTAATATTGAATTTACAGAAGTCCTCAAAAAAAGAATCTTTGTTTTTTTATTAGCTATATTTTGGTTCTCAATGATTTTGCTGAGAAAATGAAAACTTTTTAAGGTTAAGGTAAAAAATATGAGCAGTTTTAATCGTTAATAACTCTAAAAGTACCAACTTTAGAAAAAAGCTTTGTAGAGTAAAAGTTGGTAAGAATTAGTCAATCTATCTACCTACAAGATCATTTTGATAAAATAAATTTTTATCTCCAAGGGCAAAAGAACCCTTTGGCGCAGGGTAGATTTTGAAGAAGGTTATAAATACTACCCCCATATTAGTTTTAAAGAAAATCGACCTTGGTTATCAAAATTCCACGGGAAATCGGCTGGTACCTGGCCTAATAAGTTTCGTCTATATACAGATTGCAAAAATATTTTAACTGTTTATGTAAATCAATAAATTTCATTATTCTTACAATGAAATGATAGGTCGTGTATCGCCAGATAGTGTTAGCATCCTTAAATTACCTTCAGTTTTATTTTCCCCAATACATGCATCATAAAAAGTGCAAGTTCAAATTTGGTTTTTAATTTTGTAACAACCTTTTATTCAACTGTAGTATCTACTTCAAATTAAGAGTTTTATGTTTTATGAAATTAAAGCTTGGATCTTATAAAATCACCGAAGAGCAAATTGCAGGAAACGGAGATGAAATATTTAAAGTAAAAGGATACAATGAGAAATGTAATCATAAGCATGGAGTTGAAAGTAGAACTGATAGTAAAGAATATACAGAGGGAACAGTTTGAGTGATTCGGATACGTTACAAGAATGGAAAATGATATGCCCATTTAGAAGATCTGATATTCCTGGACAACCAAGAGAAGACAGAAGAGGTTAACGAATGCAAACTAGTTATAATACAGTTGCAGAACTAGTAAAGAGAAGTATTATGTGGAATGGAGTATGTGCAAAGGTTCAAATAAAGAGGAAAGGTTCAAATGTATTCATAAAAATTAAAAAAACACCCTTGATACTCATAGGATGAACAACAGTAAAAAAAATTGTCACTATTCCAAAATCGAGCTAATTACACGAATTTTTCACATTTTTGAAATTTTAATCATACTCCAATGGAAAAAATAAACACCCTAAATGAGCATTGCTAAATTAGAACTGGAACATGAAAAATATTTTACAAACCAAAACGAAACTATACATATTCACATCTCAGAACGTGCATACAGACATATTGGGCTGAATTATTATGTGCTGGTGACTAAAATCTGAAGAATGGAGGGAAAAGGGAGAATCGGCTCCAAAGAAGACAAACACCGTTCCATCTCCAGACCTTGGCGTCGGTTTTATGAGGATAAGCGTGGGATAAGTTTCATTGTCTATCTTGAAATAGAAAAAAACTATCAACGGCGAGTATTATTGCAACGTTTGAACGAAGAAAGCAAGCGAAAACGGCCACATTTGGCTAAGAAGAAAGTGTAATTTCATCAAGACAATACACCAGCTCACACATCCGTTGTTGCATTGGCCAAAATCAATGAATTAAAGTTTGAATTGCTACCTCATGCACCCTATTCGCCAGATTTAGTCCCCTTGAATTATTTCCTGTTCCCAGGCTTGAAAAAATGGCTCGGTGGTCAAATATTTCCCCCGTGCTTTTAAAAAACATTACATTCAACAACTTGAAAATTCAACATTCAAATTTACGCTCGATAGAAAGAATCAATACGTTTAATATTTGTACCAAGCGTCCATTTGAATATTGAAGTTGATGAATCTAATGTTTTTAAAAGATATTACAATATTTAATGCACCGCAATTTCTAACTAATTAATTCCCTGAGGATGAATACATACATAAGTATTCGAAAGCCCGGAAATATATTAGAGTTAGTACACTTTAGTGTTTAATTTTGCCACAGTATCACTACGAAAACGCTCATAAATTAGCTGGCAAAGACTTGGTACCAATTCATGTATAGATTCTATGGTTAACTAATGTCCTCTTTGGTTTATTCTGAATAATTGTAGAATTTCTTGCAATCTGTATACGCTTTACACTATGTGCCGTTAATAGAAACAAAGAAATAATTTCCCTTATCATAACATGCTGTTATCTAATTTGATAGGTATATTTATAATTTTTTTACTATATATGTAACAATAATTGAGAAAAAGACGAATTTTTGCTATTCATAAACTGGAGGAAAACTATTGAAACTAATTCATGTATAAGAAAATTACTTCTTTGTTTTATTGGTGGATAGAATAAATTTCCATGTGTATTTATTATGTTGAAATGGGGAACGTGAATGTTTTGAAAAAACAGGTTTGCTTTTGGGGGTTAAACAGTGCGCAATTCTGCAATCTGCTTTATTTTCTTGGTTCCCATATTGATGACAGTTCCTTTAATTTGTTGTTTATCATTTTTTCGGTATTTCTGATATTTCTCTATCTATATTTTTATGGCTACCCTGTAATTATCATAGTTATGATATTGAAAGAATTTTCAACTTTCAACATCAAAAATAAACAGTTTAAAATTTTACTCGACCCAAATATTTAAAAATTTTTCTAGTGCAATAAATCTAGAAATTAGGAATTTTATCAAAATTCTTGGAGGTTGAGGCTTTGGTTAGTGTTAGCCATCACGTGGCTCTTTTCTATTGAATGTACAATCTACCATTTGGGAGGAGTACAACAACTCCTCATATACAATATTACTACCAAAACCTTCGGCTATCTCCGAAGATCAATGTTTAAAAAATGAGACAGACTGGGAGACTACAACGCATTAATTTGTCATTATTCATCTCAAAAAATGTTTTAAGTAAATATAAACAATCTAAAAACCACGCTTTTAAAGCACATGAAACCATAAAATTGAAAATAAATTGTAAAATAAGCTTAAAACTATAATGAATGGAAAATTCTAATGAAAATAAATAATAATACTAGAATTTTTCATTCATTATTGTTTTGAGCTTATCTTGAAAATTATTCGAATGCTTTTCAGTTTCATGTGCTTCAAAAGCGGGTTTTTTTTTGAGTACAAAAATCAATGAAAAACGGCTTCATATTTCGAAGAAAAAACCACTGTTCGACCAATACAGTGGGCTGATGCACAAATCGATGTCAACAATGGTTAAATTGAATGAATTACACTTCGAATCGCTTCCTTATCCACCGTATAGTCCAGATCTGGCCCGACAAATCCTTCAACAACCACGGCATCGAGAAGTTAGAGAAGCATTGGAATGAATGTATTGCTCTTAAAGAAGATTACACTGATGATTAAAGTGGGGTTTTTGGCAAAAAAATGTGTGTTTCTTAGTAAAGTCATACGACTTATTGAGTTATTGATTATAAAATGAGTATGGCTTTGTGAAGAAATACAAATCACATACCCAAATTGTATGTGCATATCCAAATGTGTAAGAAAATTGTTGCCACTTATTATTTAAGTTTCATGAGTGAACAAAGCAATTCTTTAATATTGAAAATTGTGTATGATACATAAGAAAGGCATAAGAATTTTAGAAGGGCTAAGGTTGGAAAACACTGGTCTATAGTTATTGTAATGATGTTAGATAAGTTGTTCAGTTAGTTAGGTTATTACTTTTCCCCTATAACTTGCTTTTTGCTTACACTTCTAACTACGTTTGAATAAGATACGAAAATATTCGGGAAAATTCGTTTAATTATTGAAGAAGAAAGTTTGCAGAGTTGTTTGAAAATCAGAATTTAAGAGTAAAGTTTTTAACTGAACCGAAATCTAAAATTTAATATATACTTTTTAAAAATATATTCTAATGGCCTTAATAAAATGTATTATTTATATTTTTAGCTGGTGATGATAAGGTGAAATCCCTGACTGATAAAGAAATTTCCAATTTCGTCGATGACGTTTTAACAGATATGGATAAAAATAAAGACGGTTTCATAAGTTATGTGGAATATCGGCGCCATGAATCTAAGCCGTTAAATCCAAAGTAAATTCAACAATAGGGGAAAATTATTTTATATTTTGTAGTGGTTTTTCGTTCAATTTATATTTCATATAACTGGAATTTCTTTCAACAGATATCTATCTGTACTGAAAACAAGAAATCTCTTTAAAACGGAACAAGAGAGAACTCTTAATACCATAAACTCTGAGTTAATTTTGAATGTTGTAAATTGAACTTATTTCTGTGGTTTAGTCTCACTCGTCTTTTAGTAATATCAACTATTGAAACTTTCTTGCAGTACAAAACGAAATTTCTACCAATTTGTATTGGACGAATAATCACTATTTTTTTATAAAAAAACAATTAATCATATGACAGTCTAGTATTAAATATTTTAAAACCCGCTCTTCTATAAATATGACATTTTTTGTGCAATAAGACATTTTTTTCTAATATTTGGTTGTTTAAGATCGACCGCCCATGATGCAACTGATTTGAAACAAAGGTTGCAAACAAGTTGATCTTGCAACGGTTTAGCAACGTATAACAAGCAGGGAGCTGGTGACTCGAATGAAACTAGTTTGCGATCGGCTGTACGTAACCATGATTCCGCGGTCGTAGTTGCATTGCAGTTGTTGATTGATTATCATATATTTATTTTTAATTTTTTGCAATATGAGTGATCAAGAACTGAACCTCAAATTTGTGGGAAAAGTGGACAAACAGCTTTTTATCGACAATCCATATAAAGCTATAAATTTTCTATCTATCTGAGACAGTGCTGCTATGAAGTCTAGAGTTCTAGATGGATCCAATATTCTCTCTGTATCCTGCGGTATTGATAATAATCGATGACGTCTTCCTTATTTGAGTCTCAATACATTGAGAAATTACCTTTCACTGCTGTACCAACTGATTACTGAATACTGATTACAAGTCGTATCCGTGTACGCTCAAAAGTTTTATTTTGATTGGAAAACTCTTGCGAGATTAGCTGGTTTGCAACCTCTGTTTTACAACAGTTGCATCGTAGACGGTAAATTAAATGAAAATGTGCATTATAACTTAACAATAATTAAACAATTACCAACCACAAACCATCTGATTAATTTTATTGAATCATTCTTTCCATCATCATTCAATCTAACAAGTTTTGTAAGATATAATGCATCTTTATAAAGGCTGTAAAAATCCGGCCATTTTAAGTGAATTTAAGAATTTATTATTTAAGTTGAAAATGTTGTTAATTTTATTTTAGATTTCATTTTTAGTTATTTCAAAAAGGGGCAAAGTATTTTGTATATATTTGATCTGGGTTTTTGTATACTTTTAAAAGAAAAAAACGTATTTTTTCCATTACTTGTTTTTTTATATAATACCTCGAAACCTTCAAGTTATTTTCCAGTGATTACTCAATAATCTTCATCAATCTCAAGTCAACACGAAAATAATATGTTATCTATTTTTTTTCTCTTGTCAATTTTTAAAGAACACTAACTTACCTATATTTTTCTCACATTTTAATCATATCTAAAATGACATTGGTCGCATTCAGCGGACGAAACTGTTGTAAAACCCTAGCGAAATAGTTAGCTGGCGTATACACTACAAACCATAGACGAACCACATTCTATAGATACCCAACTGGAGCTCTCATTCAGCGCCATCTCTTAGCTCATCAAACAACAGTTTCCTTTCTGCTTTTGGTGGCATACTTAAAATTCAAATCTTTCATCCAGTTATTTTTCGAAATAGTTCAATGGAATTGTATTAACAAAAACGATCACCATCATTTTGGTTTATAAAACTCCATTGAATTGTTTCGATAAAGAACTGGACGAAAGAAATATACTCCCATTTTTAATTATGGGGAGTATGGGGCTTCAGAAATGGAATAAAAAAAATTAGACAATCGACAGTTTTTTATTACATTTTAAAAAGTGAAAAATTTACATAATTATAGATACATGTACGTACGTATATATAAGAGTATTTCATATAGTCACACTTCTAGAGAATGTGGATAGAGGTTTCATTCTCTGCGCAACAGAATCTATAGGCTGTATTATCTGCTAAGTCTATCATCTTCAGGTGCCCATTGAGGCGACAGCGTCCTAAATAAATACTTAATCATTTTAAAACTACTACTATATCTTTTTTCTTGAGTTTTTGTATGCCGTTATAAACAAGAAAGCGCCATCTTTTGTTGAGGACAAAGACAAATGCTGTTTCTGTAACACAAAGAAAAATTCAGTATGCTTCTCACACAACAGTTACATGTGTAGAAATTTAAAGGTTAAAGTGTTTGAAGAAATGTCTTCTTAGCAAGTATGTCTACAAATATTATTAAAGATAGTTATTTTGACACTTATTACGAACATCTTGTAAGTACACCTATTAAACCCACCTTCAATGTTTTCTGGTGTTTGAATGTATTGTTGAAGGGGTGCTTGTGGTGGAAACAAAAAATTTTCAGAGGAGTCTCCAGCAACTGCGAAGTCTATAAATCGTGGTTTTGTATTTTTGAACATGAAAAAAAAAATACCTACTAGGAAAATTTAAGGATGAGACCGCACCATTTACCAACCCAAAACCTTTGCAACCTTGTTTTAAACACAAAGAGCTGACATTTTTTAGATATACTTTCAAATTTCCTATAATGTTGCCCATTAAATCGGGTTAGACAGACAGTCTTTAACTGGGCATCAGAAAGAAGTGCAAACCTAAAATAAGAACAACTTTAATATAATTATCCAACACTTTCCTGGTATATACAAGGATATATTGAAAAAATTCTTAGCCTAGTATAGAACTAAACAAAATTTCAATGTCAAAATATTTTATTACTCAACATATTCTCCTCTTAATTGGATAATTTATTACATCAAACCTGCAACGTCTCTAGACCTTTAAAAAAATGTTTCTTCTTGTTCTGCAAACCAGACCTCTACAGCTTTTATTACCTCCTCGTTGGAAGAAAATTTACGACCTTTTGAACTTTTTTTCAGTTGAGGAAACATAATGTCAGACGGAGCCAGATCTGGTGAATAAGGGGGGCGTTCTAGTAATTCAAACCCTAAATCACAAATTTTTTGCATGGCAACACGAGAATTGTGTGCAGAGGCGTTGTCCTGCAAAAACAAAACACCTTTGGATAGCTTTCCGCGTCTTTTCTCTTTAATTTTTTCCCGTAGAGTGGTCAGTAATATAGTAATAGTAATCTCCAGTTATTGTTCTACCTTTATCCAAAAAATCAATCATGATTACTCCATGGCAATCCGAAAAAACTGAAGCAAGAACTTTTCCAGTAAATTTTTGCACACGAAACTTCTTAGGTCTTGGAAAACCAGAGTGTCGCCATTCCATCAATTGTTGCTTTGTTTCTGGATCGTAGAAATGAACCCTCTCATCAAGTCTCATCCATAGTAACAATTCGGTTTAAAAAGTCTACAACGTTCAAACATTTGGGGATACATTTTGTAGCAATTTTTCTCATGTCCAAATTGACGTGAACTAATATAATAAACGCGTTCGTATGAAATAATCAGTGCTTCAGATATACGTTTAGCCCAATTCGACGGTCTGATAAAATAATGTCATGAACTGCATCGATATTTTAGGTGACTGATACAGAAACTGGCCTACCCAATAGGTCATCATCTTTAATGGAAAATTTACCTCTTTTGAAACTTGCAGTCCAATTTTTCAAGGTCGCATACGAAGGATATTGATCACCAAGGGTATTAAGCATATCTTCGTAAATCCGCTTACCTCTTAACTCTTTTAAATACAGGTACTTGATGATGGCTCGATACTCCAATTTTTCGATTTTCACAATTTCGGTGGACATCTTTTTTCTTTTAATTCATTGCGTAACTTTATTTTACTTTTTTGACGTCAAACTTCACACTGACACTTCTAATAAGTTATTGTTCGTTGCTATGGTAACGCAATATTTTGTTTATGCATGGAATTGGTCTAGGCTAACTAGATATCAATACATCCTCGTATAACATAGAAATATGGTTTAGTAAAAATTTATATCCTTACTTTTTAGTTGTGTGACCATAATTTGAGATTTAAAACTTTTACACACCCATTTCAGGTGTATCAACTACGCGAATAGAACAAAAATGCTTCTTTTCGACTGAACACGTGCTATAATTAAATTAACAAGCTGTTGTTGGTAGACATCCACCCTAGATCAACAACGCATGTGATTGGCTCGACATTATAGCCCCTATTGTTACCTATAGTCAAATCTATAAACGTATTAGCTATGCTCATGAACCAAGAGAGGACGCTACGGTTCATTTACCCCTCCCGCACCACTAAGTAACTGTAACAGTAACCTTATAGTGATAGAGGTGGTCTAGCATTTATCCAGTGGCACCGAGCATGACCATAGTAGAATTTAATGTAGATATTTCAAGTATATATAAAGTAGAGGTGAAGTGGAGAATTAATAATTCAACTTTTTATTTTTGGGATTATAAGACAGACTAAATCACAATACGTTTATTTTCTAAAATATAACAAAATATTTGGGTATTTTTCATATAATAAGATTGCATAAATATAAGTATTAATACTGTTCTTTGTTATAAAAACTACATATACATAATAACAATCACTTAACAATATGAAAACTTTTCTTTTTTTGTAACTTTTTTCCTTTATTTGCTAAATATTCTTCTCTTATATAACTAGACTTTAATTCTAGAATCAAATTTATTTTTTGTACCAAATCCATTGCGGTTAAAGTATTACCTTCAAAATCGTAATTTTTGTAAGTCATATTTGAAGAAAGCGAATAACTTGAAACTAAAACAAAATTAATTACGTTTTTTAAGAGTAATTCAGAATCAGAAGTGCCTATAAAATATAATATGGTTTTACCAATGCAACATTGTAAATATGAGAATATAACATATACACAACTGCTCAAAGATATTTGGCCCTCAAGTAGAAGTTTCAATGAAATAATATCAACTATAAAGTTTGTTTTATTAATATGAATTGTATTGGAAATGAGTTCCAAATCTAGGAAGCAGTCTTGTTACTTTTATTAACAACATTACATCAACTGATTTATTGGAGCACTTCTGTAATATAAACTTTTTCGCACGTCTAACCTTTTTGTTAGTTCATGATTGTCGTTGCTGTAATTTATTTACATTGCTCTTAATTTTTGAGTGGTAGCGCTTCAAAAACCACATGTAAGCGTTGGTTTTGGTTAATGGCAGCGATGATTCTGTAGCAAGAGCCTTGCATTATGTGAAACAGTATGTAAGATTCATCGTATGTACTTTTTTGGCCTTGTAAAAAATTACATGCAATTTCGATTTGCACCAGATTCCCTTAACCTAACAATATACATTTTGGGTTTGTATTCTTTCCATTGATGAAATCTCTTGTTTTGTTAAGCCTATAAATATGCTTGATGATAATCTCTCAAATATTCCCCATAATATAAATTTCATTAAAAGGCAAAAAAACTCGAATTTAGATACTGAATCATACAGAACATACCAAAAAGAAGGTCAATCGTAACGGTAATGTAATAAAAATGTCAATATGTCATTCGTCATCAATTTCTGAATTCCCACGCAATTTTCTTCAGATTTCGGTACACAGGTAGGTGATATCAACAGAATATATGATTATGATTTCTTGTTAAAATCGGTTTGAATGGACAATATATATTTCTCAATATACAAATAGATTGTAATTTTATAATTTATATATATAATAAATTAACAGCTAAGTATTATTTTCTGTAATTTTCCATGAATATTTCAGGATGGACTTGATGGTATGTGACAGAGTAAAGTATAGATGTAAATCTTCAGAATGCGTAAATATATGGAAGGAAACAAAAATAAACATTTTTTTCGATTTCTCAAACGTTTTCCGGGTGTGTGTTCTAAATGGGAGAAATTTTGTAAAATTCAATGCTCAACATCAAATTATCGCTTGTGCGAAAATCATTATCTGGATAGTGATTTTACAAATAGCAATAGAAAATATTTGAAGTATAAAACTATCCCACCTATTCCTACCTTTCATCTGTCTTCATTGTCTCCTTACATTTATGAAGATAAAAGTTAATGACCATATTGTAAACCAAGGGCATTCATATGCTGTAAGTACAGGTATAGTAGATACTAATATGATTGTCTAGGAGCATCATGTTGATAGTTCAAGTGTTCATACCATAATATTTGAAAATTTACCTATAGAAGAGCCATTGAAGTTTTCAAGTGAATTTTCAGATTCTTTTGTTACAGAGGAAATTAGTAGTTTTGACAAAAAAAATCGGGTTTTTTTATTGGAGCTAGAAGTAGCAAGAAAAAATTAATGAATAGGGAAATGGTTATGTGTTCATCGGAATGCAACAGCCAAAATATCAAAATTGAAAAATAGTCTAAAGAATACCAAAGAGCAGTTAAAGACATTGGTAAAATGATTTTATATTCATTGTCACTATTGAATCTAGGTAGAAAAAAGAGACAAGACAGATTAATATAGGTACACAGAAAGTGGAAGAAGACGAGAAGTTAAATATTAACGAAGAAAAACTAAGGATCGAACAAGATAGAAAATTATTGTTGAAAGCATAATCTTATTAACCAAGACAGATACATCCAAAAATATAGAATCTGTAGAGCTTGAAGAGACTTAGTGTTCTACTTTAGGTACAAATCCATTATGTACAGGGCGACAAATGGAAGCTTACCTTTACTCTACCCTATAAAGCTGGGCCCACGTAGGTATAATCTAGAATGTTGTCAGTTTCTATTGAGACGACATAAAGAGCAGTAAGTGTACATTACAACGAATAACCTCACAACCGAAGAAACGGTGTATATCTCATTGTGTGCTTTTATTCTAGAGGTAAAAACTGTAATCATATAGAGGTTTTCGGATCAAGTTTGAAAGTAAAAGAGTATTCAGTAAAAATACACTTAGAACGTAAGAATAAAAAAAATTATATTTGAATTTGTTAACACGAAGTTTATGGTAAACGCGTCATCGGTTTAGGATATCAAAGTTTGCACATGCAGGTATAGAATGGCCCCCATATTCACCGAACTTAGACCTATATGATTTCTTCTTATGGGGCTCCTGAAAGATTACTGTTATGCAGAAATACCCAAGTCCAAAGATGGTTTGAGAGAAGCTTTTAGAAAAGGAATATCTAATATTTCTTCATCTACAATTGAACAAATTTTTCATAGTTTTCAAAAACAACTTAATAATCGATCCTTAGCCAGGTTTTGTCAATTTTTTAAAAAAACTTGAAAATTAACCCTTTTAGACCTATAGTACACTATGGTGTACATACTATTAATTGATTATCATTATTATTTTTGTTTTAAAACACTGAGACTAGTGGCGACATCTAGTAGGTAAGAAAACAACTAATTAGTCACTTGTTAAACATGTATTAAACATTGTATTTTTTTGCTAGAATTTAAAGCAATTTGAATTAATGTACATTATACTGCACATTAGGTCTTAAACGAACGCTATGTTGACTTTGGAATTTTATATATTCAAGGTCCATCAAGTGCACCTCCACAAAAAAGGCTAACAAAAGAGCGTTATAGCCTAAATAATGATACAGATATTCAAGATCTTTTAGAATTTATTCAAGATGACACTTCAGATATAGATATTTGGTGGGATTATAGCAGCGATGATGACTATGTTCCACAACAAACCAAGAGAATTGGAAAAAAAGAAATCGCCAAATTCTTCTGATCAGAATCTTCCAGCGAGTCTGAATCTGAAGAAAATCAACCAGAACTTGAAGAAACCATGAATAAGTCATCACTCAAGTACTATGAAGAAAAAAAACCAAAGTCAACAATTTTTTAGATGCGAGAGGCGATTTTTTGGGAGATTCAAATAATTGCAGCCCACCACAAAGTTTAGATTCAAGAGGTGAGAAAAGACACATTGCCGATGTACAGTTTGATAATGTTGACCATATGCTTTCTATGACAATAACAAGGAACCCACTAGATGCAAAATGGCACGTTGCAAACAGTGTAGTCATATTTTTTATATAAAGTCCACTTTTGTCTTGTAAAAATGGCAACTGTTTCGTAAATTTGCATAGAAAATAAAGTCTTATTATAACTCGTAAAAATTGTTTGCTGACCTTTTGTACATATAGAAATCTACAACGCAATTGTCGAGTCCGAATGGACTGTATAATGTACACACCATAATATTTTGATTGATAAAAAATTTTTTTGTCACAGTAGGGTTAAAAAACACTTTGTAACAAGGAAAACATTTCTAAAAAAAATAAAATCTGGAGGGTTAAGCTGAAGCCTATTTCAAATAAAAATGACTACTTCAGTGATTCAATGTATGTTTTTATTTTTTTTTCCCTACTCCCATCTCAAAATTGTAATTGATTACTTTCAGCAACTTCCCATTTTTCACCTGTTACATTTACTATTTTAATTTAATAGTCAAACACTCAAAAAAATCTTTGTATTCGTCATTACCTCCAGAAACTGATGTGTCTGCTGCTCCACTAAAGCTACTACCTGTATTTGTTTTATATGTTATCCTAAAAGTAACTCTTCCATTTTTATCATCTATGATTTCACAACAAGCAATACTATCAATTGGATGGCTGATTGCTTTTGCTTTAAAAGGTAATAACTTAGAACCCTTTTGAGGTACTGGATCGATTTCTATTCTCTCCCCACTCACTCCTATATTCACCTCTATTTTTGGTTTTACTTTACTCAACATATAAACTCTAAAAGAACGGTACAGCGGAGCCTCCATTAATTTATTATGATCTTCTACCTGAAACAAAAATATATAGAGTAATCAAAACTTGAAAAAAAAATATAAACAAGGTAAGTAGAATGATTTCCAAACCCAATAAACTTACTGCCTGTATAACATTTTCCATCTGTTTATTCTCATCAGCTTTTTTGTCTGATATTGTTGTAAGCCTTGTTCCAACTCCTTCGATGGTAAATAATGTATCATCTGGAAATGATACTGTTTTAATACTTTCTTTATGTTCAACTAAACCAAGACAACCAAAGCCAAATTTTGAAATTGGTTCCTTGGAATCCAAACATGGAAAATCACTATCGACCTCTCCATCCTCTTCTGTTATATAAAGTCCATAATGATTTACACTTTTAAGATTTGATGTACCATAATTATAACTGAAATTTCAATTAAAAACTAATACCTTTATAGTGTCAAAATATAAATGCAAATCTAAATGCGGGGATGGTCCCAGAAGTACCTGGCCTAACTTAGAGATGGCGTTAGCTGCTTGAAAAATACCACTGTATTAGAAAGTATACGATCTATAGAGTATATGTTTCAAGTTTGAAGTCGCCACGTTGTTTAGCATTTGTTTGGCAGCCATCATTAGTGAACTAGGGAATGCAATCCCGACTCGAGATTATAAATTCGAGATCCCCCGAGATCACGGAATTTTCAGGATCTTGTCTATTTTTAAAATAAGTGAAATTCGGATGACTGAAAACGATGCAAAATGCTTGTTTTGTGTTAGTTAGGTTATTTAAAATAAAATTTCATTTGAAAGAAAACAAAAAACTTTATTATTTAACTAAATAATTAGGTAACAGTTTTTTTAATAGAATAGAAATCATTTATTCAACACTGCACGCACAGGTCACAGATAAAAATTCACATAATCAAAACTGAAAAGAGATCAGGGTAATTTTGAAAATAACTTCTTGAAAAAAATTTTTTGCAAAGCTGTTGTAGTGCTTCAATCAAGAGTCTGACTCTTTTCATGACGCTGGATCCATCGGTGGTTATACCAACTACGTCATTGTCTATGACGTGACGTGAAGAAAATCGACAAAGCGATACTGGATGATCGTCGACTAGAAGTGCGTGAACTAAAAGTCATATAAGGCATTTAAAAAAGTGAGGTACATCGCATATTAACTAAAAATTTGGATATGAGAAAGCTGTGCGCAAGATGGGTGCCGCGTTTGCTCACAATGGAACAAAAACAGCGTCGTGAAGATGTTTCCATTGAGTGTTTCACAGAAATAAAGCTGAATTTTTGCGCCGTCTCATAATCATGGATGAAACGTGGGTCCATCACTTCACACCCGAAACAAGAACAATCAAAACAACGGACTGAAAAAGGAGAACCGGCTTTAAAGAATGCAAAAACCATTCTATCTGCAGAGAAGGTCATGGCGTCGTTTTTTTTGGGATACACGTAAGATAATTTTCATCGACTATCTTGAAAAAGGAATAATTATCAACAGCGAGTATTATGCGAACTTATTGAAACGTTTGAGCGAAAAAATCAAGCAAAAACGGCCTTTGGCTAAAAAAATGTTGTTTCATCAAGACAATGCACCAGCTCACACATCCATTCTGCAGTGGCCAAAAATTGATGAATTAAAGTTTGAGTTGTTACCTCATGCACCCTATTCGCCAGATTTAGCCCTTTCGGATTATTTTCTGTACTCAGACTTGAAAAAATGGTTCGGTGGTTAAATATTTTACACCAATGAAGACGTGATGTCGTCAATTAATGGATATTTTGAGGAGCTTGACGATTCTTATTATAAAACGGGTGTCGATCTTATTGAGCATTGTTGGGCCAGGTACTTCTGGGACCATCCTAGTATGTGTGTACTTCTTGGTCCAACATTTGTACATCTATTAGGAAAATCATACAGGAACTTACCAAAGTAAATGAGATTGAATTTGATCTTAATATCCACGATTTTTTTAGTCTTATCAATACCTTAGATTCATCAGGGGAATGGTATAATAACTGGTACCTATGACTCAATTATTTTTTTTCAATAAGAGGGTTGCTAAGTAAGTTTTGAAATAGTCAAATATAATCAAATATTTATAATTGGATTGATTTTCAAAATACTCTCCATTGAGATCTATACACTTTTGCATGCGTTTTGAGGTATTGAGGTATCTCCAAAACATGTGATTTGAACGCATCAACAGCTTCTACAGGTGTCGAAAAACGTTGACCTCGAAATTTATAGGTGCCAAACAAGGACTTTACGGTGGATAACCCACGAATTCGATATTTTGACTGTTCAAAAAGGTTTTTGTTTGATCTGATATGTGAGAGCTCGCATTGTCGTGGCGGAGAATGATTGGTCTTCTGCGATTGGTTTCCCTGATTTTTGGAACACTTCTGGCAAACAAATATTTTTAAATTCATCAGATTTGCCAGGCATGCCACTACATCTTTTACAAATGAAGGTTGGATCTCAGATTATTCTACTCTGTATTTTAAACCCACCACGGGTGTGTAATGGTACACGATTAGCCATTAAAGAATTAATGAAAGATATATGAATCCCTATGATTTCTACAGATGAGCTAATTGAATTCAAACGCATTCAATTCCCAATGGCACTCGCAATGACGATCAATAGGACACAAGACCAGACTTTGTCTATATGTGGCTTAAATTTAGAAACACTGACAATATATGGCATGTTCTCGCGTGGGGATAACATCCAGTTTGTTAGTATTGGCTAAAGACGGACTATCCAAGAATATTGTACACACTATGGCATCGAGAGATTAATCTTTACTTTTTTCCACTGCCATAATTAAAAGTAAAAATATGAATTATTACTTTCGATTTTTAGATAGCTATCAAGAATTGTAATTTTAAAAATATATGTTACTTAATTTATTAACCTAAATGAAGCATACTTTCATTGTCTACAATGCTTTCGATTTAAGTACATCTCTTCCCACTTATAGTAAGTTAGTTATTTTTATTGAACTAAAAAAATATTTCCTAATTAGAATTTATATGGCAAAACAACTTTGCCGGGTCAGCTAGTGTAACATATATACCTTCCAAAAAAGACACTGATGGAATTATTTTTTCTTGCACAAAAATTGTATTTCTGAGTTGATATTCTTAATCATGCACCATTATACAGGGTGTTTCTATATTCGACCGACAACTCTACCATAGAGAGATCTCAATAAATGATTCATTTTAATATAGGAATATGAACCATTACGGGGCCTAGTTACTGAGATATAGGGTGTTCAAAATTTTAAATCAAAATCAAAAATTTGCCATAAATCAAAAACGCCTTTAAAATTTTTTTCAAATGTGGTGACCAATATGGTCCTTAATAAAGTAATATTTTGACATAAACAAACTTTGGAAAAATTTAATCAGTGGCGCACTGTCAGGGTTAGTTGTCACTTTCATCCCCCTATTTTTTATGCCACTGGAGTAAATTCTTTTTTTAATTTTGTTTTAAATTGCCTGATTATTTTTAGTTTAGAAGCTAATAACATTTAATGGAGTTAAAATTGGCAGTGTTGTAGAAATTTGCCTGTAAACAAAAGTCTGCAGGTAATTAAATACTACTCAATATTTCCAAATTAAAATCTAGTAGCACGTGTCATATTTTTGTATCATTTATTGAGATCTCGTCTAATATAGAAACACCCTGTGTGTACAAACTCACCTCAACTATCAAATCAAATCTCATAAGAACCGTGTGATTCTTTTTCTAACAACTTCGAAGAGTTTCGTGATCACAACCAAAACCCACCATAATTCAGTTTCACAAGGAACACCCTTAAACATAATCTTCCTCAACCTCAAAACATATAGACCTACCAAAACGTGTTAAACAAGAATGGATTGCTACCTCAGAAAGGGTAGGGTGTCTAGTAAAAATTGAAAATAAAATTCACGTCTTTCTCGCGGTTTTTCCAGATTAATTATCAAATTTTTCCAGTTGTAATTTTCTGAATTTACTACACATTTAAGATGATGAATATTTATTTTAGAAAATACAAAATTATTTTTCCAATTTAACTAATTCTTGGATTTTTTGTCTTTTTGTGCTGCGCCATATCTTGAGTAGACATTCCTCATAGAGAGTATCATACATTTTGAAATATCTACATTTTTTAGTCTACCAATTTTTTGTTGAGAATAGTACATTAATCTTTGGCCTATGAGTGATTCTTCTTTTAAATTTTCTACCAAAATCTCTTTATTGACAGAAAATCCTCTCTCTGCTGTCACATTGCCTTGTGAAGAAGTAAGATTGATTGTAATGTTATGTAAGTTATATTTTTGAGGTTTTCATATATTATTATAACAATGAAGAAATGTAAATGGGAATAGTACTCACCTAAATTTGAGAAGTATCAATCCAATCAAATCTTGTACTTTCGCATTAGCAACACAACAAATCAGCATTGGATAATTTCTCTGTTGTGGTGGTAACATGGTTAAAAATATTTTATACTTTTTAGTGGGTATATTAACTTGCCCCGTACCATCAAATTTCGCATATTCTATGAATGGATTTTTTGGTACATCTGCATGCTTTTGTATTAAAGCTGATAATTTGGAAATAGGTTTCTCAGATTTACACGCCACGTTAATATCTTTCTTTGCAAACAATTCATCTATATCCACGTCCTTATTCAGTCCTTTATTAGTTTCCCATTTAATATGCCTCATTTTCGCTGCTTTCTTGCGAATTAATTCTAATTTTTCTATTTGAGTGGCAGTATTTGATCGTTCCCTAATATTAAAATCCATATCCAGTTGGAAATCAAATGATTCGAACTCATCTTCTTCATCATCACTTGACTCCGGATCTGGGTAAGGTTCTGTACTTTTTATATGATCTTTTATGTCTTTAGCTTCTCCAGACATTACTAGCTCGCACATTCCTAAAATATATTATTCAAAACTTACATTTCAAACGATTTTCAGTTACCTGTATCATCAGTAGACATGAATGAATTTCTTATATGGGATAATAACCAATATTTATTATCGTAAAGAGCCATTTTAAAAGTTTGGTATATTTTTCACTTATGAACAAACCCCATTGAACAAATACAATAATAATAAAATATCAACATAAAAAAATCTTCAATGGCCTTTTCTCTGGTCTTCTTCAATGATTTTATCCTAATAATAATAATGATCGTTTACCCCATATTTACCCAGCTTTAAGTGAAAGAAGAAGAATTTTTGGCAAGTTGTGAGAGACGACTTCAGACTGCAGAAGTTCATTTGTTGTGAAAGGTTGGTTACCTATGATTATGATTTCATCTGATGAAAATTAAGTAAAGCAGACACTGACTAATAAAATTCGGCTGTGCTTCCAATTTTTGGAAAAGTAAGATTTGTTCTACATTTCTTATATCTAATCTAAATAATTTTTATATGGACAATTTTTTTGTCTTATTTCAAAAAAATGCTTCTTTTTCATGATAACTATGTTGTTAAAATTACAAATCAATTACAAAGTTTGTGGTAATAAAACAAAACAACATACTATCAGATGTCAAAAATATGTAGATTTGACACTTTGTTATATTTTCCTATATATAGTTAACAAAATTATTTTATTTTATTGTATCAGTCATATGCTCACTTTGATTAATGTGACAATATATTATTCATAGTGAATATTGAAGATTATTATTATAGTGGAATACTATACTTTATCCACGACTACTAAATATTTTTCTTGAAGTTTTTTGTTGGAAAATTGTGTTGCATTATTAGAAACACTAATATTTTTTCTAACAAATATTTCATGCATATTATTGTTTATTTATACACATTACATAGTTATTGAACATTATGATAATCATATAATATCTCATCTATTTATTTAGCTTAACAAATATTAAGTATTTAATCTTACCAGATGATGGAATCTATTTATAATTATCAATAATTCCTTTTGTCAGTTTAAAAAAGATACACACACAGTTCATACTTTCCTTGATTTTTCCTGCAATAAATTTATTGAGTTAACTTCAGCAGCTTTTCTAATTTCTGGAGGTGTTACATAAAAGTCATTTTCTATGCCCATTTTTAGTTCTTTATTCTAACACAAAATATCAAAGCCCTGAGGTATCTACATATACAAACATTCATGTTGACAGGTTTGAGTCAAATTTCTTTTGTTTCAAAAGCTACTTCAAGTTATAACTTGTTCCAAAAACAAAGACTCTATCAGAGGTACAAAGGTACATTAAGAAACTGATATACAACAATCACATTTATGTCACCCTGTGTTAATGCTCCATGCCTTCAAACTGGAGGAATCTGGTCTAAGAAAGTTCACTTTTTTGTAAATATACAGAAAATATTTAGTAGTGATATAATTTCAAAAACAGATTTTTTGTGGCAAAAAAATATAATATAGCTAAATCAAGGATCTGACAGCAGTGATTAATGGGTATTATTAAGGTGGAGCAAACAGACGTATAAAAGGTACATTAAACAACAGTCCCGAATAAAGACCTTTTAACAATAACATCATTGCACACCAATTTACTAGTTCAAAGGATTTTGTTTAATTAAGTGTCAAATGTCTGGCATAAAATTGCATTCACCGTTTACATTAATTATATAAATTACTTACATTAATAGCTTAAATGTCTATGGACATCGCATGTATCCCTAAATTTATAAATGTATAAACAGTTTACACTAAAGTGTATTTTTCTAGTGTGTCTCTTTAGGTTCTCATAAAATGAAAATGTGAAAAAGAAAATGTGCAACCATTTTCGTAATCTCATTCAGTGCCTCTCGTTACTTCACTCTTTAATATTTCACAGTTTAATTTCATTTTTTAACGATTCTTTTTTTTACACATTTTTAAAGTTTCATTAAATCAATTGTTCGACACTTTTACAAAAGGACTAATCATCTAATGCAATTTATTTCAGGTGAGTCCGAACTTGCAGAAGCTGTAGTCTATTAAACATATAGATATGTAGACATATTTCACCAATACATATATCTCATACATAATTTTTTTGACTGTTTAGCTTAACAAAAATCACTTGACACAAATATCATACAATAAAAGTCAGATGTAGTGTACTTTTAAAAAAATGGAGATATAACTGCTGCTGCTTAATTATTTTTATTTTTTAGGAAAAATAGAAGTAGTTAAATAAAAATGGAGATATATTTAAAGTAAGTTCATTTTATATAGCTATCTTTCATATATTAATTTTATTGGAAACATTGCAATCGATTTTGTTTTCCTTTCCAGTATAATTATGATAAATCAATTCTTTCTCATTAATTTATGGAAATATTCTTTTAGTCCAGAAGAACAAATCATGTGCCCTTATAACAGTGCTCATTTTATAAGGAGGAAAGTCATGAACACTCATCTCGTAAAATGCAAAAAAAATTACCCTGAAGCTAAATTAGTTGAATGTGATTTTAATGTTACTCACAAAATACCAGAACCTGAATTGCAGGTATGCATACAATCCTTTAATATTTGTTATATAAGAAATAAGAGATGTTGAGTTATTAGAAAAGTATCAATAATGCTTTATAGGTAATTGATATAAAAAATTGGAAACAGATATGAATATATTAGAAATATAAGTAGCAGAACTTATAAGAATTGATGAGATTCAGAAAATAGAATGTTACATAGAAGGCAGCATAAAATACATTTCATACTGGGTGTTTGTTGTTGTCAAGTAAACTTCCCTGTGGCAGACAACAGGTTGCACAGGATATATATATATATATATATATATATATATATATATATATATATATATATATATATATATAATTAGAAACTACTTGATTTTATTTCTTAATCTCTGAAAAACTAAATACAAATAAACTCTTGTTGATGCAAAAGTGAAGATGTTTGGTTTTATTACTTTTATTGAATTGAACAGTTTTTTGGCTCCAAAAATGTGAAGAGACTCATACCGCTTTACTTAGCATTGTCAATCATTTTAATATTCTATCTGCTGATTTAAAAGGAAGATTTTCTGAATTAGGTCAAATTGTTTTATCAACATGAATGATGCAAGTAATGTTAGAGGATTTGTCAGATATATCAAATATGCAGTATCAAGAAGAACTCACAGAATTGCAAAATGATGAGCCAGTTAAAACTTTATTTAATATAAAATGAGGGATGGTATGGCTTTGTGAGGAAATATAAATTAAATACCCAAATTTAACAGCATAAGTTGTGTCTAACAGGGCACAATATTATTTCATTTGCATTTTCGGTGATCAGAATGATTATTTATTCGAGTCATTGATGTTCTTTATTCATTTTATTTCTGGCTGTATTGAATTACTTTTTGATATTACAAAACTAAATAATACTCCACACGACTTATTTAACACTATTTCGTTTGATGGATATTTTCCAGTTCCTTATTTAGTATTCAATCTTCAATTACAACTTTGAAAAGGTCCATCATAACCTAAAATAAAATTAGCTATCAATTTTCACTCACTGTATTTTTACTGTCACCTATTTTGCTCAGCGATCCAAGTTTTCCGTTAAACCTATTCCATTCTGAAGGATACACATATGTGTTGAAATGTATCATAGTACTGAACGGTACAACAAAGTATAGGGTAACTTGGCGAATGGTTGGTGACATTATCGGCTGTTTCTAGCAAATATAGCGCCGTTTCTAAAGCTAGATTCGTTTCGTTCACTGTCAGGTTATTTGGATTGAAGTCAGGATTTTTTAATATTTATTGTTGTACCGCACCTGTATCACTCTTACCTCGTGTGAATGAGTGAAACATTTAAATTTTTTGACTATTGACAACACTGATTGTCACTTCCCCTTGCTACAAAAATTTGGTGGGTTGAAATAGTTTTGAGAAAAATTTAGAAAATTCTTCTTCAAAAAAGATCAACGAGACGGCCTCATAGTATTTTCATATGGATATGCCCCCATTTAGTGATTCGAAATAAACAATTCCGTCACTTATTGTGGCTAACCTAACCCAGCCCTCTGGAGTAAATAGGGTCTTGCTGGATAGTTTGTTTCACCCTTACCAGAAAGTTTGTTACAATATCTGCATCTATTCACTAAATTTTACTAGAAATATATCTTATTTTTGTATATTTTTTTAAGTATCATCATGATAACTGTCCAGATCGAAAGAAAATAGAAGTGACCATTTACCAAGAAGATAAAACCAATTTGAATAAGTTTCCAATTCATAACATACATATATCACCAGAAGATAATTGGGACACTGTAAGTATTGTTTTATTTACGAAGAAAGTAAGATTACCAATATATTATTAAAATAAAACATTTCATTTTCTGCAAAAAAAATATGTTCAGTTCTCTACTACAAATGCATACACTTTATTAGATTTCATCCTATAACACACAATAAGATATGGAAGTTGATGTGTTTAAGATTCAATTTATTTTTTAGGAAAATGTAGATACCTATAAACCTGATATATATTGCGAAACTAGGGAAGTTTTGCGTCATATAGATGTACAATCAGCTGCAAAGAGACGTAATTTTCGTTTAGGAGAGAGGCAAAGGGTTTCTG
This sequence comes from Diorhabda elongata, assembly GCA_026230145.1. Classification (NCBI taxonomy): domain Eukaryota; kingdom Metazoa; phylum Arthropoda; class Insecta; order Coleoptera; family Chrysomelidae; genus Diorhabda; species Diorhabda elongata. The sequence goes on from CM047928.1 coordinate 6,850,556, forward strand.
AAGTACAAAAAGAGAGGGCAAACAAAAAAGTTGTTAATCAATCTCGACCTATAAGGAATGCAGCTTTAAGTTCTTTTTCAGGAAAGGCAAGTATTTGTTATTCAGTCAAGTGTCTTCTAGTTTACTATAATCTACACAAATGAGATAATGTAGTAAATGACTATAGAAATACTTTGGTATCACCATTAGCTTTGTTTCACATTTTCCAGTAATCTTTGGTCTGTATTTTATTTTATTGTCTAAAATAATTAACATTGCAAATTTCAAATAATTGAATCATTACAAAAAAATATTGAGCCTCATAAATAGTTGCATGAATCTAACAGACCGCAACTTAGATTTGATCAGCATTTAGATTATTGCTCCAAAATTGAAATGTACTAGCAAGAACTGAAACCTGCATTATCCCTCGTAGGGGAGAAGTTCCTGTATCAACTAATCCTGCAATTATTAATGAGCTCATTAATGACTTGGATCAATCTTTGAATGTATGCTTTTACAAATAAATTTGCTTTCACTAAATGTTCTTGATGATTTGGTACAAGATTCAAATTTATCTATCCCATAAGCCAAACTTCAAAAGTTCCAGATAGAAGGATTAGAATCATCCTTCTAAAAATATGAAAGAGAATGTCTATTTAGAAAATTAATTTTTCTTAACAGAAAGTAAACATCAAAAATTAAAACATTTTTCCTTACCATATGTACAGGGATTTTCCCAACAACTGTCGAATTATTTCAATAAATACACTGCCGAGCATAAACTTATGGTCGCCCTTTACTTTAGAAATTTTTTGAACCATAGTTTCCTAACGGATTGCTTGAATAAATAAAAAGCTTTTGTTGTTTTGATAACAGTTTGACAAAAGAGGGCCCCTCACCTCAATTCCTAAAAATCATCACTGCTGTACTCTTTATTTTCTCAGTCACTAGCTTGCGACTTTTGTTTACTATAAATAAATAAGCAATACTGGTAAAAGAAGAATATCATAACGTGTATTAATAGTTGCATACAAGTAGTTCTCTCAGATAATCTATAATACTGATGTTTTATTAGTAACTTTTAAGTTTTTGAATGTTCGTTCAGTTTTTTGTCAAGAAACAGGAAAGAAAAATATAAAAAAAACTCGTACATTCTCTTTGGTTAAAGTTTATTATTAAAAACATTTTCCGTGTTAACTAAGTTTTTTTTTCGACGAAACTCCACTATATAAATAACAGAAATTCACTTTTATACAAGTTTCAATGTCAAAGTATATATTTGAAAAAGACTAGGTCAAAAGTAATTTCTATTAAAAAAGTAATTTTTATTTACTGATTTTTAGGAGTTACCAGCAACCGAACGTACTAGAACATTGGAAGAAGCTACTCCAGATTCAATTGGAGAGATTGTTCAAAGAATTCGAATAGGGGCAAACCAGTCATTTATTCCCAAAAATAAATAATTCATATTCATTTTTGTAACGCCATTTTTAATTTTATAACTCTACTTTAGGTATTAACTACTTATACCAAATCAGAGGATATTTGAATTTCAGTTTTATGTTAATTCAGGATTTTGTTATGGAATATATGTTTTCTGTTTGAAACTAATTTGGTAACATTCACTTACATTTAAATTTTTAATCATAATTTTTTAAATTAGTATACTTTTATATAAGATAAAAATGTTTTAAGACAATTAAACAGCTTTTTTATTGAGAATTCAAAATGTTGCCTGTCTATCAGAAACTCGATTTTCAGTCCTCACAATAAAATCGTTCTTATAATTTTGTATCTCCTCCATCTACTGATACGATTTGAGCTCCTGACAATAGTTCCCAGTTTCAGAAATAACAACACTTTTGATACAAAAAACTGAAGCAAGAAATTTTCCATCAGATTTTTGGACACGAAACACCCTTGAAGAACCAGAGTGTCGCCATTCCATCGATTGTTGCTTTGTTTCTGGATCGTAGAAATGGCTCATCCATAGCAACAATTCGGTTTAACAAGTCTACATCATTTTCAAATCGAGCACAGATCGAACGCGATGCTTCTAGACGGAGAGGCAGAGCCAAAAAAAGTCTCCGAATTTATTAAACCTGTTTTTTTCTCATGTGATTATAATCATAATATACAATACAATGCTGCGGTCAGTCAAGCGGATATTAGAACAGGTGCCTCAGGTGCGCGATCAAACATGTCGTGACCACTGTCATAATAAAATTTCTTAAGGCTGAAACATTATGAACTTTTGTTTTCTGTTAAGCAAATCAAAATTATGATAGTCAGTCAACGTCCTACGGGGACCCAGCTGGTTAGTCAGCTGTAATGTACGTAGCGAGGTTTATAAGGCTGCAATTCATTTATTAAGCGTGATTTTTTTTATAACTACTACTGACTATATTATTAATAAATAAAATGGTCAGTCAACCATTCCGTAGAACAACGCTCGTCAGTCGGGGAATAAGAAATTAAATTTTTTCCTTCTCTATGGATATTACACGCAGCAGCTCGTCTTTTATTTATAATTAAGTTAAAATAAAATAACATTAACATAATCATTTAAAGTACGACATTTATCTTAATAAGGACTTCCGTGTCGCAGTTGTACCTAAAAATCTGAGATATAAAATTCGTTCGAATACAAAAGTATACTCCACGAACGCAGGTATACACACGTTCGGTAGGACGTTGACTGACTATCATAATTTTGATTTACATAACAGAAAACAAAAATTCATAATGTTTTAGCCTTAAAAAATTGATTTTATTATGTCAGTTGTCACGACATATTTGACCGTTCACCTGTTCTAATATCCGCTTGACCGACTGCAGCATTTTATTGTACATTATGATTATAATCACCTGAGAAAAAACCAGGCTTAATAAATTGAAAATATGAAATATTCAGTGCTTCGGTTGTCCGTTTTAGCCCAATTCGACGGTCTGATAAAATCATGTCATGAACTGCATCGATATTTTCGGGGACTGACACAGAAACTGTCCTTCCCGATTGGTCACGGTCGTATACGAAGGACATTGATCACCAAGGGTATTAAGCATATCTTCGTAAATCTGCTTACCTCTTAACTCTTTTAAATACAGATATATGTTGATGGCTCGATACTCCAATTTTTCGATTTTCACAATTTCGGTGAACATCTTTTTTCTTTTAATTTATTGCGTAACTCTGGTTTATTTTTTTGACGTCAAAATTTACACTGACACTTCTAATAAGTTATTGTTCGTTGCTATGGTAACGCAATATTTTGTTATGCATGAAAGTGGTCTAGGCTAACTAGATATCAATACATCATCGTAAATCGATTTCTTGTATCATCAATAGTCTATGTATAGATTTTCATGGTGATCGTCATAGTGTGACTTATCATACTTATGCCTTTTTTAGTCCACAAATTTTTTTAGAGTATCATACAATAATATTTGGCCTATAAGTGATTCTTTTAAATTTTCAATCAAAATCTCCTTGACAGAGAATCCTCTCTCTACTGTCGCAATACCGTGAGAATTATTACAAATTGCACTACCTTTTTTAAACTACTGTTTTCGATTATTTTCATCCAAAAATCATCCACTCTATCACATCTTTAATAGTTATTCAACTTATTTAGAATGATCTGATTTGTCAGAATAATATCTCTAAAAGCCCTGTCTGCTTCTTCCAAAGTAGTGGCTTTGCATATGTTTGCAGTCAACAAAATGTAAAATGCTTCAGACATCTCTTGCACGGATTGTTCAGTTCAGTTATTGGAATTAAGGAAACGTACTGCTTTTGTCAATTTGAATGCTAAGGGGCATTTTTCCAAAATTTGAGAAACCATATACATCAAACACTTTCTACAATCCCTAAATCAATATCTTGCACCTTTCTGAAGTTGCACAATAAACCATTGGTACCTGTTTGTTTTGAAAATGTCTATTTTAAATTTAATTAAATGGATTTGAAGAATTTCACCAGTAACGAACCGCTTCATTCAATTCTTCAGAACCAAAATCAGGTCTTTTCGAAGAAATAGAGTTAGAGGCCAATCACTTTGAAAATTTTTAAGGAATGGCTCTAGTTATTCGGATAAGGACTGAAAAGATACCAGTTCGCCCAATAGAAGTTTATTATCCAGACTTTGGTACAGTTTTAAAACTTCCACATGATGACTTCTACCTGTAACGAACCGCCTCATTCAGTTATTCAAAACCAAAATCAGGTCTTTATGAAGAAATGGAGTTAGAAGCCAATCACTTTGAAAATTTTTAAGGAATGGCTCTAGTTTTTCGGATAAGGACTGGAAGGATGCTAGTTCATCCAATATTAGTTTATTATCCAAAAACTTTTGCACGGTTTCTTTCACATGATGGCTTCTGCCTGTAATAAACCTCCTCATTCAGTTATTCAAAACCGAAAGTATGAAGTTAGTAACTCAGACAGGCCATACAATCTATTTTCCAATACTCTCGCCAGCAGCATATACATAGTGGGTATATATATTTGCATCCTTAGCCAGTCCGGTCCTGCAGTTTGTTTACGCGTTACCCTAACGAATTCATTCATTTACATTACCTATATAAACAATGTAGGCAAAAATTAGTAAATTTTGAAATGTTAAAATATTAGAATAACCACACCTAAACTGGAAATATATTTATTATATAATCGGATTAAATACATACCTGAAAACAATGTTGGGTTCATTAATAATATTATTACTAACCGATCGCTGGCCGCAAACGTTATTTCCGGTACTTTTCGAAGCGTTTTGGAGTACTAACGAATGCGCCGAACGACCAGTCTGAGTTTGTAAAATAACGTTCTGCCCTTGTATATTATGAATGGTACGACCCTTACTACTGGCCAATAGAATCGGTTCACCACCCAAATATCCCAAATTGGGGCTAGTCCCGTTAACCATCCTAATAGTGTTGGTATTCCCGGCAACGTTCAAGGTTAAAGATTTCGGGGAATTCTTTCCTGGTCGTATTTGATTCGATTGCACCACCAACAGTTTCGGGTGTACGGTCTTTTGACCGTCGATTCCTTGTTAAGATATTAATTCAATTTATGTTTATATCTTACTTAAAAAAATTTTGATATTATAAACTTTTATTATAAATTTCTGGTTATAAAAATTGTTAATAAAACTAAATTAACTAAAACGATTCAAAATAACAAGGAATGGAAAATTGAAGAACACATAAATTTAAAATAAAAATAATATATTTAAAATTATTTTTTCTTAACCTTAGGTAGAAATCTATCAAGTACATGAATCGGTTTTGAAGAAGATTCCACTTTATCGGAATCATCTGAAATAAATTGTTTTCTCTGATTTTTAACAAAATCTTTTGTTGCTTTCTCTTGTAGTATTTTCTTATTTCGTGCGATATTAACTGATCCTCCTTTTCCTTTTGCTTTCTTTCTTGGGTTATAATTAATTTTAGGAGCTTTCAATGCTGAAACTGAAATGTAAATATATATACAGCTGCAAAGTTGGGGGTACACAGAAAGAAAAAAAAAACAATCCACGAATAGTTACGCTACATCATCAACGACATGAGGGCTGCAACCACCTCATATAATAGTCCGAGAGTTGGGACTAATTTTTGGGTAGGTATTTGAGGCAAGCTGAAAACTTTTTCCGCACCTCTCCTATTATACCCCATCTTGGAACTGAACACCTGGCTGGTGAGTAGTGGGTTAAATGAACCCCTAAAATTTTAAAAATATTATTTTTTCTAAAAATATGTTTGAGGCAATATGCAATTTTTATGTCGTAGTTTTATGTTTGAAAAATTAATCAAATGTATTTGAGACAACTTGAAATTTTTATAACATATTATTTATGGCTAAGAAAATAACATTCTTAAAAAGGCAAATCATTTTGATGGGGCTTTCTATCTGTTAGATGATCTAACAAATTATGTATAGGTGCGAGTAACTAGCGCTATAGGAAAGCCGTAGTGTGACAGAGAGCAATTCTGGGCAGCTGTCTACGTTCTTGCTTGCCGCGTTAATATTGTTCTGGCGATGTCACGTGACTTACAATAGCCATGAGGTTTCTAGTCGAAATTTCGGAGTAGAAACATGGAAAATTTTCCAGTTTGTGCTAAATTATTGTGATGATTTGTGTGTTTTAAATGGACATATTTTTTTGTGTTATTCTTTTATCATAAAAAATTTGTTATTTAGTCAATTTCAATACAATTCTAAATGTAATTTTTCAACAAATTTCTTTTTTAAAAATTTTTTATAGGATTCCTATTTTGCCGTTACAAACAAAATTTGAAAAAATTAATTTTTTGTCACAGTATTCTAACTCAAAATTCATACAGAAATTCAATATTTTATTCATGTTCAAGTTAATAAACGTTAATATATTTAAGAAAGCAATGATTACATAAAATCTCAAAATCAGAACAGATGAATTATTATAAGTATGAAAATATAAATTTGGTTTATTACACGTCAGGAATAAAGTGAAATTTTTGTGGATTCTCTTTCATCAGAGCCTTCTTCGGATTCATATGCGTTTGCTACTTTGCATCATTTGCGAAAACTTATATTTACTTATTTAGATAATCAAAGAAATTTGAATGCAATAGTTATTAACGAAAAACTATTTATATTCACCTGCAGTAACATTTCCAACATAATTTTCATGAAGAATAGCGTCGATACAGTCTAAGTCAAACCAGTGAAAATCTAGTGTATCCTCATTAAGTGTCCATCCTGTTCAGTGTCAAAAGCTGGGGAATCGCAAATATGCATTTATCCAAATACTCGTTGTATATTGCGTTCTTAAAAGATGTTGTAATTCAGCTTGTATGGAGGTAAAATAGAGGGATCACAATGTTTCAATGTTTTTTGAAAAGGTTCATCTTATATACTCGCACCTATACATAATTTGTTAGAACACCTAACAGGTAGAAAGCTCCACAAAAATGATCTGTCTTTTTGAGAATGTTATTATCTTGTCATAAATAATACGTTACAAAAATTTAAAGTTGTCTAAAATACATTTTTTATATTTTTTGAAAAATATTTTTACAGGCGTGTGGCAATGTAAAAACTCCGACTAAATCGTCTGGCTTAATGTTTCAAACATAAAACTACGACATATAAAAATTGCATATTGCCTCCAACATATTTTTGGGAAAAAATAATATTTTTAAAAATTTAAGAGTTCAACTAACCCGCTACTCACCAGGTCTGCAGTTCTGAGTTGTGGTATAATAGGAGAGGTATGGACAAAGTTTTCAGCTTGCCTCAAATACCTACCCAAAAATTGGTGCCAGCTCTCCCTCTATAAATTCCAGTTCTTATATCTGGTATATATAAGTCTAGTTATTTTTAATTTATAACTGCTTTGTTCTCTTATGAATAAGTTAATAAATACATCATTGCTGAAACTTGTTCACAACGATTTTAATAAATTTACAGATTTTGTTTGGAGATAGGTTTATTTGTTTTAGTCATTTTAATTATTTCAAAGGCGTTCTCAGCTTTTCACCTTTCTCATTATTTTCGTTTCGTTTAAAACCTGGTGGTGTCCAATTTTATATCAATTGTCCATCCCATCTGAGTACCAATTACATTTACTTTAACTGGGCCAAATACCACCCGAGGAAGGTTACTACTGATACATCAATATGCAATTTGTTTAAAGGTTCCTTCATATTTCATTTGTGATGTATTATTAACTATACTTGAATCTGTGCCATCTTGGGTTTTGTTTTTTTTTTGAATTACGCAGTTACTACGAACTTTTTTTCAATATTTTATTCCTGAAACTTTTTAATTTTCACCAATTTATCTCAATTTGCAGGAGTGTGTCCAGAAATATTTGAAATATAAGTTATTTCCAACTTTATTTATTAGTAAATTTTATTTTTTTGAAACGTTAATGTGTCCAATTCAATTTTTTATTTTCACCCCATCCCAATATTATTTTCATGTACTTCAACTGAAACCAAATAGCAATTATCGTAGAAAAGTTTGCAGTCAGAGACTTAGATTGCAAATTGTTGCTCAACGTCAGGCTAACGACTTTTATTGAATTAAATATGGACACTTCCTGAACATATTTCAGTATCATAGTTCTTATCTCAACTTTACATCAAAAACGGATGGAAAAATTCATTAACCTTTTATTCTTCTTTGTTTTAGTTGAATTCAGTACGCAAATTTTTTCGAATTTTCAAAGGAATTAAAAAATAAAATGTACAGGTGTGGTATTTGGGTTTTTTGTGTTTTAGGTTAGATAGAGATGCTCCTAAATATAAAAATTGTTATTAACTAGGTCAAACATAATTACCATTATTTATCGTCGGTAAATCAACACCAGCAATTACTGTTGGATCCAATGTTATCATTTCTGGTTGTATCTGAAAAAAATACATCCACATTTATCTATTTACAAGCAACAACCTTTCAAAAATTTTAACAAAAAGTAAGCTCCATTGCTTGCAATAATAAATGTAATATAATATTACGAACAAGTTCCCTGCTTGGCTACAAAAGAATTTTAAATTTAAGCGAAGGCACATATTTTTTACATTGCGGAATTAGTTTGATCTCAAATTTTTTTTTTATAGCAAGCGGTTTATTTGCATTTTTTCTTTTGAATAATTTCAAAGGTTTATTTATTTGTTTGTTTTGTTTTTTATGTTCTACAAGTTTGGAGAATTCTTTTAGGATATTATTTATTCATATATAAGGAGTTTCGTAGCGCAATTTAGTTCAGTTTATAATAAATAGTCGTAGTGAACAGAACGAATTTGCAAAATACTTGAAGAATATAAATAAATTATTCAAGTTAGTTAAGTGATAGTGATAAGTGAATTATTATAAGTTAGTGTGTTGTATAGTGTTTAAATAAATTAAGAACGTAAGATACAGTGTCTATTGATTTACCTCGAATAGAAAGAGTAAATAATACGAAAACCATTACAATAATGATAATTATATGTATTCATTGAGATATAGCAAGTAATCACCAAAGTTTTATGAAAAATCCGTAATTGTATCTAAGTGAAGAGTAATAGTAGATAATTTCTACTTGCTAGGAAGTTGGTTACTAAACAAGTGGTACTATGCACTGTGTCATCATCATCTTACTAGCTGATTTTCCCGGTCAGTAGTTAGAGAATATTTTCAACTCTTTAAAGATTTTCTATGTAAACTAAGTAAAAACAAACAAGTATATCAATATAGAAATGATGTATTGAAATATAGAAAACCCAATGAGTCAATTAGATAAAGCAAGTTTACTGATACTTAGGTTGCCTAATGTCATTATGTTGGCTAACTAAGGAGTGGATTTTAAATGACCTATTCGAGCTATCAACTTTAACAGCTATTGATTCTGTTATTCTTTGTATAAGAGGAATCGACATACACCAGTTGTTCATAGTGTTCTGAGGAGTCTCCAGATTGCTTTTGGAAAATATCTTTGCATTACACAAGGAAAATAATTCAATATCATATGTTTTTTGAAAAATTCGCCAATTAGCACATAGTAAACTTGATATAATCGATTTTGAAGAAACCAAAGTATGAGGTTTGTTTGCACCCTGAACATATATGTACATTTAATCTGTAGGTACACACAGAATGGTGATATCCATTTCCATTTGTTTCAAAGACAGATAGGCCACTACTAGGAGGTTAATCTTTATCAATATTTAACAAAAATTTCTTTGACTTGTTTTTTGAATTATACTTAAACATGAATTAAATAACTCTAGTCCATGAAAAATATATGTTGCACTTGAATTATGATTTTAATAATCTTTGAACTTCTATCGCATTTTGAAATTTAATGCATAATATTGAATTTTGTTTCTAATTATTAATATTCTTCAACTTTCTACTTCTTAGACCTTTATATATATTTTTCTTGATGAATCTTCTTGATTTTAGGTCTCTTTTGATAGAAAATTAGTTTAAAATAATGTTGATCATTCAGCCTATTTAGGATTTTATCAAAATAGATCGAAACGTCAATTTTTACTTGATTTTCAAAACAGACCTAAAATTAAGATAATTCATGATGAAAAAAATAAAAATTAATTTGATACTGACCTTTTCTAAAAGTGCTTTCACTTCAGCTTCTCTTCTTTGTGATTTAGATTGGAATGGATTTGCTTCCAAAGAGTCAAAGTTTGCTTCGCCTGCACCGGGTACTAAGAGACTAGTGAATCCTTTAGCTGTACCGACACCTAATACATCTTCATATGGACAAAAACTAAGGTTACTAATTGGTGTTACAAATCGATGTCTTAAATATGCTCGTTTTGCAGGAGTTTCACAACAATCCCTAAAAAATATATTAATTTATTCATAATATAATGATGTTACCAATAATAAAAATTGATTATTCGGGAATCAGGATAAGATTGGTTGAAAAACAATGAAAAAGAAACGTTTGAGTATGATGAAGAATCAGGAATCAATATTAATAAACAGAAAACTGAAAAACATACCAAGTAATAGAAAAAAAACAATAAAAGAGATATAATTGTATCTGAAATAATCTCCAGATGATAAAACTAAGTTTTTAACCATCTTACTTTATAAATTTTAGAACTTGCTATTCCTAAAACTTATTTAAATTATGATATTACACACTACTAAGGTAAATACAAATGCCAGTTATACATTTGTTTCTGAGAAAATTCTAAGTATATATGAGGATAGTTCACATTTACCCCAATAATAAAAACACAAAATTTCACTAAAGAAAATGTATTATTTCAAAAAGGTTAAAGGCTACAAAATTCTTCTAATAGTAAGTAGTGATAATAAAAGTATGACTTTAGTGTAACTATTTCATTATAGGCTCGTACAATGCACTAAAATTAAAGTTTGTAGGTAGACTTTTTATGAGATTCTCTTAAAAAACTGACTTAGCTGTGTCGTCTTCAAATGACACTAGTACTTTTTGGATTAAGATAGATTAGACGGAAATAAAATCATATCTAGGATCTACAGTTTACAATTGGCAGGAGTTTCTGAATACTCCATGTAAATAGGAAAGAAATTATCGTTTGTAGAACTTATCACAATAAAGTTTGATTTAAATTATATATTATATAGGTTACTGACATACTGATTATTAAAAAAAAAAGAATCAATAAAAGATTAGAATAAGATTACGAAAATATTTTTTTTAACTTTTAATATATTTACCTATAGACTTCTACCACATTTCCCATACCTATGGATAATAATCTCTTTTGAGAAAAATTTAAATTATTGGCAGATTGTATAAGTTTATATTGTTGAACAGGTCCTTCCAACTTCCTAACATCCCAAATCTTAAGTTCTCTATCTGTTGCCGATGTAGCCATGTACCTAAATAAATTTGAGTTAAGCGATGACTCAGTTTAATCACAATTACCATATCAACAATATTGAAAACTTACTTTCCAGAAGGATCTATATGCAACCCAATAATAGGAGCTTTATGACAAAGCATTTTAGCCAAGGGATCCCTTGAAGTTGGAGACCAAAATGACACTACACCCTTTGCATGACCTAAACACAAAGTAGCATTCCATGGATTTTGTGTCAAAATGGAAAGTCTACCCAGTCCTGTATTATATTGACCCACGATTTGTCCTATGGAAATATCTAACCAGCTCATAAAGCCCTCATCACTCTGAAAACATTTTATTTTTTAAGATGAAAATAAAAAAGTATACTTCTGTTTACTGAAAAAGTATACACATACATTTTGCGAAAATCAGAGTTTCTACCTAATACCACTGTCCTTGTCAGTGACAGATAATTATTACCAAATTGAAAGATGGCTGGTTTATCAGAAGACTGACAACTCATCTAGGTCTTGATGCGAGAATCAGAGCCAGAGTAAAGAAACAATGGGAACAAGACGAGACCTTGCATCAAAATATTGAGTCTGGAGAAAGGAAAGGAAAAGCTCAAATGATGCATAAATGTTGCATTGATTCATTTTTTAAAAAAAGATTCCTTTGAACCGACTGCTTGTGCTGCACATGCAACAAACTTTTCAGGATCCTGTCCTATAGCTGGGAAAGCATTGCTTTCAAAAGAGTGCAAGCAATCCATAGTTCTGATCTAGACTTTTGGGAACAAATTGTCTTTACAGATGAAAAAACATTCAAGTCGTGCAATGTCGGACATATTTGCATTTACAGACCACCAAATTCAAGATTTGTATAAATTTACACAGCTAAAAAATTGCAAAAATCTGTCCCAAGACATGTATGCTATTTCAATGAACAGAAGTATACAAAAATTAAATGTGTATCATAATTTTTGTACAATACAAAACATTTTGCATAAAAAAATTTCAAGCATATCATAATTTATTTTAAAACTTACACAGCTTGCCAATAGAAAGTGATAAGGTAAAAACTCCATCCTTGAAACTTTATTGAGTCTTTTGACACAGTGCAACTCAATACCTTGATTATCATATATATAAACCCAATTTTTCTGTGCAACTGCAAACATAGTTTCTATATGTAACCATGAAATATCATGTACTGATTCCATAACATTCATTTCACAATGTAATTTCTTTGTTACCCAATCAAAAGCAGCAACATGACCCATTTTACCACCTATCAGTAAATGTCTACCATTTTTAGTGTATTTTGCTCTATAAGGACCAAAATCTAGTCTTAAATCAAAATGTTTAGCTGCTGATGCTATGTCTACTGCTTGTACTATTTGTTTTTGGGTAAACTGTGTAGTTGTTTCACCACTGTCCGCTTCTAGATAACTGTAAATTTGAAGAAAAAAATTTATCGTGACCTCCTAATTACAACTAAATATTCACTCTCATCTTACCCTGTGTCCTCAGTCAGCAACACTTCAGTTTTAGCAGATTGTTCAATGGCAAACTGAATTTTTTTTTCTTTTGTTAAAATTTTTCTCTTGTGTATAGAAGTTCTTACCCCTTCTACATTAACTTTTGCACCTTTACTATATTTTTTTATTAATTCTTTCGAAGGTCTTACCTTACCCTTAAATTTTGGATTGGGGTTTGACTTTTGCAGAACTTTTTTAGCCTTTTCAATTTTTCTATCAGCAAACCTTCTACCCCATGGCGTTTTTTTGATATTGGTTACATTGTAGATTTTTATTTTTTCATTGGAAGTTTCTTGTGATACTTCATTTTCATCTTTGGTTGAAAAATAACGAACAGCCGGCTAAAAATATAAATTAGTGGATTGTAAGAGAGAAAAAAAATAGTTACCTTCCCCATTTTTTATTTTGTTTAGCAATTGGATTTGTATATCACCTCGTTGGTAATATATCAAATCAAATTGGCGTTAATCTACTCTTCTTTTTTAGTACTACTACATTACAATACCTAATTCTTCTGCTGGCCTTCAGCCTAGCAGGCACTATAACTTAAGAATGATCATATTACAGTAGAGCATCGATTATCCGAACTATAATATAATTGGGGGACATGGGTGTTCGGAAAACCGGTATTTTCGGATAATCGAACTAATGTACATATGTATGTCTTGAATCTTCGTCTGCCGAAGCAAGCCTACCCGCTTACGAGCGGCTAGATCACGTACTTTTTTGAGAACAGATATTTGATACTGGTCGCTCTCGGTCTATGTTTCAAACCAGCGTAAGGCAATATCTAAGCAAGTAAACGCTTCAGAAGCACTAACTGTTTTTTCATCTTCATTATCTGAACTTGCAGTTAATGAGGTGCTAGTGGTGGCGTCAGCTTTATTAATCATGAGGTCTAAAATTTCGCTATCCTGTATAATTTGGTACCTGGGATCTTCATCGTCGATATCCATCCATTCTTGAACCTATTCTTCATCACATTCGTGGCAATCGAGATTTTTTAGCATATCTATTATTTCATATACATCTTCGTGTTTCTCATTTACACATCCAATTTGAGGATCTTCCACTATAACCAAAACTTTATTCCACGCTTTTTTCAAGCCCTGCTCTTTTACACTGTCCCATGCTGCTCCGATCATATAGGACGTCTTTTAAATGAATCTTTATATGTTTTCTTATCAGGCTTTCTTCTCAATCCTCTTCCTTTTCTGAACGTTACTTACGTAACAATTCTTTTCTATAATACCGTTTGAAAGTCTCAATAAGCCCTTGATTCATGGGCTGTAATAATGAAGTCACGTAAGGCCAAGCGCCCACCAAAGTAATGTGACGTGTGGCGTGGCAAGTGATATAGCAAACACGTAACAACAAAATGACGAATGGTGTGACACAACGCCTACCTATGTATCTAGAAACTAGTAACACCAGTTGTCAATATGTCTTCTTCTTCATCGGATGACGAAAGTTTTTTGGCTTTAGTAAATTTAATCAATGTTAATAACGCAAATAATAAAAAAAGACAGTATTGGGTTCATCCATACTGGAAAAAGAATCAAAAAATTAAACGTAGTGTTTTTGATGTATTCAAAGAATTACATACCTATCCTGAGCGATTCCAATCATTTTATAGAATGAATACAAATACATTTAGTTTATTACTTCAAAAAGTAGGACCATCGATTAGGAAACAAGATACTAATTTTAGAGACTCAGTTTCACCGGAAGAGCGTCTTTTAATCGGTAAAAACACGTAACACGCGGCAAAAAATGGAACATGCTGCATTTGAATGACACCGAAGTAACATGTAGTTTGTCATATCACAGTCGTATCACTTTATTTGGCGTTAAATCTATTAATTACATTGTTTTGATACAAAATAGCGTGCTAGATGCATGCTACTTGCTACTTCACTTGCCACGCCACACGTCACGTTACTTTGGTGGGCGCTCGGCCTTAGGTGGAAGAAACATGACTTTTATAAACTCGTCTTTTTCATTTAGGATGTCACATGATGGATGAGTTGGGTCGTTATCAAGAGGCAATAATGTTTTCTTTCTTTTACCATTTTTCGTGCTGGGCTTTTACAGAGGATATAAAAGTTTCTGTAAACCATTCCACGAAAATTGTACTATCCATCCAAGCACTCTTTTGCGAAGTATAAATGATAGGCATGGCAGACATATTAACATGCTTGAAACAACGTGGTTTCTTACTTTTACCAATTACAAGCGTGGGCAATCGGTGGCTGCCAGTAGCATTAGCGCATGCTAAGGCAGTGATACGATCCTTACTTATTTTAGGACCAGGTGCTGCTAATTCACGACGTGAAGCAAGAGTTCTTCGCGGCAATGTTTTCCAATTAAGCCCGGTTTCGTCTGCATTGTAAACGTTTTCCAGAGCGTAATTTTCTTGGTTCAGTATATCCCTTAGTTTGATTTTGAATGATTCAGCTGCTAATGAATCAGCAGATAGTTTTTCTCCTTGTATTTGAAGCTCACGAATGCCATGTCTTGACTTAAATCGTTTTAACCAGCCTGTGCTTGCTTCAAAATTAGACGGCCCTTCTAGTTTTTCGTTAAATTGAACTGCTTTTTCACACAGTATTGGGCCAGAAATAGGTTCTCCTTAGCATCTTTTTGAGTAAACCACTTATATACAGCATCTAAATTCGTGTTTGAGGCAAGTTTCATCGTTTTACAACTCGAGGATCGGTCAAAAGAATCGAGCTTTGATATAAAGTTACTTATGCTCGTCATTCGTTTTTTTATATCCTTAATGCTAGACTTACCAACTTGATATTCAATGGATAACTTGGTTGCAGATTCGCTTTCCTCTAACCGTTTATTAATCTCGTATTTATCTTTCATATAAAGGACAACATGTTTACATTTAGACATTTTAAAGAAAGAGTTTACTTTCACGCGGCAAAATTTAGTTCTAGCTAATCGACTAGCGGTTACTAGGAAGTGACACACGAGTACAATAACAAGTGAAGGAGTCGCGACAAGTGGGCTAAAACTGAAGCGCGAGACCCGCGTGGTCGGAGGTAGGGGCGGGCATTGACCCGCGCGTTACTACGTTCGGATAATCGACTCTCCACTGTATCGCATCACTGGTATTTTAGGATATTTTTAATACTTAATTTTAGTTTTTTGGGACAATCTGTATATGTATGAACTTAATAGATATTTCTGGTTTCTTATCATGGGCAAAAAATATCACAATTTGTTACAACTTTATTTGGAAGCAAAAATGCTCGAGTAAATCATTTCTGTATTGGAGAATGCATTGAGTTTGAGAACTTTCTAAGCAAATTTTGTTATTGTATAGTGAAAATTTAAATTTATTTTTTTAATAATGGATGTGCCTCAACGTTTAACAAGACATGTGACTACCATATCCAGAGCTGTTATTCGCTACCAAGAAGACCCGGACAAGGCCGCGGAAGGGTAACTTCGGTAGTAGATGATCGTTATTTGAGGTTAACGGCGTTAAGAATTACGCTCGAAGGCTGCAAACAGATCTGTTGGATGCTCGTAATGTCCGAATAATTCTACAAATAGTTCGAAATAGGCTGAGAGAAGCAGATATACGAGCCAGAGTGCCAGCTAGAGGTCCACGTCTTACCAGAGAACATCGAGTAGCAATATTGGAATTTGCTCGAGAACACGCAAATTGGAATATTCAAGATTGGTCCAATATTTTATTCACGGATGTATCAAGATTTTGTCTGTATTTATCAGATGGGTATAGGAAAGAATCAAAATAAAACAACAATAAACAAATTTAAGATTTTTTTTCAATTTATAACATACATGTATTAAGATGGAAAATAAAAAATATATATACACCATTTTACTTTAAGAGATATTTTGTACAATTGGAAAACACACTTATAAGGATGGTACTGATAAAGCTTAGTTCTTTTTATTACAGATTGGAGATAGCTGGAAATAATTCTAATCTATTGAGAATGAGATTGAGTATTTGACTCTTTTTAATTTTATTGGAACTCAAATGCTACTTTAAAAATTTGATCAAACTATCAATTTATAATGCTTAAATAAACCATCAAATCCGTCTTAAGATGGCATTAGTTGATATAAAGAAGTATACGAGATACTTTTTCAGATTAGAAAAAGATATAACTATTTGTAAGTATGGTGGTCTTTAGAAGTCAGACCTCTTCATTGAAAAAAGTCTCTTGCTGAAAATGAGAACACATAAATTCGTTTTTTAGTTATTAAAAAATATTCTTATGGTATTGGGTGTTTTGGGGAAGTTGTTGGTTCGATTACCACTACCATAGAAATATTTCCCGATTATTATTTAATTAGGATTTATTTTCAGACACACAGATGTTTTAGTACCCACGATTCTGTTTACACAGAATACATAGAGTATAAGTAGAATTAATCCACAATCATTTTATTACTCCAATACAAAATATACTCAAAGTAAGAAAACTCAAGTTTAAAATATGGGAATGTATTGATAGCAAAATACAAATATATGTTGCTCTTTCCAAATTCAACAGTACTCGATCCAAGTTGTTTTTAGTACATTTAAATGTTCCTTAAAGTAATTTAATATAAATTGATCAAAGATTATAATTATTAAAAATATATATTTACATATTTAATACTTTGGTTTAGCTTAATGAAAATAGTATTATGCCAGTAAGGCTTAAGTACATTGTAAAACGTTTCCAAACATGTATCACAATTTTATATCATGGACGGTTTATCAGTTATTGCTTAAAGACTATGAGCTAAATATTTAATTTTGAAATACATTGTAGTCCAAATATTTACAAGTACTTATAGATGAAGAATAATCTGTTTATAAAATCCAATAAGTTTTTCAAGCTATTAAATCATTATTTACTATACACACGTTTTCTCAAATTTGGGAATGTACTAAACTTTAAAAAAATTGTACTGATCACACTGTTTACGCTACTACTACAACACTCACAGTTACAATATCTATGAAGACAATAATAAGAGAATACAATCGCGGATCAGACAGTGTTAACTATGAGTTTTGATGTAGTAGTAGCGTAAACAGTTTGTTCAGTATGAATATCACCAACGGTTCCAAAAATTCCAATTTGTCCAAAAAACTGGATTAATGAATTAATTGCAACTTTCATAAATTCAAAATAACCTCAATCATTCCTTCATTTCGTCAATGGTAATACATATTAGCTGAAGTCTGAAATGAATAGGAAAGTAAATTTGAAGATATCCACAACAATGCCTTATGTTTACGTCGTGTGTGAAGGAATCTGTACAAAATGAAATGTATTATGAATGTAGCGACTTCACGACACGCGGCCCCTCAGATATATCATCCGACAATCGCGCAGGACAGGCTTCGAACAGGTTTTTACTCAAATTTAGTAGCGGTTCAGACCTGGTTTGGGATATTTTTTGTGGATATTTTAACAACATAAGATTTGCTTCATTTAACATTATGCTGTTTATTTAGCGTAACTTAAGTTCAATATGGCAATTCTTTTACATTTATTTAATGCTTCTATATATGGCTCACATTGAGGCATTAGTAAGTGGCATTTCTGTAAAAGAAATGGACGTATTTTTTCACAAAAAAATCCAAATAGGTCGTATAAGATGGTGACATGAGACATGTCTCAAGTCACTCAGTATAAAAAAAGATATTTTGCAGGTGCTGAAAATGGGACGATATAGTTGGGAAATTGAAACCAATTCCAGAAGATATGATATTGGAAATTTAGAAAAAGCAGGCAAAAAGGAGTTTCATTAAGCAAACTACAAGAAAAATAGCGAATACCAAAGGACGCTATAGACCGTAGGGTGAAAAATCGTTATTCGTTGAGGCCAGGTGAACAAACTGTTTTAACCGCAGCTGAAGAGGCTAAATTAGTGGAAAATATCCAGCTGAGCAGTGAATGGGGGTGTCCCCTAACTTCAGTAGATGTGAGGTATTTAATTAAGGCATATCTTGATAGTTCTGGGAGAAATGTGGTAAAATTTAGAAATAAGATGCCAGGCAGAGAATTTATGAGAGCTTTTTTAAAAGACACTGCGAAATACTTTCTAACCGATGGTGTGAAAATATTAAGAGAGTTCGGGAAAGTGACACAAGGGAGATTATAAACAAGTATTTTGCCATCGTGAACTACGATAAAACAAATATTTCGGATGATCCGGGAAGGAGCAGGGTTCTTATGAAAAGAGGTTCCAAGCATTGGCACAGTATAATGAATAGTTTGAAAACTAGCCATTCAAATAATATATAGCGGTTCTGCAACAGGTGTCCTTTTATCACCCTATATTGTTTATTAGAAAAAAATTCAAGTAGAACCAGGAAAAAGCATTGAAAATGTTAATATTAGCGGTACAATCCAAGAAAATTAAGTCAGAATGTAAACCCAGCACCATCAACTTCCAAAGAGAAAAAAAAAAAGACTTCTAAAAGAGTCAGGACCTACAAAGATCCTGATGATTCGTCTCATGAAAGAGATGTTCATGAGGTATATTCAGCAGAATTAAAGACCGTAGACTTTGTTTTGGTGGAATTTTTATACCAAACTCCACACATGCCAACATTTTAAAGAAGTTTATAGGAAAAATAACTGCAACAAAGCCAAATTTTGTATTCACGTGCACCTTTATGCGTTAGTCAGCAAATTACAAAAAAATATTTTTGAAGCATTGCAAGAAGTCCGTGTTAAGTGCGTAAGCATTACAACTACTTTAAAAGACTGCGAAAATCGAAAGAAACCTTGCTTGTATAACTTTGAACATAAACATATTCGTCAACGCAGTGACTCACTCTTTCATGCTTAAAATAATTTTCACAATGTCCTGGGAAAAATTAGGCACACGATAAAAAAGGAAATAGAATTAGTCCAACTGATGCTTCAGAAGATGATATAAAACATAAGATGTCTTATTTGAAAAAATCTCTAATGGATGAAGCCTAACACATTCTTTGAAAAGACAGTCATGTATATTTGAAAAAACGTGCAAAGTGGATGTACTTGTATAAATTACTCTAAAATGGTTAAATTAATTTCATAATATGGGAAGGTACCTTAATATCCAATTAAAAAATACAATTAAATATAAAGTATAAATTAGTAAAATTATAATTCAGCGACATTAGATAAATAACAGATCCATTAAAAAAATAATTTTAAATATTTGTTCAATATTTTATTTATGGTAAATCAGCTTTCTTTCAGCGCGTATATATTTTCTAAACGATTAATTACATATTCGAAGAATCGAATTCCAGCAAATGGAACGATCCTCTGGAAATATCTCAAAGTAACTATAAAACAGGGTAGTTCAATGAAAAACATAATATTTATCTCAATTTCTATAAATCAAATGACACAGTCTGTAACAAAAATGCTGTCTAGGTGTTTTTAACTGGTTTCTATGTTGTGAAAACTAAAGAAATGCTCAAAAAATTCCAGAACCTCAGTTTATTTTAAAAAACACACAATTTTCTTAAAAAAAGAAATTTTTGGGCTAACTTAAAGTAATGAATAAATAAGCACAATTTTATTTTGATTATTGTTTTTAAATGTATACAGGCCATAAAGTTTAATTACTTTCTAAATAATGAACACCTTGTATGAGCTAAATTAACAAACATAAACATGTAACCTGAACGTGCGAGCTAATATAGTGTAACAAGTGGCGCGATACCATTACGTGTTCGCTTTTCATTGTTTTATAGATCTTGGTTGAGTATAGTGGAGTGTCATCTGTTCGACATCGACAATCTTATATTTGTGGCGAATATATGATATTAAAGCAACAACTTAATATTACGGACTTTGTAAAAAAAGTATTCTTCGCATATTTTGGCTTAAAACTCATAGATCAGGATAAAGTTTGAAGTCTGCAAACGATGTGTTAAAGACCTTCGAAATTGGTTTAACGGTAAGAAAAAAGCTTTCCGATATGCGGTTCCTATGGTATGGCGCGAACAAAATAATCATAGTGATGATTGTTAGTTTTGTTCGTGTAATGTAAAAGGGTATACGTCAAAACGGAAGCAGTCAATTTCATACCCCAATCAGAAATCAGCTATTTGTCCCATCCCTTATGGGACCGAAATGCCATTCCAAGGCCCCTACTACCTTGGGAGAGATTCCAAGTTCTGACGAAGATGGTGCTGTACCTGAACGAGCTAAATGATTTAGTAAGTGACTTGAATCTTGCCAAAACACTGCTGAGTTCTTGGATCAAGGCTCTGAAGCAAGAACTTACTTTTTGCTCGTGGTTTAGATATCGTGGAAAGCAGTTCACTTCCTGTTTTGCCACAGAGGACGAGTTGGTTTATTGTGCCAATATTGAAGGCTTGATGAATACATTTAAGATCTTATACAACTCAGCACATTGGCGTATTTTCTTCAAAAAGTAGCCTTACAGCAGTTCTGCTTCACAATAGCGGTTTATACGCTTCCATTCCTGTCGGTCATTCCGTACACCTTAAGGAAATCTACAAGAACATGGAATCGGTTATTTGCAAATTGAAATATAAAGACCACCGTTAGCAAGTGTGCGGCGATTTTAAATTCTTGAGTATGGTCTTCAGACAACAATCTGGTTTTACCAAATTCCCTTGCTTTTTGTGTCCGAGCAAATCACTGGACTAAAAAGTATTGGCCTCCAAGGAAGCTTAATGTTGGCGAAAATAACGTCCTAGATGAAACTTTGGTGCCTTCTTTTACCACCGCTTTACAAAAAGCTGGAATTGATGAAGTCACTTCCAAGAGATGTAAATTGCTTCAAATACTCAATACCAAAGTTTTCAGGCCTCTCAGCGGCAACGTTGAAAGAAGGTGTTAAGGATTTTTTTAGTATTTTATCTTTTATTTTAAGATGATAACTTGTTTAACATAAATACCTATATTGTCAGAAAACGAGCAAATGAATGTCAATTAGGGATTCAGCACACCCAAAAACAGAAATATTATGCAAATAAACCCCTCTCAACTTTTTTGCAAACTTGAGTAATCTTTGCAGACAAATTCTAATGAACAAACTTTTTTATTAAAGATATTATAATATAAAAGCAAAGTCAGTATATAATTTGATTGGCACTAATACAAATACAAAAAAAATTGGCGCGTCATTCAGACAGTTATGTTTCAATGGACATCTAGTGATCTAGATCAAAAGATGAAATTATGCACATTTCAGTGCCTTGAAACAGTAAGGAACGTGCCTTTCCAGTCTAGGCCTATTTCAGATCTGTTGGTCTGTCTTTGTTTAACCATATGAAGTCAAACATACACTACTATGTTGACAAATCTTCAAGAAATGAATGAAATCACCTTTATATTCACAATGTGGAATTATTGGTACCTGTTTCTTTGAAGAAAATGAAGTCACAGTGGCAGGAAGGCTTGATGGCTTGGACTGGGGGTTTACTTGATTCCAACATGAGGGTGCAAGTGAACATACACTGCAAAAGCAATGATAGCTGTTTTCACTTCTCGGAGTGTCCCATTTCAATTTTGAGCAAGTTAAAGAGGTCTGGGTGTTTTAATATATGATCAATGTAATTTGTTGAGAAATTTGAAAATCAAGATTAAAAAAAAATCATAAATATAACAACCGATATGCTGGCATTATTAGCTGTTCTGTGGTTAACACTCCTAAGAGTTTGTCATCTAAATTGAAAGCGTTTAAGAGTTTTTTAAAATCCCGTCATTGTGAACTTTTTGAAAATCCTTTCATTGTAAACAATCGAGAAGAAATTGCCAGCATGACGCCCCATAACACTGGTAAAAGTCACAACAAATGGCAGAAATCAGTTAACTAGATATATGGTGAATGGAGGCGTCACCCTAATTTGGTATTCAAAAATTAAATGAATTCTGATTCTACACACTATATATTTTTCCTTTGGAAATTTCTTTCAGATATAGGACGGCCTCTTTTAAAATGATTATTTATTTAGTATTTTAGATGAAACTAACTCTGTATTTGCACTGCTAATTTATAAATAAATTATATAAATATTATATTTGATAAAAATTATGATGAACTCTTCATATATGGCTGAATGCGATGGTGTAATATTTGCCTATAATGCAAATCATTCCAATACATTTAATGACGCACCGAAGGAAGGCTGTTATAATTTTATTCGTTGTTTTATCAATACCTTAAATCTAAATTTAACTACATTCAAAATATTAACGAATGCTTAAGTGAAATCCATTTTTGAATTAGATGAAAGTATAAAAAATAATCATATTCCAGCCACGATAAACCAAGATCAGAAAATATACTTTTGTCATGGGAAAGTTACCTTGCAGAAACTGATTAATATATAATAATAAATCATACATCATACCAAGTGTGTCATAATGTTAGGTGTAAGATAATTTGACTTTATATAGCAGACAATGAATGTAATATCTAGAATAATTCGAAAACGGGTACCTGATTTTATGATAACTATTAAACACAGTGCAAGCCTATGTGTTTAGAGATTTGTCTACATCTTGAATAAGAAGTAAATGTTTAATGGACCAATGGAGCTTAGTTTCAATTTTTTTTTGTGTCTGACAAAAGCTATATACAAATTTATTTCATTTTAGCAATCGAAACTTTGTCAGATAATAAAAATGTTCGGTATTTGTAATTATATGACACACCGTGTATATATATGTATTGATGCATGATAGGTAATAAACGAAATCAATGCGGAAAATACGGAAGAAAGTCAATTTAAATACTTAATATACAACTAAGTAGAAGTGCCCCTTAAGTACAGTATTAAATACGATAAATGATCAAGTGTGTAAAAATATTAATATAAATATTTTTATAAACTGTTCTATGTCAAAGGTATAATATATGGAGTAACAATAAATCCGACTATAAGTTAATTTTTACATAAGTGATCATTTAACGTTGTCAAAAATTAATTTCAAATAAATTAATAGTCTAAATTAACCTTTCTTCAGGTGGTGGTTTCAACACGTGGTCAAGTTCTACTCGTGGATTACAGAATTCTTGTGCACTCGGACTATAAGTACCTCTGGTAGCTCTTTTACTACGAGCCACATTCACTAAAATTACTAAACCAGCTACCAAAGCCAGTATTAGGGCCAGAATAATAGGAATTACTATGTACAAAATATTGATTCCACCTTCTGCTTGACTAGCGGATACCTAAAACAATAATTTCTTAAATTGTAATTACAGTAATACATATTGTTTAAATTTCTGTTGTATTAACCCACCACTTTAATTCGCACAAGATCTCAGATCTTGGGATGCCTTGAGATTTACAAGTATTTTATATAAAATTTGTGTGTTATCATTACAAGATTAATGTCCGTCTAATATTTTTGAAAGCACAGGTACAAACAGTTTTCTTTCAATATTTAATTTATTCATTTCAGAGGGGGTGGTCTAGGTATGTTGATAATATTTCTACTATATTAGATAGATAGAAAATTCAATTTTCCAGTTAAATGTTTCATGCGTTTCGAGCAATTTTTTTTATTTTCATTAAATGAGGTAGTGGTATAAATATTTTAATGTCGCAACATTAATGGAATTTAAATTTGCTGGTAAATACTTGTTAAAATCTAAAAGTTTCATAACATAATGCTAAACTTTCGGATCACATTGTGTATCTGAACACGGCATTTTTACAAAAAACGCTCTCCACATAGTGAAAAATTTAAAATATTCCTTAAATGCAATATTAGACAAAGATATGAGTGATTTTGTGTCGATAGATTGAGAAAGAGTAAATTTTTGGGCTAGAGATGGAAGTTTTAAAGAGTGTGCGTTTTTTTATTGAATTAACAGTCGTAAATGATGTGGCAGTAATATTAATTGAACAATACAATACAGTGATTCACTAAAAATAAAGAGCGATTATAATACTTATTACTAGTTATAAATGATATAAATTTTTTAGTGTAACGATATAAATTGCTTTGATTTTGATAAACATTTAATTTTTAGGTTGAAAATTTATATGATAATTAATTTTAAGCATTAAAATGACAACTTTATAAAAAAATTTTTACTTTAGTTTGCAAATCACTTACGATATGTAAAAAATATTAAAATTTTTTGACAGATAAGTTATAGGAAATTAAATGTTCTACTAGTCCCATTAAATTTTATCATAGAGTTGATGGTGGCGTCGGAAAATTAGAAAAATGTAAAAATTTTGAATCAATCCATCTTTAGCGTTAAATAATTTTTGAAAAAGTGAATACATCAAAAAATTGTATAATTTTTTGTAGAGCGTTCAATTCTCTACAAAAATATGTTCTGACTCAACTAATCCGATGACTTTTTAATCAATTGCAGTTAGAAAAAAAAATTGAAATTTTCGACGCAGCACCTCTTAATATTAATATAAAGAGCTCTAAATTTTTCAGGATTTTTTATCCCTCATTCCAAACAATATCTCAACATTTTAAACAGTCTAATGTTTATATTTCTTATTCTATTTCTATACATCCAATTAACCATAATTAGCAGTTCTTGTTAAGCAATTAATAAAATAAAACAAATTACCTTCAATTCCGTACAATTTTTTCCTACATAGTTCCCTTCACACTCACAAAAGTAGTCAGGTTTATCAGTACATTGAGACTGGCAAGTACCGTGTTCACAGGGATGATCATTTTCGCAAGGATCGTCGAGATTACATTGACGGCCACATTTTCCTTTAATACTGTCACAAATACAACGATAAAATCCAGGCATATTTTCGCAAGTACCATCACGACCGCACGTCATCGGTTCATTTTCACATTCGTTGATATCTATTTCACACAGTAGTCCCGTATAACCTATAAAAATAAATATAAGTAAACAAAGTACAGTTGATAATAAAATGGTTGCAAATTCTAACCATCCTAACAAGATTTATTAGCACTGTATGCGAATTTTGAATATTGAGGATGACCAAAGCTCACCTGTGCCGAGTGGAAGAAAAACCATTGTATATTAACTCTATTACAATTTTACTTTTTATTGTAACTGTATATGTATAACATAAATGTGTCACCAATGATTAAGTATTTATGTCAGTCTTTGTTAATGATTCAAAATTAGGTATTGATATCAATCTACAGTGTGGAATAACCAAATGGGAGAGAAAGTCATCAATAAATAAATAGGGGCGTATAGGGAAAAACGCTTGGACACGTCGATTTGTATTTTTAAATCCGCATTTCCTTCAAACATTACACTAACTTTCTTATTATATTACGGTCTCGTCTTATAAATAATAAATATGTAGTACCTCCGCTTCGGCGCTCCGGGACCACAATATTCAAAGAAATCGTTTTTTATCTATTATAACCCGAACCCTCGCCCCGTGCCTCCCACTTACTTCAGTCTTCGTTTTTGTGCTCTGTAGACCACAAGGATTTTTCGATTAAGCTTATAAATTGTAGTGCAAAAATGAATATCTCTACGGATTTGTTACCTGAATTTTCGTCGTGGTTAAAAAACATAATGGTTTCAAGTAATAGTATTCAGAATGATAAATTCGCTATAGATTTTCTCTGACGCTTTAAAATCTGGTTGGGATGGCCATTGTGAGAACCAAATTACTTTTGGATTCTAGTTGAATCAGGAAAAACATCGACACATCAACGAATTAGAACTATTAGCAGTGTTTTTTGCGTTGAAATGTTTTACACGAGATTTATTCGGTTGTAATGTTCTATGTAAAGTTGATAACACAACTGCAATCTCCACCATTAACAGATTCGGAAGCGTTCATTTCCCAAATTTAAATAATTTATTTCATTTTGCTGTTGGATTATCTCATCATTCTAAAACTCGTTAAATGTCTGTAGCGTGTAAATATTGTAATTAAATCTTCTCAGTTTAGTGTTAATAGACACATTAGAGAAATTCATATGGAACAGATTGAACCTGTTTCATATGCTAAAGAAGTGTGCGGCTTGAAGTGTTTAGAACCTAATTGTGATACATCTTTTAGCAAGGATCATTTTTAATCAATCATTGCCCTTACCCTTGTAAACACAAAATTTTTTTTATGATTGTAAATTGTAATGGTTAGGTTAACGAGAAGTGTCAACAATTGTCATAGTTATTGTAAATAGTGGGCCGTGTCGAGAAATTACAGCCTCGTGTTGGTAGTGGCCATTGTCACATGGCACACCCTGTATAATTTCGTGTTTTCGAAATAAAAGCGCATTTAAAAATAAAAATCGACGTGTCCTAGCCCTCATTTGTGTATATACACCTTGTGTATGCAAAATGAATAACCTTCTGTTATATAATTCAACATGTAATATTTGTTATATTAACTATATTTTATTTGCACAATGTATACCAACTGGTAGTTAACGTATAAACTATATGAAAATATATTTCAATGGATCTCTCTCACCTGTATTTTCACAATTACAAGTATATCGATTTACTTGATCTATACATATTCCTTTATTTTGACAAGGACTGCCACCGTTAGGTAATACACATTCATTAATATCGATATCGCAGAGTCTTCCTTCATAACCCCTTTCACATTCACAAAAAGGCACTGCAAAACTATCGTTACATTTTCCATGTAGACAGTGGTCAATTTGGCAAAATGGTGTATCGCACAAAGGTCCTTCCATGCCTGAAACAGATAGTTTTATCAAGATAAATTTGTTAATGAAACCAATATCTATAAAAATATGCTACAGCTAGGACCATAGAACATACAGCATACAGTCAGATTGAAATTTTATATTGATAAGAATTTGTTTTAGAGCTAACAGCTAACTATTCTTTCCTGTAATTTTAAAGTTAGATGACAGAGTAAAATATAGATGTAAATTTCCAGGCTGCAATAGTAACTATATGGAAGGAACAATAAATAAACATTTTTTTTGATTTCCCAAATGCTCTCCTGGTCTGTTTTCTAAATGGGAAAAATTTTGTAAAATTCAATGCTCAACATCAAATTATCGCTTGTGTGAAAATCATTATCTGGAAAGTGATTTTACAAATTGCAATAGAATGCATTTGAAGTATGAAGCTATCCCATCTATTTCTACCTCTCATCTGCCTTCATTGTCAACTTCCATTTATGAAGATCACAGATATGCCAAAGTTTATGACTGTATAGTAAACCAAGAACATTCATATGCTATAAATACAGATATAGTAGACACTGATATGATTGTCAAGGAGCATCAAGTTGATAGTTCGAGTGTTCATACAATAACATCTAACAATTTATCTATAGAAGAGCCATTGGCGTTTTAAAAAAGAAGGTTTCTTGAATAGAAAGGTTTTGAATGTAACCCAGTTGAGTTGTTCAAGCAGCAAAATGCCATTTACATTGCTTGGGACAGATTTTCTTCGGAACATAATATTCTGGGACGGATGAAAAAAATATCAATGTCCTTTACATTGATTGGCTTTGTTCGTTATACAACCAAAGTGCTGTGATATTTTTTGTAAAAGGTCCTCTACAACCTTTTAATTTAACTGTGATAAATTGATATAGTTTATTCATTTTACTACTAAATTACTGTGATATTTTATGTATCTATGGTATCAATATTGCTCATTTTTGACTTATGTTGGTGCACAGATCGACCTTTCAACTTGATATACATGTTCATGAACAGACTTTCATGTTCTTTGCCTCACTTGTATTAATATCAATTAAAATAAAAAAATATTTGGCTGCTGTATCTTTTATTTTACCCCCGACGAGGGAAGCATCATTTAAGAGAAGTGAGAATATTTATTCTTGTTCATCAAAATAATTATCTTTATTTTTCTTTAAAAGGCAGGATTATGCGTAATTGGTTTATTTTCTTATTTTTTTTTGTTAAATCTCAAAATGATAGTACTATATCATTGTAATGATATTATTCTACTTTTTTATTTCTGGTTAGTATTTATTTACATGTTACACTCTTCAATTTGTTTATTAGAAAAATCTGTACTTTGTTCTTATTTTAAAAGTAATATTTTAATCATGTCTACTAATTTTCCTTGGTTTGGTTTGGTTGAAAATATATGTGAATATTATTAGGAAACTACGCAATCTGAACCGCGAAAATAGATTAGTTCTGTCACCTATCATCGAGGGTACTGGCATCGAAAACCCAACTAAGTTTGCATATCTTCTTAGGGTATGATCTGTAGCTGGGACTATTATTTCCAAAACCTTTTAATCATAAGTTCGACTACTGCAGTGAGTACACAAGTTTTTTGAATTAGTTTTATTTAATCTTTGCACCTGACACGTTATTTAAAAAAAATTTAATAAACAGAAACAGGATAGAAGTTTTAAAATTTCATGTTTTTATATTAAAAAGCTTGAATCAATATTTCCTTACCTTCTGTACAAATACAAGTGAAATTATTGCCAGTTATTTCATTGGAACCCGTTTTACATGTAGATCCTTCTTTACAAGGTTTGTTCTCACAAGTAATCAGTAATGGAGCCTCACACTGTTTACCTAAAAGCATTTTTGGTCTTAAAAATGGAGTCATATTGTAACAAACCTATTTATTACAGAAATAAAAGTTTATGGGCATAAATAATGTCCTATACCTATCTTCAACTGTTTTGAAAATATCAAATGATTTCAGATTTATTACAAATATCAATATTAAAAGTTATTTCATTTCACGAATTCACTACATTACATTGAAAACCTAACAAGTAATACTGATTATTGAAACGGATTCATATTGTAACAAACCTATTTATTTCAGAAACAAAAATTTCCAACTTTCTACTTCAAATTTTGATGTTTTCTTGGATGGATTTTCTTGGGTGTATAGAGTACTTGAGAAAACACCAGAATATTCGATAATTGCATAAAAATATAATCTGAGTATAATTTGAAAACACTTGTTAAGCTACATCTCATGTCTGTGAACATGAGAAGACAAGATGGTACAGAGCTCAAAGAAACTATGGTCAAAACCATGTGGAACCTAAGAAGTAAGCTGTTACACAATAAATATTATAAAGAAATGAAAGTTATTATTGACACATTCAAAAGTGTTGCATTTCAGTAGACGCGATCGGCCCACGATTCTATACGACGAAAACTGCAATCAGATCCCTGAAAAAGGGAAGTTTGACAGCATTAAGTTCCGTAGAAATAACGAAAATGGAAAATGTATGGAATGAAGAACTGCAACGGAAATTCTATCACATAGCCGTGGTAGAATTAGGTAGGTAGGAAAGCTGCTGCTTGTTTGATTAATTTTTTTGTAACTAATCAAACAAAGATGGTTCTGTAACAAATCGAGTTGAATATAACCCTGTAGTCAGCAGAGACTTGCTAAGGTGATTCAAGAATGTATATTGAAAGCAAATTTTTAATAGAAAATAACGACAGCAACGTTTGTCTGTCTGAATGTTTGAAAAATTGATGTCAAGAAGGTGCCCAAATATCAAAATCGACAGATTATTCCTAAAAATAAATCGTCACTGTAAATCCGAAAATGATCTCTCTGGTATTATAATAGGCCCATTGGTAGAAATACGATTGGCTTGAATACTAAGGAAAAAAAATACTGATCACTCCAATCGATCGACCGAGGTTAATCGATTGGCCAAGTATACAAGAGCAAGAGCTTATAAAAATTATGATGCCAACTCGATAAAACCCTACTTAAATATTGACAAAGAACATCATAATCAAATTATTAACAGACTGCGTAATGGAAATCTTCATCAGTTATAGAAACTAATACGTCTAGTTCTTTGATGAAGGAATGTTTTATTGCACACCCTGCTATTTGGAACTGATCTTAAAATCTCAACAGTTGTTTTCAGGACCGGTAGTGTCCTGTAAGGAAGCTAGAGAACAGATGTAGCTTAGTTTAACTGAGATCAAAATTCTATTTATCATAGTTTAGAGAGAGTCAAAGTGCTTCCCTATTGGTTTCCTTCTTAATCCAAAAATATTTTTTATAAGAGTATTTTCCTACAGTGCAGAACCTATAAAAATACATAAAGCAAGAACATAAAAAATGAAAGTATGGAATTGTTGACAGAATATGTAATCCAAAATATATTTTGGATGTTCACTAACACAATCGTTATGATACAAAAGCATGTGTTGAGTCCATTTACTAGATGTCTAAGGGGGCGGGGTGTAAAAAAACCAATGCAACATTTAGAATCATAATCTGTACACTATAAGTAATGTCACAGCGTGATCCATCAATAAATGATTGTGAGTTGAACAAAGATTTACTTTCTACTTTCGCAATAAATGCTGAAAGCACTGATGCTCGTTTATTACATTGCTGATTAAATTAAATCAACTACTGTATTTCTTTAATGATCATGTAGATGTGTTAACTTACCTACAAATCCCTCTGGACAGTCGCATTTAAACGTACCAATCAAATCGTTACATGTACCACCATGCCTGCAGGGGTTACTAAGACATTCATCAATATCGATCTCACAATATTCCCCAGTGTAACCGGCTAAACATTCACATTTATATTCGTTGATTAGATTAACACAAGTTGCGTTATTTAGGCACATGTTATTTTCGCATTCATCTATGTCAAACGAACAATCTACACCGGTGAAACCGGGCTGGCAATGACATTTGTAAGTTTCTGTACTATTCATACAGACACCCTTATTTAGACAATCTGTTGGATAGCATAAGATACAACCATGTTCTATTGTCGAATCGGTACTTAATTCATATAATTTCTTGAGATTCGTTTTATTCGGATAAATTTCTTGTGTATGGAAATATGGAAGAAGTAAGCCTCCTATTCTTATTTCACCTAAACAACCCTAAAATAACAATTATGAAAATAAATTAATAAGCAAACATCAAATATCGCTAAAAAATTGTAGAAGCGATAATTCACTTTATAGAATTATTTAAATATGTTTTTTAAGGGAACTTGTATCAATCTGAAATAAAATTCGAATATAATAGATTTTTTCTAATATTTTACCAATACAAAATTATTTTAAATATGCTTCCAAGTAAAATGAATTCATAATTTAATTTGTTTAATTCAAAAATTATTTGCCCAAAAAATTACTAAGTTGGAATTTCTGAAACCGTTAGTGAGCACACTGTTTACGCCACCACTACGCAAACACTGCAATAAATAAGAGACCATAGCTAGGTCCTGGTGAGATGCTAGCGCGGCAGTGTATGTTGTGTATGGAAATATCAGCAGTATACATAAGATAGAGGATCGGGCCAAGTACACTTCCCTGTGGGATTCCTGACATAATTGAATGTAGAATGGTGATTTAATCTTGGATGTTGACTTGAAAGTGCGGGAGATTTTTCCTGATTTTGTAAAGTAGTCCATCGTGCCAGACCTTGTCGAATGCCTGAGCGATATCTAAAAAGGCCGCCGAGCAGTATCGTAAAAAGATTGGTACACTTTTTTTGAGACTCGATGAACTTGTTCTATTGGGGCATAATGCTTTCTAAATCCAAATAGGTGATTAGGGATTAGTCTGCTGGTTTTTAGGATAGGCTGAAGGCCATAGTGCTGCAGTAATCCATCGGAGAATGAGTCGTGTGTATGGGAAAAACTTCATGAGTGAATAGTGTCGAAAGTTTAAAGATGGCCGTAATAATGTGCATGATGAAGTGTGCATGATGAAGGGGGCCAAGGTCGCAAATCTGTCGTTTCATATGACTTGGTTCAACGAATTGATAAAATGATTAAAGAAAATCGCAGAATCAACATTACTGCTTTGTCTGCGGAATTTCCAGAAGTTTCAAGGTCTGTTTTGTACTCTATTGTTACTGAAGGGTTAGGCTACATTGGCGGCAACTTTCTTTGAAGAGGGTATTGGAAAGCTTGTCCACAGATACGACAAGTGTCTCAATCTTTTCGGTGATTATATCGAAAACTAACCGTAAGTGTACCAATCTTTTGGTAATAAAACTATTGTTTTATATGAACTTGTCTTTTATTTATAGCCTATCAGAGGTTGAAAAAAAACGGCCTTCGTATATAATTGCTAATATCCTGTTGATACAATGATACAAAATTGTTGAAGTGAAGTAGATACAAAAAACCATTGTTTAACGAAAATCGAACCTGATTTGCATAATTTACACAGTCTCTTAGAACATTCTCAATGTTATCAAAATCGAGGATAGTGTCACATGGAATCTTTTAGACACTTCTAGTGAGAAGCCTTCCAATCTGTGCAATAGCTGTAGTATACTCTTCGTGTGTAAGATTGTAATTTTGGGGAGTTGTTTTAAGTTGTAAAAAAGTTACGGACTTATTCCACTTCAAAAAGTAGTGGCATTGAAATGCCACAATTTTTATTTAATTAATATAAGTGATTTTTCATCTCTCATTTATATCATTCGAGTGACAGAAACTTGTGGCTATTCAGCTAGTACATTAGGTATAAGAGGAAGGAGTTTCATCGCGATTTTTAGTAATAGATAAAATGATTCATGGGGAAGATTTAAGTAAAATAGTTTGTCGAAGTATTGTGTAAATTAGTTAAATGATCCATTTTGTAATATTTTTGATATCGCCCAGTATAATTAGAGTACGTTCAAAAAATCTTACCTTAAAATTATCAGTCTTTTTATCTTGATCCACTTTGTACAATAATACATCTTCAGAAAGTTCACTACTTTCTAAAGAATTACTAATAAGCGATTCTACAGTAGTAGTATCCGTAACAGGTATATAACCTGCCAAATTCGTATCTGTATTGTTGATAATTGTTTGATAATCGAATAAATTATCACTACCAGCTATATATATTTCACCATTTTGAAATATTTCACTAAATGCGTAAATATCGAATTGCTTTACTTCAAAGTCCGAAGACTCGTCCATTACGTGCTCCTTGAATCCACCTCTTAGTTTCGAATTTTTATATAAAAACAATAGAGAAATCCACTGACCCTTGAATCTATCTATTCTGAACCTCTTTATCTCCGGCATCCCGTTAAAATTCCATTCAATAACTACTTCATTGTGATAAACGAAAACTTCAAAATAGTTTTCTTTGTATTTAGCAAAAAGGATAGTACCCCATGATCGCGTTCTATAATTCAATTCTAAAGAATCGAAAATGAAATTATCGGAAATTACATCTGCTGTTAGTTGATACTGCAAAGGTTTTTGCAAGCCATCGAAAGTACTGTTTGATATACATTCGTAACCATCTTCTAAATTCTTACATTCCGATCCAGTTGGACAACCTCTCAATTTACAGAATTCTAGTTCATTACAATCTTTCCCTTTGAAGCCGATAGGACAGATACACCTAAAAATCAAAATAAAATTTATAGCATGAGAGTTTTTAAATACATGTACCTTTTTGAAATACACTAGACACTATATTTTCTCGACAAAAAATTATCCCGAAAATGTATAATATTTTGCTGACACGAACAGAAAACTGAAAAGCATGAACAGACGATTATTTTTTTCAATATCAGTTTTTTTATATTTCCCATATTTAATAAGACATGGTTTAGTTACTATGACAACAGCTATAGTCCTTTTATTTTTTAAAATGCCAACGTACCGATCTTTTATTTGATCTTTATCAAGGCTAAAAATATATACATACTAGGAAGGACAATAAAATCAACATTGATATGAAATTAATTTTACAACAGAGTATCTGTCTCAAAAACAATATTTGTA
Source organism: Diorhabda elongata (assembly GCA_026230145.1). Taxonomy (NCBI): domain Eukaryota; kingdom Metazoa; phylum Arthropoda; class Insecta; order Coleoptera; family Chrysomelidae; genus Diorhabda; species Diorhabda elongata. Next base: position 6,885,102 of record CM047928.1, read on the forward strand.
AGTCTCGCGTTCGTAAATTTTTGTTTTGCAGGTCTCTAAAACGCCTTTGGAATCTTCATGAAAAATACTGTTTTCTAGTCTTGTAACTTTTAAATTACTATATTTTAAAACATAACTTACATATAGTCATTCCAAGTGATAGAACATTCTCCTCTGTGACAGGGATCTAGTCTACACAAATCATCAGAATGGACGCCTTTTAATACTGTTGATCTATCAAAGGTAACGTTACCAAATGAAGCAGGTATACGTAAATCTGGAGCTTGGAGTGGGTAAAATTCAACGATCATTACAGCTGATCCATTACTTATCTAAAATAAAAGTTATAGAAAAACTAATGTGACATAATAGGAGAATAGTAGTAGCCTTTTTGGCTGCCAAAGTTTACTCTGTAGTTGCCTTAGTGCTGTAAGATGGTACTCTGTCTGCTAACTAAATAGTCCCGGGTTCAAAACAGAGACCAGATAACATTTAAACTTCGAAATTCGGCGTGCCACTTGTTGGAAGGAAATGACAAACTACATATAGTATATTACAATGCATAGATAGTCTCTTAATATAGACGTTCGTGTCAGTCGTTAAATTGTCCGATCTATATGTGATAAATGTCTACTAACTAAATAGTCCCGGGTTCAAATGTTCTACATTTGATAAATGTAGAGCACAACACAGGTAGAAATGGGTGATCGCCTGAGTTCGATTATAAACATGGCACATTAAGGAGTTACCTCTGTTATTTGCAATATAACGAAACAAGAACTATTCTGGGATAATCTAGCATTTTGAAATGAGGAAAATCTGTTAGCTGAGATCCGACGTTTCATCCAGCCAGATGTAAAAACGAAACTAACTGTGAGTGAGTGGGTTTAAATGTCACTGTGACATAGAGCAGCTACTATATTTGGAAACATCAATATTATAGGTAGTATTCAATGCAAAATTTTTGTTATCACTATCTGAATCACTTGACCACGTATCGATAGAGAACTGAAATGTTCACAATATAAAACTCCACTGCAATCAATCTATCCTGCTCTAAAGATATATGGATATTTGTTTACATAACATAACTGAGAAAGTTTGGTTTTGTATTATGAAAATAAACTACAACTGTATAACAAGTTCAGTAATTACTAGTGCTTGTAACTACAATTTAGTGTATGTTACAGAATTTCTATATTTGTATAATTTATTTGCACAATTTTTGAGCTTGTAGTGTTACTAATTACACCTATTATTGAAGGAAAATTGGTTCAATTTGAAGTTGATAATAAATTTATTCTGAAGAATAAATAGGTGGATTGATATGGAAAAAATTTTAGACTTTAGATTTTAGAAGTTTAGAATTAATAAACAATAACAAGCAAAAATTTTATAACGAACCTACGTCAATCGACACCATTGACGTCAATAGACATCAGAAGACATCTATTAACATTAAATGACAATCGACAACAATCGACATAAATCACAATAATAGACGCTAAATACACAAAAAAAATTAGCTCTTAACAAATTAAGTTATCTCTTTGGTTGACTATAAAAACCCATTACTCAGTTTTAAGCTCAAAAATTGATTTATAATTGAGAACTTTGTGCTCATAGTTCTCACAAAAGCTTTCAAAATTAAAATGCTTTCTGAGAGTCGAACGTTGTAGTGCTACAGATCTAATCTTATATTTTTTGAATTGATACCATTATTTTGCAATGGATTTTGGTGCACACAAGGTTAAAGAATAACAACAAGCAAGTATTATACTGAATCAATAAAAGTACAATGGAAAATTTTTCTATCAAAGTTTTCTCAATTATTTTCAAACTTCTACAAATTCCTAAACCTTAGCATAGTATAAAGTAGTATAGAGAATTTCTCTATCGAAATTTTCTTAGTCACTATCAACTTTTAACAAATTCCTAAAGCAAAAATATTAATGAGCTAAATTCAAATGAACGAATAACGATCCAAAATTTTTTACCTGGACATCTTGTATAATTCCTTTGAAATGTACACTGCTAAGAGCAGATGTTACAGCTGCCGGGGATGTTGGAGATATGTCAATTTTTGTAACTGACAAATTTTCATTGGTCTGTCTGATTGATCTAGATTGGGGTTGTCCACCCAAATAAAGAACTCGGACGTCTAACGGACCAGAGGCTGATATCGTTTTACGGAAATATTCTGTGTTGTTCAGTTTTACTTGCACCAATGTCACATTACGAATTACCTATAAAAGAATGTATGTAACATTTAGACATTTCAATTCGAAACCTATGCAAGTCGTTGTATTAATACTGAATAATATTTAAATATTTTTTGTCATAGACACGATTGATGTAATGAAGCTAGATGGGTTACACTTCTTTCCCCTGTAACTTGACCTTTGACTATATTATCACGCATTATCGAATATTACGTGTTTTAATATGTTCAGAGCCTAACCAGAACTATCTGGGGCCTCGGATTAGCTATAGAAGCAGCATACTAAGGGAGGAGACAGAAGAATATCAGAAAACATAAGTTATAAACCTTGATTACAGTAAAATCCTTCATTTATGCTGAAGCCCTCGTGTGTTGGAAATTAGTGTCAGTAGTGGGCTTATTTTTAAAAAAATTCAAGTATATTCGACAAGAAAGCAAGTTAAGTGTTAATGCTGCATTTCCGAAAAAAGCTAGAAGAGATAGGAGCAGATTGAAAGTATCAATGGACATTGAGAATGGCTGTCGTATTGATAATGGCAAAATTCAAAATATGGCATGATACTATTCGAGATTTATTGACAATATTGCTACTTCATATCGATTTCGAAGTGATTAGAGCGCAATAGACAGAACCGTCCAGAAAGGGTAGCAGTAACAACTTCTCCAGAAAGAATATAGAATGGGCAAGTGGTGATTACTTTCCAAGAAGGAAAGGTGGAAGATTCATAATTAATAGACGCCGGACTTCATCGACAATAATTGGCAAAGATTTCATGATTTCAGAAAAATTAACTATAGTTATTACGGTTGTGTGGATCACAATAGCGGCGACAGGTTCTGAAGGAATGAGTCTAACGAGGGAGAGTGGAAAGAGGTTATATACAATGCGGTCCATATGTATGGAATAAATTCAATTTTAACGTTATTGTGTTATCAGGATCATCTTCATTTAACTCCTAAGCCTATTTACTTAGATCATCGGCGGCGGCAAGTTCTCGAGTTTTCTTTTGCGAATTTTCCTCAATCTTTGGAAGTACATTAACTTTTTTCATCAGTAAATTGGACATTTCTACTTAGTTTTTCGATATTTGTTACATGTGCAGTTTCATGAAACTTTTTTTCAATTTTGTACGTAGACTATGAAACGTGTTGACCAGGGTATTTCTTATTAAAAATTTTACAAACCTCCTTTTGAGTTCTTAAATTGTAAAGTACATTGAAAAATACATTCTAAATATTATGCGACATTATTATCTTCATTCTACGTAAAGTTTTGTGATAGAGACTTTATCAAAAGTTTACATCTTAATAATTAATTTTCTTAGTTATAATTGCCCACATTTAAAAAACGTTATGTTCCTGAACAGAGGACTAAAATCCCTTTCCAACAAAGTGCCAAACGACCCCCTTATTTACAGTTTTCTAGGGGATGCTTCTAATTCACAGGGGTTGCTAGAGGGGGATAATATTTTCACACTGTAAATTGTCAATTTAAGATTAAAAACCGATCTGTTTCAGGTTTTTTTTTCACATAATAACGCTAAAAATGAATTTATTTCATACATATGGACCGCATAGTAGATTGAGCTTCTTTCTCTTGGTAATTTGGTCTTTCTCAGTTATCGATTATATTTTAGTATTATCAAGTGTTCTAAAATGGTCTGGATCTGTTTCAAGAGCTTATTAGATTAATTAAGGACCTCGGATTCCACATAAAAATATTGCACAATAGAAGGGAATTGAGTCGATAGAAAAAAGTATACCTTAATTTGTGTAAATAAACAATATAAATATAACTTTTTATTACATAAATATCAAAAGATAAGTTACAAGTATTTCTTCTAGAAGTAATATTAATATGTTGATTTATAATATATAAAGTGTTTAATTAATGATAAGAATTTTTAAAGCCATGCTTACTTTGATCAGATGATTCCATCCATTATCCAACTTCACTCCTCCAACTGTGTAGCTCTCTAGATTTCCTTCAAATTGAATTCTGACTAATAACTCACCACTTTCAAGTTGAGCAGCTATATAAGTTTCGTCGTTTGGATTTGGAAGTAAACCAGAACCTGCATATAACCAAATAATTAAAATGCCTACTGCTATACTAATGGCTCATCCATAAAGCACGTCACACGTTAAGGAGATGGAAGGGGGTCGACGAAGTGTGACAAGTGGGCGGGAGTGGTCCTAATTTTCGTGATGTTACATTTTAAAATCTGTTATAATTTGAATGTAAAAACAGGAACATTAAACTATTACTTTACGAAAACCTCAAAAGCATACAGCTATAGCTGTGTAAATATAAGATACCAATTGTTTTGTCAACCACTCGCTCTACTAGTGTTACGCTTCGACCTCCTAGGCGCCCTTTGATAAATACCGCAAAAAGGCATCGCGCCTCGCAGTGATTCCTTTGTTTCTATTTAATTTGACCACTGACTTTTGCCTAGGAAACAATGTCGTTCTTAGTTTTGCTATTTTGTGATTTTTAACTTACGAAACAAGTTTAAAATGTGTGACGTAATTTAAAGATGACCCCTAAGACAAGAGATCGAAAAAGAAAAAATACATAATACTAATTACATAATGTTTATGCAGTTATATTTTTCATACGACTAGTTTCCTGTTTTTAAATTGTTTTATTTTTGTATTCTTGAGATTTCTATATCAGTTATTAGAATTCAATCAACAGCTATTTAAAGTTTGGATTTTTTCAAAAATATCTAGTATGCATGGTGATAGGAGCTTTGCTTTTCAATAATTGATGCTAAAGAAAAGTATATTTCTTATTAATTCATATGATTATTGCTTAAAACTGCAAATGTATTGCACAAAAAGATATAAAAATAAAAATAAGTGGTGATTGAAAAACATTATCTCAGTATTTATTAATTTCTTCAACTTTATGAAGCAGATTAGTTATCACAAATTCAAAACATTAGAGCAATCATAGTTTATTGACCACTATCCATCATAATTACCTAAATAAAATATCTGCCCCCTGGACTGTCTTGTTCTTATAAACATGCTTATATCAACTATGGAACGCACCGCTCTTCTTGCAGTATCAGCGACATCTACCGTAACTAATGAATCCGTGATATTTTCATATCCGAATGTAGCTGCGGTGTAATTATACTGACATGTATGACCTAAATAAGGACGCTCGCAGGTACAGCTAAATTCCCTCCACCTGTAAAAATTTTATCAGTTAATAAGATATTTCCAACATTTTTGTTTTTGTTGGAAAAATCAATTTGTCTTATATTTTTATACTACCACTACAACAATTGGGTCTGAAAATCATGTCGGGTTTAAATGTTTGAATGATCGGGCACGTCCTAACATAAATTGTGCAATTTACCGCACTCATAATAGCGCTGATATACATTTTTAAACGTGTAATATTTTTCTCCGCCCTCATTTCTTTTTGCAGCGCACCAATCACTTGCTTACGTCACCAGCGCCGATCGAATTTTGCCCGCCAAGCTACAGCAGCATTTTACAGCACGTTATTTTGTTTTACCATCGTTGTCAGGATATTAAAGCCTGTATCGACAAAGGTTTTTAATTTTTTTAATTGTATTATCAAAACTTAAGACACGGGGAAGCTATTTCTTTACTAATAATGTAGTAATTTTAAGTTGTTATTTGTGATTTGATTTTTCAATTTTTTTTGCATTGGCTTGGTATCCAGACGATATCTAAGCTGAATACTATTAAAGAAAAACAGGGACGCTACCGGTTTTTAGAACTAATAATTTTTAAAATTTGTGTTTAACGCGGACTGTTTCGACTACTTTCAGTCTTTATAAAAATATGAATAAAGTAGTCGTAACTTCAAAATGTTTATCTATCTTTTGAAAATTATTGAAAAAACTTTTATAATTGGCATCCGTAATGGCTCGCAATTAAAAGAAGAGGGTCGTAACCACTGAATAGTTTCGATGTTGTTGCGTCTCTTCGGAATGACGTAACGACCTCTCGTTCGGAGTCTCTAATCCTAACTAAAGACACAGCCAACTGGCGTTGCTACTTGATTCATGTAGTTAAACATTTCTCAGTAGACTTCTTGAGGAGACATCTTCACTTCCAACTACGAACCTTAGCCAAGTGAATCTCTAGCCGTAGACGACGATATGTTAATTAAATTATTAGGTGATATATGAGGTAATTAAAGTAATTAAACTAAGGAATTAAAAAAGATTTCAGCGAATTGTCGATGACATCACGATCTTTGGAGGAGATCTAATTGAATATTCTTCGAAGTATTAGCCAGGAAAATAGTTGTTTTCTCTTTTGAGGAAAGGCAAGCCAACATTTCGAATAACGAAATTCGAAATAATAGGTATAAATAGATATTATATTTTTATATATACATATGTAGTGATGTTTAATGATGATTAATTAGTGTCTATAACTTACCTATCAGTACAGCGTCCTCCGGATTCACATGGGTTTGGCTCACATTGAGGTTCCCTTATACATTTCTCTTCGACGTGCTGAAAATTTAACCAAGGGGTATTTTTAAGTTGAGGCAAAACCCACTGTCCGTTCACCAAAACGTCTTCAGTGCATCCTACTAAAAACGGTTGGCCGTGCGTCAATTTCCTAAGGTTATTTGGAATACCTCCAATATACGTTACAGGAAAACTAGTACTAGTCACATTATTGTTTTCGTTGTAGCTTATTGGATAAATAGTTTGTTCTTCATTAGAAGATAATACAAAGTGAGAGGAATTTATCGCAACAAATACTTTCTGCCACGTACTATCATTCAAATTTGAACCTATAAAAACTCCTTCCCATTTGTTCAGCAAGCTTGAATGCAAATTTAATCTCCCTTTCGATAATTCCAATATATAAAACGTTAATCCTTTACCTAGTGCTAATAAACCGTCACCTAAAGTAGTTTTGAATCTAAACTGTATATCATAACCTTCTTCTCTAACAGTATTAACAGTTACTGATGATATGTCGCGGAATGACATTGTGGTTATTTGTTCGCACGTTTGACCGTGAAAACCATTGGGACAAGTACAGTTGAATTTGTGTTCGGTTTCATGAACCAAATATGGACGACACTGACCATCGTTTAAACAAGGATTATCTTTACATCTGAAACAATAACATATAAATTTTATTATGAGTGAGAAGTGGAATATTAACAAAATATTTTGAAATTGATTCTACAATTTTTAATTATATAAAATTTGATGCTCACCCCGCAAGTTCAACAGAGCAGTTTTTGCCACCATATCCGTTCGTACATTGACAAAAATAGTTTGCGATTTTATCAATACAAGTACCGTTAACGCATGGATTGTACTTTTTACACTCGTCTATATCTAATTCGCAATGTATTCCTTCGTATCCATCTTCGCATTCACAAATGTAACCTCCAATTTTATCGATACAGGCACCATAGACACAAGGATTACTCTCACATTCGTTAATGTTAGTTTCACAATTATGACCTGTTACTCCAAGAACACAAAGGCACTCGTAACCAGCGGCTTCCGAATAGTTGAACGGTTTAGAAAAAATTTCAGGAAGATTCAAATTATAAGAATATACGGGAGAATAGAGAGTGATGTTAGATCGTTCTATGCAAGTACCGTTGTATTGGCATGGATTACTTTCGCATTCGTTGATATCTATCTCACAGTTTTTACCTAAAACAATCAAGAATTGACAATTACACTTTATATATTTTACATATATAACTAGTTTTGATTTTATTAATGTTTAATCTTACTGCTATTATTTAAAACGTACCACAGTTTATTTTATAAAATTGCACGTTTCAGATTCAGTACTATATTCCCAATCCAAGACAGTAAATGTCATAAATAAATAAATTGAAGGAAAGAAAGTTTAAATCAAAAACGTACCTTTATATCCTGGATAACATTTACAAGAATAATCTTTGACTAAGTCGATGCAAGGGGCTTCATTTTGACAGGGATCGCCTTCACAGTCATCTATATTATTTTCACAATGATAGCCCTCATAACCTGTATCGGTACAATTGCATGAATAACTATTCAACCCATCTATACATTGAGATCCATGTAAGCAAGGAGAAGATTCACAATCATCAATATTTATTTCACATCTTTTACCGGTCAAACCTTCCAGACAAACGCAAGTAAATTCATTAATACCATCTATGCAAGTCGCTCCGTGCATACACGGTTGCGGTTCGCATTCGTCGATATTCACAGAACAATCCTTTCCATCGTAACCTAGAAAATATCATTATTTTTAGAAAACTATTCTATTTTTGTAATCTTAGAATTCTATTTTTTTACTCATAAATAACCATTACTGCACTTTTCGAATATTAATATATGGAGCCTTCTCTTGTTCCCTTCGAAACATATTGTTACGCACTTATCTCCGCCCTGAAGCCGGTCCTGCTTGGATATAGTAGAATTCTAAAATTTGGCGAAGTCGTCGCCTTTGATGAAATAACCGGAATTCGTTTGATATTTGTTTTTATGTCAGTTTTTAAAGCAACCGGTGTATTTACATTTTTTTCATTTGAATACTTTCTAGGAAGTTATATTTATTTATTTGTTTCGTTTTATAATTTTTTTAGATCTCTGGAGAATTATTTTTGGATATATAAAGAGTTTATGTAGCGCAGTTTAGTTTAGTTCATAAGTAATAAGTAAATTATTATAAGTTAGTTAAGTGTAGTGTATAGTATTTAAATAAAGAGACTGTATTTATTAATTAACTCCACGAATAGAAATCGTATAAATAAATAAGATAAACATTACATATATTTTTAGTAATGATTATATAATGGTAATAAGGCCTAATTCTATTTTAATAAAATATAAATTGGAAAGTTATAATAATAGTTGGAAATGAGTTTATACTTAGTAGATTCTATTTTAGTGTTTTCTTTTGAAGTTATTTGTTTCTTTAGAATTCCAAAAATTATTTTGGAACCAGTACTGCCGGTAAAGTAACGGCCGTTGTTGTCAACACGTGTTGATTTATATCACATTAAAAACTACTACGATCTAGACACAAATAAAACCAGAACAAAAAATGAACGGAAACTGTATGGTTTGGCTTTGTTCTTAACCCTACTCCGCGATGTTTGCTGGTTGAGAGTGACACAAGACACCTGGCGGTGATAATTGATTGATTGATAGACCTATACATGAATTATCATAATCGATTACCTACTTGCGGATTGTGGATGAATATGAAAATCGCGAATAAAAAACGGAGGTTGATATATAGGTAATAGGGTGAAACCTTTGGAATTGGTAAATATTTTTCAATGCTGCATCATGAAAAAATAAAAATGTTTAAGACATTGTAGGGTAACATAAAATCAGAATTAATATTCTTCAAAATAGGTTTTCATCGACGTCGTAGTCATCACGACGATAGAAATGGTGTCAAAATGTTTTTCATTGTAGCCAAAAATAGCATTGTGTTAAATCATTTGAGTAATACTGATGTAAACAGATAGGGAGATTTTTAGAGGCCAAAATCCTTTCAAATATACAATGACTTTTGGCTCGTCGCGTCCTACAAAAAATTTTAACATAAAATTCCGTTCTTTCGGGTTTGTGATTAATTGGAGATGGATTCATTTTCCAACAAGACAAAGATCCCAAGCATAGATACAAATTCTGAATAGTTGGATGAGAAAGAGGTACAAGAGGTGTAAGTAAAAATGGTTCGGCCTCCTGAAAGCCCGAATCTCAATCACATTGTTTTTTGTGGGAAGACCTTGACAGGAAAGTCCGTAATTGTGGTACAACCTCGTAAGAAGAAATGTGGAGTGCTTTATGCGAGAAAGATATCACAAGACACTATCAACAAAAATGGATTGCCAGTATGCCGAGAGTTGTGAAAAAGTCATACAATGTAAAGTAGGATTTTTTGATGAAAAATCAGTTTGGCTAACTTTAGCCTTTTATAGCATGGTCTGAATATTTCTTTACCGATTTTTCAAGTGTATTGAATGTCAAAAAGTGTTTTATTGGATAATTTAACAGTTTAATTAAACAATTAATATTTAATTGGAGTTTTCTTAAATCTCTTTATTTTAATTAAGGTGGTCTTATCTTTTGGCCTGTAGTGTCTTAATTATTCTTAGTTGGAATGTACAATTTATAAAATAAATAGCCAGCTTTTCTCCAGTTGAACCAATAGAGTCGTAGTGTTTTGGTACAATGGTTAAAAAAAGAATAGAAAAGATAATTATGATTATTAGATTTACTATTATTTAATTTCACTTCAAGGGTTGCTCTTAAAATTATAAGGCCTAGAAATATGGGAGTATTAGATATATTATAGACACTCTATAAATAGTTGTACTGCTATAACTATGCCAATTACCTTTTATGCAGCATTTGTTTTCTAATTCAGATGATTATTTGAGTTGTACTATTATATATCTCAAATACTAAAAAGCTCATAGCAAAAATAAGAAATAACGTGTTAGAACTATTATAAAATTTCAAATGTTATTATTCATATACTATCCTCAGTATTTTTGAAGAAATTAATAGCTAATAACAAAAAATACTAAAGAGTTAATAGCAAAATAGAAATTTTATAATACTGGATATATTATGTTCGTATGTCAACAAAGTTAATCAATACGCAATGATTTCAGTGCAACTGGATACACTATAAATCAGATAAACATTTATTAAATTAAATAAGATTGATAATTAGTTTTAACTTCTAGTAAATGGAGCAATGTTGAACTGGGATTGCCGCTATTTATTGCTAGATTCCTCTATACTGAAATACCTAGTATTCTCTGTATAAATGAAAAGAATAATCATATTTTGAACAATAATAATATTTGTTGTAAAACTAACCTGGAGGGCAGTGGCATTCAAAATTATTCACAAGATTAATGCAAGTAGCGTTGTTCTTACAAGGCATCGATAGACATTCATCAAAATCCAAGTTACACCGTTCTCCAGTATAACCAGGTTTACAATAACACTGAAAGCTGCCTTCGAAATTAACGCAAATTCCATGGTTACATATTTTATTATCGGATTGTTTACATTCATCTATATCTTCGTTGCATAAAGTACCTAAAAATCAAATTCGAATATTTAGCAAAAGCATGCGTGAGACTCCACGAAAACACCACTTAGTCCCTTCAGATTATCCAACGACATTGTACTTATAGCAAACCATGTTGACGATGTCAAAAGAATGCTTGACAATTTAAATAAAGCCCCTGAAAAGATAGTGTTGAATATAAATAAAACAAAAAAAGAATACATGTGCTAAGTGAAACCCTACGTATAGAAGGTGATAGTTTGAGCAAGTAAGCTCTTGTAAATACCTGGGACACGAAATCCGTATCGGTAGAGATAACTATAAGCAAATATAAGCAGAAGGATGGGTTTAACATGGACTACCTTTGATAAGTTTAATCGTGTCTTCTGATCCGAAATATCTGGTTCTTTGAAGAGAAAGGTGTTCGAACAATGCAATCTACCGGTGCTGAAACTCTAATCTTAAAACCCACCATGAACTAAATCGAGGTAGTTCAGCAAAGAATGGAACGATAGATGCTAGATAGAGTGACAAATATAACATCACGCAAGATAACAGGTTTAACGAAAGCAATAGTAAAGCTTGAAACGTAGCTGAGCGGGTCATGAATGACCAGAAGAATAGAAAATCAGTGGACCAAAAGAATTATTGAGTGAAGATGGAGAGAAAAATACCTCTAGAAATAGAGGAAGCCAATCGACACGCTTGTCTGTCCCCCCAGATGAGGGGGACGATAAAAAGATTTGCCGATGTAATGTTAACACGATAGTAGTTAAATCTATAATCAGTTATTAGTACAAAATATGATTCCTTTATATTAATTATTTACTTAATTCATTATATACAAGCTTCTACACAGAAATTCGTAGCTTGCGGTTCGGTGCTAAGACTTTTAAAACACAGATTATAGAGTACGGCTTCATTCACACAATGTGAAATATGGTTCTGGTAGTGGACAACAATCAGTTACAGCAACTCAAGTACAGAATATGTAGAAACCAAAAAAAAATTAATTTGCATTCACACCCCTTTACGAGTCCCTTGAGTGGTAACCAAGAAATAAGTTGTTATAGAAATGATGGGGAAAAAGACACTGGAGATAATTGGATAGTTATTTTTTCAGATGAGAATTGGCGAAGAGACGACAGTGTATTGTTTAAACATGTCGATACAGATGCTTATTTGTCCGTATTAGGAAAAGTGCAAGGCCGATAAATGGTCAAATAGAAGTAGTTGGAATATGGTCGTCTTCGGGGCCAGTCCATTGGCAAACTGTAGAAGGGGCGTTTTTACACGCCCCTGATGTGACTACCAAACATATGTATACAGAACTTTTAATTTATTTATATTTTCGTAAGTCTGAGGCTGAATTATAGTGTTTTTTTTATAAAAATCCATTTGATATTTTTACAATATTAAAAGGTTGATTAACAGTTGGATGACAGTTGCTGGGGACCTTAGACAGTGGCAAAGATTAAGGGAGGTTTATCTCCAGCAGTGGACGTTACTGGCTGTTTGATGATGATGATAATATTTAGACTATAAAAGTGAAAATGACATTTTTATCATCATTTTATGGTATCAAATAATAACGAGTTTAAATTTGACACTACCTTGGTGTAGAATGAGTTGAAATGACACAGTTTGGTTGGGGACTATAATCGATCTCAACAAATTCATAAATTTTTTGAAGGGATATCGTTGTCCTTGCGAATCATTACTAGCCCCTGCTACAATTTTGTGTATCAGAAACTTCTGTACTTTTTTTTGAACAAAACAGAACCATACAATGCTACTTGATATATTCTTCAATCGCACTTCTACATTACTAGGAAATGATTTGGATTAATCTCCGCTTTCAAAACAAATCTTCTGAACTGGTAAACATAAAACGGTAGCATTACTTGATCTCAGCTTCCTACTTTGATTGAGGATTCAAATATTAGCCAAGTGACCTAATAGTTTATTATAATTTCATATTTGTACATTCGCTCTATATTATTGCTATAATATGAATTAATTAACAGCAAGTTTGAATAAGAATACACTGTATAAGGCAATAGATTAAGAAGGAGAAAATTACTTATAGTTAGATACGTTGTCAATTTGAAAAAAAAATTGTTCAAATAACTCACCTGTATACCCTGGATTGCAATTACAACTGAATTGGTATGTACTTTTATCAACAATGCAAGTGCCATTTAAGCATGGTTTTTTTGCACATGGGTCAATATCAACACTGCAATCAGCACCAGCGAAACCTGGAGGACATCTGCATTCATAGTTATTAATTAAATCAACACATATTTGATCAGGTGGACACTGAAATATGAAAAGTTTCAAATTAACTTTACAATATTTGATAGACCAGAACCAGTAAAGTTCATTTCAATACATTTTGTAATGTATCTTCGATATCTTAAGTTGTGAAACTTGTAGAAGACCTCTGGGTATTTATTAATTTAGACAGTGTCTTTTGAATGTTTCTGTTTCAACTAGAATTAAATGAGCCAAAGTTAAGAGAGATTCTCATTAAAATGAGTCGTAGTATTAGGAAAATCACTTTAAAATTTGTTTGACTACCGTAAAAGGAAGATTTTGCTGAAATTGACTTCGAATTATTTGACCATCTCTCCTGTTTCCTAACCTCAAATTTTCCTTCCACATTTATTAATACCGAACACATTGTTTACACAACCACTACACCAGCATTCACAATTACACTATCTGGCCCACGTTTCGATAACCAAGTTATCTTCTTCAGGGACTAAAGATAAACTGCATATCTTCAATGTAATTGTGAGTGAATTCATAATGACTATCGCTAACGGTTCCAGAAATCCCAACTTAAATTTCTTAATGTTACACAATTGGGCAAAGTTATTAACTCTCATAATCGTACTCTTGATTTAGTTTTTAGTCGGAATCAAATTTCAGTAAGTAGATGCGTTGATATGTAAACTCATGAGGATGGATTTCACCCTTCCCTTAAAATCATTATCATGCTAAAAAATACAAATGTGTCATTAGCAGAGAATCGCAGATACAACTTTCGAAGGGCTAATTTCCCTTAACTCTACAGCGATTTGCTCAATATCAACTGGAATCAATTATTATTTGAAAACAACGTTGTCAGAACTTGTGAATATTTTTACAATCAAATTAAAGATTCAAGATTCATAGGGAAAAATTCATACATATGAAATTGATGAAATAGCAGAAAATCTTAGAATGTCAGTGGTTATATCTCCACCATATGGTGGAGTGATGTCAAGCAGTTGTTTTTAGAGGATATAAATAATATGAAGCCTGCAAACTGGGAAAAGGCAGTAAATCATACAATTAAAGAAGTGAAAATATGGAAATTGGATAATATACTGATGAAATTATCTAGTTGTAAATATAAATGTTTTCCCAAAACAATTCCCAGATTATTCAAAAAATACCCTTTAAGGCTTAACAATTCGAAACCTTAAAGTGTAACATCGTTTGTTACAAAAATTTAAGAATACCAATAAATGACTACATTGAATTTAGTAATTTGAGAGCCAAAATTAAGAGAGATATAAGTTGGAGTTATTATAACTACATGAGAACTGTAAAATAACAGCTAACAAGTGATCCTAAGAAGTTTTGGTCCTTTTTAAAAACAATAGGAAAACTATTAGCACATCTAATTACATATTCTTTATAAATGACCCTCTTAACCAACCACATGACAATGTAAATGCTTTTGCTGATTATTTTCAATCAGGATATATTATCTCATCTGCACCTAATTTTGACCTAGTTGATTCAAATATGAATTTTACTGGGTCTGAAGTTTTAACTAGTCTCAAAAAAATTAAAATCCAACTCTTTATCTGGTCCGATAGGTTCACAGCTTTTCAATTACGAGACTGTGCGACTGCTCTTGCAAAACCATTGTACCATACCATATATAGTGTTACCTGTAATATCTTGTTGAAATGTGGTAAATTTCTTGTGATATGGAAAACTGGACGAATTTAGTTGGTTTTAAGGACTATCGATCCATCACGATTATTTCTAAGGTATTTGAAACTCTGATTACGAAGTTTTATACTGGTAGATTTACGGTCTTGAATTTAATATAGTATTCGCACGACACAATTAGATAGCGGTGGTAAGGCTAATGTTATCTATACAGATTTTTCCAAAGCTTTGATCGCTTGGATCATGGCATTCTTCTTATTGAGCTATCCAACATTGGTTTAACTGATTCATTTACAAATTTTTTTATATCATACCTCTTGGATAGAAAACTTACAGTTATAGTTCTTCCAATATCAATTGCAGATTCAATTGATTAATAATTACCGATTAATAATTTTGTCTCTTGAACATTGGTCACTAAGCTGGAATTAAAGGAAATTTAAAATAAGTTCTAAGCTATTACCTTTGATCCCAGGCAATCGTCTATGTTAGTATCACAGGTTTCGCCCTCGAATCCCATTGGGCAAAGGCAAGTGAAGTCTCTTTTGTTTGGAGAAGATATGCACGTTCCATTGTGTTTACATGGGTTCAACTCACAAATGTCATATGGCTTCTCGCAAATTGGCCCCATCCAGTGTTCAGTACAGTTGCAGTAAAAGCCATTCACTTTGTCGTAGCACGTTCCACCATTTTGACAAGGAGAATTAGCACAATCATCTATGTTGGTTTGACAAATTTTACCTTTATAAAATAAGAATATTATTAAAATGGATAAAAGTATTGTGGAATGTAGTAAAATAAACCAATTATTATATATTTCCACTGCTGGATAAGCGAAGATAAGGCAATTTTTAACATTTTTGAATTTATACGGTTATTAGGTCATTCAGCCAATGAATTTTTTAATTTTAAATCATAGTTGGTATTAGTATAAGCCTTGATAGTTTTTCCTAAATTTTTATATGAAAAGATGAGGTTTTTTGATCAAATGCTTATTCAATTCTCATGTCCAGATAATAGTACACATCAGAATTATACATAGTGAAGTTTCATAAAGTTCTTTTTCTCTGGAAAGAAGTCAACCAATCAATATAAAACCTTCACCAACGTCATAATTATCCTATTAATGCACAGGTTTTTGGTCCAAAGAAAGCCAGAGTCGATATCTACGACAATAAAAATAAGAAAATTAATAATAGTAAGTAATTTCCAAAGACAAACTCAACAACCAAATTTCACATCAGAAGAATTATAAATAATGATTATGATGATGAAAATGAGAATAAGGTAGTTAATTTTGAAAATTTTCTCGAATTAAAAGAAAACAACAGTAACACAGGTCTGCAACAAAAATGCTGTCTAGATGGTTTTAAATGATTTCTATGTATTTAGGTGTTTTGAAAATTAAGAAAAAAAAAAAACATTCTGCCAGGTTAATTTGCAAAACGCAAAATTTTATTGAACAAAAAGGGAATTTTGGGCTAACTTGAGTCATGAATAACTAAGTACAATTAGTCCCTGCTACCTTGGAAGAGATTCCAAATTCTGACGAAGATGGTGCTGTACCTGAACCCGACGACAATTCAAGTTTTAAATTTTAAGATGACAGCAGTCCGAAATTGTTTTCCCAGGGCGAGCTAAATGATTTAGTAAGAGACTTGAATCTTCCCAAAAACGCTGCTGAGTTGCTTGGATCAAGGATCAAAAGTAGATAGATTTTCATAGATTCTTCAAAAAGAATCTTAAAGCAGTTCTGTTTCACAATGGCGGTTTCTATGCTTCCACTCCTGTCGGTCAGTCCGTACACCTCAAGGAAACATACAAGAACTTGGAATTGGTTCTTTGCAAATTAAAATATGAAGACCACAGTTGGCAAGCGTGGGGTGATTTTAAAATCTTGAGCATGTTCGTCGGACAACAATCTGGGTTTACCAAATTCCCTTGCTTTTTGTATCTATGGTTCTTCTACTAACGCTTCACTTAAAGCTGGATGAAGCAATTTGAAAAGTCACTTCCAAGAGATGGAAACTACTTCAAATACTTAATATCAAAGTTTCCGGGCTTCTCGGTGGCAAAGTTGAAGGAAGCTCTTTTTATTGGACCAGATATTAGACGACTTATGGCTGATACACAATTCGTCACAACCATGACGGATCCTCAAAGAGAATGGTGGATTGTCTTTGAATAGGTCATAGAGAAACTTTTAGGCAATAACAAAGATCCTAATTACAAACAAATCGTCAAAAGAATGTTTAAAGCATTTTAAGCTTTAGGTCGTCTAATAAGTTTAGAAGTTCATTTTCTTTATTCCTACCTCGACTACTTTCCAGATAATTTAAGAGATGTGAGTGAAGAGCAAGGTGAACGATTTCATCAAGATATTAAGGAGATAGTAAAAAGATACCAGGAAAGATGAGGCGACTCAATAATGGTAGACAACTGTTGGACGTTTCGGATGCTTCCTACATATAGCAGAAAATGTACCAAAAGGAGACTCAATGGGAAAAATAAATGTGCTTACTAATGAATGAATTTTAGACAAAAAAATAAGTTTTGTTACGCAATTATGAATAATTTTTTTTTTAATATTTTATCTTTTATTCTAAGATGATAACTTGCTTAACAAAAATATTGTCAGAAAATGTTCTACGAGCAAATGAAAGTCTGCTTCGGATTCAGCAAAACAAAAAGTAAGAATTACGCCAAAAAAACCAAAACAGCTCCCAACTTTTTTATGCTTGTGTGATCAAACCGTAAATTTTCGAAAAGAGTCTTTGAAAAAGAATTAAGATCAGTAGAAATCAAAATTACTGCTGAATAAGTGTTTACAAATTATAATTTTTCTACGTTTCAATTTTAAAAGTACTGGATTTTTCTAGATATGACTGGAACATAGTAATAATTATTGAATCATTTTATTAGTTTCAACATCAATTGTTTGAGAATATGAATTATAGATACTGATTAATTGAATATTCAACCATCTGTGTTAGTATTAAAATACCTTTTTATGAGTTTGTTAATTTTACAAAAAAAAACTACTACAATTAGTCACACCAATAAAAAATTATCACTAAAATGCAAACTAAATCTACTACCTTGAAACCCAGAAGTACAAAGACAAGTGAAATGGGTCCCATTTTCAATGCAACACCCTGAATTTAGACAGGGCTCGCTTGAACAAAGTCCCAACTTGAGGTCGCAATTTTTACCAGTCCAACCAGGTGAGCAAGTGCAGAGGTAGCCACCCAACTGTGAATATATCAAATTAAGTGGATTTAAAAGTGTTTCTGTAAGTGCTAGCTAAACCATGAAAGGAATTCAATGGAAGGTACTAATTGTAACAATATACCTTAACTAGAAAAAATAATATGACCTTGAAAGTTATTTTCAGTAAATGCAAAATTTTGTGTAAAAGACAACATATAACACGAATTAATCTTCTTCAAAATACTGCCCTTCGCTAGTAACACAATAAATTTCTGGAAGTCTTCTTCCGGAATAGCTTTGTCCTGCTCTGTCACATTTTTTTATGTATGAGAAGAGCCAGAAATCACTTTATTGTTAAATCTGAAACAGTTGCTCTAAATTATATCATATGAACCTTTTATTAATAATTTTTTTATATAGCGATTTGTGATATACTAATGTTGCCAATTCCGATATAAGTTGTGAATTTCCACTTACAGCAAATTATGCATTTGCTTGAAGCAAACTAGTAAATTTATTTTACTGAAAGAACAGCAGTATATAACAAATTAGTACCCCATTACTATATTTTATGGGAGAGCGGTTAAGATGTTACTCCATACATATCCACAAAAAGATAATTTTTAAAGTTGGAGTGAAAATATAATAATAAGATGGAGGAATGGTCTTAACGACATTTTTACTTGTGTGAATACCATACTCACATAATCTTGACAAGCAATGGCATGCTGACAGGGATCTTTGCTGCACAGAGATTCGATGTCACATAATGTGCCTACCCAACCTTTAGCACAAACGCACACAAAATGAGTTAATAAATCAATGCATAAGCCCCCGTTTTTACACATTCCAGACTTACAACTATCGACCCTTTCACATGCAGGGCCTTGAGTTGATATCAAGCAGCATGCAAAAAGAAATAACAACTGAAGAAATAATATAAAAAATACAAAGAAACAAATTATTCTTTATAAAATTTATGATTTTTCTCATCTATATATGAGATATGTGAAGGATATAAATCAGTGATGGCGAACCTATGACCCGTGGGTTAAATACTAACTCGCCCCAAGTTTTTTAGCTGACCCACACTATGGTTCTTATAAACTCATTCTTTATGTCAAAAAAGAAGATAAATACTGAAAGAAAATGAAATATTTATATCAATAATCGAATTTATAAAAGAATAGTTCTAGCTGAATAGTGACTAACTAATTTTATATTTCTATCGTATCTATACCTGCGCAACTTTAGGAGTTCTGGTGTTTTTTGCTTTATCGCTTACATCGACTCAAATCGGGTCCCTTTCAAAACAGATCTTTTTCTAACCTTTCAAGGAAATCTGAGCAGACCCGTTGGCGCAAGAGCTTTTGGTCAAGAGTGAGATTTCTTGGCACCAACATCGCACAGACTTTTGTCATGTGTAATTTCTTATGTAAAATTTTTCTAAATCCAGAAACAAAGCAAAAATCGATGGAATGGCGATCTGGTTCTCCAAGTCCTAAGAAGTTTCGTGTCAAAAAATCTGCTGGAAAAGTTCTTGCTTCAGTTTTTTGGTATTGCCATTAAGTAATCATGATTGATTTTTTGGATAAGGGTAGAACAATAACTGGAGATTACTATTCGACATTACTAACCACTCTACGGGAAAAAATTGAAGAGAAAAAGCGCGGAAAGCTATGTAAAGATGTTTTGTTTTTGCAGAACAACGCCCCTGCAAACCAATCTCATGTTGCCATGCAAAAAATTCGTGATTTGGGGTTTAAATTACTAGAGCACCAAACTTATTCACTAGATTTGGCTCCGCCCGACTATCATCTCGTTCCTCAACTTGAGAAAAAGTTTAAAGGGTCGTAAATTTTCTTCCACGGGGAGGTTCGCTGTAATAAATGTATCCAATTAAGAGGAAAATATGTTGAGTAATAAAATATTTTGATATTGAAATTTTGTTTGGTTCTATAGTAGGCTAAGAATTTTTCAATATATCCTCGTATATATATATATATAGCTATTAATAGCTAGATCTAAAAAAATAATGATCAAAACTTGACCCACTTCTCCAAAAGGTTCGCCATCGCATCACTGATATAAATGATGCTTGTGAGAAATATAACATCATCTTTCTTATTTTGCAATGCAATAACAAAAAATTAGTTCCTTACACATATCTAAGTTAAAAGATATAATCATACAGACATAGATATCACCATTTTCGATTGATATAAATTGGTTTTTTTATTGTAATTGTTACATTTTTGTAATACAAAAAATACATGTGTTCATATGTGATGGGATAGGTGTTGATGTGAAATTAATTACCTGTATGTCTTATAAAAAATACTAGAATATGAATTTTATTTCCATTTCAAAATATTCCATCTCTAGAATAGAAAGAAAAGTGAAAAATATTTGGTGTATACAGTAAGAAATTTTCGTAACGAAATTATACATATTCTTTACGGTTTTGCCGCAACTATTGGCAAAAATGTATTGCAATTTTATACAAATTTCTTTTGGAAGCTGATACATCTAATATTGAACATTAGATTTAATGAGCAAAATGTCATCACTCAATTTTACAACAAAACGGTACTCTTGATAAAACACGATACTGTCTACCATTTCCGGAATATATTGATTTGAAAATTATTAAATAATAACCAATGCTGCTATTAATTAAACAAAAAATTATAAGTACAAGATGAAAACTTACAAAAAGGCTAATAAAAAAATAGAATTCAATTAAAGTAGGTGTTCAAAATGTCCTCCGTTTTGAAGAATACACAAGTCTATCCTTTTTTCTAAAGAATCCATTAACCTTCTAAACGGTTGGGAGTCAGCTATGAAGTCATTAAAGTGACGTTGAATTCTGTCTTTCAATTCTTGAGGCGAATTTACCTCTGTAGCATGAACTTTTTCTTCAAAACACGACAAAACTGTGTTAGCCAAGGAATTAAAATCACATGACTGAGGAGTCCAATAAATCGTAGCTTTCGCACCTCTACCAATCCATCCATACGGAAAATGGTTACTCAACCAATTACGACACCTTCTATCAAAGTGCGATGAAGCTCCATCGTGCATAAAAAATTGAGATCTTTAAATGAGTGTTGGTAATGTGATACCCTTTTGACATGTGGATTCTTATTACATCAGTGGTGTACATCATTGGAGTTAAACATACCTTGCCGCGTAAAAGTGGCCTTGTCCGTAAAAAGAATACATTTTAAAAAATTTGGATTGACACTTGTTCTTTCTTGTAATATTTGCCAAAAATCCACTGTAACTGGTAGATCGTCTGGCAAAAGCTCTTGGTCTTGTCTGTAATTATAAGGATGTAGTTGCTGCTCTTTAAGTATCCTCCAAATACTTGAAAAGACGTATTTGTTTGTCTTGCCACATTCCTTACTCTAATTGTTGGATTTTTATCCACTAAATTTGAAATCATATTCTCTTAGACCGATAGCCGGCATTCTCAAAAGACCCGTGATCTCGGAATTGCAAAATTTTTAAATAAATCGACAGTTATTAATTAGAGGAACAAAGTGCACTCGATTTATTTGGCCGCAAGTATGAAAAAAAATAATTATTCAAGAAAAAGCAAAAATTTCGATAGGAAATTTTGTGAATTAATGAAAAAAAATCGGCTTACCAATTTTTTCCAACCGGAAAGGCCCGGCTTACTTATTTAGGGTGTGATTGGGGGATAAAATTTCCCCATCATTCCGGGACACTTTTTTTTAATTTGCTTATTTTTATGTACATTTTGAAAATATCGTGGGATGTGTTCCTAAAAACGGCCGGAAATATCACGTATACCAGTTTTATTGTATACGGACTCGATTCTCATCAATGGCAATAAGCCCTCAATTACATCATTTCACTCTGTAATCAGCGTTCATATAACAATAAAAAATGTTATTTGTATCTTAAATTTGAAGTTGTAGAAGAATAAATGGAACAGAAGGAAATATAAGAAATTTTTTTCGAGTTAATTTTTATTTCATTTGATTATAAAATATCGTAATCAATTTATTAATTTAAGATAATACAATAAACAATTGTTTATAGCAGAACATAATTAGTATCATTCATCTAAACTATCAAATTTCCTAAACACTCGTCTAAGGTTAATAATATTTCAGTTTATTCCAAATTTGAGTACATTTTGATTAACAATATCCAGATTAATAAATAACAAGGTTTCAGAAATGTAATTATTATTGATTCAACATCATAACTATCAATGAATAGCAGTTTTTCATTGCAAACTGAGAGAAAATGCTATTGCCGTGTAAAATTGAAAGTTAAATAATTATGTATACTTTAATGACCTCATAGCTGACTCCAAACCTTTTATAAAATCAACGAATTCTTTAGAAAAAAGGATAGACTTGTGTATTCTTGATAACGAAGGACATTTTGATCACTTACTCAAAATTGAATTCTATTTTATGTTACTTTTCCTCAATTTTCATCTTGTAATTTGTCGTTTAATTAATACATTTATCATTACTTCATACCAGCATCGGTTATTACTTCATAAATCAAAATATTCCAAAAACGGTTTGTTGTAAAATTAAATGATATTTAAGTTCACTCGAAATTTTTCTTAATAAATCTAATATTGAAAAAGTTATAGTCAATACTACTTGGTACGAACCGTGAAACTAGCGCCCTCTATCAGAATCGGACATAAAAACAAATTAATTAGATTTATGAGCTTCCAAAGCATATTCGTAAGTAAAAAATTTCAATACAACGTTGCCAGTAGTTGCGGCAAAACCGTAAAAAATGTGTATTAGTGGAAATTGTTACTGAGCGATATTTTTCAGTTTTCTATCTATCCTAGGAGACGAGATCATGTTTTTTTGAAACACACTGTAGATAAACCACTTTCATAACAATTATTTACATTTAGTACGTACAAGCAACTTGAAAAGTGGAGTATCAATTTTGGAAATAAAAATCTAAAGAACAATTAAAGGAATTAGAAGCGACAATAACAATGTAGATATACAAGAATCACAGTTCGGTACAAAAAAAGTTAAATTATTGGTTTAAACAAACAAAAGCACATGAAGTATAAAGAGTACTAAGTAGAAGCAATAAACAAAATGTAGAGGAA
Organism: Diorhabda elongata; assembly: GCA_026230145.1. Classification (NCBI taxonomy): domain Eukaryota; kingdom Metazoa; phylum Arthropoda; class Insecta; order Coleoptera; family Chrysomelidae; genus Diorhabda; species Diorhabda elongata. The sequence continues at coordinate 6,908,663 of CM047928.1, forward strand.
ATTATTTGTCACAGCGATAGAAATATATGTACAAGAGCCACATCAGTAAATAATCTTAGAGAAGTGGATATAAAAAAAAGTCGATGGAAAGTTTGAATTTTCTAACATATTGAACATTTGCAGGATATTTTCCAATGTCTTATTTTATCCTCAAAATTAGATAAAGTAAAACATTGTAAATCAATTATTTATTTCAAAAATCAATGATTCTAACTTTGTACTTAATTTTTTAAATACTTCTTTCCTCAACATCTTACAGAATATTCAATAATTGTAACCATACAGGCATATACCGAGTTAAAGTGGAAAGAAAAATAACCAATTGCTAGCATTGGTAAAAAATATGAGGAAATGCTACATAACAATAAAGTAGGAGAGAAAAAATAATTGAGAAAGTTGCTGAGATCATATATGTAGAAACTAGGTAAAAGTTTAATGTTGCTAGTCCTTTTCTTTAAATATTTTTAGGCAAAAATATCGATTTCTTTTGAATTGTGAAAAGAAGCATTGTATATTTGAAGTAAAAGATTCAAATGCAATTGATCAGATAGGAAACACATATACAGTAGAACCTCGATAAGATAAAAACCAAGGGAAACGTTAAATAATTTGAGTTATAGAGCTTTTTCCGTCGTAACAGATCCACAGTTGATCACATATTTACGTTCCGTCAAACCCTAGAGACAACCTATGAGTACAATGTCGATCTTCACAACCTCATCATTGACTTCCGCCAGGCGTACGACAGTATTTTCAGAGACCAGCTGTATGAGGACGGGGTGGGGTTTGGCAACCCAAAGAAGCTGATGCGTATGGTTAAAATAATAATGAGGAACGCCTCTGACAGAGTGAAGATATCGGGGTCTCTAGCAACAGTTTTTACTGTGAACTCGAGATTGCGTCAGGAAGACCCTCTAACGACAACACTGTTTAATTTTTCACTGGAAGATGTTGCAAGAAGCATCCGAACGAATCCCGAAGGAGCGGTTGAGCAGTTCGAGCGAGCAACTGAAGCAAGAGGACTCAAAATCAATGAACAGAAAACCATGTACATGAGAACCTCAAGTCAAACTCCAAACTCCAAAGCCACGTTCCAAGTCAGAAAACATCGCTTCTCTATGTGCCACCAATTCAAATATTGTGGGGCCTTGATAACTGAAGATAATGACGTGACAACCGAGATCAAGGAAAGGGTTTCTGCGGGGAACAGATGGTTCTGGGTAGTCCAGAGAGCGTTCAAGTTTAGAGCGCTCTCAAGAAGATTAAAGATTTCAATCTACAAGAAAATAATCCGTCTCGTAGTCACATACAGATGCGAGACATGAACAAGTGAGCTGCTCGGAACGTAAAATCCTACGATTTTTGGTCCTGTTTGAGATAACAGCGCGAGAAGGATCCGGAGGAATGCTGAACTGAGACAGATGTACGGCGACCCACATTTGATAGCGTTCATCTAGAGGCGCGCGTATAAGGTGGCCGGAACATGTGGCGAAGATACTTTCTTATCGATACCAGTTCAGATCCATGTATGGAGTTCTTGGAGGACGGCGACTGAGAGGAAAACCGCGCCTTAGCTGGTTGGAGGACTTTGAAGTGGCTCTGATCCCGCTAGGAGTTAGACGTTGGAGGCATCAATGCTCATGACAGAAAGAATTGGCAGTCGATTGTTGAGAAGGCTCTGGTTTTCAAAGGATCGTATTGCCGGTTAAAGAAAGAAGAAGAAAAAGGTGTTTACTCACTAGGACTTATATAGACACGCTTCGTTTAATGCAAATGAAACTTTGAAATCTCAAAATGTACGAGTACATCATATTTTATTTTACATGTAAAGGTACATTTATTGAAGTTTATTTTATTCTACATTAGAAAGTCAGTATTTTTTTTTTGTTTCAAATAAACTTTCTACAACAATTTTATCTTCATTCTTAAATAAAGAGACAACGTCATCCTGTCATTCCCTGTATTACTACATTCAGCAATTCTTCGTCTTCTACGTAGAAGACTTTTTTCCGATTCTTACTTCTTCAATAGTTCAGCTTCATTTTTTAATATGAATACCACTTTTCACAGAGATGTTTCCGGAACCAAGTCTAAAAGCTACTGATACTAACCAGGAGATCTTTTTGGTTGCAAATTCATTCAAAATCATGATAGATGATTGAAGTTTCAAAGGTCATCGTCGTTACAACTTTGACTTACTGCGAAGTTATAGAGGGTTCGTATCTTAAGTAAAAGAGGTTTTGGACTCCGAGGGGAAGGAAGCACAACATTTTATGAATTTATACAGGTTATTACGAGGTTTAAGTTATCAAGGTTCTACTGACCATCGACATTAAATGTAATTCATTTGTACCCAAAGGTATTTACAACAAATATTGATTGATTTTTTCATAATAACTTACCAGTGAAGCCATTGGGACATGTACAATTGAAAGATCCTTTATAAGGTGTACAAGTACCTCCATTCAAACATGGGTTTCTGGAGCATGCGGAAGATGTATTGCAATCTGGATATTCTCCAGGGTTTTCTGGTTTGCAAACACACATTGAAGCACTGCCTATTTCTCTACATTCTGCATAATAGGGACAAGTATTTTGCTCGCATTGACGTAGATTTCCGCCTGGTTCGATCTCACAGTTATCTCCCAAGTAACCATTAACGCAACGACATTCGTATTTACCCCCATGGCTGATACACAATCCGTTATTTAAGCACGGCTTTGAAAGACACTCGTCGACTGCCTTCAAAAAATTAACAGAGTAATTAATAACAATTATAAATCAAATGTAATATTAGCACTACAACTATTACATCATAGATTGAAGACTCCCTAGTACATACCGTTCATATATTTTTAAGTAACGCCTATCTGTTTCCCCTTGTAAAGTTCCATGAAGGAGACAAAAAGGAAAGTTCTTGAAGATGTTTTATTCAAAAAATACTAGAAATGATTGGACCAATAAATGTTTGCTGTTAAATTGTAGTTAGGGCTTGGGTATGAATTACAAAGTAATTGATAAATAATCTAATTAAACTGACTTTGGAAGAACAACATCTTTAAAAAAAATCATATTCCAATAATTTTGCGTGGTACAGTTTATTATTTTTTATCTGTGTCTATTTTAGTTTTTGAAATGTGAAAGTTAGATAGATTTACAAGAATAAATTTATAAAAAATATTTATGCGAGTATAATCGTTTTGAAAGAATATATACTCGTAGATACATATTACTCATATGGACATACAATGGTGGAAAATTAAATCGAATGGGAGACCCCTGAACTATATAGAAAATGAGAAACTGGTTAGAAACTAGAATAAAATATCAACATCACTGATGCTAGAGACATCTGGGGATTTATTTATTGGCTAGAACTATTCTCCACTAACGGTGTGTATCTAGGGACTTAATCTATGCAATGATTACATTAAGTTTTGGTTTGGTATAATTTGAGGGAAGGAGATGGATTTCGGTTGCGGCGCAAGAGAATGCGAAACTCCGATACTAAACCCAAAATCTTGGTGATAACGAGAAAAATAATTGTATTTCTTAGTGAATAACCATATCCGATGATCCGAGTGTGAACACAGGTACGAACAAAGAACTGAACCGGATTAGGTAGAAAACTGTTGTAGTTCCTAGGTATGTCAGATTCAGAAGCCTAGCCCAACCAACGATAACAAAAGAAAAAAAAGGTTAATGATATTGTTGGCTTCAGTAAAAAGACACCGAGAACCCCAAAAAAGAAGTCGGTACAAATGCAGTAACAGTAATGATGAAGAATATGATGGAAATGTTGACCCAATTGGCAGCGAATTTGAAAGATATCAAAGAAAAACAAAATAAAAACAGTGACGACATGATAGCATTGAAACAAGAAATCATAGAACTAAGAGCCAAACAGAAAAGCTGTGGAGATGAAATAAAAAAATACAAAAGAAGAAAATGAAAAAACAAAAAAGTATTAGAAGAGCTGAAAAATCAATTGAAAATAACTTATATGAAAATTGAAAAACTCGAAAAAGAAATAAGAGGATATAATTTAGTTATACAAGGAATAAAGGTTGATACAGAGGATAAAGAAAATTACGCATGGACTAAAAAATTTCAAAAAACAACATTTACAAATAAAACTTGACATAAAAAAACTAACCTAACCTTAGAAAAATTACTGAATTTTCATTTTATCTATTGATTTTTCGTGAAAATAATGCATTTGCATACTTTCTCCACAGAAATTCTTCTGCGCATGCGTCAATAATCATGACTTTTCACACACAGATAAATCTTGATGAGATCTATCGAACTAAGTTATCCATGGTTCGATATCTGTTAGTCGCATAAAATTGATATGATAAATCGATTTCTCGTAATATAAATAGTCTATATATAGAGTTTCATGATGATCGTTGTGGGGTGGCTTATCATATTTGTACCAAAACATTACATATTGTGAAAGTAGTGTCGAAAATAGTATATCAACAACCTACATGAAATATTCAGCTCAATGAACTAACGAAGAAAGTTATTTGTTTCGCACTAGGAAATGAAAGCATGTTCACTGATTATATTACTTAATAGTTCATCCAATCAGGATGGATTTTACACACAAACATGTGAAATTCGCAACCCTCTGCACAAGTTCATAGAGACAACTATCAATTATTTCGTGTTGACTATTCGGAAATACTTTTTTAATTATCAATGATTTTTTAGACAAAACATGTAAACGCACCATTCTACAATTTTTTCCTGCAAATCCTGGTATACACTGGCACAAATATGAGCCATATGTGTTGAAACAAATCCCTTGGTTGAAACAAGGATTGTTTAAACATTCATTCACATCTTCGTCGCAAATTTTTCCTTCATATCCTGTTTGACTACAATTGCATTTGAAATTATTATATCCATCGATGCAAAGACCACCGTTTCGACAAGGGTTGGATAAGCATTCATCTTCATTGATTTCACAATTTTCTCCTTTAAAACCCGGTTTGCATCGGCAAAACAATTCTTGAGTAACGGGATGGACGTCACATATACCGCCATTCAAACAAGTTTTATCTTTGCACATAGGGTGCATCTTCAGTTTGGTTTCACAACGTTTTCCTGTGTAACCAGGATTACAAATACACGTAAAGTCCCCGGAAGGATCAGACGTACAGTTGGCGTTATTTTTGCATATCGGCGGTATTCTGTCACAGGGATTACCCAAATCAATTTCACAATTTTTTCCCGAATATCGAGGATTACAATTGCAAGTGTAAGTATCTTGTTTATTCAGGCAGGTTCCGTGTCGCATACAAGGCTCCGTTCCACAATAATCCGAGCCTATTGGCACACCTACAAAAACAAAAGACATTATTTGTTATTAGATAATACAGAAAATTAAATAACGAAGAAGAAAATGAGAAAAAAGTAAGAAAACAGTGTTTTACTTTATTGAAAAACCACAAACAGTATATTTGATTCTAATTTAATCAATTATACATATCGACAACGAAGTATCAATGTCTCCTAACTACCATTTTTGCGAATATGGGGTTTTAATGTAGTTAGATGTAAATCTAATTTTTCGCTTGTGTTGGGAAATGGAAATATTTTCTAATATAGGGACTATTTACTACAAAAAATTTTGTGCCAATATATTCTATCTGAACAGTAGAAATAATACCAAAGTTGATTTTTCACCAATCTTCTTGACAACTTTTCCTCATTACATGTAAGATTTAACTGTAAACCTTTTTGCATCATTGTTTTTCCTCAGAGAAAAAGAGAAACTCATTGTAATTATTTCAGATGGTTGTACATGTCAAAACCTCTAGTGCCCTTCTAAAAATTATCCAAAATATATGGAATTATCAAAATATCTAGAGCTAGGGCACATTTAGATGGAGTGTGACTCTGTTTACAGTGTAGAAGTGTGAAAACTAAAAAATAGGGAGATACATCCGCCAATTAATTATATAGTTGCTACAAAGGATACTTGCACGAATCCTTATGAGGCAGAAAACATTCAAAAAAAGTATTTGTCATAGTGCTAGTCTACTATTAAATTCGAGACAAGCTTATACGAGGAATGGGGATTTTCTACGAAGACCCAATTCTGAAGGGGTTGTCTACAACAAATTTAATTCAATATCAATTACAAGATTTAAAAATTTACATGAATTGAAACTGGTATTACTAGCAGACTGCCATTCATTTTATGATAATTTGCCCCATGATGAATGAATGTATTTTTTGACAGTGTGATATTTAAAAACGGAAATGAAAATTTTATAAATTGTAACCTGAAGAAGAATTTGAGTAACTCGGCAAGTTTTAAGAAAAATCATTTTTGTAAATTCTACTGTAACTATGTTAAGTTTAACAATCATAAACAGAGGAGGATTTTTCTATAACAATATCATGTTTTTTCACCTTATAAAGCTTGAATCCAAACCTCATATCCAACTATAGGACTTTTCGGAAACTATAATCGGGTTGATCTTATCTCGATCTTAATGTTTGGAAACTGATCAAGTTAATTGGGTCAAAGTCAAATGATATGATCTTTTCTACCCAGTGGGTAAATTCGATAAGCTGACGGATAGTTTTATTTATTTATGGTTTTTTAAACTTAAAAACTATTGATTCCCTTTGAATAATTGATAGGTTACTGAGTTTTGCTGTTTTTATACTTTTCAAAATAAAAATAGCTTATTGGTATTAAACTTCAGTGCAAAATCCATGTGAATGGAATCTATTATATAACTAAATAAATACCATGAAAGAATTACGGCACAAAAAAATAATAAAAATTAGAAGTTCTTGTAGATCATGTTTTCAATTTGAAATTTGTAAGATACATTCTGTTGGGATCAGGATCATAGTTTCCGAAAAGCCCTTATAAATATAAGTTTTAATGCAATGTATATTGATTCCTTTAAATACGATTTTTCTTATACTGCAGAATATGAGGATTAGAGGTTACTTTGTCTCCTGTAAAATTGAAATATTCATATATTTAATGGGTTGTTTACATTTTGCTCATACATTCTTTTAAGTATAGTGAGAAAAACAAAAGGTTATTTCATTGAAATCGTCGTACTTTTAATAAGTAAGCAGCAATGGTATACTTTAATTATTACTCAATTACTTTCTCTGTTTTTTGTCAGTTCCTTACTTTTATCATACTACTTTAAACAATTAAATATATAAGTTCTATAACTTTGTAGAATTTTATTTAGGTATATAAATAATTTGTGTAAACGCAGTTAGTTTAGTTTATAATAAATAGTCATAGTGAACAGACCGAAATAGAAAGTAATCAAAGAATTTAAATAAATTATTTAAGTTAGTTAAGTGATACGTGAATTATTATAAGTTAGTTAAGTGTAGTGTATCGTATTTAAATAAATCAAGAACGTAAGAGACATGTTTAATAATAAATCTCACGAATAGAAATCGTACAAATAAATAAGAAAAACATTACAATACTTTGATGGGCTGAAATGAGAGAATTATTTTTCCAAACATCTGCCAGTTGCTTGAAAAATACCACTCTATTAGAACAGTAATGCCAACTTAAAGATTTTTCCCCAGATTTAGAGATAAATATTTAAATGAGAGGATTTTTTGGGGAAGTAAAAAGTTTTAGGGAGAAAATAAATAACTTCTTTAAGGAGGTATTCTGATCTAGAAATTTGAAAAAATCGTTTCATATTTTCAAAACTTAGACCCCTATGAATCTGAAGATACAGTCGATTTTGTGACGAAGGTCGAGTGGAACTCTACTGGTATTGTTTCTCAAACTTTAAGCGGGTTTTTCTCGAAACTACTTTTTTTGAAGTGGTTAACATGATATCTCAAGTTCTACCCGACCGATTCCTTTCAAATTTGGTGGATATCTCTTTTATATATCTCTCTATCGCGTCTGCCTTGGATTTTACAAAATTTCAAATGGATATTTCATGTCGACGCCATATTGTGATTTTTTTGTCAAGGTCAATACGATAGCGACATCTTTACAGATTAGGAATTTTTCAATTTTTTTCAGATCACTACAAGGACTCGAATCATGTCAACCAGGGTGAACCGTTTTTTGTAGCCTCCACTTTACCAGCCTGTAAGTTATTGAAATTCTGATTTTGATTCTGATTAGAGTAGATTGTCGCCTTCTATCGTTTGTTTTATTAACTTGGTGGTATTATACTAATAGTTATACATGTATTCATTTTATGTATTTATTTCCTCTAAGATTTCACTAACTTATGTAAAGGGAATGAACAAGTTGACTTTTTCTATCATGCTATTTTAATAGAACTTTGTTATTTAAACCTATTTCATTATAATTAAAATAAACAAGTAAGTTAATTTATAAAAAATATTCAATTAGACTTTTCATTTATTAAAGTTATTACTTTGAACAACAGAATATTACAAAAGAAAACTTAGGGTACCTTAGTGTAAATTTAGGAGATTTTAAAATATGCTTGGAGGAAGAAATATTAAACGGTTGGCATCACTGCTAAGAAAGTACACAATCACAGCATAAATTTCAAGTTCGACGAAGTAAACCAAATGAGGTGACGAGTCCAGAAATGTGAAGAAAATCAACCGCGTTTGCTCATAATGGAGCAAATAGAGTGTTTGACAATGTTTCACAGAAATAAAGCCAAATTTTTGCGCCGTTTCATAACAGTGGATGAAACGTAGTTAATCACTTCACACTCGAAACAAAAGAACAATCAAAACGATGAACTGAAAAAGGAGAACCGACTCGAAAGAAGGCAAAGACCTTTCCTTCTGCAGACAAGGTCACGGCCGCATTTGGCTAAGAAGCAAGTGTCGTTTCATCAAGACAATGCACTAGTTCACACATCAGTTATTGCAATGGAGAAAATTGATGAATTAAGGTTTGAATTGCTACCTCATTCACCCTATTCGCCAGATTTAGGCCCAAAAAATGGCTTAGTAATCGAAGATTTTCCAATTATGAAGAGAAAATGACGACAGTTAATAGCTATTTTGAGGCCATGTATTTCCGGGACTATCCTCGCACTTAAAATAGTTTAGTCACTGGAAACATAAGAAACATTTGGTACAAAGCTGATGAAGTCTGGAGGCATAGTGTGGACACTCAGAGTAATTTATGTGTTATTGTGAGTATGTTGGGCCAGGTACTTCTGGAACTATCCTCGTATTTTGAGATTTAATTTAATGTTACCATCTATCCTATCCCATATAAATACAGTTAACGAAATTAATTATGTATTCGATTAAGGAAATGACATATTGAAAACTTGTTCTGACATACGCTGTTATTTTTCCATTAATTTATATTATTATCTAGGTACTTCATGAACTATAGAAATGTATCGATAACATTAAACCATGTTTACCTTGGATTTTAATTGGAGAAAAATATAATAAACAACTTATGAAACGATTTCTTCAAATAATTGAGGAAAAAAATGTCTTAATTACCCTCACTCGGCCCCCAAAAGTACTCTGTATTCACATGATATGGGGAGAGTCGTAAAATTTAATAAGTTATTTTTTCTACGACCACTTATGAAAATGATTGATGGCGCACTCATTTTTACCTGAGAAAGTAGCTTATTTCACACATGTACTAAAAAAATAACAAAACATACATGCATTGAAATGCTTCTTTTTCTAATGTTATATTTGTTCTCGAACGGTAGAAGGAATACGCGAATATAATATGAATCTGCCTGGGTGCCGAAAAGCAAAAGGCCAAATTTAAGAAGACTGAAGAAGTAGGCAATATGATATACAAAAAAAAGTTCTTGTTAGGTATGTAATATAGTTATAAAAAATTATTGTTCTATTGGTTATTATTTTGTTCTTTAGTTATAAAATATTTCATAATCATTCTTTTCGTTTGTGCAATCTCTACTATTATTAAAGTAAAAAATATTTTGTATGAAATACTTTTTAACACATGTGTGATATTGTTTAAATGATTTTCTTATTTAAAAAATACGTTTTTCGGAGAATTTAGTGACTTCTGTTAATTTTTTTTTAAATAATAAGAGAATAATCAAAGGAGCTACTTTTAGTAAAATATTTATTATTTAAAACCAATATTCGTCCATAGGTACTCGTATAGATATGCTTGACTCGGCTCCTTCTCGCCTCGTCCATAAACATCTAGCTCGTACCGTTCAAGTATTATTTGGCAATAGTCAATAAGAATAAAGTTGTTAAATCACTCTTTTAAAAGGTGGTATCTCCACTATTATTTAGTATAGAGCAGTTCTTTTGTTTCTATACATGTTTTTGAACGCCTTGTAAGTATTTAAAAGTGTGAGATAGTTGAGAATTCTAAAATAACTCAATCTACCCTTACCACAATAAACATTTTTTATAATTAACTAACCTAACAAAAAAAAATCAAAATAAACAAATCCCTGTACCAATTATAAAAATATGTTCGATACTTACAAGAATCATGCGGTATGGGGCATGTTTTAAAAGCGACATTATGATTAGATTTCACGAGAGAAGGATCAAAAACGACTGTTGGACCTTCTAGAAGGCAACCATTGAACTGTTTCCCTATGAGAAGTACTGCAGCGCCTTCGTTGTAGAGACCAGGACTTACCAAAAGTTCATTTTGGTAACTTGAATTCGCAATTAGCTAAAAGAATAAAATAATATTATAGCCCAATTGCTGGACTTATTTAAATAAAAAATAAAAAAATACATTTGAAAATTTTTCGGAAAATTCGATTTTCGTCCCAAATTTAAAATTTTTTGCTTAAACAAACAGAAATATTCATTTCTACGAAAGTAATTTTATGAATGATTCAATTGAAACTGATAATTTTGGTGTCAATAGGAGGTTTTTACGAGGTCTGGCTTTTAAATAACGAGACTGCGCACCTACATGTGGGGTAAAAAACGAGTAGTTCGTTGGGTATCTAGATATCTTGTTTATGCACGCCCTAAAACAAATTTCCGTATTTGTGCAGTAGCGGTTTGAAACGAACGTGTTTTTTTCTCGTGCCGAAAACCATGTGTGACAAAAAACAGGAGCAACGTATCGAATTTCTCGTTAAATTGAAATAAACTCCGACCGAGTGCTATAAATTGTTGCAAGATGCCTATGGGCACAATTCCCTATCTCGAACGCGTGTTTTTGAGTGGTGTAAGCGCTTTAGTGAGGGACGAGAGAGCAAATAAAAATTCAAGGCAATTTGATCGTTTTTTTCAACATTAATGGTATCGTGATGACTGAACGGGTTCCAAACGGTCAGACTGTAAACCAGACTTACTATGTGTCAGTTTTGGCAACACTGCGAGAACGAGTTGGTAAAAAACGGTCCGAGTGGAAGAACAACTCGTGGATTTTGCACCAGGACAACGCACCTGCCCATAACGCGCTATCTTTGAAGCAGTATTTGGCCAGTAAGCGCACTCCAGTGCTCGAACATCCGCCGTCCTCGCCATATTTGGCACCGTGCAACTTTTTTTGTTTCCGAAGATTAAATCTGCTTTGAAAGAGACACAATTTGAGTCGATAGAAGCGGTAAAGCAAAAAACGGAAGAACTCCTAAAGGCACTCACCAAAGAAGACTTCCAGCACTGCTTCGATCAATGGGAAATACGTATGGAAAGGCGTGTGGCGAGGAGAAAGGAGTATATTGAAGGGGAGCATTCGAATGTAGATTAATTTTCATAATAAAACCCTTTTTCGTATCAGTCTCGTTTTTAATAGCTAAACCTCGTATAAGCTTGTTTGCCTTAGAAAGACGACGATAGATTTACGATTTTTTCCAAGAAAACTATAGCTTTTACATAAAATGTGCTAGGGACCTTTTTTATCGAGAAAAAGTTAACCTACAACAAGGTTTTTTTTTATTTTCTTCTACCTTCATCACAGACTGAAATAATGAGAAATTTATAGCTTATTCTTTGGGTGAAAAATAGCCTCCACCGACTGGTCTATTATTAATATAGGTCATCAAACGAGCAAACAGTGACTGTCTACCAAAGCTGATTAGTGGCTTTGGCTTGAAACCTCTGCGAAACGGAATATAATTCCTATCCAGCCGAAAAGGGGAAACTGCGGTGGATGAATGGATGAAATCTAGCAGATATTCTTCCACGAAGCCGATATCAGGTAGCCCCGATCGACTCACAGTCAGCTGCAGTTACGATCATCTCTTCAATTTCGCGTAGCTAGCAACGGGCCATACTGTGAGTAGTTTTAATTATTTCGGAGCAACTCGTTGTTCGATGAGCGTAAAACCAGCGGATTAAAAACCCTGATTGGAGGTGATTTGGAGATCAAGGCAACCTCGAAATCTGGGGTCGTTAAGCACTGAGACGTCTCGGCAGCTTTATCCTTCCTTCTTGTGGTATTTGAGCCGGGCCGTGTCACAAGCACCAATCAGAGCTTAAATATAGGTAACCTATGCTTTGGGAGTAGTGGGTTCCGTGGTCCTTGTTTACTCAGAGCCCTCTAAGGGAATAGGAAGATTTGTCATGGTCCCTGTTCTTGGAGAGCCCTTGGAATTTCCTGATTAGGACACAAGTACCACTAATTCCTCTGCACGATTGCTTCCGTCTTGGATTAAGCCAATAAAAATGAGCTGCCTTTGGCACCGACCCTCCTCCTCATGCCCATGTGGACACGCCGGAGAAGAGCAGTCGGTAGGCCTATTCACCAACGTCCATAACCTAAGATGCAGACGCTCAAAACTTCACTTTATCGGAACTCATTTTTTTGGAGAAAAGCAAGCCTGTGGATGCATCTATAAGGCATGTTTTTCCCGAACATTACAATCTACAGAAGTTCAAAATAAATATCCACAGGCATCTCCACACGGCAGGTACCGCTCGAATTACTCACATAATTACATACAAAAAAATTCAAGAGGAATTTTGAAGCTTAGCAGCTCTTATGGTCGGTAATAAACTCAAATAAATAGTTGTTGAAAATTCAGAACAGCCTCATTACAGTGTTCTGCTGGTTATTTTTCGCTGTGAATTCAGTTAATTCATAGTAGTGTAATTCAAAGAATAATTACTCCTTGAGGACCTACGGGAGATGACTGATATCCCAATGCCAATTTTTATCATCTAGAGAGTCGCAACACTTGAGCACAACAACTTGTTGATTATAAATAAGTTGAGATAGAAGCTCTAGAATTAATTCAACTTACTTGTGATTCCCCGTCTACATCAATAGTTAAATTACCAGATATATATTGTAGATAAACTGTATGCCATTTATTGTCTAAAAAATGTCCACTGATTTTATGTTCGTATTTCTTGCCTCCAGTTTTGGCTATAAATTCAATTTCCTCTGAATTTACTGAAAGTTCGATCAGATCATCGTTTAGCTGTTGTGAGAATAAATTTCCTCCTGGAAATAAAAATAATAAAACAATATATTGATTATAAGTTACAATTTGAATCTGAAACATTGAATATGAATCAATTAATATCTTTGATTTGAAAATATATGAAAACCAAATAAAATTATAGTTATTATGAGAAAAAATAACTTCTTTCTGGGCTATGTGCTGTGACAAATATGGACTTACATCTCTTTCGTTACTGTAAGAAAAAAAACATAATCTATTAATCGAATTTGGGTCTATTAATAAATATATTCGTGGTGTATGTTTCTTTCTTTCATTCCATTGAGTTCATGGTTTAATAATTCTAAATTCTAAAAGGGGGACTGAAGTAAAAAGTCGTTATCTTATATTGAATTCAAACAGATAAATTTTAACATGGTTTCATTATTAATCAATAATGTTATAACTTTCGTTATCAACATTTTGCTATCTCGTGTGCAAATTTTCAATACCGGGCCGATAACAATTAATAAATTAAGGTAATTGAGTGAATCTAATTCATTAATTTTTTCCAAGATTCGTCTCGCGCAGTGTAGTATTGCATTGTTGTGTTGCAAATAAACGTCTTTTTTGTAGCAAATCGCTGAATATTTTTCGATCAAAGATTGGTGACCAAATATACAGAAGCGCCTTTCTGGGATGTAAACTTCGCGTGCTTCTTGGTGGTTCGCTGACAGACAGCCTCTGACTTTGGCGTTTTGGATTGTCATATTGAACAAAAAACCATTCTGTATGGTGCCGGTGAAGCAATACTTTGCATGTGATTTATGGATTGGCATTGTTTTTATCATACATATTAAGGGGATACAGACAGCTGATCTGCTTATTTTCCCAATCTGCTGAAATGTTCTTGGAAGGTCGAATCGATAGTTCCTTGACTATCCAATATGGATTTGGGTCCTCTTCTATCCTCAGCATGTCGTTGTCTTCTATTTCGCGAAATACTGTCGGATATGCTCTGCTGGTAAATGGCTGGTTATTTCACCCCAATTGCACAAAAGGTCTAGTATTCAATTATTTAGAAGTAAACATGTCACACTTACCTTATAATGTATTTGACACATGCACAGACAATACATTACTTTCCTGTTCCCCTAATATTTTTTGGTATTGACAATAACTTCTATCAATTATAACCGCCTTACCTGAAACTTTTCACCGACATCATCTACTCCTCGTTCCAGAAAATCTAGATAAAACGTATAATTTTCTTAGAGGCGTAGCAAAGGGATCAGCCCTTGTATTTTCCAACGTTAAAGAATTTTGTCCCTTTATTTTTCAATTACAAAAATTGTTAATGTTTCAAGGAAAATTTTAGAAGGTGTGTCACTAGTTCAAGTATACAAAAGCGTCATCTATACATACAATTGTGAAGAAAAAGATCTGGTGTGTTAGCGATAAAACGTAAAATGTAATTTCATAAATTATTACATTGTAGAATCTATCGTACCTGTTTTGAATATTGAAAATTTTTTGTATGTACAAAATTTGTAAATTTGTGGAACTTACCGTAACAAGTTCGAAAACTTAGACCAGTCTGTTTCTTTAACGAAATAATAGTTTGCAGTCTTAAGTAGGAAGATCCGTTAAAATATGCTTCAGGTTGATGCGAGGGTCCAAAACTTAGAGCTTCATGACTATTTAATAAAATCACAAGCACTGAAATAAATTAAAAAAAAATTAAATAAATTATATCATAAAATAAGACAAAAAACGTTACAGTCCAAAGTGATCGAATGTTCTAAAATGGAACTGTAGGTATAAAGGAAAAATATATTAGGTATACTGTTTACCATCAGTCTCTGAAGACGGTAACTTGGTTGTCGAAACGCGCGTCAGACAGTGTAATCGTGAGTCTTGGTATAAACAGTGTATCAGTATAAATTACCTAAGTTGCAATTTCTGGAACCGTTGGCGATATTCATACTGAAAACAGTGTTTACAGCACCACTACACCAACACTCACACACTGTCTGACGCGCGTTTCGATAACCAATTTATCGTCTTCAGAGACTGAAGGTAAACAGTATACCTTTTGTATGGCAAATTGACCCTTATAAACTCGTCAAATTGCATACAAATATATTTGAAATGCATCAGCAAACTCACCTCAGAATGAAGGTGAAATTACCAAATTTTAAAAATAAAAAAAGATATATATGCAAGGGGTATATATTATTGTAGTTTTGAATACTGATAAGTTTTTTACATACTTTAGTGCGAAACCATTCAAGAAAATATTTATATTCAAAAAACCTCAAATTTTTGGAAAAGTGACCTTATTTTACGGTATTACTAGATCATTCTCCTGTTTCTTCTAATAAGCTTTCGAAGGTATAAACAGATACTTTTTCAAATACCTGATACGGTCTATTATGTAACACCAAGACGCTGATATATTTAACTTAAGACAATGTTTAAAAAATCTCCATTTCTTTCTTCATGGCAATTACCTGACATTTTTAATCAAAACATCAAAAGGCGCCTTTAACGAAAACATCTACACTACCAATATGGCAGATTATGATCCTCTTCGCGGATATATAATAAGAAATCACCAAGATAATGATTATTAAAGCAAATTGTCTGCAGGGCAATAAATACTCTTTGTGATGATGTCATCCACACATTTTTTGAACAAATTCAAATATTCTGAAAGTTTCTAGAAAGTTAATCTTTTATTGTTAACTACTCTGAGAACCTTGTCTAAAATTCTTACTGCTTTCCTAAAGGAAAACTCATGGGAGTCGTGGGCTTTTTTTAGTATTGTGTGCTTTTCAATTCTGCGGCGTTTAAATAATACTAACCTGATCGATTTTCGTTTTAAAAACAAAGTGATTGTTATTCTCTAGGTAATCCTATCGTTTGAACCCGTTAACGTACTTAGAACGTGTTGTCTTACGAGTGCCATTTTAGTTATTTACAAATACTTGAAACATTCATCTTGGTCAAAAAATAGAATTAAATTATTATTAAATAAAAATTTTCATACAACGATTTTATATAACTTTCAACCCTGATTGAACCAACAGCAGTGTAGCAATCAACTCGCTTCGACTTTTGGCGATGAAGTCTTGGTCGTACTTAGCTACAGGATGAATTTCGCGAAGGTCGTCCAAAATCGGCTGTTGTGCCAGAGATCATCGATGTGTGCGTAAACTAATATTGCAAGATCGTCATTTGACATACCGTGAGATTGAGGTATACTTAGTTTTATTCTCATGCATTGAATATTGCATGAATATCTGACTGTCAAAAAGATTTGTTGGCGTTACCGTATGAATTGACAATCGCTCAAAAAAAGCTGGTGCCGTTTGGTGCAAAGAAATGCTGAAATATTTTTCTTAATACTTTTAATTAATATAATCAATTAAAAATAAAAAATAAACTAGCAAGCCATTATATATGTGGAGGATTTGTTGTTTATGTAATAAGTGATGTATTTATATATGAGGTTATCAATGTCGAATGAAATTGGATTCAAAATTGAACAACTTTCTTTGCAAACAAACAAGTTAACAATTTAAAGACGACAAATCAGAAAGATTTTTTCATGAAAATATTACTAAATTTAAAAATTGAAAAAATATACAAACGAAATGTCCTCCCATTTAACACATAGATGTTTAAATCTTTTTAATTAATTAATTAAAAAAAACGTTTGGCATATTCTAAAAATCTAAAACTCAATCATATATCAAATTATTTCAGTTACACACGAAGTTTTCCAAAAAATACTAATTTTACTCAAACAGTGAAATGTCTACGTTAAAATATGAAGTTGGATACATTGCCACTGAATAAATACATGGTCTGAGCAAATCTAATCGGTAATATCTTGTCTTTAACAGACACAATCTTCTTTGATGTTTTTGTGAAGCTTGAGCGCCATATCTCAAATAGTATGTGTTGGTCAGGTGTTTGCTGAATGCATTGTCACATATTTTAAGGTTTTTATGGCATAGAAAGGTTGGAAAAAAGTTGAACTGATGTTATTACTCTCATAGAAAACTATCTGGCTAAAAAAACAAAATTTGGCTCAAAAACTCGTTTGGGTAGAAGAACCGTGACCTAGTCATTTATTTTACATGGTTATAGTTTAATTTTTTACTAAATTTTCTTGGAAAAGTACCACTTGAACTTAGTCCAATGGAACATGTTGATACTTATTTTTCAATGATATTATCTTTATTTATATTATTTGCTATTTTAAATATTTTGTTTTAGAATTTTTATATATCATTTGATATTACTATTGAGTAAGCAACTTCAATGACAGATGATAATGTTTTATCTTTGGTATTCTGATTAAAAAAAAAGAATTCATTATATTTCAATTTATTTTTTTGGCATTATTGCAATTGCCACATTTATTTTCAAAATTATTAAATAATCACAAATAGCATAGTAATATTTTTTGGGTTAAAGTCAATTGAATGGTTTTGTGAAATCTATATTGTTTTTCGGCTGCAATTACAACAACTATCTTCAGTAGCATAGTCGAAGAACTTTCTGAATTATTTCGATACCTTCATTCATTAATTTTTGACTGATATTGGATTTGGTACTTTTATTCAAAATTGTTCGCCAAAGAAACGTACTTCTCACTTTCTCTCAAGTTTATTTTGTTTTGTTTGGTTGCATATACACTCAACGGCAAAAAACCAGTACACTTCATATTTTTCTTATTAAAAGGTAATTTTCAGCAATGTGTTTGTTTTTGTGCGTATTCTAGTTATTACAGAGAATGTGGGGTCTAAGTCCATTGAACTAATCCCTTCAGGATTAGTAAATAATTAGATAAAACTCAGATTTGATTCATTTATCTTGAAATTGATATACCTATTCTAAACTGGAAGTGGTTTATCGCACATTTAAACATCTTTAATTTATTAACCAAACCTTTTCTGTGATTAATAGACAAGTTTTTTTCTGTTTTGGACCAGAATAATGGTTCATTCAAATGTTGACATAGCCGGAGCTGATGCCTTGGCCAGAGAAGGCCGGAGCTTACGGTACATTGTCGAAACACTTGGGGTATCGAAGTCTACCATTCACGATGCACTCCGGTGTCTCCGGAAGAGTGGTATAAAGTTTGGCGTCAAAAAAGTAAGCCAGAGTTACGCAATAAATTAAAAGAAAAAGGTGTCCACCGAAATTGTGAAAATCGAATAATTGGAGTATCGAGCCATCATCAAGTAACTGTATATAAAAGGGTTAAGAGGTAAGCAGATTTACGAAGATATGCTTAATACACTTGGTGATCAATGTCCTTCATATACCGTGAAAAATTGGACTGCAAGCTTAAAAAGAGGTAAATTTTCCATTGAAGATGATGCAACATGAGGTTTGTGTGCAGGGGCGTTATCCTGCAAAAAATTCGTGATTTAGGGTTTGAATTACTAGAAAACCCCCCCTATTCACCAGATTTGGCTCCGTCCGACTATCATCTCTTTCCTCAACTGAAAGAAAGTTTAACAGGTCGTAAATTTTCTTCCAACGAGGAGGTAATAAAAGCTATGGAGATCTGGTTTGCAGAGCAAGACGAAACATTTTTTTTGAAAGGTCTAGAGACGTTGCAGGTTCGCTGTAATAAATGTATCCAATTAAGAGGAGAATATGTTGAGTAATAAAATATTTTGACATTGAAATTTTGTTTGGTTCTATAGTAGGTTAAGAATTTTTCAATATATCCTCGTACAAATTTTTCTTCAAGAAGAATGGGATGCTCTGCCGGTGGAGTACGTACAGAATTTAATTTATTCAATGCCTGACAGAGTTTGTGCCCTTCGCCATAGCAGAGGGAGTAATACCTACTATTAGAATTAGATTTCATGTTTTTCTTCAATCTTCATTGAAATCAAGCTGATGAAAGGTCTCTATCATGTCTCCAGACTAGAGGCGTCATTAAAGTTTGAATAATTGCTGAAGAATTTTACCTCAACAATGTTATAATGTTCAATACTTCAACTTCAATGCAAAATTCATTTTCTTTTACTTATAATCAAGATATAGAACTCATTTGATAATCTTGCTATATCTAAATAGAAAAAATACCCCTAAGTATCTCAGATAATTTTTTTCTATATCTCGTTTGTGTGGGTGGGTTTTTATACTAGAAAATTGCAAATATTGAAAAACAATAATAAACAAAAAATGCATTTATTAGAATAATATAACATCTATAACAATATCCATAAAAAGTGTATAATTCATAAAACCCTTATCCTTAATTTATTTAAATATAGTATATAAACATATAAATAAAGTGGTAGATATATCCATAACCACTTCAGTTTAAGAAAATTCCATCTCTGATTAATAAATCCCATACAAAATATCATGAAATTTCAAACTGTTAAAAAATTGAATCAAAGTTGTTGATAATTAATTCACTTATAATTTGAAAATTAAAGAGCATACATTTTTTTAAATTTAAATTGATAAGTTTATACTAAATGATTATTGAACATAACTGATTTCAAAATGATTGTTCATTTACAAAGGATTAATTGTTTACACATAATAAAATATGAACAACTGTACAAATTTGACACTCCACTTTTAAATGTAATTTATGAAGAAATAATATTGTAATTGTTAAACAACAAAGATTTAAAAATGAATTCAATTTCATTTTTACTAAAGAATATATCAGAAAACTTTTAATATATTACCCAGTTTATGCACAACATTAATCCACTAGCCTTTAGACACCATCACTTGCACTCAAAGGAATTACTAATAGCTAGCTAGCCATCCACAGATAAATATTTTATAGCTTAGCCCTAAGGGCTTCAATTTTAGCAGCTGCAGTTTTTTGCAGCTCAATCAACTTCATAGCGACACCCAGATTGCCTTGAATTTTAACTTTTCCTTGGAAAAATGCTCGTTGTGGCTGTATTTTTCCTGACAAAAGATCCAATACATCTTCTTCTTTTACTATGAAAGTAACATCTGGCTTATCTTTTCCATTAAAAATAATTTTTCCTTTGCCAACTTTAGCATTAATAACCCAATATCCTACTTCTCCAGTTTTTTTCACCACTTTCAGCCCATATATACCTCTATGTTTTTCTATAAGATTATCTTCATCTTCATCCATAGCAATTTGAAGCATCTTTAAATATTGTGAGGCTTGGAAGTTTTCACCTCCTATTAAATCATTATTTTGAGCAGCAGTTGCCCCTGTAGTTTTATTTTGTGGGAAACCTAATTGATAAAGCGCTACCACAACAGCTCCTCCTAAACCAATATTATGCTGTAATGCAAGTTTAGCTCCTTGAACTTGTCTGGGCCCAGCTTCATTTCTCAACTGCCAAGTGAGTTCAGCACATTGAGCTAAGCCTGTAGCTCCCAGTGGATGGCCTTTGGAAATCAAACCCCCACTAGGGTTCACTACATATTTCCCTCCATATGTATTATCCCCTCGGTCTATCAGTTCTGCGGCTTTACCAGGAGGACAAAGCCCAAGGGCTTCATATGTAATAAGTTCATTAGCTGAAAAACAATCATGGAGTTCAACAACTTGAACATCAGTAGGCTTCTTATTTGTCTTTTGGAATAAACGTTCAGCTGCTAATTTCGTCATATCATAGCCAACCACTTTCATTAAGCTTTTATCTCCAAATGTGGAAGGTAAGTCTGTAGCCATTTCCATACCCAAAATTTCAACTGCTTTTGATTCCAATCCATGGGTTTTAACAAATTTCTCAGATGCTAGAATGGCGGCTGCTGCACCATCGCTAGTTGGACAACACTGTAATTTAGTTAATGGACCATAAACTTTGGGAGATTGTAAAATTTGTTCCAACGTATATAAATCTCGGAATTGACTTTTTGGATTGTTTACAGAATGCTTATGGTTCTTGTAAGCAATTTTAGCTAAGTGCTCTGGTTTCGTACCATATTTCTTCATGTGTTCTATGGCTGCATTACCAAACATTTGGGCAGCCATTGGAGCATTGACGATATCTGCCATTTCAGACATAGCTTCAACATGTTTATCTAAGGGATTTGTTCTATCGTTGAATTTAGAAGTAAGACTACCTCTTTCCATTTTCTCAAAACCAACAGCTAGCGCACAATCACATTTACCAGATTCTACCAATTCTTTCGCCAACATTAAAGCACTAGCACCAGTAGAACAATTATTATTAACATTGAAAATAGGAATACCATTCATGCCTACTTCATAAACTACTCTTTGTCCGCAAGTGGAATCACCATATACATATCCTGCGGTTGCAAGTTGCACTTCTTTCATATTAACCTTGGCATCATCAAGTGCCGATATAATGGCTTCTTTACCCCATTCTGGATAATCGTCATTTCTTCTCCCAGGCTTTTCAAATTTCGTCATACCAACACCAATTACAAATACACGACCCATTTTTACTGTGTTTTTCTAGAAAAATATCCGATTATATCGCAAATTTGTATCGAGAATAGCCGTTCGCGTAAATTACCGCAACGTAACTGTATATTATACTAAAATGAAAGTTGTACTAACACACTTAAAAACGAATATTGAAATTTCGACTTTGGACGATCTCTGACAAAGCTAATCTAACCTGTCCTATAACCTCCAACTAGTTTGTTGACGTGTAGCGATTACTTCACTCATAAAAAAACGATGTTGCCACTTCTTCTAAATATACTTCGTAAAAAATAATCTATATCTTATGAGGTCAGTGAATAAGACGAATTAAAATTGTAAACCAAAAATATAATATCAGTTATACGTTGAGTTAAGTTTTTTATTGGCATACATTTCAGCTTCAACGATTGATTTGAGTTATTTAACAAATCAATAATATATTCAATAAGTATGAGATATATATTTATATTTGAATTAGTTATATAAATAGATAATTCAAAGTTAGTTATGTATTTACAAAAATTAATAACATATAAGGAATTCAATATAACCAAATATTATTAATGCTGACGATAATATAAAGAGTTTGGCAACGCTGCGATTTATAAACCAATGATGTTATTTAGAAGATTCATTATTCTTAAAAGATGTAATCGATTATTAATGTTGTATATTCTTTAAAATATTGTTTAATTCATGAAGACACTAAAATAATCAAGATGTTTCTATCTATTATATAACTAAAATAGTTACTCAAGACCAGAATTTAAGGTAGGCAACACATTATACATGCATTTTAAATTTACAGGGTTGTACTTAAAATTTTTGGCAATCCACTGCTTAACTATATATCTAGATAAAAAGAATCATTCACTTGCTTTATATGTACGTTTTACGTATGATTTAAATCATTTAAACCTGATTAAAATATAGGTTTACGTTAATGATCTACGCTGTATCGGTTTTTAGAGTTAGCTGCTTTCTAATTACCAGAGCGTCATTAAAATACGAGAGCAGTGATTATATTTAAAAGTAGTCGAAAACTTTTGATTTACATTGAATAATGGATTTGAATATAAACAAGTGAAGAAGTCGTCGCACTCTCGGCGCGAGACGTTATAACGCTTTTTTTTACCGTTAGCAATTAGTGAATATTATCTTAGGGATAGAGGATAGAAATTTGCACAAGAGAAAAAATTTTGCAATGAAAAAAATACATTTTGGTTGATTTGTTCAATTTTTTCGTTATAACGCCCCAAATTCCTTTCGTTTCGACACATCTACACCTTTACAGGAGTTAAATGCAAAGAAACCGAGCTCGCTACATGCTTCCCGTGAGGAGATATCGCTTATACACAATTATCTCTAAATACAAGTGGATAAAATCTTTATTTTCGAATTTTGAATAGTTTTCCGAAAGCCTTGGAGAGATATTGATACATTTCTGAAATATCTAGACTAATTTATATACATTATTTTCACAGCTCGTTGGCGTTGTCTTGGGGGATACGTCGGTGATTTCGTAAAGAATGAGACAAAAGGGCGTTGCCAGCTTATGACTAAGGGGAGGGGGACAATATTATAGAGGATAAAAAATACGAACGCCTGGTACAGTCGATAGCATGAAGCGTTACACTTTGGAAGTCTTTGCTTCGATGACGATTGTAATAAGAACGGTTTTAATATCAATATCATTGTATGAAACTTCACAAGCCCTCGACTGCACAATAATTAATAAAACACAGTAATAATTATTTATATTAACAAAAATAATATTTGATTAAAACATAAGCTGCGGAGATTTTTAGCAAAACTTTCAACCACTTTCTATTAATTATAACTCTGTGTATACTCATCATGGCCAGACCATAGAGAATATCTTGTGCCACGGTGCTTCTTAGTCATGTTTTTAGTCTTCTGAGGCTGCTAAAGGATCGCTCTACTGTTCAGGTCGTGCATGGTAAAGCGATCAAAATCTTTAATCCTTTTTTCGTTTCGGGAAAGAAGGAATTTGTTTCTTTTAGGACTTCAACAACTGTTAGATTTATTAGATTAAGCCTATCGTGCCACAATTTCTGCCAAAGTTCGATTTCATTCTTTATGTTCGGTAAATCATGAAACTGGGTAATAGATTATCAAGATTGTTTCAGATTTTCAGTTGTCATCTTTTGCATCTGCGCCGGGTATAACTTACATAATCCAAATGATGGCGTATTTTCTTCAGCAAAACGTACTTCTAGGGAGGTGATAATTGAATCCAAGTATGGTATTACCTCTTCCAGTATTCTGAAGGGCTTTCTGCTGGATGATTGCTTCTATGACTTTCTCTGCAACAACAGCAGCTTCCTTTATAATTTCGTCTACCAATTTTTCCGGATTCCGGACATATTTTTACAAATCTGATATAGTTGTGATGAAAATGACGGCGATTTTAAAAACGGATGTCAAAATCTAAATGCTATTCTGAATATTTCAATACTTTCTACAATATCCATTAAACCTTAATTTGTCATGCGATACGGAATTTATTAATACTCGTAGGTAAGGAAGTCAATTGCTCGCACGGCCTTAGAACTTTGGTCGCTTTGCGGCTAGTTACATTTGATTTCTAGGGAGGGGGGGCAACTGCAAACTGCAAACGACGAAAACGGATTGCGAATAAAGACATTGAATTTGAAGTGATGCTTTCTGTCCTAGAAGAAGATACTAAAATGTCATTAAGAAAAAGGGCCTCTGCAATCCAAACTACTTCAGTAAGTAAAGATACAGTGGTAAATATTTTGAAAGGTAATAAATATCATGCATACAAACCGCAAATTGTACACACGTTACTACCAAGAGATTACGATATTCGTATGGAATTCTGCGCTCTGATCCAAGGAAAGTTGGATGAAGACCCATTTTTTACAAGAACTATAATATTTTCCGATGAGGCCACATTATCTTCAAACGGAACGATTTTATCACAAAATTGTCCCTGGTGGTCTAACAGTAATCCAAACTTTGTAATAAAAACTCGGAACCAATATTCTTTTAAAAAGAACGTAAGGTGTGGTGTGTACAAAAATAAATTAGTTGGACCTTTTTTTCTCGACATTCCTTAAATGCCGCACAATACTTACAATTGTTAGAAAAGCAAGTAAGTGATTCACGACATTCCGCACAAGAACGTATGCCAATTTGTTTCCAACAAGACGGTGCTTCCATTAAACGTTAGAGTACTCTTTGAAAATATGTTTAATGGGAAGCCATGTAGAACTTTTTGTCAAGAATAACTTTTTTTCGTAAAACCACCAATAAAAAAGTTTTCCATATGCTTCCAACTTAGGTAGACACACTGTATATTTTCTTTTGCTAGGTTAGGTCAGTACTAGAATTTCATAATTAGCAAAAAAAAAACGATAATATAAATTCTTCATTTATTCCCTATACTTCACTTTCTCGCTGTAGAAGGTTTTCTGGCTGAAAATCTTCATTGCGGGAGGAGATCCATTGATGGGAAAATTTAGAATGTATAAGAAGGTTAACTTAGTTTTGGTCTCTGAAGACGATAACTTTGTTACAGAAACCGCGTCAGACGATGTAAATATGAATGTAGTAGTAGTAGTAGTGTGTTCTAGAAAATTTTAATTTATTCTATTAAGGTGAAATGGGATCGACCATCTATAGAGTGTTCCGGGAGTTGATGCAAAAAATTAGGGAGTGAGTAGATGGCGAGAGAATAATTTTAACAAAAAGATATTTGTTCAACTCGCTAAAATTTATGGTTAAGTAGATTTTTATATCGTTGTACATACCAAGGAAACACAATCAAACATTTCTTGGGGAACTAATAAAAATTTGTCTTACATACTATCGAAGATCATATTACTGACATAAGGAAAAAAATTAATAATAATTTCGTAATAATAAATTATTATAAACAGAAGGACCGAAATGTTCGATATAATAAACTTCCATTTTGAGGCTACAAGGCAAAATCTTGGAATGCTCTTCTCCGTATACTCCGGAAGTGTGTAGAAGTTCAAGGTGCACATTTCGAAGATGTATTATAGTTTTTTTTTTGTTTTTATTTGATAGGTTCTAGACTAACCAGCTAAATTTTTCTACACTCCAATTTTGTCCTTATGTAACACGATCTACATATTTTCATAAATTTTATCGAGGTGAACAAAGAGTACCTTTTTGTTGAAAAATCGATTTAAAAATTCATTTTTGCTATTTTTCGATTGTACAGGTTGTCCCTGCATGAGCCGCCCCTGGCCTTCAGATATTAGTGTAGAATTGTTTATTCCGTCAAAAACATTACATGGACACACGTAATCATCCATTACAAATTGATAATGTTCGAATGGATAATTTAGAAAATACAGGGTGTACGCCGGGAAAATATACTACTTGTTTATAATTGTTGATTAAATGAAAGAGATGGATCTTATATTGATAAATGTTTTAATTAATGTTAGCAATTATGTATGGTATACCATATCCGCCTCTGTTAGCCTCACAAATACGAGCCCTTTTGAGCACTTTTTTCATTACATTCTTATACATTTCAGGCGGTATTTCATTAATTTCATCACGAATATTTTGTTTGAGTTCCTACAGCGTTTCTAGCCTTGCTTTTTAGATATCCTCACAAAACGAAGTCCGGAGCAATCAAATCAGATGACCGTGGAGGCCAATCAACATCATTTGTTGAAATAATTTGTTTTGGATGGAGGTCTGGCAGTAATTCCATTGTAATCCTAGCTTTATGCGATGTGGCGCTGTCTTGTTGATACCACATGTTAAAAAAGCCCAAAGCATGCTGTCGTGACGTTAAAAAGTTTCATATCATGATATCGCTCCCCATCACGGTTTCCCTGCCAAATCTAGCTTGGATTTCTAGTTTCTTTTCCTTTTCTAGACATTTTTCAGCTTCAGATTTTCTTTCGCGGTACTTTTTTACTGGCAATTTATATGCTAAGTGAAGAATGCTTTCAAAAAAACGAATCCTTGCATGTAAAACTGACAACCCAAACTCTGTAGTCTCAGGACTAACTTCTTTTCGAACATCCAAGTTATTAAATTCCTTGGATGTCGCTCCACATAAATAGCATTTGCTTGTAGATTTAGTGCCAGTGGCCAGTTGCAAACTTTGCCGTCTACCATTGTCATGATAAAGAAGTGCTTAACCAAAAACTTTTGTCCATTTAAGTCAACTTCTCTTGGGTTTAGTGACTGCGCAGATTTTTTTACGTACTCAATTTCTTCTAGCGTAACATCGACACTTTCTTTCTGAAATCGGAATCTTATAGGTCTGCAGTACCTTGGGGATGAAGCTGTTGGATTTTCCCAGAGTACATTTTCATCGTTTTCTCCACCAATCAATTTCAGAGGTACAAAACAGCTTTGAAACACATTTGAATCCGAATCGGAATCATTTTCAAATTTTTGTTTGTATTGGGATTGTTGGGAGCCGTCACAACCCCATTTACAAATAATTTTTAGTTTCTCCCTCTCTTCTTCTTTTATGCTAATTAGGATTTCTTCCAGGTACATAGATAAGCGCTTAATGGTCAGATCAATTAAAGGCTGTAAATTACACTCGACACATGTAGCTGTTACTCTAATTTCTTCCGAAGGTGGATAACACATCTGTTTTGCCTTTTGTAAAAGGGAATAACATGGAATGTTTACCAAAATGGCGGTTAAACAAAGTTGTATACCTTCCCGACGGACACCCGGTATATTTAAATGAGTTCTCATTTCGGAACGTTAAAGGCATTTAACTCAGAAACGAGAGATGTGAGAATTTTTTTATGTCACAGCATTATTAACTTCCGAATTTTTTGCATCAAGTCCTGGAACACCATGTATATACTATTTACTTTTTTATAAGCTGTAGTTGACTAAGAATGATAAAATTTAACAATTATCATTTTAATTATTTGAATTCTAAAAGCAATCGTGTATCACGTTAAGGCATTGCTAAAATATGTTTGATTTTTAATACGATTAACGGCTTTCTAAACTTGGACGAGAAAAAGAGTTCAGCAGAAATAAAGATCGTAATTTTAAGGTGTGGACTATATTAATTTGGGCACTTTTAAATCGAGAAAGTTACATTTATACATTTGCATTGCATATAAAAAGGTGAAACATACCGTAAATTATATGCCGTTCATGAAAATTAGAACAAACTGAAATTGCAATTAGTATTAATGAAGATTCAATAAACCAACTCATTTTATTACTGAAATTCCAAAATCGATTAGAATGGATGGTAAAGAAGGACATTATGAAAATTATTACTCGTGATCTTGATAGAAAACAGGTTTCGATAGGTTTGTTCCAACCTGCTAGTCGGGACCGTTCTTGGAACGGTTATCGGAAGCATTTATAGATATTTTCTGCACAATCTCCGGCTATGCACGGTTCTTGTAACAGTACTTGCTATCGACCAAGTATCGAAAAGACAATCCCTGAAACGGTTCACAAACGATCCAAGTCGGTTGGAACACGCAATCTCTATTGCACAGAATCGTCACCGTACCGAGGACGGTTTTTTGATGGGTTGGAACGAAACTAATGTAACTACGGAAGATGAAGCAAATTTAAAAGAGTATTAGTGTGCGTTCACATTGGCGACGCTCAAGCGGTGGCCGTCGTGCGATGCCGCGCGTTGTCCTGTTCAAATTGGTAAAGCGTCGTTTTAGTTATTTTCTAGCTTTCGAACCAAAAGGACGTAATGAATTTGGTATCCAAACGATTATTACTTATAGAAAGTACACGACTGCGAAGGCTAATTTTAAAGAAAAGCAAAAAAATACAAGGCGTTCATGAACTTAATAGAAATAGACTTGCTTATGGCGAATTCCATCACCTGTATCATGAACTTCGCACTGATCCAATAAGACTTTTTCATTTTTTAAGAATGTCAGTGGAATCGTTTGATTACATTCTGGTAAAAATCAAGCATCGATTTTGGGATGAAAATATGTTAGAGGATTACTGTTGGTCTATTATAACAGAAATTAATTCAAACTTCTAGTATTAATACCAACATAATGTTAAATAAAAAAAAGTTCCTAACCAGACGTGACAGAATTTTTTTATTATTTTTTCTGAATAATTCTACCTAAATGAATAACAAATTACAACTTTCAGATAGAGTATGAAAACTCTATGTTAGTGTTATATACATCAACGCATATGATACTTTTAATGCAAAGAGCAATCCCGTTGATGATCCGCAAATGACTTTCTTACTTTCTTAAATTAATGAGGTGCGCTGATCGTGAACGATTTTAATCAAAAATATTTGATTAAAACAACTTATGAATGATTTGAGGTATGAGTAAGTTTAAAACACCTTGTATACATTAATGAACAAAATAAGTCGTTTATTGTTGACAGCTGTAAGTCCACCTGCTCCGCTATTTATAAAAATATCGTTAATCATTCTATTGTTCTTTTAAATTCGAAATATGTCGAAAATACTTTATCAAAAATCCGAGAATGAAACTTGGTGAATAACTGAAAATGCTTCACGTGTATTACAGGTATATTTCCGGTATAAACCAGAAAATGTCAACACTTACGCAGCCATTTTGAACGCTCAGTTTCTGTGCGATTGGTATAAGTGAGTAGTATAAGTTTTTTTAAAACTGAAAAGCATTAAGTATCGAGTTGTCATTGAATATTCAATTTTTAAATACGCGTACGAAAATTAAAGTGGAGTTATACACTGTGTATGGATACTCTGCACCAGAGGTGTCAAACTCAATTTTGCAGAGGGTCATATATTAAATTTTCATTTCGTAGGTAGGTCAGATTGAAAATAACAAACAAATAAACTGATTTATTATAACATTTTATTCAATTAATTATATAAATACATAATATTCGATTATTAAAAATCATATCAAAGCTGACTTCTCTTGTTATCGTGCGATATTTGTTCTTATTTTGTTTCAAAATACTGTCCGATTGAAGATCTATCAACTCCATTTGCAAATGAACTGGTGCCTGTGAAGCTTCAAAATTGAATGGATTGTTGAAAATTGGGAATTTCAATTAATTCATTTTGTGAAAGTTTTCAAAACGATTGTTGAATTCCGTAATCAAATTTTGAAGAAGTTGAAAATATTCATCCAATTTTTTTTTGGTTCCCTGTACGAAATGTTTTTAAATGAGGGAAATGGTCAAAAGTTTGATTTTCCCACAGCCTCAACTTTGTTTCAAAGGCTTCAATATATGAATACATTTGAGTGACAATCAGTCAAGTGTTTATTCATATCTACCAAAAAAACACAATCAATCCACCATTCATTGTCATAATCAATTGGTTTGCCTTTTCCTAACATGAAACCTTGAATAGGGTCACGTAATGCAAAAAAATCTTTCTAAAACTACTCCTCGACCGAGACAACGAACTTCGGTGAAATAAGGGAACTCAGACAACTTTTCGTTCAAATCTTGTAAAAATTGCCTGAACTGTCGGTGATTTAGACCTCTGCTCCTTATAAAATTTTATATTTTAATTATAGGTTGCATGGCATGGTCCATTTTCAAATGTTTGGATGCCAATTATTCCTGATTATTTATACAGGGGAATCCCACAAAATTCCCTGATGTTTTCTGTTTTCATTTAGTTACAACGCCCGAATGTTTGCCAGCCATGGCAGGAGCGCCATCCGTAGTTGTGCTGCTAAGTATATTCCAGCCGAGTTCATATTCTGCTATCAAATGCCCAGTTGCACAATAAATATCATTTGCTGTTGTAGTATCTTTTAAGGGAACGCACTTTAATAGTTCTTCAATTTTTTTACTATTAATATCTCGTATAAAAACAGCAAGTTGAGTTGTATCAACAGTATCAGTGCTCTCGTCAACAGCCAGTGAAAAGTTTGTAAATTCCTTAATTTTCTCCTTCCGTTGAAGAACCAAATTTCAAGATAAATCGTTTATTCTTGAAGCAACAGTGTTTCTTGAGAGTGAAATATTTTGAATTATTGACTTTTGCGATGGATATCAAACATCGTCAACTTTCAACATACAGTCTTTAATAAAATCACCATCAGTGAAAGGTATTGATCTATTCGTGCTTTCTAATGCAATAATAAAACTTCACTTCAGGCCATCTTTGCTCTCTGTATTAGCATTGAAGTTTAGATTTTAAAGATGACAATGTGTCGATTCTTATTTTTTCAGTGTAACAATTAAACTTTGACTAGCAACTGTTCGATTACAAATCAAACACAGTATTCTATGAAAAAATATGCAATTTCCCATTTAGACCAGAAAACTCTGCACTCATGAACTTTTTTTACGTTTTTGTGACATTATGCCATAATCGTAACGATTATGGAACCACCACCCAACAAATATATACAATACTTTCACAATCACTACTTCGCAGTACAATTAAAATCCTTCTCCAACCGAATCACTTCGATTGCTAGACTCAACTGATTCATGTCGCGTCGACGCACTCGCTTTATATGGTTAAGGAAGATTCTAGTCTAGACTCGAAGCGCGTAGAGGATATTCTCGACAAAATTAATAGGATATTTCCGCTTGCTGACAAGAGATGGCGATATTGTCTTTCTCTATAGCTTGTCTAGGCACGCACTGCCCTTGAAAATACTTAAACATCCGTTGACTCCAGAGTACGAGTATTTA
The DNA here is from genome assembly GCA_026230145.1 of Diorhabda elongata. Taxonomy (NCBI): domain Eukaryota; kingdom Metazoa; phylum Arthropoda; class Insecta; order Coleoptera; family Chrysomelidae; genus Diorhabda; species Diorhabda elongata. The sequence goes on from CM047928.1 coordinate 6,940,100, forward strand.
AAACATCCGTAGAAGAATCGAATGGAGTCTAAAATCTCTAAAAAGCAAGATTCTTCTTTCTGTGACTCATTTTGATCGCGGGCCTTAATGATACGGCCCAGGGGCCGGAAGCGACCCGCGGGTCTTATCTTTGACATGACTGAGAGATATAAGAGGCTATAAGGCTGGGGAAAACGAATAATGAATAAGGAATCTATTTGGAGAAGAAGAACTAAGCAAAATAATAAGATCCAAAAGAATAGAGTGGCTGGGTCACATACAGATAATACCAGATTTTACGAGAACAAAAAAAATTATGGACATAGAACAAGGAAGAATAAGAAAAAAAGGAGGACCAAGAAAAAGATGGTACGCGGAGGTGATGGAAGACCTAATAGTGAGAGAAATTCAGGACTGGAAAACAAAAGCAAAAAATAGGAAAGAATGTAAGAGCATCACTTCCAACTCTGGGCCTAAAAAGCCTGCGTGAAGCACCTATATTGATGCATTTAAGGCAAAATGAGTCCGATTTTTGGGTCAATTTATAACTGTATTGAAACCTAGATTCACCATTACACTTCTGAAACGAAAAAGCAATCAATACAGTGCATTGCGAAAGGCAAACCTGCTTTGGGAAAAGCAGATGGTTTCATCGACCGGAAAAGTGATGGCAATGTTTTTTTTTTTTTGTATAACAATGGCATTTTGTCAAAGACTATCTCCCAAAAGTTGAAACACCCGCGTGAAGTTATCCACGGATTTCCGACATGAATATTTCTTCACAACATAACTGCACTTTGGCGAAAAAATATGAATATAATGACAAAGCAAGTTAAATAATTTTACTACAAAAAATTGAAGTAGATTAAACATTTTTGTGCACACGTTTTTGTACATAGTTCACGATTCTAAGCCGAAGATCCAAAAAATATGAAGAAGTTAGTCAACTATTACAAAGTTCACCAAATTGAAAAAAAATGTATTTTTTATAAGACCAAAAAAGTTCATAAACCTGGAACAAATTTATATTCAGATTCTATCTTCCGCACCACTAAAAAAAAAAGGTAATGAGAGCCCACATTTATTTGTCATACGAAAATGTCCTCATTCGTTTTTGGCGTATTTTTTAAAATGTATTATTTCTTGTATTTTTACCGTTCGCACTATCTTGTATGGAATTTCTCTAGGTATCTGAGAATTTTTGTAGTAGATAACTTATAAAAAGCTTGATTCAATATCGAGGTGCCTCTTTCAACAGTTAAAGAAAATTTCACAAAATGTTGGGTCTTTGATTTCAAAAAGGACGAAGCGCGTCAGCACTAAAGCGTAAATTTTATGAATTTTTTTGACGTTATAAAAAATACTAACATCACAATTTTTGGTTCTTTGGTTTTTAATTAGATGGACCTTATCAGAGTTTGGATATTTTTTTTATTATTTGGTTCTTCGATTTACAATCGTGAAATGTGTACAAAAACATGTGTTTAATCTTCAATTTTTGGTAGTAAAATTATGTAGCTTACTATAATGCCATTATATGTCTCGTTTATTTACATTCTTTCGTGGAAGTTTCGTTTTTTTGTAAAAAAAAATGTTCGTGGTAGCAATCTAGAAATCTAAATCTACCATTCGTGGATAACTTCACACGGATAACAATAAGAGGCGATAATGATAGAGAAAACAGAGGAATTGTAAAAAAAACACCATATTTGGAAAAAAAGCAAGTGCTTTTATATGAAAATAACGCATCTTCATACACTTCGGTAATCCCCATAGTTACAATTTATGAATTTCATTCCGAATTGATTACCAACCACCGTTTTCACTAGATCTAGTCTTCAGCTACTGTTTCTGTTTCCTAACCTTAAACCCGGAACCGCACATTAAGGCCAATGTTGGTCTATGTTGGCGGTATTATTTTTAGAAGCATCCAAGTATTGGAAGTTATTGAAACCAAGCTCAGTAGCTCCAAGCAGAGCCATAAAACTGCTTTCGCTTGATAAAGCTTCAAAAACAGTAAAACGTTTTCATTTGACCATATCTCCTGAGGTGACATTATTTACTTAAAAAAAAAATTCGCAGACTAAACAAGTTAAGACAATTTATTATTATTGGACGAGCGTAGTTGGCGCCAACATTGGCCCCAATGTGCGATGCCGGCCTAATGGATAGATTTTGATCAGAGCTAAGAGCACCGCTGGAAAAAGTGTATAAGACTTAAAAAGTCTTTTTGAAAAATGAAAGAGATTGTTAAAAAAATGTTCGTGGTAGAAATCCGTGGAACACTTCTCACGGATAACAATAAGAGAGAGTAAAAGAAAACACCACATTTGAAAGAAAACCAAGTACTTTTCTATCAGAGCAGCGTATCTTCTTACATTTCGGTAAACCCTATAGTTACAATTCTTAAATTTCATTTCGAATTGATTATCAACCACCGTATTCGCTGGATCTGGCTTGCATCTAAAGCATTGCTGAAAAGAAAGTATAGACTTATAAAGAGACTATATTGAAAAATGATTAGGAAAAAAATGACGTTTTTCTTGGTAAGGTCGGAAGCTTCTCAGACTACCCTCGTAATTTTATATTTGAACCCACCGTCCTTTAAGACGTACAACTTAATACTTTCAGATTGTTAAGACAACTCTATTACTTTTTTATAAAAACTTTTCGCGCCACGCTCTGTATAATTGATTAATTAGATCCGAAAACCGTTTATTGTTAAGCTTATACGATTAGAATCCTTCATGTAACCAGTAAGGATGGACCGATTAGAGAATTAATTGGATTAGGTATTTAATTAGATTATTTCGGGTTTAGAAATGTCTGTAAAAGTGTTTGAAACAATGATCATTCAGGTCTTCCCGATTTCTTCGTTCTTTATAACCTCCTTATCCTTAAACCGATGGTGATAATCACATTATACATTACTACCACTTCACCTTCACAATTATACTGATCGGCGTTTCCAAAAACAAATTTTCGTCTTCAGAGAGCAAATCAGATGTGAATAATATATCAAAATGAATAGCTACTAATTCATAGATCATGTCAAAAGTTATGTGCCTACTGTTCAATATGTGATGAAATCAAATGGAACAAATTAATTCATTGGTGCCAAAAAACACACAATAAACGGAAAATTAAGTGCTAATTAAGTGTTATATTACGAAATTTTATGCTGTGAAAGTTTTTGAGAAATTGGCTATTCTACTAACTTTAGAAAAAATTATAGACGCTTTTGGCTTCGTAAGAGCGTGTATAATTCGCCAATAATAGTAAACTGCCGAGATAATTCGGAAAAATTATTCTTTTCGAGACATCTCCGAAAAATTCAGTTATTTCGCAGCATTTGATTAGCATTTAATTACACAGGCCCTTACGAAGCCACACGAGTTTATAAATCTTCGCCAATGATAGTGCACTGGTGAGAAAATTCGGAAAAATCATTTTTTTCGAGACGTCTCCGAAAAATTCAGTCTCTCGGTAGCGTTTAATTAGCATTAGTCGAGTAGGGACTGACCAAGAACATTTTAGTTAGCATAATACAAATTCTGAGCAGAGTGCAGACGAGGAGGAGAAAGAGATGACCTAAAATCAGGAAGTAGAATTTTTTTATTCGAGAAAAAATAAAATTAAATGGGCCAATGAAGGGCAAAAAAATATATTAACCATTTAGTCATTACAAACGCCCCCAAGATTGCAGAAAATCAGATGGGGACGATATCTTTTTGGCCTACTTATGTTAGCTGGAGTTTATAGAGGAGCTCACACTAATTTGAAAGATCCATGGGGGCGCGATGGACCAGAAGTTTTCAGATTAGCAATGTCTCTCCAGAGGTTCAGTTTCCTATTGAGAGGTTTGATGATATTCGCGATTGGTCAAACAGAGCCGCACCAGACAAATTAGCACCTGTGAGGGAGATTTCCGAGGTCCTCTGTACAAAATTTCAAGAAGTGTACTCTCTCTCTCTCTTTGAGTATGTGACCATTGATAAACAACTCATACCTTTTAGAGGTCGAGTTGGCTTTAGGCAATATATTCCCAACAATCCGAAATCTTACGAGATCAAAGTTTTTGCCCTTGTGGATGCCCTGACTTTTTATTTACATAAATATGAAATGTGTGCTGAGACTCAAAAACCAGAACCGTACAACCAATTCGCAATTCTGGTCGTAATATTACCACACACAATTGTTACTCAAGTTACAATTTAGCTGAAAAATTGTCGGAACATTGCGAAAAAATGAGGAAGAGATTCCATTTTTGGCCAACAAACCCGTTAAAGCCTCCATTTTTTGTTTCACCCCAAATTTTACATTAGATTCTTATGAACCAAAAAGAAAATATATCGGTAATATTTATATCGAGTCTGCATCACCAGCAATCAATTGAAGAGGACTCTGAGGATGCCAAAAAAACAGAAATAATAACATTCTACAATGAAGGGTGGAGTAGATACCAATGATCAATTCTGCGCAAATTATTCAGTGGCTACATTTAATCATTTATTAAATGTTGCTGGAATAAATTCATTTATTGTATATAAAGACAATTTTCCCGGAGTTTAAGTTGAAAAGGAGAATTTTCTTCAGCAATTGATGCAGAGGTCTATTATCAAGCGCTCTCAGAGCTCCGTCATTCCAAAACCTCTAAAAACAAAATTCAAATTTTATTTAGAAGAAAATGGGTTTACAGTACTTCCTCTTGAAACACCTAACACTAATCCCAAATCCCAAAAACGGAAGAGGTGCTATATCTGCCCTAGCACAAAAGACACAAAAAACTCTACTACTCTAATATTTCTTCTCATTGTAAAAATGACTAATAATATCATGCTTCGACAATATATGACTTTCATTGTATCCAGTGTGAAAGCTAATCGTGTGATCAAAGTTTTTTCCAACTATTTAGTCACTAATACAGCTGTTTGTTGATTTAATTTTTTTTTTCCTCGGCACAAAAAGTATATTTTAATGTTTTTGTATTTTTCACAAAGTGTTACATTAATCTTTATATTTATTTTAAAAACATTTTTGTAATGGATCACACACGACCCGAGATAACCAAGTAAATTTTCTGTACATATATTTTAGTATTGTTTCATTCCAATTATTGATTTTATATTGAAAAATAAACATATTTTATTTTAAAAGCCAATTTAACGAACTGAAAAGAATGATAGTCGATTTGTAAGAATAAGAAGATATATAAATCCCAAATAGAAAATATTCATATAATTTAGTGTTTTGTATGAAAATATGTAGATCAGATTGTACGAAAATTGTATTAGAAATTTCTAGACATACTAGAAGACTACACTGCCTTCTAAAACAGTTTCGATGGAATGCTTGGGATTTGTTGATTTTATAACCGGGATAAGGGCTGAATCCGTTCAGTTGAAGCTTCGCTACGGTCGGCACTACAGATTAACTGAGTGTAAAATGTTGCACTGAAACAAAATTTGAGAAGGAGGAGAGATGAACCTTGTCCTCGCCCACTATCGTTAACTCAGAAATCTTTGAAGCTGTGACCTATGACAAAGTCGAGAAGACCTATGGATAGGAACGACCACAGTTGTCAAAAATCACCTACGCTTAACTGCATCACTAAGTGATGCACAAAAAGTAGCCAGAGTGATGATAACGGATGTAGAAAAAGCATTGAGGGTGTTGCAATCGATGGTTTAGTACTTAGAAGGCTCACTGCCTCCTACAAAATTCGACGTTTGGAACAAAAAAGCGGTGGTTGCGCTCTGCTAGAAAAGAAATTATTTAAGGGTTAATACACGTTATTTGAATTCCATTGGTCCATACACGAAATTTATGTAAAACTTATTATATTATTGTTTCTTTATGCTTAAACAAATTGGGAATATGGCATTGTATCGAAAAAAAGTGAAGATCTATGGAAATTTGCGTTATAGCTGAGTTTTAACGACGAATTAATAGTTTTGGATAAAAATGGTGTAAATCTATTGCGTGATAGGATAAATTATTTCTTTTTCAGTTCTACAAAAATACTTTGAAGATTTGGCATTATGTTTCTTGCGAACACACTATAGATTGTTTCGCATATTGGAGTTAACCTATCAGGTTTTATTATTAAAAAAATTCCAGAAACATCTCTTTTTCGTCCAGTTGTCACACCCTGCTTTGCAATATTGTACAGTGTAGTCTGGGAAGTATTTGTTAAAAACATTTTTCCAGAATAGCATCTTTCTGGACATTTTTCGACTACAAAGTCGGTTGTAACAGTTAAAATCACTTTTTGAGCATCTGTTGATAGATTTTGCCGTCTCTTTTCAACTGTTTTCCCTTTCCCTGTGCTAAGCTCTAATAGAACGTTTACCGAATCTAGAAATCGACTCGTTGACGGTTAATCTTGAGGCCACGGTTGCCACATAAGTTCTTTATTGTTCACAAAAGAACGTTTAACGAATCTGCAAATCGAATTGTTTATGGTTAATCTTGAAGCTACGATTTCCACATACTTTATTGTTCACAAAACGTTTATTCAAGAATAATTTGACCTTTAATACATCACACACTTCCACAGCTTACAAGTAACTACTGACTGTGAATCCGAAGCCCTTCTGAAAGTACCTATTTGATGATTATAGAAAAAAAAATTCGAATTATGTATATTTTATTATTTAAGTTCATCACTTTCTCAGTATTATTCCATCTAGTAACCGGTTTTATCTAGGAATTCCAGATCAATTTTTAGTGTAATATTGTTTATCTATACTTTGAAATGATTCACTGATTCTGAAAAGTGAATATTGTAATGCGGCCCTGGACAAGTTGTTTACTATTTAGTTCGCAGTGAGGCGTCTCTTTTCGTATAGAAGACCAATATTATACCAAATCAATTATTTAATTATTATGAATAAATGTAATGTTTTAATGATGAGTAGCATTGTTTGCTTCTTCCTTTACAGGTAAATTATGTTCTCTAGATATCTCTTAACACCTACATAGTACAATAATAAACAGTATAAGTTCCTCACTTTACTTATTAGTGTCTCTTTGTATGGTACATTTTAAATAATTGATTTAGAAGGAACAAGTTACTTTACTTAGGGGAACATTGTTAATGCATATCTCTCCTAAATTATTCCATTATTGTATTATTTTTGGAGTTTAGAATGATGTGTCCAAGAATGTGGTAAGTAGCTTACACCATTATTTTGCAGGTGCTTAACGGTTTTTAGTAATTTTACATAGTAAACATCATCAACTAACCTTTTGATAAAGAACAATAACCTTCTAAAGAAATAATATACTTTTATGGTATTTTAAGTCACTTAAAGGAAACACGGTTATTATAGAAAAATTGTCAGTGTTCTCAGATCTATCACATTGTTTGTCAATGGCAAGTTTAAGGTATACAACCTTGGAAAAAAACGGTAATTAAGCAAAGATGACAATTCGAACCTAATTTTTAAAATATTTAGAAGCATCTTCAATATATAAATATATATTACTATAACTATTATTTGTGATATCTGCTATAAAAAACGTGTCTAATGTCAAAACTGAAATTTGATAATTTATATTACTGTAAAACGTTAACAGACCATCAAAAATTATTTTTACTACAGGACAACACCTAAATATATATATATATATAAATGAATTGCTGTTCGTTAGTTTCGCTAAAACTCGAAACGGCTGGACCGATTTGGCTAATTTTGGTCTTGAATTATTTGTGGAAGTCCAGAGAAGGTTTAAAAGGCGAACAAATATGAAAATTAAATAAAAACCATTTTGTTTTTCCTTGATGTTTTGTCAAAATTAAATTTCTTAACGCAACTCTAATATTTGACATTTGACAACCAACTAATAAGTCGATCCATCTTCTATGTCAATCGATACCTAAGACACAGAGGGCATCCTTCTATCTTTGTGGGTGACGATCGCTGCGATGATCCTTTGTGATAGTGAGAGTTTACTGCTAACATGCGAGTATTTTTGGAACAATCTGAAACTGCAATGTGTTTACGAAGCAGTTGTTACACATTGGAAATAATAAAGTCACAGTGGATACCTCGCCCGGGTTCATAACATTACCCACAGATTTCTGTCAGAGAAGCTGATTCAGCGTGTTTTCTCAAATATAGCGCAACAGTTCAATAACAGTTGGTTTTCTTCGAATCGGTGGAAACCGTTATGAACCAGGATAACGTAGTCAAATATCCCACGGAGTTTTTAAATACTCTGGAATTGCCTGGATTACCACCTCACAATTTGCAGTTAAAAGTAAGATCAGTTGTCATCACGCTGCTAACATTAATCAACTGTGCAATGGAACAAGACTGGCTGTGGAAAAGGTGGTGAATAACGTCATTGAGGCAAAAATCATGAAGGGAAAATACAAAGGAGAGTATGTCTTGATATAACGATGATTCCAACGTTAAGCGTTTACAATTTCCGGTATGTCTGGCCTTTGTGATGACCATAAATAAATCGCAAGGCCAATTGGAAGCTTGCGGAATCAACTTGGAATTTCCTTAATTCGCGCGCATTGACAAATTTATACGTCGCGTGTTCGAACGTTGGAAAACCGTCATCTTTGTTTATTTACCGAGCATTTTTTTATTTGTTTTAATAAAAAAAGTATTCCTTTTGTTTGTTTTAAGTTTATTTTATACAAAAGATTAGGTCTTCTATTTATTGATTGAGGCAGTACGAAGTCTACCGGGTCAGCTAGTAAAAAAATAAAATCAACAAACTTTTACTACTTTAAGCTTACTAATATTAATAGAGACTTATTTTTTGCATATTTGTATACGAAGGTACTTAATAAGTTCCACTAATACAATTGACAATATGTTAACCTTGTATTTGACAAAGAAAGGTAATTAGGATTATTCTTCTGCACCAAACACTGTTGTTTTGGTTACAAAACCTATATGTCTATTGCATGTGGAATTTGCAGCCACAAGTATCTTTTTTGACCTTCAAAGATATTGGTATCCCTCACCACTCATCATAAGGCTCAAGTTCAGTATGACTCTTTTGTCTTTAATCTACAATTTATATCTGTGAGTACAAGTTATACTGAATGACTTAAGGGAGTAAAAAAATCTGACATCCACACTTAAATGAGTAGGTGATGATTTATTTCACAATTGTTAATTAACACACACTATATACCACAACCATACATACAGGTCTGGAAACGAGGATAGTGGAGTGGGTTCATTCCGTGGGCGCTAAATTAGCTCACTCTGTGGCCGCCAGGTCGGCGTTGTAATCAGGAGACGGTATCAAATTGTGTTAACCTAATAATAATTATTTCTATAAGCAAAGTATTGTTATAAATAAAAGTAACAGTGCCCTACCCACGTCCACCTCTAGCAACTCTAGATAGCAGCGCTGCACTATGGCTATTAGAAATAATTAGAATCTGATAACAAGAGAACCAAGTCGCTTTATAGAAAGTACGACCTGTATGTAAGACCATGCTATGGTGCTATGTAAGTTGACGTATCTAGACCAGCTCAGTTAGAAGTAATTATTAAATAATATATTGTCTATTTAGGTTTTTCAGTGGCTCATAAATCTCACTTTTTCCATGTGAGAAATTCCAAGGTAATTGTATCTTCTGCTTTGTGGATTTCGCAGTTATTGATGTTAACTACATGTTTCTTTGGCATGTAAGGTGGGTGGGTTTCGTTTCATTGACTTTTATTTTCCAGTATCTCAACCGCCATTGAAATTTGTTCAAGTTGTATAAATTGTAGAGACTGTTATATTTACATATGAAATAAACAAATTGGCATATTAACATTAGATTTCGTATGTCCTTAGATATAGGTTTAACTAAATTTAATCTATTTATTCAATTTAAACTATACAGCTGATATAAATTAATGTAAAATGTAAACTAAACTAATGTAAGCTAAAAATAAGATTATAGAAACATTTTTTTGTCAATGATTTTTTGTGTAATACCTACAAATCATCATGCTCGCTAACCCTCAGGCTTTAAACAAAAATTACTATACAAATCTATATTTCACACACACACAACAGTCCCTTTAAATTTTCACTACTTCGATACCCAATAGTAAGCAAGGAGTTGAATTTATGACAATATTAATATCAGACATAAATGAAAGGTTAGAGGTTGACAAACTGCAAGATCCTCTCAACAACTTTAACGAGTGTGAGCATAGAAAATTAAGCAGCAAACCATCTAAAACCAAAATAATGCAGATAATCATTCTAGCCTAAGATTATCCAAATGTATGCAAATCACCTCAGAAATAATCTCTTCAAATCCCATTGATGGAAAATAGTTTTTGGCTAGGTCACCAAAGGAGATACCTACCTCACTCAAGCCTTTTATACTTAACAAAAAATAGTCTCTAACCTGATTGTTCAAATAAAATTTATTTCTGATCTAAAGATCATCCAATTTTATATATTAAAATTAGTCAGTTATATAATTTGCAAAATATGTAACAATGAGAATACCTAAAGAGGAAGTAATTATTCACTTCATATCTATTGCATGCAAGTCACATACTACTTTTACTACCATTATTACTTGTTTCAAAGTCTCACATAACAATGCTCCTTCAAACCCTAGACAAATTAATTTCTAATATAATTTGATGAGCTCTTCACTTGTCAGAAAATGTAGATATTCTTTTCTCATTATTTTCATTTGTAGAACTTGGAAAAATAGTTTATTGGTTTATGTTTAGAGCAACATCCTGGTTAAATTAGACAAAATTTATTTAGTTTGCACTTATTGTTATTGAAGTATAAAATTATCTGGATCAATTACAACTTAATTATTCTCCTAATTATTAAAAAGTTCAATCTAATGAAGTTGTTTCCTATTATTTCACATTATAAATATATAATGGTTACAGTAAGATATTCAACTTTTTGGTAAATACTTATAGATTTAACACATTTTCTATATATGAAATATGTGCAAGTATTTATAAATATATTTTTTGACAAAATACATTCTTTTCAATGAATTTTATCTCGAGTTTTAGTGTTCCAACTGTATTCAACAAGAAAAATGCAAAGTGGTTAACCTCCTTACATACAAGAACTATGAGTCATCAACTACTTCGAGCTTACCTTTGTTAAAAGATAAGTAATTAATAATGAAGACACGTTTATTGTTTTTCAACTTTACTTACCTGTGATTATATAAAAAAACGTTTTTGAATAATCCACGAACTCCATTGTGTCCGTCCACTTTTAATGTTTAAATGAAAATTTGTAGATAGATGTTATAAAGCTTATTGGCATTGTTTATTAAATTTCAGTCACTAGTACACATATTTTAAATAAACGGAAAATAAACATCAAAACAAAACGACAAAGCGAGCCACTATACAACACCGTCTAACTACCACCTGTAAAGTGTCCAAAAATGTATTTGCTTTGGTCTGTCAAAAATTTCATATATGCGCATGAAACTTTTGCGCAGTCTTGCCCTTCGGCGTCAAAAGATGCAACACAAATTACAGCAACTTGTTTAAATAATTTATTTGGTTTTTTTAATTTTCAGTTGTCAGAAATTGATAATAATGCTTGACCATTACATTATTCCTGAAAATAATTTCAATTATTGGTGTACCAATGTTTTTATGAATGTCGTCACATTTCACTCGTAAAACTTGAAGTTAAACAAATACTTTGATTTTGTTTACAATTTTCAACAGTTTCACTAAAACATTTATATTTCTTTATTAGTATTATAAAGCCAAAGTTTCTTGACTTATTTGAATACACCACTTTTTATACATTGTTGGTTTGAAATGTAAAATTATTTTATTTTTATATAGCCCATCAACAGAGATATCTCAGAAACTATGAACTGAGGTCAGGTAGATCATCTCGCAATTGATTGTGGGTCCTAGATGTGGTTGATCTATAGATCCTAACCGCGATCAGAAAACGAAGGTAGCGGTGTGGGTTCAAGTCACGGGTACTAAACAACCTTACTCTGTTGCCGCCAGGCCAGCGTTGTAATCAAGAGATGGTGTCAAATTGTGTTAACCTAATAATTATTTCTATCAGCAATTAATTCTTATAAATAAAAGTAGGTAATTTGTAACGTAATTACATAAAATTGGTTAATTAAGAACAAATAATAATAATTGCAAAAATGCTGTCAAAATTTTCATGTCTACCATACCCCAGGGTCTTACATGTAACCATGATGTAAAGATTACATCATGCATGTAACCACGTCCTTGTCTAATATTTCTAGATAGAAGCGCCGCGCCATGGCTATTTTAAACACTTAGAATCCGAACAAGAGAACCAAGCCTCTATATAGAAATTTGACTTGATTTCCAGATCTCTATGTAGGACTGTGATCCTAGGCCAGAACGATATTTTGATCAGTTTCCGAACGTTTCGTTCGATATCCGGCGGATATTTCTAATTAAAAACATGTTTTACAAGAACTTTTGATATCTATTAAGTTTTTCTATGTTAATTCTCCATAATATTTAATTAGCTCTATTATAGATGTTTAATAATTGTTATCAACGATTTACCCATTTACACAGATTTTGCACTAAAGTTTAATACTAATAAGCTACTTTTATGCTGGCAAACCTCAGTATCCTATCAATTACACTGACCATAGGAATTAATAGTAAACAGCCATTTAAGGGGAATAAATCATTTTTAAGAGTTTGAAAAACCGGTAATAAATGGTCGTCAGCTGATCGCATTTATCCACTGGTCTACCAGGGTAGAAATGTTCAAATCATATGAATAATGAACGTGGGTTAGTTTTTGAACATTCAGAACGTGATTGGGTTTCTGAAAAGCCCTAATAAAACACCAAACTTTTACCAATGTTTCTGCTGGTCTATGATGATTTGTGATAACTTTTACAGGCTCTACCCAATTCAGATGACCTCAGTTTTGATTCAAGTGTATAATGATAAATCCATGTTAAGCATCACAAACCATCAATTCATTGTTAAGGATTGCGACACTAATTTGTAAAATGATTTAACACTATATACTGCAGTATTCTTAATGATTTTCATGACTTATTTGTTCTCTGGGAGACTGCGTTTTAGAATATCTTTATCTTGAGCATAATCAGTACTTGTTTGGTCATTTCGAAATTCCATATACCAGTCAATGGTGGTCAATTTTCCTGGAAATCATTGTAGTACTTTTCAAGCTAAGCCTTCAATTATTTTAAAAAAATTCTAAGACCAAATTATTAGAAGAAATAAACTTTGACAAATGGTATTGAAAGAAAAAAATTAAATGTTATTTCTGGATACCTCTATCAAAAGGACTATCAATCAATAGGATAGGTATTGTTAATTCATACCTAAATACATAATGATAGCAGAAATTAAGACAATACTGGAGGTTATATAATGAACTGACATTGATTGTAATGTTTGAATTGAAATATAAATATGGAAAATGCGCAAAGTTAGAATATAAGGAAACAGGTTAAAAAAAGTCGAAGTAAATAAAATTCTAGTTTAACTATAGGATTAGTGTACATGTATGATAACTTTTGTCAATAGACAACCAAGATAAAAAAACTTCACAACAACCATCAAATAACAATGACAGGTTAAAAGGTTTTAGGGAAAGTCTAATTACAAGAATACTTTACAGTATTTTTCAATGAATGCATTTATGGAAATAACAAAAGTTTAGTCCACACTACAGTAATCTTGCCAGACTGAGAATTTTCACTGTCTCCAATGTTACGAAATTTAACTTTGACTTAAAAATTCTGCAAATGGAGTGAACTTTGTATAATGTTTTTATATTTTGTATTCCATATTTTAAAATTCAACAATGTCAGATAGGAGTGTACTTTGAATTATATTTTACTAGTAGATTCAATATTAATTAGAAGAAAACTACATTTTGTAAAATTGATAACTGAATAGCTTGAGTTACCAATAAAATTAGTTCAATACTTTCAAATTATTACTGCTAAAAATAGGAGTGAAAAAATTGAGTCCCTCTCATAAATTGTTTATTGTTAACCTACATAATAACAAAAAATAATTTATTTGAGAGGAATAAACCTAGAACTGTGGGTAGCACCAATACCTGGTCTACCATGTTTAACAGGCTTGTAAGTTAAAGAGAATTCACCAAGATAATGTCCAATCATTTCAGGTTTAATTTCAACCTGTGTAAAGGCTTTACCATTGTAAACACCTACAATCGAGCCAACCATTTCTGGGACGATGATCATGTTACGTAAATGAGTTTTAACAATTTCTGGCTTTTCTAATGGAGGAGCTTCCTTCTTGGCTTTGCGCAATTTTTTAACCAAAGCCATTGGTTTGCGCTTCAGACCTCTCGTGAAACGCCTTCTAGCACGACAATGCATCAATTCCATTAATTGTTCACTAAAAAGAAATATTTAAATTTTTATCTAGTTTAGAAATATTTTATTTTCTACTTACTTTGGCATATCTAATAGCTGGTCCAAATCTACACCACGGAAGGTGAACTTTTTGAAAGTTCTCTTCTTTTTAACTTGCTCTTCAACCTAAAATAATTAAATACATTTATAAATATGAATATATACCGTAATGTTAATATTTTATTAAAAACTTTAATTTGTCCGAAAATTGAATACATACTTTGTCAGCCATGATGTAAGATTAACAAATTTATATATTTAATAGTAAAAAGTCCGGAGATGGGCTAAAACCCTGTGGATTTTTAAAAATTTCACGAACTAACAGCAATTGCCATTAAGTTGGTGACAGAAAGATTGTTGCATCAAAGCTACCAACTAGTCTGAAACTTTTTGTTAACTGTTGGATGGGGATATTTAAGTTTAGGCAATTTGTTATACAAGTGAATGGATTTGATAGAAAATTATTACGAATTAATTGTCTTTAGATACTAATTATTTGACAAATTTGGGTAGTATATTTTTAAACACATAATTGCATCATTAAAAGATAATTATAGTAACTATTTTGATTTTTTGTGATGAGAATCGTTTCATAGTGAAAGTATTATAGAACTGTTGGCAATAGTGGCAAATGCCAGGATATAAACTTAGAGGTTACACATCTTTGTATTGTTTATTATACATTATCGTAAACAATAATGTACATAATTAACCCGTTTACAATTAGTTTATGAGTTTTTTTTAAAATGTCGTGTAATTATGCAGACGGTTTGTCAGAATATGAAAATAAAGGTATATTGGGTACAGCGGAGGTAAGATTTTTGTAATTAACAATATTTATATTTTATTACCGCATTCTTCTATTAGAAATTCGATTCTGAAGAAAAAGTCAATGAAAAATGTGAGCTTTTGGTACAGTGGATGAAAGACTCAAAACATATAGTTGTACATACTGGTGCAGGTATTAGTACTTCTGCTGGCATTCCAGATTTTCGGTGAGTGCAACTTTTTATATGGTATTTTTAATTTCGTGTCACCATAATAACACATTTTTAAAGAGGTCCAAGTGGGGTATGGACATTGGAAAAGCAAGGAAAAAAACCAAATATTAATATCTCTTTTAATGATGCAAAACCTACCAAAACTCATATGGCTATTAAATCTTTAATAGAGAAGAACATTGTGCAGTACGTTATAAGTCAGAATATTGATGGACTTCATTTAAGGAGTGGTTTATCTAGGCAGAATATTGCAGAGTTACATGGAAATATGTTTGTTGGACAATGTAATACTTGTGAAAGGTAAAACATTGAATTTTCTGAACTAAAGTTTATTACAGGCTCGTGCTGGGTACGTAGAAAGGGCAGAGGACTGGAGTGATGGGGGCGCCAGCTATACAGAGGAGAGAACTGGATAATCCCTGGCATTAGTAGATTACTACTTGTTACATACTTTTTGAGTTATGGTAATTTAAAGTTTTATCATTTCTCATATTTCGAAAAAACATTTCAATCACTTATTTGACACTCAATCTTGGTGAAATTTTCAAGGTAGGTTCTTATAAGTATAAGGAATTGAAAAAAATATACAACAGAACCCTAACTTAAACATAAAATTATGCAAAAAAATTATATTTTAGACTTTTTAAAATATTGAAAATGTAAACATGGCTCAGCATAAAATTAAATATCTCAAAAAGAGGATGAGATAATCAAGAATTTTTTTCCCCAAAGTTATCTGCATGAAATTGGTTTTAATTCAATAAAATAAAATTTTTGTGTATTTTCTTCTATTTTTTAAGGCCATTGCAAGTTACAGTATATTAATTACAAGCAATATGAAAGTTCTCTTGGTTTCAATAAATGGGTACAGTTTGTTAAAGAAGAATAAATTATATTTTGGAGATCATAGTTCACTACTTGCTGTATTTGAAGGCTGTCCATTCCAAATTATTGATTATCCCATTCTCTTTTTGATATATTTAATTTTGAATTATTTTATGTTTAACTTACGATTCTGTTATATAATGTTTTTTTCAATTTCTTATACTTCTAAGAATCTACTTTGAAAATTTCACCAAGGTAGGGTGTCAAATAAGTAAATGAGAATTTTTTTCCTATTCTAATACAAGATTTACTTGGCACTATCAAAGGTTTGGAATATGAGACACAACAAAACTTAAAAGTGCCATAACTCAAAAAGTATGTGAGATAAAAATTCAAAATTTGGTAGTGTTATTCATCTCTAAATATAGAACAAATGTAACAAATTTCATAAAAATCTAAAGTGTTTGGTGAAAAAATTATTATTTTTTGGTTGAATTGATGTGGACTGACCCTCAATTGATTGCCTGATTATACTGATATTCGTAAATGATATGATTTTTCTCTGAGCTTATCTTTGTGAACACATGCAATCAATGCACTTAGTTTCTCCAAGTCATTTTCTGGCAATTTTTTTTCATTTGATTAAATCTTCTATGGTCGAAGACAGCCAATTCCAAATACAGCAGTTTATAAATGGCATGATAGTTTTACATTGTTTGATTTATTGTGTTTATAATCCAGTTAAAGACATTGTATGTATGTATACAATGTGGAATTGTATATAGGTTTTTTATTCAATTATTAACTGTTCAATATAATATTTTTTCAGACAATTTGTTAGATCTGAAGCTACAACAACTGTTGGCAAAAAATGTTTAAATGAAGACTGCAAAAGATCATCAATGTTAAGGGGGCGTACATGTAGAGGTAAATTGTATGACACTATTTTGGACTGGGAAGATAATTTACCTGAAAATGATCTTGAAATGTCAGATTATCACTCCAGGTAAATAGTAGTCATATAAAATATAAAATCTTCAAAATATGAGCAGCAAAACCTGGTGTTATCTTAAATATCATTTTTTATTTTTAATCTGACCATGATCTTTCCTCCCAATCTCCTACACAGGATAAATTATTTCTTAGTGAAATTTTACATTCTGATGGTGTCTCGTCCATGCCCTTGACACCCATTGACTTCAACCTCAGGAATTCTATTAAAAAAGTAGAATGAGTTTAGATCAAATTATTATTAATATTATTATTATTGTAAATATATACCTCTCATGGTGTTCCTTAACCAGACTTAAATGAAAACTACTTCAATGACTTTGATCTACGTATACACTTACTCTAAAGCACAAATGCGATGTTTTTAACCTATTCAGAAAATCGGTTTTCCGAGCTTTTGGAAAATATTTTCGATTGCCCGTGTTGAATATAATCATGTACAAAATATGAAAATATAGATAAGGAAGCATGGTATTAATATAATATTATTAATATTATCTGTAAGAAATGTCGCAGATGATCTCCTGAAGTAATGACCTGTGTATAGGTCAGAATTCTGCAAATTCAGAAATGTTGCAATTTCATACGAGATTTTAGCAAACGTATTTGACAAAAAACACATTGAATTGTTTGAAATACGTAGAAGTCGTTGATGCTTGTTTAAAAGTGGAATTAGTGAGATCACACATAGTTCTCCAGCTTTCAAGGGAAATTCATGCAAAGTGTTGTTTAATAAAATAGAAATCTTAAGAAGAGACTCATTTATTTGTTCGAAGTATTTCAAAGGTTCAATAAAGTCGTTGACGCTTGTTTCAAAGTGAAATTATGAGAAGTACAAAGAATATATTGAAGAATGCAAAAAAAAATATTTAAACTTGGAAATCCCTCTTAAACTGTTGTTGCCTCATGACTCCAATATCACAAATCAAAAATATAAAGAAATTTTGGGAAAAACAATTCAAACCTCTATTATTTTCCACAAATTCAGGAAACCGATTTTCTGATTATGCTTAAAATGTTGCATTAGTGCTCTAGTTCATACGTAGATCGAAGATGTTCAAGTAATTTTCATTCAAATCTGGTTAAGGAACACCGTGCTCTGCTAATCTACAGTCATTTTTTATAAAACTAATACTTAAAATTTGAAAAAATAATCGTATTTAAAACTAAATATTCCTTATTTACCTACTGCTAATAACCATATTTACAATATATTATATTTTGATATTTTTTGACATTTACTCGCAATTATTAATATTTTTTAATTGAATAATTTTACTTCCAAATGGAGACCACTTTATGAGAGTTTTGACCTCACTGAAGGGATTCTTAAGACAAGAAAACTTTGTATCTGTTTGTTTCTCTGAACTGCGTGCGTCAATGGCGTAGTAGATGAGGCATATTACCTCGTCCATAGTTGGGAAAAGACAGCTAGGAGGTATAATACCTCTTCTACAACGAAAGTGTTAATCGAATGAAAGGTAATTGTATATTGTGATTTCCAGTCTTGCTGATCTCAATATATGCTTGGGAACTACGCTACAGATAGTTCCTAGTGGTAACCTGCCTTTAAGATGCCAAAAATATGGTGGGAAAGTGGTTATTGTCAACCTCCAACCTACGAAACATGTACGTAATTATTATATTATATTATGTGTATTAATTTTTATGATTTTTTTTTTTCAAATAAATCAAAATTAATGATTCAATAAACAATATTTAAATTTTGTAGAAATAACTTACACTAGAACAACTTTTACTCATTGTAAAACACATAGTTGCATGCACGGTGACCAGACGTCTAGTTTTAGGAGGACATGCCCTCTTTTTTGTAGTTTGTCCTCCCAGCTTCTAAAAAAATTGTCAAACGTCCAGATTTCCTCTAAAACTAGCATACATAATTAACAATGTGGTACTGAAGTTTTCCATCGCCTCCATCCCCTGTTTTTCGTCACCCGAGCCGACGCCGACAGCAACAAAAATGTTCTTTGTTTTGTGTAATATAGTGTTGTGAAAGATGTCAGAAAAACGCAAATGCATCTTCCTGACCGAAATACCCAAACTTTGGAACTTTGCTTGTGGAAAAAATAGACATGAAACAAAATATAATATTTGAGGCGCCTAGAATCAAAATCCGCCAAGATCATCTCAAGAAATTTTCGGAAAAGTGGAGAAAATAGACCAATCATAAGAAATTATTAATTTTTTTTTACCAAAAAATCGATAATTTTTTCTTTATAACAGAGACAATGCATGATTGAGATTCTCAAAATAGTTTCATAAATATTTAGAAAAATTTAAAATCAATATTTGGACATGTCGGATTTTGATACGAAGATTAGAGTTTGGCGGGAATTGAAATAAAAATAAGCTTAGGCGTCAAAGGGATTGAGTTATAAAAGCTACACTAATTAAATTTTTACTTTAATTACGTATAGGCGTAGTAAAAACAAATATTGAGTAAAAAATATTGACTTTGATTATTACAAAAAGTATTCTAAAGTATCATAAAATAAAATTCAATGTTTTGTAACAAGTAAACAAAGTCTTTATTGTTATACTATAACACACAATATCTGTCAATTTCCTCATCAACAATAATGTTTTCATCTTCTTCGTAGTTGAGATCTTTGCCTTCTTGGTTTTCCAAATCTCGATAATATTTTTGGGTCTCGTGATTTCTCAATCCTTGTCCAAAGTGCTTTGTTATCAGTTTCGCAATAACATTAATTTTTGCAGCTTTGTGGCTAACCCCCTTATTGATGGCTTTTGGGTTTATGTGAGACATATTAAACTTTGGTTTTCGTGGCAGATTTTCCTTGACAAGTTTCAGTTCAATAGAAGACTTCACCCTGGACCAGAATGTTATTTTTCTTCTTGTTCTTTTTAAGCATAATCCTTTTTGATAGATTGAACTTGAAGTGCCACAAGTTCAGGTTTTTTTGCACTTTTTCAGATTTAGACTTCCAACCTTCAACATGATGAACGGTTCCATGTTTCCCTAGAACTTCCTCATACTCTTCTAGCTTGGGAATAGTGCCCTTCTGTTCAAACCTTTCTTAATCGAGCCAAACACCCTGTGGAAAATGAAGCATAAAGGGTAAACAACTAAACTAGACTCTCCTATTGGCCGATTTGGATTTGGCGGATTTTGAAACTGAAAATGGCGTGACTGCCTTTATACTTGGAGGATATTGCAATTAAACCTCAACTCTGATCTCAAAATACACTATGATGTGGCGGGATTTGCTACGGAATAACAATTTTACTGAATTAAGCATGAAACAATATCAAACTAAACTTCGAAAATTGAACTTTGGACCTCAATCACGAATTTTTTGCATGGCAACATGAGATTTGTGTGCAGGGTCGTTATTCTGCAAAAACAAAACACCTTTGGATAGCTTTCCGCCTCTTTTCTCTTAAATTTTTTCCCGTAGAGTGGTCAGTAATGTCGAATAGTAATCTCCAGTTATTGTTCTACCCTTATCCAAAAAATCAATCATGATTACTCCATGGCAATCCCAAAAAACTGAAGCAAGAACTTTTCCAGCGGATTTATGGACACGAAACTTCTTAGGACTTGGAGAACCAGAGTGTCGCCATTCCATCGATTGTTGCTTTGTTTCTGGATCGTAGAAATGTACCCAAGTCTCATCCATAGTAACAATTCGGTTTAAGAAGCCGTTTTCAAATCGAGCACATATCGAACGCGATGCTTCTGCCCTTGCACACTTTTGCTCAACATTCAAACATTTGGGGATCCATTTTGCAGCAATTTTTCTCATGTTCAAATTGACGTGAACTATATGATAAACGCGTTCGTATGAAATATTTAGTGCTTCAGATATCCGTTTTAGCCCAATTCGACGGTCTGATAAAATCATGTCATGAATTGCATCGATATTTTCGGGGACTGACACAGAACCTGGCCTTCCCGATCGGTCATCATCTTCAATGGAAAATTTACCTTTTTTGAAGCTTGCAGTCCAATTTTTCACGGTCGCATACGAAGGACATTGATCACCAAGGGTATTAAGCATATCTTCATAAATCTGCTTACCCTTTTAAATACAGGTACTTGATGATGACACGATGCTCCAATTTTTCTATTTTCACAATTTCAGTGGACATCTTTTTTCTTTCAATTTATTTCGTAACTCTGGTTTACTTTTTTGTCGTCAAACTTTACACTGACACTTCTAAGTTATTGTTCGTTGCTATAGTAACGCAATATTTTGTTTATGCATGGAATTCGTCTACGCTAACTAGATATCAATACATCCTCGTACCATCTAAATAGTGAACTTCACTAACAAAATTAGCAAAATGTTTCAAGTATCTGTAAACAACTCAAATAACACTCATATGCCAACACTTTCTAAGTACGTTCACCATAGAAATGTCAAACTTTATTATTTCAATGTCAGTTTTGAAACACTCACATCAGTGTTGCCATATTTCAAAACTTAAATAGCAGCCCTTGTATTATAGTTCAAATAAACAATAACGGTATAAAAACTCTCAAGAAACATAAAATTATTAAAAAATACAGTGCGTCTAATAATTTGTCCCAGGACTGTTTGAATGCACTGTTTACACCACTACTGGTGGTGGTGTAAATAGAGTGTTCAGTATGTCATATATAATTATTGATATTTCATTATTAATGTAGAAAAGAGGAATTCATTTATATAATAATTATCAAATCAAAAATATGAGATGTATTGACCGCTGAAGCTCTGCATGGCGTTCAGACGTCGATCGGAACGTTTACGTACAAGTCGGACGCCGCATACAGCATTTAATAGGAGACCGAGGCCTAATTATTTACACAGCATATGCAACAGAAGCTCCCATTGATACTCCACTATTGTTAATCATAGCTTGATGTTTTGTAGCATTCTTCGACGAACAGGTTGTCCAAAACTATTTTTTTTCCATTCAACCTAATTGAATTGAATTGAAATTGTCATGAATTAATTCAATCATTTTATAATTTGCATTGAGGGGTAAATTGTAAATTGTAAATTAATTTTGGTTTACGGGGATAAATTGAAATTGTCTTAAATTAACTTAATCATTTTGTAATTTACATTGAGGGGTGTAAATTAATTTTGGTTTATGTGGATAAATTGAAATTGTCTCAAATTAACTCAATCATTTTATAATTTGCATTGAGGGGTGAAAATTAATTTTGGTTTATGTGGATAAATTGAAATTGTTTCAAATTAACTCAATCATTTTATAATTTGCACTGTTAGTGTCCTCAACTGAATAAACTCGCCAGCTTTATGATATTAGTATAATATGTAGTATATTTTCTTAAAATGTTAGATATGATTCTATATGCTTTGAATTATAGCATTAGTTTTGTCATAGCTGTGCACACATTATATGTGATGAATTTTGATGCCAAGTAATTCATTTTATTGTTTTAGGATAAGAAAGCGGATCTAATAATTAACACCTATGTCGATGACGTGTTAACAAAAGTGATGAAAAAGCTTAATTTAGAAATACCAGATTATTCGTTTGATATAGATCCCACCAAAAATCAACTGCCAAATTCTGTGATAGAATGGAACATTTTGAAGCCAGATATAAACACAATTAAATTAGAATATGATAAATTGGTGAAATATTACAAAAAACGGAAATCGGAAGAAAAACTTTTGAATAATTCAAAGATTAAACCAAAAATTAAAAAATTATCTAAAGGGAGTCATGTAAATAGAGAAAATATCATTAAATCTGAAATTAAAATTAGAAAAAAAGCGGACAACACTAAAAATGAAAATTCTATTGAACAAGATAAAAAGATAATTATTGCAAAATCTGATTTAGATCATTCAGTTGACAAAGAATTCCTAAATTTAAGGGATACAAAGAACGCAGACCAACAGCACATTGTTGAATAAACTTGATGATAAGTGATATATTTAGGTTTATATTCTTACAAATAAAATATTCTTAAAATAGGTAATTTTATTTTCTTAACTCTTCTACCAACATCAAACTCATACAAAGGAACCACAAATGTTGACTGGTACTGTTTTTCATTGCTTTATATCCATTTTTATTCATGACTAGACAATGAATTTACAGAAATAAGCAATCATTGCAATTCGTTGTCGCCGTATTTGCGACATTAAAATGCTAACATTATTAACCGATTTATCTCAAAATGTTTATGATAAGTTTACATTATTTTAAATAATTTAATTTATTTTCTTTATAACGTTACAACCCTGAGTGTATTGATGATGCAAAGGCGAAAATTTTTATGTTAATTGTGAAATAAGATGATTTCAATTTTGCGTTACTTGGTGACGATTTAAGTGAAATACTATTAGAAGATCATTTGGGAACAGATAGTGACGTGATAGTAGTTAGTAAAAAAAAAAAAGAATTGAAAGTATGAATCTAATTCAGAAGATGAAAATACACCAAATGTAGACAGCAATGCACGGAGTGATATCACTGGAAGTGACATTCCCCTACAAAAAATAAATTCTTCAACAGGAAATAAAGTATCAGGCCCACAAGTTCTCGACATCGAAGAACCACTACAATTTTTTAAGCTGTATTTCACGGAAGGAACCATAAAGTGAAAATGAGGGAGTAGGATTCTACATAAGGAAGGAAATGGAAAATAGCATAGTAGATTTTAGAGCAGTAAATGGAAGAATAGCAACTTTGAGACTAAAAATAAAGAACAAATATGTTATCAATATATATGCACCAACAGAGATGACACAAGAAAAGGAAAAAGATTACTAATATTAAGAGTTAAGTCAAGTAGGAGAGGAAATACCAAAGAGAGACGAGATAATATTACTTGGAGACGCAATCGCACAACCAGGGAAAGAAAATTACCTACGAAGTGTGACAATACATGAAAAAGGAACGATCCATCATGAAACTAACGTCAATGGGCACATGCTAGCCCAAGTAGGCAGAAATAATGAATATGACGTGTTTATTAATTAGCAGGAAAACAACGGACACAAGAACATACAGAGGAGCGCAAGCAGACACAGACCACTAAGTTGTAATGACCAAAATAAAAAATCTAGACCTAGAAAAGTACAAAAAAGTGGGACGCAAGAAAACTAAAAAAAGAATAGACTGGGATAAATTATCGAGAAGAATAAACTGCGATCAAGGACAATTACTCAATACACAAAAAAAAAAGTTAACGAAACGTGGGGAGAAATAAAAAACAACATTGCAAAAACGCCAGAAGTGACATTAAGCAGAGAGAAAGGAAAAAAGAAAGATAAAGAATGGTATGACCAAGAGTGTGAGGAGGCAAGAGAACAAAAAAACAGAGCGAGAACAAAATGTCTAGAAAAAAATAACGATGAACAAAGTAAGGAAGAATACGAAAGGAAAATGAATAGAGCAAATGCAATTGATAAAAGAAAAAAGAATGAATGATGGGATGATAGAAAAAATAAATAATGATGGACCTTTATCGGAATAATTTTGAATATAAGACGTTTTGCCAAATGTACAGAAATATTGGTCTTCTAATGCAAATATCAAAGTACCATTGTTTTCTAATGAACAAAAACAGACACGAATTCAACGGTCCAGTAATTTTATAAATATATTAATTCAAAATTTGCGGAATACTTTATACCAGGACCAGATATATGTGTCGAAGAATCGATAATAAAATTTAAAGGTAAAATTAATTTTATAACCTACAACCCGAATAAGTCTATAAAATAGGGCATAGTCATATACGTTTTGGCTGACTCAAAAACTGTGTACTACAAAAATAAATCGCAAGGGCATACCATGAAGATCCATACCAAATTCGGTAAAAATAAATTTATCTCTTATAAAAAGGGAGAAACGATGATATTGGAAAAATAAAAGGGCGGTAACGCTGTTAAGAACCAGTGATAGAGCTGGATTCATTACAAAGATTTGTAAAAGGAGGCGAATCGCAGAATGTGGAAAAGCCAGAAAATGTTGTTAACTACTCGGCTTCAATTGGTGGTGTTGATAACGCGAATCAATACGCACTATCCTACTGTTTCCTAAGAAAATCTCTGGTGGTGGAGGACAATGTTATTTTGGGAATTGGAGATTTCTGCCATAAATGGACAAATTTTATCTTAAGTATGTAAAAATAAGCAAGAACGATAAACCATTGTTCCATTTTAAGTTCGTCCAGAGATTAGTCGATGAATTCAAAGGTGAGGTAAGTGAAGATTGATTAAGATCTTCCACACATGAAACAAGACTGTACAATAGTACAATTCAACAGAATTAATACTATTATTAATTCTGTGACAATTCTACTTATACATCACTCAATAAGTCGTGTGACTGACACTTAGATGGCGCTATCATTGTCAAATCCATATGACGTTTATGAAGTACACACTTTCAAAAGACTATGTAAAATTTCATGATATTTTGATTAGTCACAAAAGTGACAGCCATTTGAGTGAAGCTACTTATATTATTTTCGAAACAATTTCGTGTGTTAATTTAAGCCCAGTAATTGCTTCAAATTGTTATCCGAACTCTGCTCCATCGATAAGAACTATTTGTTATTCGTTTTCTGAATTTAAACGTGATCGTACAGACACCGATGATTGTGAACGTTTTGGATATCCAATTGAGGTGGCAGTGTATTTACAATTAGGCACGAACATTTGACCATGAGAAAGTTTTTTTTAAAGTGGGTAACACGTTTACTCACAGTCGATCAAAAACAACAACGTGTTGATGACTCGGAGCAGTATTTGGCCAAATTTATACGTAATAAATCAGATTTTTTGCGTTGATATATGACAATGGATGAAACATCTATCCATCACTTTAATCCGGAATCAAAACGATCATCATCTGAGTGGACTGCAGTCGGTGAACCACGTTCGAAGCGTCTAAGAACAGTCAGCTGGAAAGGTTATGGTTTTAGTATTTTAATATTCGCATGGAATATTGTTCACCGACTAATTCCAAAAGGGAGTGACAAGCAATATCGAATACTATATAGAGTTGTTGGATCATTGAATGCAAAAATCAAGGAAAATGGTCATTGTTTCACCAAGACTGTAAAGTATGAACACCTGGTGTAAAACTTGTATATCAAATGAAACATCAATCAATAATATAGTTTTTGTATGTCACGTCAAGAGCTTCATTATTTCCTTTAAAAATCATAATTTAAACAATAATTACAACGTTACATGGTGTCAAAAGTGGGATTCTTCTTGACGGTTTAATTTCAAGTTTTGTGTTTTCGATTAGGTCAATATCATATTCTATCTTTATAACAGCCTAATCATTCGAAGATGCTATCTTTAAATTCACTTTCTTTCAATGTTTTTACCGGTGCAATAAGTTCTAACTTTTCGCAGGTATCAAGTACTAGGATCGGTGTAACCTTTCCTTCAACTACTTTGAATATAATGTTGTTTTTTTCATTTTTTATTTTATAAAGTAACTCTGCTTCACTTAGAACTATCATTTTATCTTCTGCATAGCTAATTAATATTTTGTTCGGCTTGGTTTCAGACTTGCCCGTGTTTTGTTCAAGTGTTTCGGTAATACGTTGCAATGTGCTCCTGTATCTAGTTTGGCAATGAATTTCACTTTACCAACTTGTATTTTTTCTCTCCAGTCTTTCTTTTCTCCGACACTTGTACCTGATTTGTATACTTCATCTTCAGAACTATCTGATATTTCTTCTAACATATTCACTCTATATTTCTTTTTGGGATGTTTCTTCTTAGTGCGGCACATATTGGAAAAGTGACTGTTTCTATTGGACTCCGTACTCGGTTTATTAAATGCTGCACATTTTCTGCATTTATGTTTTGTTCTACATCTTTTACAGTCAAAATATTCATTTTGTTTATTTTTGAAACCTTTAATTCTCACTGCTAATACTTTATCTTTTTTATTTGTACCTTCGCACTCGTCTAGTTGTTTGGAAGCTTGTTCACTAGTTTTACAGATTGTTATAGCTTTAATCAGGTTAGGTTAGTTAGGTTAACAATTACTTTCTTACTTGAATCAATCGGATTCCAAATACTATCTTGTCTTTTAGCATTTCTCCGAGTAAATTGTCAAATTCCCATTTGCTGGCTTGAGTTGTTATTCTAGTTAAAAACTAATTGATTTGTTCATCTTTGTTTTGTAAAATTTTAAATATATATATATATATATATATATATATATATATATATATATATATATATATATATATATATATATATTCGTTTTTGGTGCGAAGAACTCTTTAAGCTTGTCTTTAATGGTTCACAAGTTATTTTTGTCTGCGTCGCTACGGTTAGAACAAAACTGTTTGTATATTTCGATTTCTTCAGAGCCTATCACTGCCATAAATGTTGCTGCCTGGACTTCAGCAAGCTTTTTATTTAGTTGGACAGCAATAGTATACCAGTCAAACTGTTGTAACCACTTTTTCTGGCATGTTGATTTGTCCGAGTAAATTTGTAGGTTAGCTGGCAGCTTTATTCCAGATACTGCATCGTTCGTAGCCATTTTACAACTTTCTCCCGTATTTTTTTCATTTTATACGTTTTTCTATAATGCTGACACCAATTCACAGTTTGATGACAATGATGGTTAAATTGCATGAATTATACTTTTGAATTGTTTCTTCATCTATCGTATAGTCGAAATCTGACTCCCAGTGACTACTGGCTATTCGCTGATCTCAAAAAAATGCCCGCCGGTAAGACATTCAGCCCAAATGAAAAAGCAACTATTGAAATTGAAGCCTATTTTGAGGAAAAGCCAAATCCTTCTACAAGCACGGCATCTAGAAGCGTTGCAATGATTGTATTGCTTATGAAGGAGATTATATTGATGAATAAAACCGATTTTTGGCAAAAAATGTGCTTTTCTTAGTTACTCATACGACTTATTGAGTGATGTGTTACATGTAGCTTTTTCTATCGTTAATTTTAAATCTATGGTAAATGTAGTTTTACTGACGCTGTCAATAGTAACGAGAAGTCGTCATAAAAATCAAACTTTTCAATTGACAAACTGATGTTCAAAGATAAACAGCTATACAGAGCACAAAACACTTAAATATCGTGAAAAGGAGATTTGGTAGTAATCTAAAATGAAAAAATTAGTTGATCATATCAGTTCTTTCTCATTCTATTGTATCGGAATGTTTGATAGAATAGAAATAGGAAAATTTAGTGGGTCATCTTAATAGCACTTCATAGTCTTCAAAATTTTGAAAACGTCAAAAATATACCTGGTGAAATGTCACTATGTGATCGCGTAATAAAATAAAGACTAAGTGAAATTGAGTGAATTTTTGGATTCATAGAGTCGCTCGTAGAAGTAATTATATTAACTATATTAAGGACAAGCCGGAAGCTAACTTCTATCACAATTTCTAAATATTCCCTATATTTAAAAAAAATAGATTCCTTTATAAAAGCAAATCAATATGGAACACACGATACGTTCAAGAGTAACAGGTTAGTTCATGAATACGTGACATTTTTTTTATTATTAACTTTTATTTTTGTTCAAAATAAATCTATTACTATTGTTACGAAATGAAATATGTAGTGGCAAACAAAAAGTGTGAATGCTTGGATGACTTACTGAAGTTTTTTATGAGCTACAAATACTTCATCACTAGTATACCATTTGAAGTTATTTGAAATAGTGTTCACGCAGTTGTCAAACTTAAAATAACTTAGAAAATTTACCTATTTCAAGACGAAATGAAGTAGAATTTCAAGTAATTTCCCGATAGAAAGTCGTATTTTAGTTCGTTACAAGCCAAGGAAAGCTATAGAATTAGGTTCTCCATTTTCGCATCTGGGACTGAACGTAATCCCTCTAGAAATAGTTGGTACTAACCCTACATTTATACATAGCAATTGTCGAATTAATGATATAATGAAGGCGTATGCATTTTCATACAAATAACGTTATGGACCTTCTGACAGATTATTTTTTGGATATTTTGAAAAATTTGAAAATTCGCTGGACTACGAATACTGAAATGAGTAAATTTTGGAAGTTACTCTTCCGCAAAACCACCCTCTTGTTATGTAAACATAAGAGCTTAGAGATTATACGCAGAATATTAAAAACACAAATAAATTCAAATTAGTACTTATATCCAAGAGCATAACTTTTTTTCTGGATCTTTCAATGATAAGAGGGCTGCTACTTAAGTTTTGAAATGTGAATGAATGAATGAAATTTGACATTCCCATCATAAAGTTTGACATTTTTAATGGTGAACGTGTTGCCATACGAGTGATATTTGAATTGTATACAGATACTTGAAATATTCATCTTGATCAAAAAAAAGACATTAAATCGCGATTATTTTCATATGTAACCAACAGGGGTGTGCCGATCAACTCGCTTCGACTTTTGGTTGTCGAAGCATCATCTCGCGCCACCGTGTTTCATGAAGGCTGTTGTGCCAGAAAACATCAATGCTGTACGTAAACTGATATTGCAAGATCGTCATATGACATACCGTGAGATTGTGGCATACTTGGATATCAGTTCTACTTGTAAACGTTCAATATTGCAGGAATTCGATACAGCATAATTTGACAATCGCTCAAAAAAACTCGTGTCGATAGGTGCAAATAAATGTTGAAAAAATTCAATTGCGGAGCTTCAAAAGATTATAACAGGCAAAGAATCAGGATCTATGCATATGAATCTGAAACCAAACAACAATTGATTGTATGGGTCTTTCTAGTTGAGCCAAATTCAACAAAAGTTGTTCGGTTCGTGCAAGAAGCACTTCCAAGTAAATGGTCGCCTGTTTTTTTCGGAATAACAGGACATGTCGCCATCGTTCCATCAGAGCAACGTAGAATGGCCAATTCTGAATGGTATTTTCTTGCCAAAAGTGTCTGAAAAATTCAGGGAAACCAATCGCAGACGAATAATTCTCCACCAGGATAATGCGACCTCTCACACATCAGTTTCAACAAAAACGTTTTTGATCAGTCATAACATGGAACTGATGGGTTACTTGCCGTACAGTCCTTGTTTGGCACTCAATGATTTCTTCTTATTCGCGCAGATCAAAAATAATTTGCAAGGTGAACGTGTTTCTATACCCGAGGAAGCGGTTGATGTGTTCAAATCACATGTTTTGGAGGTAACTCCATTGGAATGGAAAAAATGCTTCTACAATTGGTTCAAAAGCATGCAAAAGTATATTGATCTTAATGGAGAATATGAATGGAAAACAAGAAAGCCATGTCTAATTACTTATGTTTATCCATATTTAGCAACTAACCCAAAATCACCATGCATGTTGTCAGTATCAAATTGGATTAGGGTATATGCTTCACCCTCAGTGGTCGTTTAGGGTGACTAAGTCACAGGTAAACTAGAACACGGTACAGATAGGAAAAGGTTTCTTAGGTTAAGTAACAGAGGAGATGAAACTACTAGATTAAAGTTTTAACTTGCACTTAATCAATTTTAATAAAATGTTAGTCAGACGACTTGTTTAATGCCATTAAGCTCATCAAGTTAAATGGAGGTAAGATATTGATTTTTGTTAGACTCTTATACATTTCTTCTTTATGCTGTACATATTTATTACTTGAAAAAAAAAGTGTTCCAAATCGCACTTATGTTACAACTATCGCACAAGTATGAATCTAATACATTTTTTTATAAAGATGTACTGGACAGCATGCATGTCCAAACTTGAGTCTTCTTTTAGTGACTATGTTATTTCGAGGTAATTGAAGGCTCCTGTACCAATACTGACTGGGAATTTCTGGATGTAATTGTGTATATCTAGTTGGTTTGTTGCTGCAAGATTCGTTCCAAAACTACTTTCATTCTTCTTTCAACCCAATTTTAGTTTGATTTCTTCCACAGTTATTTTGTTATTTATTGTATAATATACCATTCTGCTTGTTACGTCTTCTTCAAATATTTTGAATATTTCTTTGTTCAAGTATTCAGTAGCACATCCGAGACTTGAAGAAATTAATTTGTTATCGACCTTCCACTCTATACGAAGAATTCAATAAAATCTCGGTATATATTCTAAATCGTCCTCTATATGTATACATTCTACAGCAAATACGAGTATAAATTCAGTAAAATTTGTGGTCATATTATTCTTTATATTAGCTGGTAAGTTTTTCTAAAATCTTTTCAACGTTGCGTTTTATATAGTGCTCACAACATTCCAGTTGTCTTTATTAATTTCCTTTTGTTTTAAGCAAATTTTCTAGTTTTCGTGTAAATTCGTATTTTCTATTTATTTCATGAAGAGGACGAATAGAATAGAACATTACCCAATATGGTTCTATTTTAAAAAAAGATAAATTCATTTTTTTTATTTGTTAGAGTTTAAGCTCCTTTTTATTTAAATATGTTCTACCTACTCGTTCTTTCTTTAGTAATTTCCATCTGTGTTCCCGGTACACCACCATCTCATTAAATTCAACTCCATCAATTGAGAATTCAGCTGCAACCATCCCGGCTTGCCATAGATAAGTCCCAGTATTATCTTTGATGTATAGAAATCTGAGTTGTTTTTTTTTAATTTAAAACTGGTTTTATTTGTTGTGCTCTTTTGGATACAAAGTTCACAATCGTGTCCGGGGATAGTTGATGTTTAATTTTTATTATTAATTTAATTCATGAGGTGTTTCCAGCTTTTCTGACTTTTTTTAATCATTTTTAACGTCGTTTGTTAAAAAGCTGGTGGAATCCAATGTGATGTTAATTTTTCATCCTCTCTAAGTACCAGCTGCTTATATACTTCTGATGCCGATTACCACTCCCTGAGAAAGAGTCTTCAGCCAGGAAAATTAGGTTGCAAATCGGAGTCCGTTTCTGATAGCTTTCTTTTGCTATAGCGTCTACATGCTTATAACTGAGTCTCATATGTGCTTTTATCCACAAATATTTTATATCATATTCTTTTATGTGTAGTTCATTGGCTTTTCGTTTAATCTTTAGAATAGTTTGATTTTCAAAAGTGCCATTTATATCAAGAGGTTGATTATTGCTTGTAAGAGCTGATAAGGAGTGCAATATTAAAATGGATTTTTTATAACCAAGTCGTTTTGTTTTGAACTCGTCCACGACATGGGCCGTGAAATTGGACCTGCCCGATTATAATGAAGCTCTAAAATTTGGTGAAAGTGGCGGCGCTTTTGACGCTGGTTCATAAATAGTGAATTGTTTATGTTATTTTTTTAGAACTAATTTCTAGGAAGGTCTTTTTATTTATTTGTTTATTTTCTAGAGTTTTTGAAAAATTCGTTTTGGATATATAAAGGAGTTTGTTTAACGGAGTTAGTTAGCTTCTAATAAATATTCATAGTGAAATTATATGAGTTAGTTTAGTATTAGTGAATAATTAATTAGTGTATAAATAAGTTGAGTCTAGTGTAAGTGTTTAAATAAATTGAATAAGTAGAAGACAGTGTATATAAATTCACTCCTCTGATAGAAATGGTATAAATGAATAAGAAACCCATTACATTACTATTAATTCAAGAGCTATGATAATTCGATCGCTTATGCAGAGAAAATATATGTCAGATAATTAAGTTTAAATTTCATTAGTAACTTCCTTGATAATACATAAATTCCGCTACCAACACGAATTATTTATTATTTATTTGTCTATCTCAAAACTTATGTAGCAGCCCTCGTAATTTCATTAATGAGGAAACATGGTAAATAGTGTTCATCTTATCAAGTACCATAATATGTTAAGTATATTGTGATGAAAAGGTTCGCGTTATAATTACTGTTCCATAAATGAATTTAGTAGGATTATTCGTTTATGATATTCATTACATCATTTTTAAGATTAGCTTTAACAATAATAATTTCAAATCTAAAAGTGGGCTTATGTACTATAAATATGTAGGAATTAAATTGCCATTTTAAAAAATTATAGAATCATCTTCTTACAACAGGTTAAAAAATAAGTTTTACTGGAACAAACTTTATCAAGCTAGTCGTAAAATTACGAAAAATTTCTATGGGGTGATATATAAAGACGTTGCAGTTTGAACGCGAGCTGTTTGCCTACTTGGATTAAAAGGTTTTTCTTGAACTTCCAAAAAAAATGCTCAACCGTGTACGAGGACTGTCTGTATATTTCGAGATGCCACAAAACTAGAGGAGCTAGAGTTGACAACACTGCATTTTTATATACCACCATCCTCAAGTAGTAAGCTCTGATTGCAGTTAAGTGGTTGCTATGACATAATAAATAGTGGTACATACGATTGGGAATAGAAAGATGAATTTCTTAAAGAGAGCATGTGCTATAAGTTCAAAATCTTCTATTCAAAGTCTTCTATTTCAAGCGATCTCAAATGTAGTGCTCTTGAGTTCCTTAGTGTTTCCCACTTCGAGAGAATGTGGATAGATGTTTCGTCCTCTTTGCAACAAAATCTGCACGCCGCCTTATCTGCTAAGTCTAGCGTCTTCAGATGTTTGTTGAGACTGCAGTGCCCCGAAAAACTTCTGTTGGTATTCGTAAATTGTTCATACTTAGGTTGATACATTCAGAAAGAGTATTTGCCTGTCTCAGCCCCTGTAGGTTGTCCCAATAATTGGTTTTTCTCCTATCTACGTTCTTTTCCAGTGCGTTTATTTATATCATAAAATGTTTACCTGCAGTTGTTGAATCAGTCAATAATCACGGGGACATGCTGCATCATGATAATGCATCGTCAGTCACTATATAGCAGACTGTTTAATTTAACAGTCTGCTGAACATCTACTCTATTCACCTGATTAGACCGTTTGAAATTTCTGTTTATCCTATAACCAAAAGAAATATTCAGGTGGTAGACGTTCAATCAATTTTTTGATAGCATTCCAAAAGACTCAAGATTTAAGATTTCAAATTGAGGAAGCTCTGTTAAAAAAGTGCATTGATGTAGATTTAGCGATTCCACTTTTTCTCCTTGAAATTTGGATAATTCTTCACAAATCGACTCCATCTAGAAAAAGGTTGGGGGTGGCGGTACGTGATGTCATTGCATATTCTAATTGTCACGTAATTCTTGAGGACTTATCGCTGTTCTAAAAGAACAATGGCTCATTTGCTAAAACAGAAAGAAGTACTTGTTAAATTGAATCAAATAACTGAAACTATTGACACATTTGGAATTGGAATTGAGCAATATGTATGTTTGTTTACTACTCTTACCTTTTTATCATTATTCATGAGATAAGAAGGTTGTCTATCTTCTGTGCCCAATGGAAACAATTTTTCAAAGTCACTACAGGACTGGAAAAGTATTTGCGTTGTTCAACTTTTCTAAAACTATTTGAATTGATCATACATAACCAACCAGCAAATCTGATTGTTCTGATTCTTTTTAAATTGAAGAATTATACGGCAAATTTGTTTGCTATGAATTTTTACCTGAACCCTCATGTACTGGTGCCACCACGAAATAATTTGAACTCTCTCTCTCTCTCTCTCTCTCTCTCTCTCTCTGTGTCTTCTTCTTGCTGTTCAGCGACTCTAATAGCTGCTTCAAAAATTTTTAACCCTTCTTTATGAGTTACTTTATCAACAGTCTCAGGCTCTTCAACATCTTCAGCTTCATCACTGTTAACAAGTGTGACAATTTCTTCGTCGGTAATTTCATACTGGTCATCTCTAGCCACTCTCCCACTTCAACCAAATATGCTTCCTCACATTCAGGGATACGCTGCATTAAGGACAAAATATTTTCTTGGATTTCACCTGGTATGCTTTCATCTGTTTTTTCGTCCTCACCCAACAGCTTATTCCAAGACCTCGCAATAGTTTGTGATTGTCCCAGGCATTCTCCGATAATTTCTTTTCAGTGTTTCCAAATCACCTTGGTCCATTGGTTGACAAATCGCAGTCACGTTAGGAGAGAGAAACATTGCTCTTATATTCCCACCTTTAAGCTCTTCTGCATCAGGATGAGTTGGGGCATTATCTAGCAATAAAACTCTTTTTCGAAGAAGATTATTATCTTTTAGATACTTCTCTGTCGATGGAACAAATTCTTTGAAAAAACAGTCTGTAAAACTGTCACTGCTCTTCCATGCACTTTTTTGGTTAAAATATTTTACCGGCAGAGCATGTTTTGTAATTCCCTCAAACACTCTAGGATTTTTCGCCTTTCCTATCGTTGCCAGTTCCATTTTGTGGTTTGATGTAGCATTATTGCAGGCCAAAATCCTGACTCTTTCTTTGCATCGTTTATAGCCTGGGGCTGTTGCTTCAGTTTTAGCTGTGAGGTTCTTACTTGGTAATATTTTATAATTAAAATATTTGATCTCAGTTTAACCTTTCAGCTTCAATAAATGTTTGAAACTTCTTCCTAAATTGTTCCATTTCTTCAAAGTTTGATGACAGTTTTTCATCACAAATGCTCAACTGACGGATTCCCTACCGCTTCTTTTAACGATCTAACCAGCCCACGCTAGCTGTAAAATCTGCATCATCTTATTTGAGTTCTTTTTGGAACATCAACGTCTCCTCTTTTAAGGTAGGCTCCGAAATACGCACTCCTCTATGCCTAAACTGGACAAACCAAATGTACAAGGCCTCGCTAGTTTTTTCATAATCACTTTTTTCATAGTTTCTCTGCCTTTTAAGTCGATTTCTTGTAATTCTTGTAATTCTAATCGTTTTTTCTTCCAATCCCCAACAGTGCGACGACCAACACCATAGTCATCAGCTATCTGCTGCAATGTTTCTCCTTTATTCAATCGTTTTATTGCGTAAAGTTTATCTTGCATTGATTAAATAACTTTCTTTCTCTTTTTATTTTCCATGATCACACTTTTAAACAATACTAAAATAAAACACGTTTACCAAATATTAAAAAACTAAATGTGAACAAATAACCTCACTGTGCATTGAACACACATGAAGGAACAGTTGTTTACTAAGGGAGATCGTACGAGCAACTGACAGTGACAGAAAAGGGCGCCGGAGGCTCGTACAGTCAGACACAGAGTCGACAGAGTAAATACATGAGCATGAACAGTCACTTACACTCGTAAGTTATCGCAGACACGTACACTCAATGACGGCGGCTAACTATCAGCATCAGATTTTTTTTGTATTAATTAATTTAAATTGAGGGAACAAGCAGAAGTAGTTTCAAAAACGACACTACTGCGCTCTTGCGGATTAAAGTCGAAAGACAATTACGTCGTTTTTCCACTTTACACCTTATGGATTTGTGATACCATTAAACAATAAAATTCAATTAATTAAAAATTTGCAGTTACACCATTGTTCTTCTAGGTGTAATTTGCAGCTGATTGGTTAGGTTAGGTAAGAAAACTAATTACATCTTACTACTACTCATATATCTTTATTTATTTTTAATACGCCACAATAAACATACGAGGACGTTTTGATATCTAGTTAGCGTAGACCAGTTCCATGCATAAACAAGATATTGCATTACCATAACAACGAACAATATAATATATAACAATAATAAATTAAAAGAAAAAAGATGTCCACCGAAATTGTGAAAATAGAAAAATTGGAGTATCGAGCCATCATCAAGTACCTGTATTTAAAAGGATTAAGAGGTAAGCAGATTTATGAAGATATGCTTAATACCCTTGGTGATCAATGTCCTTCGTATGCGACCGTGAAAAATTGGACTGCAAGCTTCAAAAGAGGTAAATTTTCCATCGGTAACGCCAGTTTCTGTGTCAGTCCCCGAAAATGTCGATACAGTTCATGACATGATTTTATCAGACCGTCGAATTGGGCTAAAACGGATAACACGTCAATTTGGACACGAGAAAAATTGCTGCGAAATGGATCCCCAAATGTTTGAATGTTGTGCAAAAGCGTGCAAGGGTAGAAGCATCGCGTACGATCTGTGCTGATTTGAAAAAGATGTAGACTTCTTGAACCAAATTGTTACTATGGATGAGACTTGGGTACATTTCTACGATCCAGAAACAAAGCAACAATCGATGGAATGACGATACTCTGGTTCTCCAAGACCTAAGAAGTTTCATGTCCAAAAATTTGCCGGAAAAGTTTTTGCTTCAGTTTTTTTTTGGATTGCCATGGAGTAATCATGATTGATTTTTTGGATAAGTGTAGAACAATAACTGGAGATTAATGACCACTCTAGGGGAAAAATTGAAGAGAATAGACGCGGAAAGCTATCCAAAAGTTTTTTGTTTTTGTAGGACAACGCCCCCGCACACAAATCTCTTGTTGCCATGCAAAAAATTCGTGATTTAGGGTTTGAATTACTAGAACACCCTCCTTATTCACCAGATTTGGCTCCGTTCGACTATCATCTCTTTCCTCCACTGAAACAAAGTTTAAAAGGTCGTAAATTCTCTACCAACGAGGAGGTAATAATAGCCATGGAGGTCTGGTTTGCAGAGGAAGAAGAAATATTTTTTTTAAAGGTCTTGAGACGTTGCAGGTTCGCTGTAATAAATGTATCCAATTAAGAAGAGAATATGTTGAGCAATAAAATATTTTGACGTTGAAATTTTGTTTGGTTCTATAGTAGGCTAAGAGTTTTTCAATATATCCTCGTATATATATTTAGTACGAAATGACCTTATATTAATTAAAAGAAATTAGAGCTGATAAAAGCAGGAGATCGTATATTTATGGATATTGTTTTAGGTAAAACGTTCCATATATTTTCTACATGAACATTTCTGTATAATGCCACATAGAACATAAAATAGATTCCAGACATTTGTAGCAAATCTGTGTTTATTAAATTACAATTTGTTCCACTTACACTTTCCATTCTGTATAAGAGATCGCAATACAACTAAAAACTTTCTCCTCACTCTTATCTATCTATTATTGTGGAATAATTCCAAGCTGACGCCAGTACTATATCAAAGGTCAACTGTAGTTATATTTTTAAACCTCAGTTACTATATGTGTTTCATAATCTGGTAGTGTTTTGTTCGGTATTAACCCATTTTTTGAGTGAAAATATTTAAGTACGTCCTGTGAGCGGGTATTTCGTTAATTTTCTTCGCAGTTCCAGACAAAATGGATTCGAATACCATAACTTTAACTAGATTTTTTCTGCACGAACAACAGAAATTTCCTGAAGCGACGGGTGAACTAACTCAACTTCTGGCGTCAATTCAAACAGCTGTAAAAGTTATTAGCAGTGCTGTACGTCGAGCAGGTATAACTAAACTGTAAGTTACTAATTGAAATTATTTAAAAGTTATTGAGATAGATCATGTTTGCGTGTAAATTCGAAATATTGATATGTTCTTAAACTATAGTCATTACGTGCTCGTATTTTTTTATAGAAACATTTTATTCAACAAGGTGACCATGACCAGGCCAAAGCGAATAACACGATTTTCCAATTCAAAAATTGTTTTGTTGTCGAATATAGCGGTATCCTTATCGAAAGTAAACATTGATAACAGTATTTTTTAGTACTTAATGTCAATATCATTAGAAACCTCCATTAAATAATAGAAGTTATATATTTTTTTATTTGATTCGCTTTGTAAGGTGAGTTTAGGGGTTAGTTATGGATATAGATACAAATTTTTGAAAATGAATTCTTTTTCGTTTTTATTTCCCATAATGTCACTGTATAGATAAGTTGTGGTTAACAAATTTCAGAGTGAATTATTTTATTGAAATCAAAGTAATGAGTTAAAATGAAATGCACTTACTTGACTTGCATTGCATGCAATGCATTTATTCCAACGTTGATTCCATGATACGAGGGTTGCTATTGAAGTTTTGAGATTAAAAACAAACATTTATAATTGGATATGGCTTTATTGTTTTTCAAAATATTCTCCATTAAAATCAATACAACACCTTTGCAGAAGCATTTTTCCTATTCTGATTAAGGTACCTTCAAACATGTGGTTTGAACGAATCAACTGCTTCCTCGGGTGTAGAAAAACGTTCATCAATCAAGAAGTCATTGGGTGCCAAATAAGGACTGTACGACAGGTAACCCATCAGTTCCATGTTCTGACTGTTCAAAAACTTTTTTCTTCAAACTGATGTGTGAGAGCTCGCATTGTCCTGGTGGAGAATTATTTGTCTTCTGCGATTGGTTTCCCTGATTTTTTCAGACATGTTTGGCAAGCTAATGCTGATGTACCATTCAGAATTAGCCATTCTACGTTGCTCTAATGGAACGATGGCGACATGTCCTGTTATTCCGAAAAAACAGGCGACCATTTACTTGGAAGTGCTTCCTGCACGAACCGAACAACTTTTGTTGAATTTGGCTCAACTAGAAAGACCCATACAATCAATTGTTGTTTGGTTTCAGATTCATATGCATAGATCCTGATTCTTTGCCTGTTATAATCTTTTGAAACTTCGCAATTGAATTTTTTCAACATTTCTTTGCACCTATCGACACGAGTTTTTTTGAGCGATTGTCAAATTATGCTGTATCGAATTCGAACAATTATTTTTAACAGTCAAATGTTCCTGCAATATTGAACGTTTACAAGTAGAACTGATATCCAAGTATGCCACAATCTCACGGTATGTCATATGACGATCTTGCAATATCAGTTTACGTACAGCATTGATGTTTTCTGGCAGAACAGCCGATTTTGGACGACCTTCACGAAATTCATCCTATAGCAAGCTCGATCACGATTGAATTCGGGAAATCAACGAAACACCGTGGCTCGAGATAATGTTTCGACAACCAAAAGTCGAAGCGAGTTGATCGGCGCCCCGCTGTTGGTTACATCCACCTCTAGAGTCATAGAAAATCATTTGATTTGAACGCATCAACCGCTTCTTCAGGTGTAGAAAAACGTTGATCTCGCAATTTATTTTTGATTTGCGAGATTAAGAAGAAATCATTCATCAACAATTCGATGTTTTGACTGTTCAATAACGTTTTTGTTAAAACAGATGTGTGAGGGCTCGCATACCTTGTAGGAGAATGATTCATGTTCTGCGAAGGGTTTCTCTGATTTTTCCGAACACTACTGGCAAACAAATGTTGGTGTACCATTTGGAATTGACCGTTCTACGTTGTTCTAATGGAACGGTAGTGACACGTCCAGTTATTCTCAAAAAACAGACGACCATTTGCTTCGAAGTGCTTCGTGTGCGAACAACATTTGTTGGATTTGGCTTGTATTCAAAGACGTATACAGTCGATTATTCTTTAGTTTCGGGTTCATATGCATAGAACCATGATTCGTCGTCTGTGACGATATTATAGACGTTTTTTGAAATACCGCTATCAAGTTTTGTCAGAATTTCCTTGCAATTATCGACTTGTTTTTTTTGTCAAACTGCGGTAAGTTTACGCTCAGCATCATGTTTTCTGGCACAACAGCCGATTTTGGACGACCTTTACGAAATTCATCCTGTAGCAAAGTAAGTCACGTCTGCGTGCAAATACCTTAATGGGAGGTATTATGCTAGACAGTTCTGAAGAGCTTCTGCCGAGGTAGTATCGATAAAACAGAGTCAGGTAATTCTAATGATTGACACAACACGACAGAATGTAGAGAAAACTGGATATTTTTAATAAACTGATTTTTGAATGTCTAAAGTTATTCACACATTGACAATATTTATAATGCTAAAATATACAAGAATTTAGCTAATCCCATTAGAATTCGAGGTTGACTCCTTTTTTGTTCTAAGACGTATGTACTATTTGGATTTGGATTTGGATTTGGATTGAAAAAGTTTTTTAAGTTCTACTTAACCCTGTAATGTCAGACTGTATGAATTATCTTAATTTTTTTACTTAGTATTTTTTTAACAACATATTATTACTTTAATTTTGTATAGATTTGGAACAGTCGGAGAACAAAATGTGCAAGGGGAAGAAGTTAAAAAACTGGATGTGTTGGCAAATGAATTATTTATTAATTTACTAAAATCGTCATATACGGTAGCTTTACTAATATCCGAAGAAAATGAAACTATTATGGAGGTGAGAAAGTAACTAGAAAATGTATATTTGATTCAATTTCGTTACATAAATAAAATTATTTTCTAATATCCAACGTTTTTAAAACCGAAGTTAAACAAAATAAGTTTTAGGTAGAGACTGATAAAAAAGGGAAATATATAGTAGCATTCGATCCATTAGATGGTTCTTCAAATATAGATTGTCTTGTTTCAATCGGTTCCATTTTTGCTATCTATAAGAAGCCTGATAACACATTCCCAACAATCGACGAAGCTCTGATGAGCGGTAAACATGTTGTAGCCGCTGGTTATGCTCTGTACGGAAGTGCTACTATGTTAGTTATATCTTCAGGAAGCGGTGTACATGGATTTATGCTTGATGCAACAATTGGGGAGTTCGTTTTGACAGACCAAAACATGACTATTCCCAAAAGAGGAAAAATTTATTCCATAAATGAAGGTGAGTTTTCTCGAACAAACTAATACGGCATTAGAAAAATTTGAAGAAAATAGGGCAACTCAAATGTTTTAGATTCTTTTTCCATTCTTTGCGTACCTTATTTATTAGAATATAACTCGATAAGTACCAATCAATCTTGTCAAACTTCATTTTATGTTTTTTGTTTTGACTGCACGTTGTTCACGTGTACCTTGTAGTATCTACCATTCGTAAATAGAACGCCATAGAGTGAACATTGTTTTTAACAACAGTGGTATATTAAGTGAAATAATTTCTAATATGGAAATTAAATCACTTATTAAACATAAGGCACAATAGTGAAACGTCACAATTTATTTGAGTTTATAGAATTGGAGGTAAACCATGATTAGAAATAGAATTTTTCTATGTAAAAAACAAACACAATAGGGTAAACCCTTTTACAATAATCCGAGTCATGTGTGCTGTGGAGATGCAATGAAAGAGCTGCATATCTAGTTGGTATTAGTTAGGGCATAGTGAATGAAGGGCATATTATCCAGCAAGGCACATATATTCAAAAGGAGTGTCGCCTACCCAACATATAATAAAGGTGAAACGTCTTAAAAAGTCGACTTTGATGCTGGTGTTTTCCGAAGAATTATTATGCTTCTCTTAGTAATGACCACCAAAAAGTAAGAAGAGATTTTGGGGTTCAGAGGTAGTAAAATCAGTTTGCGTAAAATCAAACGTAAAATAGTTTTTCATAGGGCAAATTAGAAATTAATCGCAAGCTACTGATCGAGCGTCATAGCTTTAGAAAACTAAGAAAAATTTTACCATAATTAATAAACTAAAATCTTAACTAGAATCGACTTATAATGTAGACGGATGAAACTTAATCTATTTTTCTTAAAATATTTAGAGAGCTTGGTCTAATAAAAGTGACCAAGAACTACAAGAACTGGATAGAAATATTTTTTATTGATCTTAGTTTTTGTGAACCTTAGATTCAGGGTGATAAAATGTTATATTTGGCAAATCCTTTTGTGTGGTGTGGAGACGTGGTCTCTGAAAGTGAGATCCTTAACCCGGCAACAGATAGGTCAAAAATAGTTGCGAGTTGGGACACGTGGGGTGTAGCAAACCCTAAATTGATTCGGTCAGCGATGCCTTCCTGATATCAATTATGCTTCTCTGGGTCTTCTTAGTAGGTAATATTGAAATCTTTGTATAAAAATATTATTTTTTGTTTTTATTGGATATTGCACGAAAGTGGATTCTTTTAGAGTAAAAAATAAGTTGCTTTTTTTATTTATTTGCTGAAAATTTTTCCGAATAAAATAAAATAACAAAAAAGTTATTGTGTATTCAATTAGTACAATTTTTGCAATAGATAACTGTATGCTCGAGGCATAAAAACACGGAACACGCTTCACAAACATATCTAGTTTTTCTGTCACGTGAACGTGGGCATTCAGAGCATCTTCCCTGTTGATTGGGCTTTGTTTTTTTGGTAGGTAACTCCGGATATTCACCCAAAATTTTTCTGATATTTCCTAGTAAATTGAGAGCAAGCCTGGGGTTAGATAGCCTTTGTCTCTGGTAGTCTTCGAATCCATACGTAATGTTTTTAAAAAAATTCTTGGTATTTTCTGTCCATTGTTATTCTCCCTGTGTATAAGTATGCTGTTAATCCCCGCAGTGTTCAGTAATGAAAAAAATTGTTAATGGCCATCTACGGCTATTGCGAGATTCATTATAAGATGCCGACAATTCGTCCACGACATCCACTCCACATTTATTGAAATTATAAAAAGAGATTATTTCTGGAAGTTTCTTTTCAAAATTATTGTCTACTGAATTGTCATGATGAGGTTTGATATTAGTAACACAATCTTGCCCTTTTTAGGGATATACGAAACAACAGTATATCCCTCCTGGAAACCAAATATACTGAAGTGTATGTCTTTGCCTTTTGCTTGCACGAACTGGGCAGGCAGATCTTGCTTATTTCTTTTTATGGTTCCTACAGCAGTTAACTTGTGAAATTCACGTAGATTGACCAAGAGATCATAACTGGTGTATCAATTATCGAACGTGATGTTGCGTTTTGTTCCTGACACTGGAGCAACCAGTCTATCTACTATGTTTCTCGGACGATTGCTTATATTGAAGGGGTCATCAGGCTGCTTCCCTACATAAACCTCCATCTTCAAAACATGGTATGTGCGTGCATCCACCAGGGCGTGTACCTTGATGCCATATTTTGCCGACTTGTTTGGAATATACTGCCGGAAGGAGCATCTA
Organism: Diorhabda elongata; assembly: GCA_026230145.1. Lineage (NCBI taxonomy): Eukaryota > Metazoa > Arthropoda > Insecta > Coleoptera > Chrysomelidae > Diorhabda > Diorhabda elongata. Next base: position 6,983,998 of record CM047928.1, read on the forward strand.
TCGTGAAATGATTTTAATTTTTGGTCAATACTTAGATACTCAGAAGGTGAATAAGCAGCCTGACAGTTTTCGACAAATCTTTCAAAAACAGCTCTGATTTTAGCCAGCTTATCAATTTTGACTCGTGCTTGTCGATTGGCTTTATTATCAAAAATGAGAATCGTCGCTGGCTCATCGTACATCTGAACACGTCCATGCCTATCCCGTCAGTGGCCCATTGATCAGACAAATTCCTATGATTATTTCTGAAAGTTACTGCTAAATTAAGAAGCTCAAATACAGCTTTCATTTCCATGTGGTAGGTGGGTAATAATATTTTCTAACGTTATATTCCTTACACCATGTCATTCCATTTTTTCCATAGAAATTATAGATTTCAACCGGGTCTGCGCCATTTTGTTGGCCGTCGACCTCCTGCATTTCTGGGTTTTCTTCTTTGTCATCCTGTTCCAAGTCAGGGTCCTCGTCTTCTCCGGAATCATCCTCATCATCATCCGTCATTTTCTGCATCTTGCTATAGTGGAGATGTCTCTGCTCTTCTTCGAAATATCCTATCAATACAGGAGCTAATACAAGCAATAATTCACAAATAATAACCATAGTTGATGAAAATGAAGAACCTACCTGTACCAACGATGTCATAAAAACAAAATAAATCTGCTCAAAAAAAGTTCAGAGTTTAGATAGGTGGGGTGTGAGAAACCCCAAGCAACTTTGAAATTGTCTATGCTGGAACTATGCTTTCAACAACCACGTGTGGAGGAATACTTAGTTTGAAGGTAGTGAGGCGCTAGCGTAATTTGGCGGTCAATTTCAATATTTTTTCTGCATTCTTTAAGCGCTGAGGTTTTTTCATATCCCACCGGTCTAATGCCGGGCTAAACAGAATAGAGGCAATGGAAATGTGGCTGTTGCGCAGACTTCTGCGGATCCCATGGACCAAGCACATGACGAATGAAGAAGTACTGAAGAGAGCGAGTGTGGAGAGAGCACAGATTGCGGTAATTGAACAACAAGTATTTCATCTGGGACACAACCTGCGAGGACCGAGATATTCAACTCCCAAGCTCATACTGGTGTGGCATTCAGGGTGCGGAAATAATTTTTCGTCGTGCAGAAGATAATAGATTAGATAATAGATTAGAAATTTTGGACCAGAGAACACCTACACGCTGCAAAGGGTATGGTACTTGAAGAAGAAGAAGTTTTTGTGACTTTAAAACTACTCCCTCCCTATTATTTTCCAGCTCTCATCTCCAACAAAGCAAGATACACAACAATCTGTGATCTAAGGTGGAAAATTGCAAATGCTGATCGAATGCATTTAAAAAATTCACTGAATATTAGATAACTCAGCTATAATCTTTTTAAAATATCGAAGAATTGATTGTAGCATTCAGTAAATGTATAAGGTGCAGAAACATAAGATGGAAAATCGATAGTCCCAACATCCCAAAAACTCTTTTCCTGGAGGAATGAAAAATGTGCAATTGTAGTTCGCGAATGTGAAACTACTAAATAAATTTGGGAAGTCTGAAACCGATAATTATGTAGATTTAGGAAAAACTGAAAGCAAAAGCAAGATGAGTGAAAAAACAGAGTAAAAAAGCATCTTGAAAAAAATATGTTTCCACACTTAACTCTAACACACCTGCAGGACAAGTCTAGATAAAAATACGACAAATAAAAACATTAGGACCCAAAATAAAATTCCAGGACTTATACTTAATGGTAACATTGTTACTGACAATCAGAAAATAGCAATAGCTACTCAACTGAAAAAGACCCCACTCCCCATCTCTCCAACTATCATATCTGATCTTGAATTCCTGAATCTTCCATGCTCTTTCTATCTTAATCTAAAAATTCTGCCTGTGCGGTCGATAATATACCATTCAGCTGAATTACATAACACCATCTGGGGTAAACATAGTAGATGCAGCGCTTAGCCATCGTAGGATAAGAAAATGGTTACAATAATTTGATATTGCCACTATATGATCCCGATATGAATCACATTGAATTTTTTTGTGCAAGACTCGCTAATAGTGATTTAAAGAAATTGAATATTCATAACACTTTGCAGTTCTGTATACCTGAACTGTAGCTCAGCATCCAGCCGTCGCGCTGTTTAAGTCATGTTAAACAGTCTGAAAAAACCCTTATTCATTTAGGGAAGGACAAAATTTTCCCAAAAACTTCTAGTTAAGGTTTAATTCCTTTTTATATCTGGAAACTTTCTTAGCTACAAATGTTTTCTTATCTTCCAACCTTTTATATTTTATAAAATAATTAGAATGATTTATTGAACACGTTAAATGATATTTTGAAAATTGTAAATCATATTCGTGGGGGCGCTACCAATTCTAGATTCTTTATTTTGGGATGAGGTTGTGCTAAATTTAACTTCCTCCTGTATCATACAGAGGTTCGCTGGCATGTGAAAGGGAAAAGTGTTAAACAGAGCTTTGAGTTTCGAGAAGAAATAAGATTATTTTTGAAAATTCAAAGATCAAAAAAAGAGTTTTACTTAATAATTAAAGATAAAATATCTTCATTACAGACGAAAAAAATCAATAACGGCCTTCAGGAAGTTGAAGTTGAAATATATAAAACCAGTAGCGATTATACTAAATGTCAATATATGGGAAGTTTAATTAGGGATTAGGAAAATATTATTCCTCATTGAAATGAACATAGTCTAAAATGATTTAACGTATTAATATCTTATAATATTTTTTCTCAATTTTGACAAACAGTTCATACATATTATAAAACTACAAAAATTGTAGAAATATAGTTTTCTTCTATTAGTAAATATGTGCTCTCGCGATAGACACTTTTTTGTACCTCTTTCAATCTACATCACAATATATCGGCTTATAATCGTTTATCAATCACTTTTTTTGATGAAACTTCGTATAAATAAAGGATTTGATATATTTCCAGGCTATTACCATGATTGGGAAGATTCCATACGAGAATATGTAGATACTAAGAAAGATCCTGCAAAAGGGAAACCTTATGGTGCTAGATATGTGGGATCTATGGTGTCAGATGTTCACAGGACCATTAAGTATGGAGGAATTTTCTTATATCCTGCTACTAAAGCTGCTCCTAAGGGAAAGGTATGTATTATATATATTATGCAATGCAATTTTATGCATTTACTTCATACTAACGGCACGAAATAAAACGAGAGTGGCTGTTTATAAGAATAATTCATGCTTGGATTCCGCAGATCAATTAAATGTAATAATAGGTAGTCCTTATAACAAATTAGCTGAATTCCCAATGATATTTTGTTTAAACGATTTTTATCGATAACAAAATAGTCATCCTAAAACTGCTGTTGACCTTCGATACACCTTTCGATAATTTTCTTACACCAATTTATAAGATAAGTTTGTTTTAAGAAGATTACATCTTATGTGGCTGCTTAATTGGTTAGATATTTCTCCTGTGAATTGTCCTTCACCTACGTGATTATGAACTTATCAAGTGTATTATAGACAGTGCCGACTAAAGGAATGTCAAAGTTTAAACAGATAGTTTATGAATCTTGATTTCTCTAGATTTTAATTACCTATAAAAACGAGTTGATCAAATTTCTATTCGAATTAGCAGATGGTGTGAAGCAAGGAGACAAAATAAAGTCAAAACTGCAGGCTGTAAAATTATCTGGTTGTCGACAACGTTATTGTTAAAGCTGAAAATGACGATGAACTACAGAGAATGCTACAAAATTTGCGCAAGTAGCAAGGAAATTTAATATATCTTCCCAAAACAATATATGATAACCGAAGCGTTGCAAATTAGCTGTATGGTCAGAACGTGGTATGTACTTCAAGACCTCGGCTCAACAATATCAGTAGCAAGAACTTTACAGAAGACAAAAACAACTATGATATGGGGTATTTTGAAGAACATTATTTGAAAAAATATTAATGAGTCAATTTTGAGCATAGCAAGAATGTACTAAATTATGAGATTTTTCATGACATTCTAGAGAAGGAAGAGTCGAATTAGCAGTTACATTTCAAAAATGTTTCGACCTACTTAGGTCTTTATTAAAATTTTCACTCGTTATTTTAAGCTGATTTTTCTAGAAAAGAAACCTAAAATGTCAATAAATCACCACGAAAAATAAATTGTGGTCTTATAACTTAATTCGTGCGGTTTTTTTTTCAAAATTTGAACGTTTATTTAAGAAAAACATGTACAATAGTATTATTCAAAGTATTGCCCATCTGAAACTATGACCTTTTACCATCTTTCTGGCAATTTGCGGATCCCATCCTAAAAGAACTGTGCCGGCTTGGCAGCCAAGAATGAATCAAACCAATTTTTCATATTTTGCTCTGATGTTAACCGTTTTCCAGTGAGGGCGTTCCGCATCAATCATAACAAATGGTAGTCAGAAGGGGCAAGGTCTGGACTATAAGGCAGGTGAGGTAAAATTTTCCATCCACTGTTTTCCAAATAGTTCTTAACGGAATAGCAACGTGGGGCCGAGCGTTGTCACGATGGAATATTATTGCCTCGTGTCTGGTCGCATATTCCGGTCGTTTTTGGCTACTGCTCTCTTCAAACGGATTAATTATGTTCGGCAGCGTTCTCCATTGATGGTTTTACTCGGATTTAGCAGCTCATAATACAGCAGTCCCTTTTGATCCCACCAAATAGACAGCACTTGGGGTTGTCGTAATGGATCCATTTTTAATCACCAGTAACAATTTCAAATTTCAATATGTGTAATTTTTTTTCTTCAACGCTTTTTATCTGGCGTTGAAGAAAATTTGTTACTGGGCAAACCCCAAATAGTTTTCAGTTTTATATCTATTCTAGAGACAGGTCCACCTTTTTTTGAAACAGCCTGTATAATTACGTTACATATTAACTGCTTTTATTCATAACAATTCATCACAATAATAACTATTATTATATGGTTGATACAATTTGACAACATCTCTTGATTACAACGCCGACCTGGCGGCCACAAAGTGATGTAATTTAGCGCCCATGAAATGAACCCACCCTGCTACCCTCGTTTTCAGACCAGTATGTAAGACTGTAACTACCATATATTTGACGTACATTTCCATAAAAAATTGACAATGACTCATATTTCCAGAATGTGCTAGCACTTGTGGCAATGCTTTTTTTTAGATATTTTCACAATTATATATCGGTTGTTTGCGACATTATTTAAATATATAACTGCTTGTACTAATTTGAGGTCTATCTTTATTCACAAATTGTTTACATTTTTAATATCAGCTCGTTTTTTTTTCAATCGTATGATGGAAGTATTTTTAAAATTTTTCCATAAATTCCAAATTGAATAGTTACTAGAGTTTTGGATTTTTTTTTAGTTGCGACTACTATACGAATGTGTTCCAATGGCGTTTATTGTTACCCAAGCTGGTGGTTTGGCTTCAAACGGGAAAATTCCAATACTGGATATTGTACCAACAAATCATCATCAACGTACTCCCATTTTCTTAGGATCTGAAGAAGATGTGAAAGAAGTTCAAGATATCATAGCCAAACACGAAAAATGTTCGTGTATATCAAAATAAACATTCAATAAGATGAATTTTATTAAAAATATGTATAATGTATAAAATATATCATCAAATTGTTTATAGAATCTCTCCTTTATTCATATTTCTGTGAAATAATTTAGGTAATTGCCCGTTTCGAACTGACATGTGTTTTTTGAATTGAATACCTTACATAACCAGAAAGTTAAACTAAGGCAAATTTTTGAATGATTATTAATCAGTACAGTTAGTATTTTAATGGGAGATCACCTAAGGACCTAACAAACCAAATTGCAAAGCACTTTGGCATTATCTCCGATAGCTAAGAGGCTTGAAGTTCCTAAAGGCTATCGAGTGAACGTCTCAGATAGCGTGGGAGTGAAAACAAACTCTGAAAGTATTAGCTAACAGAAACAATGTAACTCTAATGTGGCTATCAGGCACTCCAGACAATGCGGAAGCGGACATATTTGGAAAAACGGGTCGACGACTTTATATGTTGAGCCAGAGCCTTAGTGTGACATATTAATAACGAGCTGAAAGAATAGCTGATAGATCAGAGGGAATCTTGCTGGAGAAATACTCCAAGACAATCAAAAATATTTATAACCATATAAGCTAAGAAGACTCCGCAACTTCTCGTGATACCCAGAACTGTTATTGAAGTTGTAGTCGGTCTTTTAACAGGTCACTGCCCGATGGAATATCATCTTAGACGATAGGATAGAGGACGACAAATGGGGATTTTGTGAATAAGCTATAGAGACAAATACTCTGGCGATTTCAGTAAAAAACTTTCCTGGGGGAGCAGTACAATAAACCTTAATAAAAAATAGTGTCCTTGGGGGGGGGGGGGTTAATCTACGTATATTTCAAGTAAATCAATGAGATGCAGTATCACGCACATAATATCCTTTTAGATACAGTGCAGAGCGGCTGGAAAGCTAAAACGATTACCCAAACAATCTTCAGTCTATCATTTTGCTATTATCGCAGGAACAGTAGTCACAAGGATTAATACGTATGAGGAATCTTACATTCCCGCTATTAAAGAAAACGTAAAATTCATTATAAAAGGGAACATGTAAAGTTTTACCCTGTAGAAATGAAGGGAAGGTACTTACTTTCCAGGAAAGTATGAAAAAAAAATTATATTAATTTAATTCTATATCGACAGATGAGAGAGTTGCAACTTAAGTTTTGAGGTATGACAACACTGATGTTAATATGTCAAATTTGATATTGCCATCATAAAGTTTGAAATTTTTACGGGTGAATGCATATAATATGTAATACTCCTATATAGACAGTTGGTATGGGCAAAAACGACAATATCTATTTTCTCTCTCGTTTGAGACACTTTATCTATGCTACGCATGCTTGAGAATGCGCAGAACCGAGCTGGAACCTCGGAGGATAGAGAAAGCGTTATCATTTTGTCTTCCTTAGTCGAAACACTTATAGAAACTGTCCATATAGAAGTATTACATATATGGCCGAACGTACTCAGAACGTGTTGTCATACGAGTGCTATTTGAGTTGATTACAGATACTTGACACAATAAAACAAAATCGCTTGCCGTGATATGACCGTGAGATTGAGGCATATTTGGGCATTAATTCCACTGGAATACATTCAATATTGCGTGAACTGTCAAATATTTTTGTTCGCGTTGGATACCGCATAATTTGACAATGCATATGAACCCGAATTTGAACAAAAATGTGTATTTTAAAACGAGCCAAAAGCAACAAAAGTTGTTCGTACAAGAAACACTTTGTAGCAAGTAATCACCTGTTTTTTCGGAATAGCTAGACGTGTCTTCACCGTTCCATTAGAGCAACATAGAACGGTCAATTCTGAATGGTACACCAGTATTCGTTTGAAAAAAGCAGGAGAACCAATTGCAGAAGACGAAACACTTTCCACAAAACATTGATTTGATCGGTCATTCGCCATAAAGTCCTTGTTTGGCATTCAATGATTTGTTTTTATTCTCACAGATCAAAAATAAATTGCGAGGTCAACGTTTTTCTACACCTGAAGAAGTTGTTAATGGAAATATTTTGAAAAACAATATCCAATTATAAATATTTGTTTTTATTCATCTCTATTTCAAAACTTGAGTAACAGCCCTCGTATAATTAAATTCACTACACGGTAGGAAATTGCTCATTGCAAGTTGAAAATCTTTTTAGTTCTCCACTTTCCAAAAGAAAAACAAATAAGTGATAATTGACAGTTTTATTATAATCATCAAAAATTTATTGAATATAAACAACATTATTATTTTTGGTATTAATAATCACAATATTGTGCCATAGTTTCTACTGTACAAGGTTTCTCACAGCATTCTTTCACAATTTGCCTCTTGTTGGGTATTACAGTAAGGAAATCTTTTTGTAGTAGAGAATATACGGAATCTGAGTCGTAGTCTGTACTAATATCAATAGGATAATCGTTCTCGAGACTGGAATAACCTGTAAAAACATTTTATCAATGAAAAGTTGTTTCAATTATTATATTAATCAAATTTAATCATTTAATTTTTGGCAATCTTTGGCAAGATTATATTTCATTGTTATTAGGCTGCTAACGTGATCATTTTCAAATAGACTAAACTTGACTGAACATAAAAGACATAAAAGTAATAAAATTTGTCACTACAACCATTTCAGGTGTCTAAGTATTACATTTTTATCAAAAAAAATTCTTAGGATTTGCAAATAGAGCTTAGATACAAACGAACTGCATATATAATTTTTAGGTCTTTGTGTTCATACTTAGAAGGATTTTTTTAGTGTCACGTAGATGACATGGCATCTTTTTTTTTACAGGATGATTTATCATGGACACAATAGATTTTACTTATCCTATTATAATGAGGTTACATTTAGAAATATGATTATTTTATACATATACATAAACTACGCTATGGCACATGAATATTTCTGTAAGCAGTTACTTTAGTATTAGAAAGATCAATTTGAAATTGAAGAAAAATAACTTTTTGTTTTCCCTAGTTCTCTGAACAAAAGTGAGTCGATTAATTAAATCAAAGTTGCCTATATTGTTAGAAACTAATTTTCACTATCTGTTTACTGATATTTACCTCTCCTTCTTAATTTAACTATAAATTGAATAGCTATACGATAGCTGATTTAGTTGACTATACTTTTGTGGTTAAACGTAATTAATTGAACTTTTGAAGAAAGAAATCTAGAATGTTTTAACTGATGATTAGTTGTTGGCTTGATATTAAGCAACAAAAGTATGTAAAATGAGTTTTTTAATCAGTATAGAACATTACGAACAAAAATGCACCCAAATCAAATTAAGTTTTTAAATTTGAAAAGGATTTGATTTGTTTAAGTACCTCAAATATCAAATTAAAAGTTTGTCGCGAGAATGGGAAAGCTTTAATACTTACTAGCAGATCTTCTATTTCTGGGATTGTAAAATTTTCCTTTGCATACAATAAAAAGCATGTTAGTCAATCGCTTTCCGCAGTACTTGTCTCTTTTAGTTACGTAATTCAAGCGATAGGGGGAACAGTCGAAGCAGCAGATGTTTAAAATTACGAGCAGCAGAATGCAATAGAAATTCATCTGAAATAAATATTCCATTAATGAGATACAAAAAATATATCAGTTTTGTGATTATATATTTTTAATGTTGTTGTTCGCATAGAATATTGCCTATAGGGACCGAGCACTAACTGTAGAGGCAGTACCTTTGTTGAAAGTGGCGCGTACACTGGTGTTAATAATATATTGTTAATGTTAATAATGATATCGATTTGATCTTAATTGGCAAATGGATCTGCATTTTTTGTATTGTAAAATATTGAGCCCTTAACTGGTTTTGCACGTGGAGTAGGTAGGTAAAGGTCCTGCTCCGCTTTCCTAAGTGGATAGCCGTGTAACGACCTTTCTGAAATTGTCCCTGCAGTGAGCCCTTTTGTTTAGTCCGAGTAAATATCTAGCAGCTCTCTTTTGTAGTTTGAAGATTCGATCAAATTGAGTCGCACCACACGTACCCCAGAAAGGAAGGGCATATCGGAGATGCGACTCAATAAGAGCATAATAGACTGTTAAAGGGATGGATAAGTTCAGTTCTTTGGATACTGATCTCAGCGCAAATCAGAAGATGCTCGATGAGAAACTAGTGTCGTCTGCAAATAGACATATTTTATCACTGATGACTATATAGGCGATGACGTTTATAAACAGAGAAACAAAATAGGGCCTAGTCCTGAGCCTTGGGGCACTCCAGATTCTATTGACTTGCAATTTCTGTTGATAAGGTATGACTTATTTATTTGTTGATCAAAATATTATGATTAACACAATCTAAAGCCTTAGAAAAATCAAAAAAAGTTGTTGCAGTGGAGTGATGGCTGTTTAGGCTAGAGTACACATTGTTAAGGAGGGAGATGCCTATAAAGGAAAGTTCCAAGGGCACAAGCTTGGCCCAACTATGTAGAACTCTGAGCCAAGCTTGTAAGCCAGGCTTGGCCCAATCTTGGTAAAACTCTGGAGTGATAACGATGGGCCCAGCTTGGTTGCCAAGACTGGGCTAAGCTTGGTCACTAAATCTAGGCTATGCTTTAATCCCAGGGCTGAGCCAAGCTTAAATGCCAGGGTTGGGCCAACCTTAACTGCCAGGACAGGGCTAAGCTTAACTGCCAGGACCGGGTCAAGGTTAAATACCAAGATTTATTCATTACATAACTTTTTCTTCTTCGTATCTTTATTTCATTTCTTTATTTATTTTTCATTCAATATAATTTTCTTGATTTTAGCTGATGCTCACAATTAAATTATTTAAGCTTTGCCCGTTCACAATTGAATTAGTCTTTTTCTCTATTCAATGCACGTTCAAAGACTTTGAACTTGAAGATACGCATGGTTACTTTTAGAAGTAATAAATAATAAAAAATTTGATAAGAAATACATACTGAATAAACTGGAGATCGGATTGATCAGACTCATAATAAAAAAGTTATGGCTGCCGACGGGGTGTCGGGGAAAATACTCGAAATACGCCGTATGTGACTGAACAGCCGAAGCTAGGGTCCCCAATGCATGGCCAAGGCTGGGTTAACCAGGACTGGCCCAACCTTGGTCCAAGCTTGGGTTGTCAAAGTATGGCCAAGGCTGGGATATCCAGGCTTGGCCCAAGCTTAGGTAATCATTGGTATGGCCAAGGCGGGGTCAATCTACCTTGGCCCGAGCCTGGGTTGACAATAAATGGCCAAGGCTGGGATACTGGGACATTGTTTTTTGTAAAAAGTAAGTACTAGAGTAAATACTAGAGGGTAAACCCCTTTACATTCGAGTAATTTGAGTCGTGTCTGCCGTGTGGAGATGCCTTTAGATATTGATATTGAACTTCTGTAGGCTGCAGTGCGCGGAAGAGACGTGCCTTGGGAGCTGATTCCACATGCTCGCACTTCTCCGAAGAATTCAGCCCCGATAAATTGAAGATCTGGGCGTCTGCAGGCGAACTCGGGATTGTAGAGGATTAGAAACTGTTGCGAGGATAAAGCTTTTTGGTTTTAAAGAGGGCTCTAAGTTTTTGTGAAGCTTCCTTAGCTAAATAGGTCACGTGACTTTGTCAAGACATATTGCTTCCAACCTCAACACGTAACAAGTGAATTTGCGGTGTTGGTGATATTTTATGGCCACACAGGACTAATTCCTGAGTTGCAGTGTAAGCCTTCTTTGCAAAAATAGCAACCTGGGTCTTTGCTGCATTAAACTCAATCAGATTGCTCGCTTGTTTTTTGAGGTATCCTTTTTGTACATTGATAAACGAAGACAAAAGAGATGGGAACGAAATTATTGCAGCTGAAACACTTGTCAATTTAGTAAAAGAAAATAATAAGGATGATATAGTCGTTTATACTAAGACTACATACTAGGATACCCGGTGACCATGCTGAGCATGGCTTGCACAGTGAGACGTTGGTTTCTCGACAATTTAGCAGTTAAGTTGTATTATTGAAACTTCGTAAGTTAACATAAACTTAAGATCAATTACAAACATTTTATATTGTAATCCTTACCTTTATAGTGTTTCTGTGTGTGCTTATACTGTTTTGGTGTCGGTTATTTACTGGGTAAGAATCACAAGTGCTTTCCTTTTATACTCTCTTATTTCTGTTTACACCTCCAGAAAATGTAACTTGTCTTATTAACTTCAAAACAATCACTTATTACATTCTATATTTATGAAAATGTCGATAATTTACACTTGACTTGATTTTGGAAGTTTTGTTTATGGAAGTCCGAAGGTTATATATCCTTTGATATGCAGTTGTTTGGACATGTGCAAAATTTAGGTTACTTTTAATAGGTTCGATGCATATTTACCTCATAATGTTAAGTTTTTTGGATTCTATATATCACCACTACGGATGATCTTCTTCTACAAGATTATTTATAGTTTTGTCATATAGATCTTGTTCTATATCTATTCTTGATTTTTCCGAATACTCTTATTAGTTCTATAATCTAATTTAAATGATTATTTTGTCATTTGTCATTTGATCAGTTTTGGCAAAATAACTAATTTTCTTTTCATTTTGCTTATATAATTAATTACAATCGCTCTGATGTTTTAACTTCTGGATGTTATTTCTCTGGTTCGATTATTATTATTCTATTGTTATTCATCTTTCTCCTAATTTTTGTTGCGTTATTTGTAATTTTTTTTTTGTTTTCCATATACGAGGATGTATTGATATCTAGTTAGCCTAGACCAGTTCCATGCATAAACAAAATATTGCGTTACCATAGCAACGAACAATAAATTATTAGAAGTGTCAGTGTAAAGTTTGACGTCAAAAAAGTAACTCAGTGCTACGCAATAAATTAAAGCACCATCATTAAGCACCTGTATTTAGAAGGGTTAAGAGGTAAGCAGATTTACGGAGATATGCTTAATACCTTGGTAATCAATCTCCTTCGTAAGCGACCGTGAGAAATTGGACTGCAAGCTTCAAAAGAGGTAAATTTTGCATTGAAGATAATGACCGATCGGGAAGGCCAGTTTCTATGTCAGTTCCCGAAAATATTGATTCAGTTCATGACATGATTTTAGCAGACCATCGAATTGGGCTAAAGCCGATATCTGAAGCACTGAATATTTCATACGAACGCGTTCATCATATAGTTCACGTCAATTTGGACAAGAGAAAAATTGCTACAAAATGGATCCCCAAATGTTTGATTGTTGACCAAAAGCGTGCAAGGGTGGAGCATTGCGTTCGATATGTGCTCGATTTGAAAACGATGTAGACTTCTTAAGCCGAATTGTTACTATGGATGAGACTTGGGTACATTTCTAAGATTCAGAAACAAAGCAAAAATCGATGGAATGGCGACACTCTGGTTCTCCAAGACCTAAGAAGTTTCGTTTCCATGAATCTGCTGGAGAAGTTCTTGCTTCAGTTTTATGGGATTGCCATGGAGCAATCATGATTGATTTTTTGGATAAGGGTAGAACAATAACTGGAGGTTACTATTCGACACTACTGATTACTTACGGGAAAAAATTAAAGAGAAAAGATGCGGAAAGCTATCGAAAGGTGTTTTGTTTTTGCAGGACAACGCCCCTTTAAACCAATTTCATGTTGCCAAGCAAAAAATTCGTGATTTGGGGTTTGAATTACTGGATACCCCTTATTCACCAGATTTGGCTCTGTCCGACTATCATCTCTTTCCTCAACTTGAGAAAAAGTTTAAAGGGTCGTAAATTTTCTTCCAACGGGGAGGTAATAAAAGCTGTGGAGGTCTGGTTTGCAGAGCAAGAAGAAATATTTTTTTGAAAGGTCTTAAGACGTTGCAGGTTCGCTGTAATAAATGTGTCCAATTAAGAGGAGAATATGTTGACATTTTATTTGGTTCTATAGTAGGTTAATATATCTTCGTATTAGTGAATGAAATTTTCATATGCATGGTTGCTATTTTGATTGTTTTACTTTATTTAACTATTGTCTTATTTATATCAATTTTTCACATCTCTAGTCGTTCTTATATACACTTTTTGTCAAAGAGAATTTACTTTTCACCTTCCAGATCTCACAAGCTGTAGTATCTAGATTGGAATCACATCCTAGTGATCTGGAACTTTTTCTCTTGGAACTCGTAGGTGCAATTTCGTATACCATAGGCCTCTTCAAATAGCTGCCACTTGAAAATAAAAATGGCACACATATCTAACTCCTTTTAACCTGCCCGTCTCATTTAATAAAAATGTTCTGTACAATGCCTAAATTTTGCGCGTTGATAATGTATGGAAGTAGATCTGAAAGGGATGTTAGATTTTTGCGAATTCCGGCTATTACGTCGTTTAATTATAAGCAGCATCTTAACCAGCTGTTCAAGGAACGTAGAAAAAAAACTAGAGGATGTTCCAATAACTTTGTTTCATATTATTAGAAAACTGTTAAGTGCTTTATAGCAGCCTAAGAAAAGTATTCTTTCAAGTAGTGTTAGCTTGATACAGCTTCAGTTTCTTTTATACAAGAGAAACCGTGCCGTATCTGGAGAGTACATTAAACCCTAATTGGGTCCCCAGTTTAAGCATGGACTATAAAACAGTTGAAGCCTTCATCAACATTGTATATAACATTGTATATACATATTTTTCTTGATTGTTTAAGTGGTAAATAAATCACCTTTCTAAATTTTTCCTTAAGTTTTGCCTAAGATAGTGCTGTAAGTACTAATACTAGTTTAACGCAATCAGTTTTGGATATACGGGGTAGCTCATTAGTGTGTGGAAGTGCAATAACTTACTTGAGATAAAATATAAAAAAAAATTTTAGAATAAAAGTTGTTACATTTGCATAGATACATATTTCCAAAAGATTTTGAGGTATACAGGACCTTCAGCCTAAGCGTGACAACATGAAGTAAAGTTTTTTAAATAGGACACCCTGTACATTTGTTTATCATCGAATTAAGCGTGAAATTCTGCATCTAGCCCTGTCTTTTCTTGTTCCATAAATTGTGATATCGCCAAGTTGGAGCGAAAAATATGAAGATTTGACGAAAATTGGTGCACTATAAATGCTGCCTAGTAAACGTTATTAGTAATAAGTAACCAAACTTGTTTGGTAAGTACGAAGGTAAAGGATGGCTGCAATGTCTGAACTGAGTAGAAGTGTTTTTTAGATAAGCATCAATTCAGGAAATTTCAATTAGCAGAAATCTTAAAACTATTTTATCCTTTCGAATTATACCTAATAATATACACTCTAAAATTTATTGTTTTTGAAAAAATTGCATTTTTAGTTTATGATTTAAAAATATTCACCTTTTTAACAAGTAAACACTGAATGTGACATTTAAAATACTTCTTAGATTTTGTGACAAAGTCAAACCAGTAATTTTATACCTTTAAAAACTGTAATAAAATAAATAGGGTATCTACAAAACTTAAAATAAACAAATTAAAGAAAAATCACTAAAAACAAATAAGAAAGAGCTAAAAACTTTAGATAATTATTTTGTTAAGTGTTCAAAATGACCACCATTTACTTCCATACAATAATGTATGCGATCTTTAAAAGCTCTATTAGCACGAATTAACATATTTACATCAGCAGTTCGGAAAACCTCCTTAATTCTATTCTTCATGTCTTCCTTAGTAGGCGCGGGTGTTTTATACACTTGTTCTTTGACGTAAACGCACCAAAAATTGTGTGTCCGACGCACGACTGGAGTTTACTCCTCTTAAGTTCGATAGTCTAACCAGACGCAAAAAGAGTTTATTTAACTAAAAAAAGATTGATACTGTATAAAAGGGTAAATTTGTTAATTAATGAAAATAATATACATATATAAATATATATTTATTCAATTTATTCATTTCATATACATTTATTATAACTGATCGACAAAATATTTTACATTAAACTTTTTACAATAGTCGATAATCTCGATAATTCATATTGGGTTGATTATCTAATTTTATGTGTTGTTTTCAAATATATATTTATATGAACTACATCGATAATTATTAAAATATTTAATAAATACAAATTGCACATGCTCATACATATAATACATGAATTATAACGTACCTTGCAACCACCTGTTTGTTAGATGTTTCGGCAATATTACCTACACCTCTTTCTGCCATAGTTATTTGAAAATACTTTCAGTTCACTTTAGCGGAACACAATGATAAAAATTAAAACTTCACAATAATAATATTAATTATTGATATTTATAATAAAAACAGCTGACAAATTAGAAAGTTGCGCATCATAGGGTGCGCACCAAAAACGTAACGAGGTCATTCATCGATAGATTTTACTCCTCACATTTTTCTCATACCTGGCTCCTTAAATATGCAAATCGATTCTTAAAGGGTAAACTCCAAAAAAAAATCCATTTTTCTAAGGTCCCGTGAACGAGTTGGCCATTTATGGGGTCCTCCTCTACCTATCCATCATCCGGGAAATTCATGATTTAATTGTGTATTCATGAGTTGGGTATGGTGAACTGGTGCACCGTCATGTAGGTACCACATTCGTCGCCTATTATGAGCAGATAATTGCTGAATTAGTTGGGGTAATTCGTTTTGTAAGAAATTTAAATGAACTTGCCCATTAACAGTTTCATCAAAGGAATGTGGGCCTATGACATGATTCCCAATTATTCTACCCATACATTTAATGACCACGTTGTTCGACTGATAGTCCGTATACAATGCGGTGGATCTGATGAATAATAATGGAAAGTGATTGTTATGAAATGTTGCTTCACCGGCAAATAATACAAAATTGAAAAAATCTTTGTTTTACTGAATTTATTCTTGAGCCTACTCACAGAAGGTTAACCGCTTTTTATAATTATCATCTAATAGTTACTGCATTGGCTGCATACGGTAAGAATGCATTTTGTTCTTAGATATGAGGATCTTCCGTAACTTTTAACATTACGGTCATCTCGTTGTCCTGTGACATTGCATTCTTCAACCTTTCGCTTTTTTCGTAAGCTAAACTACCAATTCTGGTAAATCGTTGAAGCAAATTTTCCAATGTCTCTTTTCTTGGTTGTCTTCTATCTGGAACTTTCTGTTGATAAATCCTTTGTGCGAATAAATAGTTCTTATTACTGGCACTCTGACTTAAACTGCGAAAATGTCAAATTCACAAGTTACTTGATAAAACTATGGATATTTTCATTTCATTTATTGGTAAGGTGATGTTTGGTTAATTTAGTTTTGTAGATACCCTATTTATTTTATTACAGTTTTTAAAGTTATAAAATTACTGGTTTTATTTTGTCACAAAAACTAGAAGTATGTTAAACGTCACATCAGTGTTAACTTGTTAAAAAGGGGACTATTTTTAGATCATAAAGTAAAAATGCAATTTTCTTAAAAACAGTCAATTTTAGAGTGTACAATATTGGATATAATTTAAAGGGATAAAATAGTTATATAAGATGTTAACATAATATACTGGATGTTCCAGTTAAAAAAATGAAGTTTTTGCTAATTGAAATCTCCTGAATTAATGCTTATCTAAAAAACACCCCGAACCCCAAACGAAACTTCTAGTCTTTTCAGAACTTGCAGCCATTCTTTACCTTTATACTTACCAAACAAGTTTAGTTACTTCTCACTAATAACGTTTACTAGGCAGCATTTATAGTGCACAATTTTCGTCAAATCTTCATATTTTTCGGTACAACTTGGCAACGTCACAATTTTTGGGGGAAAAGACAGGGCTAGATACAGAATTTTATGCTAAATTCGATGGTAAACAAATATACGTCACTCTTAGGCTGAACCTCAAAATATATTGGAAATGTGTATCTGTGCAAATATAACAACTTTTATTTCTAATTTTTTTGTATATTTTATCTCAAGTAAGTTATTATACTTCCACACACTAATGGGCCACCCCGTAGATGTATCCTGTAGTATATTATGAATCTGCTTTTTAGTTAGTTACAACAGTCACTCTACTAGTTAGTATGTAAAACTAAGCTTCATTTTTATATGTTTCCTCTGATTTTACTGATTCATATTTTTTTATCATTATTAATGGTTTTTCTTATACACAATATTTTCAAAGTTTTTGCCCTATCATGGTTTTTATCAGAATATAATATTTCATTGACAAACTTGTAAAAATTAAATAAATCAATAGATCCCATATCATATGAATATCAAAATGGATCTGTTTTAAATATAGAAAAATTTGTTATTCCTAGTTGTCTCTTCACGAATAAGAAGCAAACCACAATACAAATTATACAAATTATTCATGGAAACATTCGAATTCAATAAATAGAATTATAAACTTTATCGCAATTGTTTAGGTGACAATTTTCTCGTTTCTATCCCCGTGAACCAAATATTGTTGAAATTTCATTATCAAAACTTTTATTGTTATTTCATGGTTATTTTGAATTTTTTCTCATCATATTGATGACTACTTAATCTATTTGTTAACTATTGAGATATCTGTCATATGTAAACAACATCTCAATTATTACGAGGAAACTCATCATGAAAGTACTAATATAAATTTTGTGATTATGTCTGTGTGCCTGCACTTTTTATTTTTAATTTGATATAAATTGAAGTAAATAAACAATTTTGCATCACAAAACTTTAATTTTTCGAATTATAGTTCGAATAATTGTACTAAATGTGAGGATAAGATACAAAAACTCGAAAAATAGAAATCCACCAAATTTTACTTAAAAACTAACTTTAATAATACACGTGATAGTTCCTCTATATCTTTTAACCCTTTCAATTCGTCGGTATGCACTTGTTCTTAAGTTTCCATTCTAAGATGCCGAACAATCTTTCTATAATATATTAAAGGTGCTAGAATAGATTACAGTTACTACTCTAGAACTTGTATTTTTATTTATTTCAAACAAATCAAAAGAGTTCTTGTAATGTGATACTTTACACGAGCACGAAAATGAAGGGGTTATACTTTATCACAATCACCTGAAGTTTTATCTACGAACAAAACTTTCCACCAGTCATCGATAGCTCACTCTAGATCAAATATATGTGATAATTTTTTTTACCTCTGATGCCACTCCGAAATCATATAATTTAAAAAAATTGTCCGCCGTTCTTTCTTGGCCAATACCACGACGAATAATATAACATTCACTGCAAAACCCTTCACATTACTTAACATTATGGCACCTCAACTAGGAGTTACTAAAGGAAGTTTGAGAACTTAAAACTGTTTAGAAAGTTTGTATAATAGTATAATAGTTATTTATTATACAAGAGAGAAAGTACTAGATTATAGCTTGACGTTGTATTGTCTCCCGACACGCAGAAAAGAATACTCATTTTCCCCGGATATTGTATAAACACATAAGCAAAGATTGATATTTAATTTCAGAATAATTTATTATACAATAAAGTTACATTTTCTTCATATTAAAAATACAATTATTCAATATGTAAAGCATGGATAATACGTTCTTAAACTAGAATTTTCTTGTGTTGAAATTATATTTCGTCCTGCCATCACAACTCACGTTGATGTACTTGGTAGGAGATGTGGTATTATTTCAGCAGTACCACACGTTTTAAACACTTTATTAGCTATTTCTGTACTGTGTGCTGGCGATTCAGCAACATACTTTTTACCGACCGCAGATGACTTCCAATGTTTCTTTAGTGTCATTAAGTTTCCCCCATATTCAACTAAAATTGTAACAGACGATTTTCGAAATAAGCCACTGTTTCGGGAACCGTATAAATTTGGTTTTTACCCATAAACTGATTGATACATTTTCCATTGTGGTTTGCATAAAACAGGCGGGTATCCTTTGCTGCTGCTTGATGAAGGGCTATGTAGATTCGGTAAAATTTTCAGTAACTACAACCATTCTTTATTTCACAATTAATAATGTTCCCGAATCTTCAATATCATTTAAACTTACCTGGCTGATTTCAGATAATCAACAAGTTCCTGTAATCCCAACTACGACAATCCCAAATACGTTTAGTGCGATTGAAAAATCGTGTTAACTGCCTTGCGAGACTTGGTTTTTCTTGGTTTGTTTTGTTTTGGATGGCATTGTGTTTTCATTTCAGTCAATCTTTTTATTTATTTAAACATAAAAAATTTTCAATATTAATGTGATCACTATAAGATGTTGTTAGATTAGCGAATTACGTAATAACTTGAGACAGAAGGCCCCTTAAGTAGGGACCGCAACCGACTTGGTATTACATGGATCTCACAACTTTTTACGGTAGAAAAACTGATTTGCCAGACTTAATTTTTTTACAATTGTTGTAACAACGAATTTTCTTAAAGCGCTACTCTTTGTCTTATGAGCTTTTCTTATTTTTGTAGGTAGTCTTCCTCTTCTTCTTTTCCAGCACTACTTCTTGAGCTCCAGCTACAGTTTTTCTCAAAGCTCACTTTCTGTCTCTATGGGTTTATCTCGGAGGCTTTGATGTTATAGGTTTATTGTATTCACACCTTGAAGTTTACTGCAGTTTAATACTTCTAAAGTCGACATTAATTATTGATGTAACCCGCCCAGACTTGTAACTCTCCAAAGTGCCATGTAAGCTTGACCGGATGTGAATACTGCAGAACCGATAATATCTATCAGCGTATTATTGGGAGTTAGGCCCTGACTTTTGTGTATAGTTATAGCATATATGGGAAACTGTTCTATTTATAATTTCAAATTTAGTTTTGTCCGCATCAAGCTCGTAAACATGTTCTTTATTAAATGTAATGTATATTTCTTTAATTATTTTTATATTTCCCGAATCAACCTTTAATTTTGCACTATATCGATAGAACCATTAACATTTAATCATTTATTTATTTTTTTTCTATCGTAATATATGGGATTACAAAGTTATTTATGTAGATGAGGTATCTAGAAAACTGGACTAAAATTGTGAAATATTTTAGTTTTTCCGTGATTTATGCACTAAACACTAATTGTATTGAAAATTTGAAGCTTCTATGTCTACTAGAAGTGCTTCGGAGTTTGGTGATCAGTCATAGTCCGAGAGCTGGCAGTAGATTTTGAGTAGGTATTTGAGGCAAGTGAAAACTTGTTATACAGCTTTCCAATTATATCCCATATGGAACTGCAGACCTGGCTGGTGAGTAAGTGGGGGCTAAATCAACCCCCAAATTTTTGAAAATATATTTTTTTTCTAAAAATATATTCGAGGCAACATGGAAGTTTAATATGTTAAAAGAATAAGCGAGGCGATTTAATCGGGATTTCAACATTAACGTACAAGAAAATAAAACATGTATTTGAGGCAACTTGAAATTTTAATTAATGATTTATCATTAAAAAATCAGATTCCTGAAAAGACTTTTTGGTGGGGCTTTATACCTGCCAGGTGACTTAATAAATAATATATAAGAGTGCGTAGCTCTATAAACAAGGTGTAGTATAAGAGAGAGCGTTAATCGGCAGCTGTCTGCGTTCTTGCTTGTCGCGTTACTATTGGCTCTGCCGAGGTCACGTGACTTCAGTATTCCTGAGTTTTAATGTTGGAATTTCGGATTGAAAAATAGCAAATTTTGTGAATTTCTCTTTAAATGGTGTGCAATGGACATATTTTTTGTGTTTTTTTTTTCATAAACAATTAAATATTTAGTTGATTTTTATACCAATCTAACGGTCTTGATTTTTTTTAATAATTGTCATTATTGCAAAAATATTGGTTTTCACAATTACTATAACAGACATTTTTTCACTAGCCAGGTCTGCAGTTTCATATTAGAATATAATAGAAGAGCTTGCCTCAAATAGTATCCAACATTTGCCGCCAACTCTCCAACTATCACTTAGTGAATGACTAAATAAAGAACTTTGATTAGTTCTAATTATCAAATAACTGGTTCAAATTGAATGAAATTTGAAACATACCGTGTTTATACGATGCTTGCTTGATTACTAGAAATACAGGCTTCTAGTTCAATCCACAACAAATAAGTTATAGCAGGTTGAACTGCTTTGAGAAAAGGATGGTGCGTCCGTGACGCTATTTTTTGCTCGACTTAGCACTACCGGGTCCCCAAATTTTTCGATATTAAATAATCGTTTTTCCTGTCATTGAAATAAATTGTGTATTATACACGAAAAAAATACTAGAAGTATTATGATCATGTCCACAAACAACAACTTTTCCGAAGTAACACAATTCAATGATTTAATATCTGAGAAAGTATTCGAATTTTCTATCGTCTACCACAAGACTTATGACCTCTATATTGTTCGTATTTATAGAATACCTGACACTGACATGCATACTTTCAGTCACAAATTACAGACGTTACTGGAGTCCTCACCTCTAAAAAGCAAAACAACTCCATGTGGCGATCTCAATATTGATTATTCCAGTGTGTGTGCTGGTCAAGAATGACTTCAGTCAATTTTTGATTCTTTTGGTATGATCATGCATATAACGGCACCAACCAGATTAACTAAAACCAGTTCTAGTACTATAGACTATGTTGTATCACCGTATGATTCAGAATCCACCGGCAGCATGCAGCAGTATTTACAAAATGGAAGATGCTTTCTGGTGATGTGAATTTATTAGATTCATAAAAACACTAACTATTTTGGCATCCAGCTCATTTCCCTCAGGTGTATTAAAATAAGCAAAATAAACCCAGGTCTACTAAAGGTTTACTTATATCAGCAAAGAATATGCGATTTTTGCCTCACCTAAGGAAATTCTCGGATAGTGTTATTTTTATGTTTGTTTTTTAGTTTTTACAAGTTTTTGTCTACAAATTTTTGACAATAAAGCATCTCTCTTTAGATTTTAGCTTCCGGTTTTTGTCTGATATAACCTGAAGCAAAAATCTAGTCCTTTTTTACTTCCATAATACATAACTATTTTCCTCATTCACATAAATCTTCAAAAGTACTAAGTTTATTGTTGATTGTTAAAAAACATATACATAAAGGTATCAATCAAACTTCATATCCATTTTTCTAGGGTTGATTTAATTTCAATGAGAACTAAAATTCTTTTTAAAATTCTGTTCCTTGTATAATTTTTCACAAAATTTACTGACAGATGATCAAATCCTATAATATTAACATACAACCGACTCTTCGTAAATTTTCTCAATTTTCATTAAAACAATATTTTGATAATGAAATTTTTATTATAATTATCAAAAAAGCATTAAATGTCAAAACAAAATTCTTATATTGTGAATCAACAAAATTCTAACATCGTATCTTCTGAACATGGTTCATCACAGCATTTCTTCGAAAGTTGCCTCTTGTGAAGATTGTTGGGCGTAGGAAAATGAAAATCTTTTTGTAGAAGTGAATATATGAAATTTGAGTCGTAGTCTGAACTAATATCAATTGGAAAATCGGTGTCCAGATTGGAAGAACCTGTGAAAATATTTAGTTAATAAAGTCTTTTGAATTATTGTTATAATCGAATTTAATCTATTCAAAGGGAGCAAAATTTCAAAAAAAGGTAAGAAGGTAAGAATATGTATTGAACAAATGAACTAATGCTCTGAAATTGATTAAGATTTGAATAAAAGAGCTACTAGTCCACTAAAATTACAGTTTGCTATCCAATCAAGTCTTTACATTTAGACCAGTGTGTTTCCAATGTTTTCAAATCATCTAAAAACGTGTTTCGGAAAGTCGATCGTAATAAGCGTTTGTTGAAGGCATTTACGCTTTCCAAGAAGACATTTTTTCTCAAGCATGGAAACAGAAAGTTATAGTCCAGTCATTTTAGGTTTTATCTGCGGAAAAAATCCTAGTGAGCTTAATTCTCGTATACACATTTATTAAGGTATTGTAATGAAGGTGTGGAAAATCGACATCCATATCGTATCACCTAAAAAAGTGATAAAGGTCAAAAGGTCTCGAAAATCAGCTTTTCGCAAATATGCCGCGATCTATTGTTCGGAGGTCAATAGCGATTATCATAAAATTGTTCCTAGTAAAATTATCTATAAAAAATGTATCTTGCATTTTTCTGTAAAAATCGTTTTTGGCTGAGAAATAATCTAAATCTCACCACCTACGATGTAGAATTCAAGGCGCATTTTTTTTTAAATGGTAAACATAATCCATGATTTTCAATAAAAGGTTTTCTTATTCAAGAATAAATAATTTGTAATTGGAATTCAGTAGAATATAAAAAAAATAAAGTTCAGAATATAGTTATAGTTTAGTATATTTCTAGATTTACATCTACATCTTCATCATTTCCATCATTTGTTGACCCCGCGTTTAAGCATTATTGGCCACGTCAAAGTCCATAAAGTTTTGAACATCTCAATCCAATTTTTTTGACAAACAACCTTTCGTACAATTAGAAAAGATGGTGTTGAGTAGATCATAGGATGGCAATAAAGCTGTAGTAACCCAGCCCCATTGTTCTAGATCAATTTCTCTTCCTAGTCGGGTTTGTATTTGATAGTATACTGTTTAGCTCCTGAAGAAGTAAGTAGTAATAAATTTCATAGCTGCACTTACTTTGTTTTGTTACAAAATCTGTAATTGTCTATCGATTGTTCTGAATTTGGAGCACCATAAATTGCTAGTATAAAATTTATTCTGGCATTGACAATGACAATTTTCTCGTTGGAATATTTCTGCCAAATTGTTTATATCAGGTCTTTTCTCAAACATGACTTTCAATTTTCCTCCTCCAAAAAATTGTATTCCATCCGGTCATGGCATGTAGAAACAGAATATTTTTCTAGAAATGTGGATACTTGTTGAGGTAAGTTTAATACTCTCGTTCAGTTGAGAATTATTTTAGATTGACGCGGTCCGGAAATAATTACCAGGTATAAAGGGACCGATCTCGAAACAATGAAATACGGTACATGTTATAGTCCTCAACAAGGTCCAGATTCGTCGGATCCCAAGAATACCTTGAAGAATGTCGACTCAATACAGAAGAGAGCAGTTCGACTTATAGGCATGATCCTGCGAAGAACAATTTTTGCAAGACCTACTCGATAGGCAGACGTGGACTATGAACATCAATTTCACCTGTAGACACATCAATTTATCGGGACTTATTTCTTTGGAGAAGTGCAAGCCTGTGGTATCCGTTACCAAGGTATCTCTTTCTCGAGCCCTACAATCTAGCATCTCCACATGGCAGGCACTACTGGAACTACTTGAGTGTAACAGGGTTTATCTCTACTCTGAAGACGGTTGATTTTACAGAAAAATGCACAAGACATTTTTTGTAGATAATTCTACTAGAAACAATTTTCATTAGACCCCCGAGCAATAGATTTCGAGATATTCTTGAAAAATTGATTTTGGTCAGTTTTTTTTTAGCCAGTACGATATCGATGTCGATTTTTGAAATCTTCATTACAACACCGTAATAAAGGTGTATACAAACACCTCACCAAGAGTTTTTCCTCCGCAGATTGAGGTTTAGAAGACCTAAAATGACTGGACTATGAGGTGAATATGGTGAATAAGGCGGTAGATCATATCATTCGAACCCCAAAACATTCACCGATAAAACGGTTTTTGTTATTCTTGGGAACATATTCCTCGATTTAAGTAAGTACATTATTTCGACAGTATTTTTGTTTCTATGTTGTAAAGGTGTATCAAAGTTTCATCTACTTGACATATCGTCGGAAAAGTTTAAAAGTATCACATTTGGCGATACCCAGATTTTTATTGAAAGCAGGCTTTTCATCAGAATTACAAAATTATGGTACCCACCTTGCAGATAATTTTTTATATGTAACTTAAAATGTAAAATATTTCATATCCATTCCGATAAAATATCAAGCTCACGTACTGTTATTTGATGATTGTGTGAACTTGTCTAGACACTAATAAAGGACGCACAAATATCAAATAAAGAAATTACTTTTTAGAGACTTCACTGCTTGAAATGATTGAAAATACTCTAATGAGCAGTATTTGGAAATACATCATCGATATACTTACGGACAAGTCTTACGAAATGGGGAGGAGCCCCTTCTTGTTGAACCAGATGTCTCTAATCGGGATATAGCATCAAGAGTATTGGAAGAAATTAGCTAATAAGTCACTAATTGTACAAGAATTACAAATGACGATAAAAATAATTTTTTCAAAGTGCCTATGACAAGTAGGCCGCTCTTGAATATTCCACTCTATAATATTTTGAAATTTCAAATTGTCGGTGTAGAATTTGAAAACTTATATCCAGTTCGTTAACTGTAGTACATCCCATACGAGGAGCTAATAGCCATTTCTACATATACCAATGATATTGAGTCAAATAAAACCCCTTCAGATATTAATTAATTCCCTCAATAATAAAATAGTTTTTGCTGATATTCACAGATAATATACGAATTAGTAACAATGATTGATATGGACAAGCCTCCCAAATTACTGATTCAATGAACTTTTCTACTTACTTCCCGATCTTTTATTATTATATTCAGTATTGGGATCGTAAACTCTTCCATGACATAGTTTTAAAACCATGTTAGTTAAAGCCTTTCCGCAATACCTTCGTTTTGGGATTATGTAATTTGAGTTATAAGGGGAACATTTTAAGCAGTAGATGTTTAAAATTACTAGCAACAGAATGCAGTAGAAATTCATCTGAAACAAATATTTCACGAATTAGATAGAACAAATACGGTAATTTTATAAATATATTTGACCCTGGTCACTTGCTTCTGGACATATAAGCCGTAATATTGAAACTTAGCATATTTGTATTAAGTTTTGAGTTGAATTCTTGAACTTTTATATCAATTTAAAAAATCATACAAAATTGTAGTATTTCTTACCTTTATGGTGTTCTATGTATTCTATTATTTAATGGATAAGAATCGTTAGGATTTTCCTTTTATATTCTCTTATTTCTGTTTACACCTCCAGAAAAGTCAACTAGTCTTCGAAACTTCGAAACAATTACTCATTATGTCAATATTTATGAGAAAGCCGATAATTTACACTTGACTTGATTTTGTGGGCGCTTTTCGTTTAATATACGGTTGCATATATGCACAATTAATTCTATTTTAATAAAGTATGATGCAGATTAAGCTCATAATGATAAGTATTTTGGATTCTATGTGTCACCTGCCTTGATCTTCAACAATACTATTATTTGATAATATAGATCTTTTTCTATATCTATTTATAATTTTACTTATTTCCATCAATTATCTCAAGATAAATAATTAGAAATTCATTTACCTTTGCAACACCAGATGTTTGTTTTGTTTTGATATCGCCTTATTGCTTTCATTTTTTGCCCCCCTTTTCTCATTTATCACCAATTCCACTGCTGATCTTATTCTTATTGATACTTTTATTATGTTATGTATTTTCGTTCTAATTTTGTAGATTTATTTGTGATTTTTGTTTTTCTTTGGTATTATAAAATGTGTATCTGTACTTGATCTGTTTGAAATTGAGATTGTTTTCATTTTATTTATTTATATTTTAAATCTCTAGTCTTTTTCTTGAGTTCCTTTCGAATTTTTACTATTCTGATTCTTACAATTTATTTTTAAAAAAAATTGTTTTTTTTCTCACACTTCAACCAGGGTAATGTAGGAATCTCTGGTTATATTGTAACCCCTTATTACATCTACAAAAAAATCAATAACTCAAATAGTATACATTTTTCGAAAAAAATTTTTTGACAAAAGCATACTAAGATTTTATGTAGATTTCAAAAATGTATTAATATGCAGGATGCTCTATTCAAAATAACAAAGTTACAGTCGACTTCAGTTAGAACCGGAAGTCGCACATCTTTGAAAATATTTTAGTTAAAAAGATCGTATTCGAAAACCCAAACGTAGAAATCTTCATGATTTTACTATAAGTATTTTTCCATATACAGATAGTTTTAACTCGTCATGGGACACCCTGTATATTTGTGCGCTTTTCAATCTTCTATTACCGTTTTCTATAATATATTTTATTATGCACTTTTTGAAAATACAATCATTCACATATATTTTCATTTTCTTCACCTTAAATTTTCTTGATAGCTTATCAAGCTTTAGTCGAAGTTGTATTTTCCGGTAGGTAAGGCTTCGTTAAATAGCAACCTGTTTTTGATCCGTACGCTTATCCGGTGTGAGACACGGTTATCTTCAAAATGTAACTCTATATTTGGCTGATATTCTTTGTCTACCTCCTGGCTTCAGAATGATTATATCTCTATTTAGACCATCCCATGTAAAGTTTTCAATAGTATATCTATGGAAAAAAACTCCGAAATTGACGAATTTTAACTTTTATTTTATTTTTAAATTCAATTCCTTATACCTTTAACGTCCAAAATTATCCATTAAAAGATTTTATATGGCAAGTTGTTCAGTAACACATAGTTTTTATGTTACTTCCATTGTATATACGAAAACCTATTTTGACTATTTGTAATGACCCTGTTTTGTGACAACTGCGCATGTTTTTAGATCTGGATTTAAATATTTCAGTAAATCATTGTAACACTTAACCATTTCCATTTTTCTAAATAAATAATCAATGTTAAACTTTTGGAATCCAAAAGCATTGTGGCCATGACTTCATTTGCCGTTTTTGCTTTTTTGAAAACACATCATATGTACAAATATTTTAATAAAAATTTTGTCAAAATTCATATATATCTTAATATATAAAAATTCAGTGTCCGTGTGAATGTTCCGAGTAAACTCAAAAACGAATCAGCTGATATTTATGAAAGTTGGCATCAATATGTAATTTGGTCAAACTTAAATGATAGGTTAGTTATTATTTAAATCAATGGTTTCAATAATTAATAATAAACTGATCATCAACGTTGATTGTTGTTATCAATCTTAGTTTCCATAAGTCTGGAACAGATGGCGTCTTAAGCGAATTTCTTTACAAAGAACTGTAAAATTTTGTCCTTTGCACCTTACAGATTGCGCCACACTTTAATGTGATATATTTTCTTAGACTAAACACTATAGATGTCTCATTTTGCCTATACCACTTAACGTCGCTCCTTTCAAATCCTTCTTCATTTTGTCTTCGTTACGTATATTACTTCGAATATTTTTTTTCTTCAAACTTACAGTTATTTAGAGAACAGCGAAATTCATTCACATTAAAAATTCAAATACTATTTTTAGTAAAATTCCAAACAAAAAATTCAACCTTAATGCCCGTAGCAAGAAGACTCGATGTGCACGTGTTGAAAGAGCTTATGAATCAGTCGAACACAGAGCAGAAAAAAATGCAGCTCAAAAAATTCGCACAACTGAAATTCGTGCACGAGAACAGCGTGATAATTGTGCATTGAGAACCAGGGTGGCACGTCAACAACACATAGATTCATATAAAGAACAATACCGAGAAAATAATCGAACCAACCGCACAGTAACACGTGCATTTAATTATGAACCAGACATCCATTACTTGGCTGATTCAAAAGTTACTATTCGTGCGTTGGAGAAAATATGCGATTATTGTCAAGCGTTAAAATTTCGCAATGAAACACCCGGCATTTTTTGCGTATCAGGAAAAGTTGTATTGTCACCATTCCCTACTCCACCTGAACCTTTGAAATCCATTCTTTCTGGGATTTCAAATGAACAAAAATTATTTTTGACACGAAAATTTAATTCTTGCTTCCAAATGACGTCGTTTGGAGCATCTAGATTTGTCATCTGATGGTCGTAATTTTGAGACAACATTCAAAATTCAAGGCCAGGTATATCATAAAATTGGATCATTGATGCCAATGCCAAATGAAGATCCAAAATTTCTTCAGATCTATTTTATGGGCAATTGTGAAGAACGTGTAAAATGTGAAAAAACTCATATGTTCTTATCCGTTATACCATATTAACAAATAAACGAATTTTCACATAAAAATTTTCTTAATCATAGCTTTCTTTCAATAAATATTCAAAAATACCGCCATTGACTGCATCGTCTACGATGAGCGTTTGCTGTTCTCCCAATTGATTCATTTCTTTCTTCTTTAATATGGGCTGCAATATTCACAATTCGTCTAATTAGTGCATCCCGTGTGTCCACTTTCATTTTGTAGACTCCATTTCTCATTCAGCCCCATAAACAAAAATTTAGTGGTGTGAGATCTGGAGATCTCGCAGGTCAATTAATGGGACCTACACCACGACCAATCCAACGCACTGGAAAACGTTGGTCCAAATGTTGCTTGACCTGACGAACGACATGTGCAGGAGCTCCGTCGTGCTACTAATACATCTGCATCCTAATATATTTTGAGCGGTTTCTATTGGGAACGTAGCAAGGAAACACCATCAGCATTAGTAGTCTTGAAAGGAATAAAACTATTTAATCAAAATAAATATATAATCATTATAAATATTATTGTATAAATTTGGTATAGTCTAGATTCTTAAAAAATACTGGAGCTTTTTTGAACGACATGGATATAAAAGTTGGGTACATCAATTTCATCCAGTTGTTTGAAATCCCCAAAAATCTGATATTCAGAGTTTTCCCCAAAACTTTTTTGTAACATTTCTTTGAAAACTTTCAATCGGTGTGGATAGTAGGAAAGACGGAATTCACTGAAAACAGATTAATACATTTTTAAATCACAAGACAGAGAGATATATTGAATTGATATTTATGCTTTCATAATACTCGTAAATTTCAAATTCAATACAGAGTTTACGCGATTTTTCAAGTAGAAATATTCAAAAGTATCACCTGATAGAGTCTCCTATTTCGTAGTCTTTTTTTTCATCCTCTAGCAATGATGTGTCAATTAAATAGTCCAATGTTACCAGGGCCGGTTTTCCCGCAACGTATAACACGGAGGTCTTAATATCAGTTGTGTGAGGAGACTAAAATAATAAAGAATAATTTCATCAAACACTCTCTTATTACAATTTACGACATAAATTTCTAATTAGAGATGATTAAATTTTCTTTTGAATAATGTTTTAATACATAAAGCTTCACATACTCATATCGAGTCGAAAATAAGACCGCAAGCTGAAGCTTGTAGGACCAACACAAAATCAAATTTGCGTATGACTTGAAGTTGGTTCGCAAAGGAAAAAATCATCTTTTTTGATAGAATTTAATTTTATTATTTAATATAGTTGCCGTTGAGGGTGATACAATGATTATACTGGTCATCAAATTTTTCGATACCATTTTTCGAGTCTCAAAGTAGGCTCCAGATTCAGCAATAACCTTTTTATTGGCGTTAAATTTCTATCCTTTCAGGTCGAGAACAGGAAATAGTCGTGTTAGTGACAGTTGGAGAATAATGTGGATGTGGTAGCAGGTTTAAACTCAATTTTTGCCATTGTTTTCATTGATTTGTGACACATTGCATTGCCTTGATGGAACGGCACTTTTTTCGTCTTTTTATCCCTTTACTTTTTTTCACAATTTATCCCTTTAAAGGCTCCGATAATTTTACGTAATAGTTACTGTCAATAGTTTTTTTTAAGTAGATGATTATTTACCGTACGCAACCCAAAACCAAAAAACTGATGAATGTCGACTGAGGTGTGAAATGATAGACCCATGTTTCATCCATTGTCACATATTGAAGCAAAAAT
Organism: Diorhabda elongata; assembly: GCA_026230145.1. Taxonomy (NCBI): domain Eukaryota; kingdom Metazoa; phylum Arthropoda; class Insecta; order Coleoptera; family Chrysomelidae; genus Diorhabda; species Diorhabda elongata. Next base: position 7,015,133 of record CM047928.1, read on the forward strand.
TCACGTTTATTACCATTGAACAGCTCGAAACACTGCTCAGTATCATCAATTCATTGTTGTTTTTGGTAGATTGTGAGTCACCTACTTTGAACAGATCATACGCATATCCAAATACTCATTCACGATATGTCCAAGACGTTCGTTTGATATCTTTAGTCTCAGCTTTCTCAATCAGCTTCACTTCACGGATATCTGAAATTATTTTGTGGACTTTTCTGATTTTTCGAGGGTGATAGCCTCTTTGTGGCTACCACTACGTGTGTGGTCCTCGGTGCTCATTTCAGATCGCTTAAGTTTAGCCAACCATTTATCAACGTTTGTAGCAAAGTTTAATTGTATATCAGATGACAAAATTCTAGGAATTTAGCAATAAAATACAAGAAAAATGAATTTAAAAACCCATGGTATCGACTCATTTTAATTTTAGTGAATTATTCACGATACAACTAAAATAGTTTCTTTAGAAAAATACGCACCAAGCAAAGAAAGGGGAAGCTTTTTTACTATATATATGTAGACGAACTAACAAAGTGCTGCCAGTTTCCTAGTTGTGAACGAATCATTTGATTGCTCCATGCAAGTTATTCTCCAGACATAAGTTGTATAGAGCTATATTGTGATTGATATGTTTCAAATGTGATTTGAAAGGTTATTAATCTTATAATATTTAACTATCGTTGCTACGAGGTGATATATAGGACTTTATATCGATCAAGAACTAGCATAACACTACAAGATTAAGACTAAAACAGCGCATGCAAGACAAATACTAATCCGATGTTGGCCTTATTTAGCTCGCAACTAATCTGATTTCATGCTCTTGTCAAAAACTACGTAGTCCACTATCAAAGAATATCTTCACATATCTTTGTAGTTAAATTTTTTGGTCTGTTGCTTTGGTATAAATATGTCTATAATGAAATATGAAACCAAACTAAACGAAAAGCAATTATCAGTTGTTAATTGGGTTGCTAAATTAAGTAATTTTGCCCACTCCAAGTTGTGAAGATGTAAAAATCACCTTGTATATAAAGACACCTGGTTTCAACTCATTTCGTGTTAAACTGAAAGGTGATATTCCCGAAATGAAGCGAAATTCATCAGTGTTCGTATAAAATTCGATTGAACGTAACTCCCTTATGCTCTTGGCTCGCTCTGAACATTCACACTCATCATATACTATTTGATGATAAATTCAATTTAGACATGCTTTGTTTGTTATAATAAAAATGATATATCTGTTTCTCAACATTAAAGATTTCAATAGAATACTTACATTATAATATATACATTTCGATGCGGTTCTTCCGGTATCGATAATATCGTCGTAATTTCTGTGATCAATTAAAAGAAGACCACCTGGTTTTACGCACTTCTCGAAATTTCTGAGAGCTTTCAGTTGTTCTCTTTGATCACCGTAATTATCTAATAGATGAGCAAATGAATTTCCCAAACAAATTACCGCGTCAAAGCCATTTCCTACCAAATCTTCGATATCATCATAGAGGGTCACCCAATTTGCTTCTTCGATAACTGAAAAAATGATCCGTCGAATTATTTTATTAGAGACAAAGTTGAAAGGTAACATATAAATTGAAATATAATTTGAATTTATCTGAATCAAATTACTGCCATTGGATAGCAATCCAAGGATAGCAATCCAAGGATAGTAATCCAAAGATAGCAATCTAAGGATAGCAATCCAAGGATAGCAATCCAAGGATAGCAATCGAAGGATAGCAATCGAAGGATAGCAATCCAAGGATAGCAATCCAGGAAAGTAATCCAAAGATAGCAATCCAAGGTTGAAACCATGACATGTTCTGTTAATATTTTTGGGAAGAGAAGTAGCAATCTGGTGGTCAGACAAGAAGACTTTTAACGTCCAGAAACATGCGTATCAAAGCGAATTCTGACAGTCCATTATGTTCCTGTGAAAGTCATAGTCTGCAGTTGTTCTCTTTGAAATGAATTCTGACCCCTAGGCACACCCATTTAAAAAACCATAGCCATGGTGTTCGACATTGATTGAAGAGACTTTTTATAGCTTAGTGAGTTACTGGTTTTCCATTGAGAACTTTTAACTATTTTGACCTCATAGACGCGAATCGCTTGTTTTAATCATTGTGTACATTTTCACCTTTTTTGAGGTTTACTTATTTACACTTTTGAATCTCTCATATAACTTTTGATCATATCGACGCCAGGGATATAATTGTGGAAATTTCTTTGTCCCGCACGTCACTATGGCGGCTGATTGTGACGTTATACTCAAGTGTCCTATTAGCACAAGGTTTATGATGTTATGTTGGTTATGAAAGGTGAAGTAATAGAATATTGGTGCAATGTGAACATTGTGAATTTTTTCAAATTTATACTTCGTGAACCTCGTCATGTTAACATTCTTGAATGTAAACCATTCTAGAACGTGTATATCCTAACCTAACCTTAATGGATGATTCAAAGTGCAGATAAATTTTAAAAAATTGAAGTTACGAGAATACGACTGTGCATTCAAATGCTATCTCTGTTGGTCATTGCTCTCGCTCAGCATGCGATGAACAATTCATAACGCAATTTGTCCAAAATTAAAGATTTAATGTATATTAATGGAATAGTATTCGATGAGATTGTGTCCACCCAGCAAAGGTGATCGAACTGTGAAATCATCCTGGAATAGTCCATTGTTGAATAGTAATAAAAAAAACCTTTGTTTACTTGAGATTCACAATTTCACTGTTTTCCAAGCTGCTATTTCTAGAGCCACTTGCAATATTCATATTGAACACACTGTTTACTGCCACCACTACACACAAAGCCGTAACAATAGTAGCAGAGCACCTCGAAAAGATCTCTAGGTGAGAAGGGGAAAAAGAAAGGATTTGGTAATAAAAATGATGAAGATACAACACAAAAACAAGTTTTATAGTTTTATCAAATTTTTGTGTAAGCATGCTCACGGATTCAAATGCTTTGAATGACCTGCAGAAGACATGATCATTTTCAACGCTTGGAATAGTATTTCTGACTCATACGATCAGCCGAAAAAGCTCGCATTTGCATTTCCTTTTGGGTTCTCTATATATACTTCATATCAATCTTTTTCAAACATAAACATGATCAAGAGTAAACTGATAAGTGGTCTTATTGGTGAGAATTTGGAATCGTACTTAAAATTGAAAAGAGCAACATACAAATCTGACTCCCTCAAAATTTTTAAATAGATGCAAACACATTTTCTCAAACCTCTAGTTTTTTGTGAGATGCTTTGACTGAAGCTTCTCTTCACTTTTTTGGCATTTTTGTTGCTTTTATGCCTAATTCTTATTTCAATCTGAATACGGATCTCAACGCGTCAACAGATATCTTAAATTGTTTGTTAGGCTGTTCTCACAAAGTGATTAACTGTAAACGATTTCTTCAGATCTTGAGATTGTTCATGAAACTTGTCAATAACTAAACTTCGAACAACTACGTAATGTTTATACTAGAGACATTTGACAAGTGCCCAACTAATAGAAGCATCAACATCCAGTTAACGCCTACTTAGTTGAAATTTATTAAAACGGTAAGTGGGTTTTCATTTTTTTTTGAACGAATTCTAATTTTATACCATGAGCATAGTACTTACTCCATTTGTCGAAAGCCGATTCTTTTCTTCTGTTCCACCTGGACTTTAAAGCTTGTTTCAACATCTTATCCGACGCATCTACGGAAACGACTTCAAAGCCCTCTTCAAGTAACATTATTGAATCAATACTATAACAAAAAAATTGTTTTTGTAACTCACAAGGTGTTATAATATTCACTAATACAAAGCAAAGGATTAAAGAAATTAAAGTTTATTACTTTCCACTAAAAATTCTGATGATTTCCTAACCATTAACAACATGTAGATCAATAACAAGGAAAAGGAAAATTACGCCACTATCTATCTAAATTCAATCGATTAGCAAGTGGATACATTGTTGTCTTTTTGACAATGAATTGGAGTGTTGCCAATAGTTTGATATAGAATAACTTCAAACTGTAGTTTTGAAATGTTGGTGTGGCTTTGATACGAATTATCAGACATTTCTGATAAAAGGTGATTCAAGCATAATGCACGATGTCAATTGTGAGTTATATCTTAACATGGAGTTTTTTGTTCAATTTCATTCCTTTGTTTTTGAGTCTGCATAGTCTACTACTAAATGTATCCAAAATCTACAGAAAATATTGCGGCCGTTCTCGATAATATGGCAGAATAGCCCCAGCTCCTTGTCGTCCTAAATAGTTGAAGATCTTACGGACATTGCGGATGCGAGTTTCGAATAAAGACTCAAATTTATAGGCTTTAAAAGTTCAATTGACTTAAGAACTAAAGCCTACTGATCGTTTAGAGCGACATAAATACGCTAAATGGTTGCTGGAGCGGACTGAAGTGAATTGTGCTTTCACCAATAGATCATCCTCAGTGATGATGCAAATTAATATCTGGATTCGTTTATACCAGAATTACTGCATGAGGTTGGCCAAGCATTTACCCTGGAATAGTGAGATGGGATTTTTGTGGGAAAATTGTCACAGGGTCAACGAAACAATGGCTTTTTTCTGTGACAAATTTAATGACCGTGTTATCTCAGTGACGATGCCAATTGGTCTGTTGGGTTTATTTGAAAGGAATCGGATAGGATTTGACGGTATTTTATTTCGCACAAATAAATCATAAAGAAATAAATTAAATATTTTTGGTTTATTCACAATTAAGATTATGTTTTATTGTTGGACCATCATTTACTAGCAACGTATATTCAAAATTCAAAATAAAAATAACTGATAGTGGCTCATTACATTATATTCGATAAGACTAATCATGGAACATTATCAGTGATGTTATTAAAAAAATTCTATATTTTTGTTTACTGGCGTCATACGAATTACGAAATATTAAATATTAATGATGCCTCCGAAATTATTTACTAATAATAATTAACGGATATTTAGCAATAACATGGAATTTTTATTAACATTGACGTATATATTCGTGGCTTCTAATTGTTATGTGTTGGAGAATGATGAATAATTCCAAAAATAAATGATGGAGGAAAGTTTTTAACAATTATAATGTATGACATGTACTAAAAGAAGTAAAAACTTGAGTCAAAAATTTAGTTCATTAAAGACGAAAAGTTGAAACACAATATAACATTGAAGTAGATATCAAAACTAGAAACATAACTATTAACGTAGAAAGATAGAAATATTCATAGTGGGTCACAAAGAAGGAAACTTAAAAATTGAAATAATTGAAAAGCAATCAGAACAAGTTATAAGTATTTAGTAGAGAGCTGAAATAGAAGACAATGGAGAGTGAAAGGGATACGTAAGAATCAGTGAAGCAGTTGAACTAGTGTCCTTAGCAGCTCCATTAAGTATCATATGACACTGTCCAATTTGTGACTTACAGATTTATATTAACGATGAACAATGCCATGGATATCGATATAAACAGTGTTTGAACACTTAAATCGGTTGAGTTGGAGAGGAGCTAGGCGCGGACATTCAATGTGGAGTTATGGATTTTTGTAGGTTTTTGGCAATTTTTCTATGCGAGCGAAGCCGCGAGTAAAAGCTAGTATTTTATAAATGTGTTCTTGTGCAGTATTTAACGACGCGATTTTATTTTATTTTATTATAATTTATGCATATTTTAACATTATTATGAAATGCGATATGATTTATCTACCATAAATGCATTGAAATGTTCGTATGATGTAAAATACGGAAAAATCTAAAATTCGGAATCAATCCTTTCCCATCGATTCCGGATTTACGATGTTGCACTATTTAATCCATCAGAGACCGCATGAAAAGTTAGGCTTTGGTTGACATTCGTGTCGATACGAATAGAAGCAGGAGCTCTTTTAAGTGAACTCATTTTCACTACTATGAAATAGTTTCTCAGGAAAATTCGCACAGAACACAAAGCTAAAAGGGCTCACGACTTTAGGGTTGAAGTAAAACCAAAAGAGAGAACTCCTTTGTAAGGCAGATGTGAACGAAGTGATGCAGTAATATCATTTGGATACATTTCTGGAACTAAATTCTCACACCTCCTATACCACGTTTTAAGTAAAGTTAATAATATTTAGACGAGTTCTTATATATGAAAGTGAATAGGTGAAAACATACTCAAGAGTAAAAAAGCAGTGGAAATTAAGTAGCAAAACAGAATTAAGGACATCACTAGAAAGAAAGGAATATGTAATGAAGTGATTAGAAAGGACTTAAATATAGAACGTATACTGATAAAACAAAAAACAACAACACATATAGTTTGCTCATCCCTGTAGAATATAGAGCAGCAGATCGGGAAAAAAAATTAGCAAAGCTTAGTAACAGAAGAAAAAAGTCCAAAGAAAATATAAGAAAATACAATTGCTGAAATTTTGAGATAAAAAACTACGATTAAAGCTGGAAAGCTTGGATTGTGTTGAATCGGATAGTATGATATAGGACCACAAAAATTTGCAACACGAACGACATCTGTATTAAAGAAGTGTTTTTCTCTAATATAAGTAAAAACGATTCCACAAAATGATAAGTTCAAATCAATATATATTAAAATTTATCCACAACTTCAAAAGTCGATAACCTTTTATAAAAAACTTTCGAGGCATACAGAATTTCATGAAGAATAACTATGATTAGAGCTTGGAAAATCCATAATTTATAATTATAATGAAAACAGAAAATTCATCTCACCTGACAACATTAATCAAAAACTTTTAAAACATAATCATATGAAAATTACATCCTCCTATGCTTCTCTGTTGATAAATTACTTGAATCAAAGTCTTTATTTCGATCGTCGACAAAATATTTGTTTATATTCACTCACCCTGTTCCGCAGGCAACATCCAATATTCTCTTGCATCCTCTTCTCTTCAAAAGACCCACTAAAAAGTTTTTGTAATTTTGAGTCCTTGATTTCTTATCGCCAATAAATATTTCCCAAACTTTTGCAGCCTTTCCATCAGCATATTGATCTTTAATACCTTCTGAAGCGGTACCAAGAGATCTTGTAGTAAAAACATTTGATTCTGCCATATCTGAAAAAATTTTAAAAATCATAATAAATTCCAGTGGACAGGCTATTTATTCTATGACGAGTTATTAAGCGTTCTTGTGTTTCACAAAAAAAGAGGACTGCTATATTGCTACCAAATGCCGTAATTAACAGAGAAGAAAGAAAGTAACCAGAATTTATCAAATGTATTTACAAAAGATTCAATTGATCAGACGTTGGGTTGTTATATAAACCACAGAACGACTAATCGATGGCAACTTCTCTTCTATGTTTTAAATATTTTACATGTTGCGAGTCTTAATTAATAATTAAAATAAGAAAATCATATTGAAGACAGTTCTTAGACCATAATTAACTCAAGAATTACATAAGCAAACAATTGATATACGACTTCAAAATATTCAAATTATGCGATCAAAATGAAAAAATGAAAAATCGAGGAGAGTACGATTTCTATGACGCCAGGATTTAACAGTGAATTTGGCTTAATTACGCCAAAATAAATTGAAAATGGAGAATTAAATTTTTTTTCGAGATATCGATACTTAAAGTTATAATCAAACGTTACTTCAAAATTCCCTTTATTGAACAGATGGCGTTCAATACGTCGTTTAAAATGAATATTTTATCACTTCAAATTCAATATGAATCTTGTAATTCAATAAACCAAAGATTTTTCATTTAATTATATATAATATCACAGCAAATAAATGAATTGTAATTTTTTTGGGTTCAGTGAGACTTACTCAATTTGACCTTGAAAAATGTGATAAATGATGGAAATTCCGAAATACTCGCGAAAATTACGCTGACGAAAACAAACTGATATCGTATTCCGCAAAAAATTGTATTGATACCGAAATAACGTGAACATATGAACAATGATAAATTAAACACAAGGTCTTACATATTTACATCAGAACGATGCGATAAGGTTACGATAGCAGATCAAGTTTTCCCTAGTTTTTTATATCCTGAAAAGCAACGTTTCCGTAGAGCCATATTTTCAGGTTTCGAAACAGAAGAAATATTCACTGAATTCGGAGGATAGGGAAGACATTTGGGTCATTTTATACTATAGCGGTCCCCTCGTTTTTTGGCTCTAGAAAATCGAAAAGTCATCCGATTTCAATGAATTTTTACGGCGGATTTACGGAAAATTATGGGAAAAGAAAAACTTATATTGATTTCAGGGCTTTAAGTGTTCATGATGTATGTATGAATGTACTCATTCACGTATAGTTATTGATAACTTTTTTCCAAATAATCAAATGAAGTTTTGGGCCAGGTTACGTTTATGACCACATTTAAAGTCATAAAACCATATAAAATTTTCTCACATAAACTCGCCGTAAAAACGAAAATTTTAAGAAACAATTCATCGAAATCGGATGATTTTTCGATTTTCTAGAGCGTTTATGATAACATTTATAGTCAGAAAACCATATGAAATCTTTAAGTCAGATAAAAAATGAACAAACAAACATTTTTCAATTTTTTTTATTCGTTTTTTTGTATAGATCAAAAAAATATATATGAACTGCTTTTGCGTTTGATGCTTCGTAAAAAAGTTATGATTATATGTGAAGAAGTGCATTTATGATCACATTTAAAGTCAAAACTATATGAACATTCCAGGTGAGAAATTTTCCATATTTTTTTTCATAAATCCGTCGGAAAAACGAGAATTTAAAAAAAAATATCGGGATCGGATGATTTTTCAATTTTCTAGAGCCAAAAAACGAGGGGACCGTGAAAATATTAAATTACCGAAATTTTTAGCCAACTTAACCGCGATTGTTTGATTTTTTTATCGTCGTTATTACTTTATTGGTTGACAAACCCTCCTGGGTCTTTTTTGGCTCCGCTTTACTCCGTGAAAGATACGAGTATGTTTGGGCTACTGTTTGGTTTATGGCCACACAATGGGTACAGACTGCGATTAAACAAATCCAAATACTATTGCAAGGTTGTCAGATGATTGGGATTATGACGGATTGTGAGGAAATGCGTCCAAATTTCACACTTGCGAGGAGCTAAAATCTCTCGTATCCTCAATCTTCGATTGATCAACACCATATCATATACAAAACTTTCGGTATCACCAATGAAATTGACGCTGCAGAATTCCCATAATATTTAGAAAGTTACTTTTTTTCTTTTACGATTTATGAGGTGATTTGGTATGATTAAAACAGAGATGTTTGAAAAGATAAAATAAAAAAAATTATAGACTTTATATAGTAAAGGAAATAATGATAGGAATTGGCTATAAATAATATGCAAAAAGAAAGTATATTAGCTGGAAATTGAAAATTGAATTTGAAGATTCATGGAAGATTGATTAAAGCTTGAACTTATGTTAAAGCAAAAGAAAATTAAAACATAAATATTGAGGAAATTATAATTTTACTTCTTTGATAAACGTAGAGACGTCTATTGGATCCGAATGAAATATGATTTATTATTGTTCTCATAATTGGGATTTGTGAACCAGAGGCCCTCGTTATTGTCGGAATCTTAAGATATGTGAGATCGTGTCGATGAGATGCGTGACTCGACCATAATTAATTCGCTAGTAGCGGCTTAAGACAGACACTTCAAGTGAAATTCAGGACTTTCATCGTCGACCGTTTATTTTTTAAGGTACTCGAGAACTAAAGAGTTTTTACTTCACCTTAAATTACCCTGTTGGGTTAGGTGTTTTTTTTCTATTAAAATTTTCACTTCAGATCAATCTATTAGTTTGGCTTTTTTTAGCTCTTGATGACTCAACATGTTTGAAGAAAAAAATTGGTGACATATTTGAAAGTAATAAAAATTTTTATAAATAGATAGCGATAAAAGAAATAGAGGAAATTTATAACTTCACCAAAAAATAGCTTGAATAGCTCAATGGCTCGTGAACGCTTTTTATAATTCTATGATTGTTAGATCGAATCTTTTTAGAGATGTGAGTGAAGAAATCAGTTTTTCTAAAAACTCGTTAATTTTTAATCAAACTGTTTTTAATCTCACGAAACCGGAAAAAATTGAATAAAATTTTATTCAAACCATACATTAATTCAAATGCACCAAAAAAAATGAAAATTAAAATTGTAGCACAAATCTTATTAAAAATAGTCTTTATGAATAATTTGAATGATAGAATCTACTAGTAACAAAGTTGATTACATAAGAACTATTACTTTCTAATGATTAGTTGGCAAATTGAGTAAATTTAAAATTCATTGTCAAGGTTACCAACTGATTAAACTGATTAAAAAAATCGACTATTTTTTTTTCTCAGATATTTCGAAAATATTGTGGGCAATGCTGAAAAAAAAAAACCCTATGAATGCCTGATATTGGTACTAAGATATCCCGTATGATAAATTTTCTTATCATAAACTGGCGTCTTTTGAAGTTATTCGACTTTAAAATATAATTCATAATATTTTCTCATTTTTTTCAAATTTTTTGACAAAACTATCAAGTTTATCGGAAAATTTACTCAAAGTTTTCACATTTTTTGTACTCTAATTTTTCTTGGTTTAACAGATGTTTTTATTAAGCTAATGTCACAAAGTTGAGGAAAAAATTAATAAAAATAATTTTAATTTATTTTGAAATTTCAGATACCATAGTATTTGAAACATCTGTGAAACCAAAAAATATTTAGGATTTAAAAAATTTTAAGAATTCCACAATATTATTTCACAAGCCTAATAGTTTCCTAAAAAACTGGAAAAAAATGAGAAAATATATTTTCAGTTAAATAAATTCGAAATGCGTCAGTTTATCGAAAAATTAAGGGAGAGCTATTTTTTGTAGAACGTTCAATTTTATATAATAGAATGATTTTTGATGAATCATTGAGAATTCTGAAATTCTAAACTAAACAAAAAACCAATTCTTCCATACTAATCATACGAGAAATTGAAATTCATTATGCGGGATATCTTAATATTAATATTAAGACAGTGGATATCACAGAATTTTTTTTTCATCATTTTCAAAAAGATAATTTTAATTTATTTCAAAAATTTTGATACGATTAGAAACTTCATAGTGAAATAAAAGTATCTGTGAAACCAAAAAAAATCAGGATACAAAAAATTATGAGAATTTTACAAAATTGTTTGACAAAATTCATAGTTTCCTAAAAAATTGGAAAAAAATGCGAAAATATTATTAAATATTTTTTAAAGTTGAATAACTTCGAAACGCATCAGCATATCGAAAAATTAGAGGACAGCTTTTTTCAATATTATATAAGAGAATGATTTTGATGACCATTGAAAAGTTATAAAATTCTAAACTAAAAAAAAACAAGCTTTCCCATGTTTATTATATGGAAAATTGAAATTTATCATCCGTGATATCTTAATATTAATATTAAGGGCTGTGGCATTCACAGGATTTTTTTCTGATAATTTCCAGCAATATTTTTGATGTATTTAAAGAACTAAAAAATAGTCAATTTATTTGATTCATATGCTTTAAATATTTTCGCTATTCCTGAATTCACTGATTGTATCAAACGCCCACACTTTATAATATTACAATGTTCTATTACTTTTTAACTATTTTCTCACATACAGTTATAATTTTTACAAATTGCAATTATACATTATGCGATAGTATCCATGACAATGATTGATTTCATATTTGTACATATCTGTTTAGTATATAACTTTTTTTCATACTGTACTGAAAAGTCGACTTTACAGTACTAATTTGAATCTGGAAAATGGCCTCTAAGAAATGTTTTTAAAGGATTTTGGTGTAGGTAAAAAATTTCAATTGTTATTAATAAAACAAAATGAAAAAAAAATGATATTTAGTTTTACGTTAATGACTCGAATAATATTTATATTTAAGAAATTTTGAAAATAGCTCGTTAAAGAGGAGGAAATTTCCGATTGAGAAGTCTCAACTCCCGGAGCTTCATCTCCATTATTTATAATTTAAATTTGACGTTGAAAATGGGGCTCCACGCGGCTGTTAATTTTTATTATCATTAATTGTTTATAAGTTTAATAGTTTGCTATAGATAAATATTGATCAACGTTATATTTTTATCTGAAGCAGGAAAATAATATAAAACAGCTTTATATAAAAGAGTGCAAACAAAGTTTTTTTATTTATTATAAAACTTTCCAATATCATATTATAAGTTGCAATCAAAATTCGAAAGTAACTTGGTTTGTAATTGTGAAAATTTTAATATAAGTCCTAATGATAAGAGCTGATAGTACGCCTCAAAGTGTGATTTGTATTTCATAGTGATTTGGAGGTATTAGGATAATTAATTTCATGTCATGTCACCACCCACACGAATACAGGATATTTCACTAAATAAAAGAAATAAATAATGTCTTTAACGAAAGAAAAAATATTTTGTGCCATTGAATCTATTCAATGATCATTCATACTGTGAAAACGTAAATTCCCACTTGAGCTTGAGCCTTGTTATTTTACCAGCAACGTGAAGCTGACAGTTTATTATCAAAAATTGAGAGAAATTATTGATTTGTTCAATAGTAAAAGGGATATAGAATATTCAGCAAATATTTCTTGTCAGTCTCTAATGCCAGAAACATCGAGAAAGAGTTTGAATCTACTTATCAATATTATAAAAAATGTTGCCAGTGACTGCTACTGCAATTGAGGAAAAACATTGATTCAAATTTTGTGAATAATGTTCATAAATCATAAATCATTGTCAGTTTGATGTTTTCATTAAAGAAGCTCATTTATTATTAACTAAATATCCCATCCTTTGACATAATTAATTTCATGACATGTCACCACCCACACGAATACAGGATATTTCACTAAATAAAAGAAATAAATAATGTCTTTAACGAAAGAAAAAATATTTTGTGCCATTGAATCTATTCAATGATCATTCATACTGTGAAAACGTAAATTCCCACTTGAGCTTGAGCCTTGTTATTTTACCAGCAACGTGAAGCTGACAGTTTATTATCAAAAATTGAGAGAAATTATTGATTTGTTCAATAGTAAAAGGGATATAGAATATTTAGCAAATATTGCTTGTAAGTCTCTACTGCCAGAAACATCGAGTTTGAATCTACTTATCAATATTATAAAATATGGTGCCAGAGACTGGCTATTGCAATTGAGAAAAAACATTGATTCAAATTTTGTGAATAATGTTCATAATTCTAATAATTGTACTATCAATATTCATGTCACTTAATATTAGTCAACATTTATACATAATTATCAGTTTAATGTTGTTGATGGAATAAAAAATTAAAGGTATTTTTTTTGTTTGTAGTCGAAACTTAATGAATATTGGGTGATTTATAAGTAAATGAGATACATGTTTTATATGGAAAGTTGACTTACAGTCCGTCGTCAAGGGCAATCGATACCTTTTTGGTGACTTACTTTACGTTTTCCAAAACATGTTAACATGTGTTGTTTACAATATAGGGAGATCAAAAAAGATTTCATTGATTTGTATAACCTGTTTGAAGTATTGCAAATATGTTGAGATTACAGTCAAATAGTAGTGATGAGTGTAAAAAAAACGGTGATTTATCACAAGATGCCTAGAAAAACAAGCATTTTTAAAATATTTTCTTATGAATATGAACTTACTCGTAGTATCTCCGAATTATTTAGTTTCATAAAAATGTACACAGAGCAGTACCTTTATTTTTGGATGTACTATCAGCTTTAGAAATTAACGTATCACCTTCCAAGTAATGAACAAAACTAACAAAAATTATGTTTTTGCAAATAGATCAGTCGTTGTGACGCCTATAAAAATTAATCTAAATAACATATTAGCTCACCCGAATTTGAATTCTTGCAACTACTTACTGTAAACTCTGACTGATGAAAGTGACGCTGTCAGTCTCCTAACTTATATGCTTTCGCGTGATGACGAAACTGTGAAAATATATCAGTAGATTTAAAAACAATGATGAAATACTTATTAGTTTTTTATTAAGTTCGTAACTGTTGAATGTTATCTCGGAAAAAAAATTACATCATAATTTATATCATAACAAAATTAATTTATATTATAAATTCATAGTTGTAGCTTCGTCATTGTTTTGAAAAAAACTATTTGAACTTGAGACTTCTGGTGATATTGTTAATAAAAAGGTTAGTATCATGGTTATTAAGTTAATAAATATATTCTGTAACGGTTGTTAGAATAATTGATACTTGCATTCCTAAAATAAACGTTTACTGATATATGTACGAGATCTGTCTGGAAATTTTTCTAACTCAACATGAAGATGTGAGCACTTATCAGTATGCGTTGAGAAATATATTTGCGCATGCAAATTATGTTTCCTGATGAGGCTACATTTTCCCTAAATGGTTCAGTCAATCGTGAAAATGGCGGAGATTGGAATAAAGATATTTTTCCTTGGATGATAAGATCATCATAAAAACCATCAGAAAATGTATAAGCGGTTCTTGCCAATACGTTTCTAAACACCAACAATCCTAACTTAACACATGATAGTATCTAGTTATGACAAGACAGAGCATTTCCTCATTATGCACGTGATTTCGTGAGAAGTGGATTGGAGGACGAGGACCAATAGATTCCCAGATCTTACACGTTGAACTTTATTCTATGGTGTCATAGCAATCAAAGCTTTATGTAGATAAAGTACAAAGTCAACAGGAGTTACTCGAATTTGAGAATTACTTTTGAAATTATTGTTATGTGTAGAAGATTGTGTTCATCGATTTACTTCGTCAAGAGACGGGTGTACGGCATTTTGAGTAATATGTACCAATTTATTCAATACTGCAGTTCTTTGATTTCAAAATTATTAAATTAAATTATGAAAGACCTTTAAATTGAGGTATTAGAAGATAAAAACTGTGGACGTCATCATTTTCGTAAATCATTACAAAAATAGATATTTAATTTAAAAAATGAACCTATTTCAAAATTATTATCCGAAATAATTTAGCAGAAATATATTTGTTCCACAATTATCAAATTAAGATTTAAATTGAATGTCATTAAAGTCCATAAAAATCGGGACTTGTAACGTGAATAACATTAATGCTCTATTAATTGATACACAAATATATTTTATGGTCCTCTTGCCATATTTCAGTTCAAATAACCTGCCCCATAGCCTATGTCACAATAGTTATAATTTATTATTATTATTGATATTATTAAGTGTAATTTTGTTGTTTTGTTTCTTAAATAATCTTAATGTATTATGTTGCAAGAGTAAATATTTTTGTTTGGCAATAAAATCAAATAATAATTTGTTGAATGTTTCAAAATGTGCCTCTAATATTCCTTATTGTTATTTTTTTATTATTTTGCTGGTTAGCTCAAATCTTTTAGGTTTTATCTACGTTATTTAGTACATTATGGAAGCTCGAATGATCATAATTACTACAGAGAGCTATTGGAATCGAAAAAATCCATAGGTTCTTCAATATCAGTGTTGATGGTCGATTGATGTATGGAGCGGTATCTTAGATGGTCAGATTATTAAAGTTTTAATGTTTGTTAGTGTTACTCGAAAATTACAATTTGCTCTTTAAAGAATAAGCGCTCACGTTTAGGCTCCCACTTTCATTGATAAGGAGTGATTCGATTCCGTGGTCTCAATCTGCCTACTCCACGCAACGAATCACCCCTTTTTCCTGGTTGGTTATAAGGCCTCAATCTGCTTACTTTTTAGAATTTTACCGCTGAAATAAAAATATTCAAAATAGAAAATAAAAATAATATTTCCACCACCGAGAACACCGTAGACATTAATACAATCACTGCTGGTCTTGAGTTAGATCAAGACCAGCAGTGATTCCAAGGAGTAGGCAGATTGAGGCCTTGGAATTAACCAAGATACAGAGTTGATTCGTTGCGTGGAGTAGGCAGATTGAGTCCACAGAATCGGATCATTTCTTATCAATAAATGCATAACTACCCTATCTTCATCCTTTTCTCTATAATGGATCGAAAGCGGGAGCCGAAACATGGAAAGAGAGTTTTCGTAGTGGGATTGTGGCAAAATGAAACACTCATTCTAATATACTTCTGAGCTTAGAGAATTGCTGCGTTTTAAATTTCGAGGATTTTTTTCAAAAACGTTAAATTGTTCATTCATAATAATTTCGATTATAATAATGATTATAATAATGAATTTAATGCTTTTTTAAATAATCAACGATATTTAAAACGCCGCAACTCTTCATTAATCAAGTACTAGAAGATTAATACTCAAATATTCGAAAGCTCGGAAATATATTAGAGTTAGTACACTTTGGTGTTTAAATTTGCCACAATTCTACTACGGTAACTCTCATAATCTAGCTGGCAAAGACTTCGTTCAAATTCACGGTTTACAAAGTTTTCCGACGTCATCCGATTTATAGCTTCCATTTACGCCATTCTTATCTAAGTCCTTTATGCGTCATGTCTGACATTCTTTATATATGACCATATCATACCAGATTATGTACTATTAAACTATTAAACACAAATATTGAAAGTACCAAGATCAATTTAGTATTTAGTCTTGAAATTTTTGAGGTAACTTTTCGAATTCAATAATTATTCTCTTCTTCAATTATTTATCAGCAGCCATAACACAGAATTCTTTTAGAGCTTTGATCACATCCGGGATGTACTGCGTTGTTAATAACATGAACAGAGAATCCCACACTACCCATGTTTGGATATAGACTTTCTTTCAGCTTTTACAAAAAAACTTGTTGGCTCAATTTTTTCAAAATTTTTAAACCCGGACCACAAATAAAGCGCCGCCCAGACGCTCCTCGGATGTTCTCTAGGATAGGACAAATACGGGGAAACTCGGATGGATGGCAACGAAGACAGTTCAATGAAGAGTGCGTTCTCATTTAAAAAGCTCATTTATTGTAAAGAATATATTTCATTTTTTGACATAATATCTACAAATAATCTCACACAAAATTTCTGGAAATTTCGCAAAATACGTCTTTCCCTTCCCATCATTATTTATTTATCTGAGATCCTTAATTGCAGTTCGTCTAAGTTTCCTGCAACAATAATGACAATTCGACAACAAATCAGGACAATATACCTTTTTTCTAAATAATTAATCAATCAATAACCTTTGGAATTCCGAAATACTGTGACTACAACTTTATTGGCCAAAAAATTGGTTCTAACAATTAAAGTTTGTTCGAAAATTTTCCCATTTACTCATTTTCAGAAACACTTTTTTGTTATTTGAAGTTAGTTAGTCTCTACTCTATTTTTCTTGAAACACATCGAAGTATTTTCACTACCCACTACAACCCAAAAGATTTTTTAAATGAATCTCACAATACAATTTACACACCATGAACAACATAAAATACTTTTATTAGGTCAAATTACTGGCTAACTGCTGTGATATTACCATTTTTTTGTATTATTTATCAGTATTAATCAAAATTGGACGTAATTAATACTAATTGAAAAATGATTATACCGTAGGAGCGCCCGTTAGTTAGTGGGAGTCTTCTTTAACTTTAATGGGCGGTAAACTAGTACCTAAAGAGTTGAGCATGGTTTAGTGGACACGCAGAGACCTAAGAGTAACAACTAACCAATTATTTTTATAATATTCACGTGAATACTGCTATGAATATTTTCAGAAATACGTAAAAAGTGTTGTTTCTCTCGATAGCTATTGAAGATTCTTGGTAAGTTTTAAATAACATTTTTAGTCCGTTTTAGATTTTTCAATGAAATCATGGTTTTTCCAACGAACTGGAATAGAAATACAACAATTTTATATTGTTCTAAATTACGAAAATACTTGAAGTTGCTTTGCAAAAATATGTGTCACTCTTTCATTTTTATTTTATGCTAATATTAACACATTATTTAGACAAGTTGTAGAAAAACTATATTGTTTTTATTTCCCATTAACAATTAATCAGGTACAATTAAGTAATTATGTTGTAATTCACAATCGATATGCATTTATCAAATAATACGAAAGAATTTTTGAACAATCCACATGAGTTGAGCAGTAACTTTTTTCCACAACTTGCTAAGAAAAAATTTCAAATATACGTTTCATTAAACTATAATTTAAGTTTCAATGAATAGTTTAAATGTATTTCTTTCTATTTAAAATTTATATTTTTGATGTTACTTGTGACAAGCATACACTTCTTAAAAGTACCTTTGTGATATACGAGGTATATCACAAAGTAAGTTCCGTTTCTATTTCTATCAGCTACAGCGCTACGATCGCAGTTCCAAGCACGCGCCGCAATTACTCTGATTCAAGCCGAAGAAATGAACGCCATATTCAGATCGCGGCCGTCGACGTGTTCTTTGTAGTGCTTCTTTATGATATGAGGCTTAATTGAAAGTCACAACACTTTTGATTCCTTTTCTACATGCATGAAAGTTAATCCCAGTGGAATTTATCGGCAAATCTGCGAAGTTTTTGAAATGGGTGATTTAATGATTAGAAAATAGGTCAGACAGTTCAAGTACACCCGTCTTTGATTACTGATGAACTGGTTCACGCAATTGAAAAGGAGCTTAAGCAAGTACGTAAGTGTACAATTCGTGCTGTTGTTATGGAATTTTCGCAAATCTCAAGATCATTATTTCATAACATTCATGAAAAACAAAAATTTCTAAAACTTTGCTCATGATGGGTATCTAAAATTCTTACTGAATAACACAAATACAACGGATACGTAGTATTGGAAGTTGGGTATCTTACAACACCCCAGAAACTAATAGCAATTGATGGAACTTTGTTCCCAACGTAAGTTGTCTAAGTAAAAATGATTCATGAAAATTCCATTTTTATCACGAGACTATTGGGAGATCATTAAGAAATACAGAACAAACGCCGAGGTTAACTGTCAAAACTGTCCATAATGGCCGACCTTACACTGTAAACATGACAAAAAAACTTTCACAGGAATTTAGCTGGGTTGTATTTGATCATTCTTCGCACAACCCGGACCTCGCTTCTAGTAGCTTTCATCTCTTTTTACATCTAAAATCTTTCCTTGGTAGTCAATACTTTAACGATTATGATGAGCTTACATAATAAGTTACCACACTGTTGAAATCAAAGGCGGCAGTCTTCTATGAAGAAGACATACAAAAACTTGACATACGCTATGACAAATGCCTACAAAATTTCGTTGTGTAGACAATGAATTTAACAATTGTAGATTTTTGTACAATAAATATTTTTCGGTATCTGCACACGTCTTTTATATAACCAAACGGAATTTACTTTGTGTATATATCTCATATTTCATGAAGTTTTATTACTTGTATCTGGTAAGATATTATTCACGATGTTGTTATAAGTAGATGTTGATTTCATCAAATTTGCATGAAAATTTAACATTGATTTTAGTGGAATGTATGTCTGTTGTTTTTCCACATGTCGAGTCCCCATATATCTGCCACTTATACTTGTTGTAGTTAATTTTGTGTAAAAGCAAGTGAATATTTTCTTTCATCTTCATAGAATAAGCAACTGGTATAGACGGTTTTAAATTTCCATTGTGTAATAACACTGCTTTTACATTGTATTTAGACGAGTCAATAAATAGACACTACTCACTGGGATAATGCTCAATATCAAGTTCCTTCATTTGACTATCAATATCCGTACACGCACACAACGAATTTTCCATACTGTAGAATGCAGAAACTGTAGCAATTTCTTTTTTTAAAGGTTGTATTTTTTGTCTCTTTGGTTCACAAGTTCCATTACTTAAGACGGGAAGCAAAAAGTTCAGACTGTCGCTTTGATAACCCCAAATCACGTCCTAAATCATTCAACTTACTTTGAACAACATCAAATGTGACTCGCCTGAACTGGTACTTGGAGTAAAAACAGGGTCGGAGTATTGTTATTCGGAGCTTCCTGATGATACGTTGTCTCCAGTATCTTCTAAAACAATATTTTGCGGATATAGAGGCGCAATCGGCACTGGTAAATTTATTATGGGGAACAGGTCGTATAACAGACCGCAAATTTGGATACTCGATGTTGTGCTTGGTTAGTAGGTTTCCGCCGTACCATTGGAATTGCAAAAGGCATGCTTATTTCTTTCCATTTATCCACTGCATCAAAGACACGCTACAACTAACATAGCACGCGTGGGGAGCCCACTGTTTGTCTTGCTCTCCAATTGAAGTACCAAAATATTTGAAATATGCTTTTTCCACATTTTCGGATAATGGCCTGGCTTGCGATTTCACCATAAATTCTCCACAAATCAGCAAAATTTGTCGGGAGAAGTTCTGAAAATGCGGCGCGTTAGACTCGACATTTTCGTCTTTATTATCACTTTTTGCATTATAAACAGAGAACTAGTTGATATAAAACTCAACAGAATACTAATTTATGTTTATTATTCTGAATAATACAGTTCAGGTATTTTTTCGGTTATTAAATTTACCGATATTAACCCTTTACAAAATTACCTACCCACTAATGTAAACAGGGATAATTATGCTATTGAAAAGTGATACGTGTTAGGGCTTAATAAATATTTTTTCTATTATTGGACGGGTATTTCCATTTTAATAATGAAGGTCTCGCCTGTGTTACGAAAATCTTGTTGGCCAGTGAATTATTAGCTTCATTGATTCCGCTTACTTTCTTCATACATTTTGCGTTTTGGTAATTGATAATAATTGTCCTACTGTACTATTTACATATCTTCTTTTTCTTATCATTAGAAACTAAATATATACTACCTTACTAGTCTTTATGAGAAAACTATCTGTCAAAAATACAAGGTTTTTGTGACCAACACTTTTTCCAAAATATTGAGAAAACCTATTCAATTATTCTAATCTTATTTGTGTTTATTCATACTGAATTAAAGTCAAATTTCAATGTCCAATTCTCATTACAGATTGAAGAATCTGCTGCAATAATTGCTCAAATTGACTCACATCCTGATAGCGAATTATCCTGTATATAAAATTTTAGTCTTAGGAGGAATCGGCGCATGAATACCGAAAACTATTCCACCTCAATTTTTTAATACGATCGTCTTCAAATTGTTCCACTGATGATATGATTGCATGTTGCTAAGGGGCAACAATGTGCCAAATTGTTTAAGCCAAAATTGTTTAAACAGCTGTAAATCATGTTACTTTTCAACCGGACAATTTACTCATATTCTTTATTGAAATGGAAATAAAAAGGTTCTATAAGATTTCAGGGCAGGGTTAATATTTTTAGAGATACGAATTTTTAAATATTCGAAAAATCTCAAATTCGGATACTTTTGAGCTATGAAAAGTATATTGAAAAAATATTAAATAATATAAATATATCAAAAAAATATATCAATTTCATTGATTATGCTTGTTTTCTAATTTCTGACTCTTGGGCTGCATTGGCCTCTTTGAGTCTTGAAACATTCTTTATCATTCACCTTAACACATTGATTGCCACTGCATTTAAAATGACAATTTGATTTAATTACATTATATTATTAAAAACTCAAATTCTAGTGCATTGTTATCATAAAAAAATGTGTTTTTTTAAGAAAAAGGTGTTACGAATGTTAAGAATTATCTCGTAGTTGGCTTCTGTATCTTAAATCTCTTCGCGGAAGCCAACTACAAGTTAATTCGTACGCAGACACGCACAGACACGATTCGATCTGTCGCTAAAGCCAAATCATATATATACGCGTCCATATTCGTCAGTAGTATCTCAGATATTGTCGAGTGCATTATATTTACGTCTTTCTTGAGTGTTTTGTTTTAAAATTATTATTATAATTAAATTATCAAGAATCCAATATAGATAAGAAAAGACCACTGACTCAAAATGAAATTGAGTACTACGCAAAACTAAGAAAGACTATTAGATGGCCGATAAAATTTTTCAAAAAGTAACTTCTTCTGAAATAAAACTGATCAAGTTTAGAGAAGAATTCGTCGTCGCGTTGATTGAAGAGATTCAACCAGATTGGAAAAAAATTAAATTGCAAGAGTTTCATTATTTAGAGAGTCTAGCACCTACCAAGAAAAAAACAGCGTCCGACAAAGCCATTTCGTATATGTACTCAAGCAAAAAAGACGTTGTTGTTTCTGTCCAGCTTGTAAAGAGAGGCCAGCCCTTTGTGTGGAACATTTGAACTAATATTTATAATTATATTTTTTGTTTGTTTTATAATAAATTTTCTGTTCATGCAAGTCAGCATTGATTTATTGTACTTTTCCCAGAAGCCATCTATCGATATTAGTATTTATATATTCCGAGTTTAATCGTAGTTACACAAATTGAGCAAGTAAACACCGCACGAGTTATCTCGTAGTTGGCAGTCAACGTGTTAAAAAACCTCCAGCTTCATCAATATTAGTATTAAATAGAGCAATGTTATTGATAATTGAATTGTCTATAATTTGTTTTCAATAAATTGTATTATTGATTCAATTTAAGAAAAGATATTCAAGCAGAATCGGTATATGTGATTGAAATAACTTTTTTATCATTTTATATTATTTTTTGTTATTATTATATTAATTGTTGCTTTTTTATTAACAATAATAAGATAAAATGGTATATGAAAATTTTTTGGCATCATAATTATATATAAATAGTCAATAAAAGATATCAGTACGCACTGAAATGTTCGAATTGAAAAATAATTAATAAATTGTGTCTGAGTAAGGAAAATATTCTTTTATTTCGTTTTTTATGTTTTCAAAGTTAGTCTTTGTATAAAATCTCAAGATCTTTGTTTGTCCTTGTGATAAAATTGTTGATTATTTAGAGCATTTATACATTCAAGTCATAGTTAAACAGTATTTTTTATTTCGTTGTAAGATTGTTAAGCATTGTTGCACTGATTTCAGTAATTTCGTATATTATTAACGTTTTTATATGGCTATATTTTCAGATTTTTTGATTTTTCGTTATATCTAATGTGTCATGTCATTTTTGGTTGTTTCCAAGAAAAGAAAATATTTTGACACCTCTCTAACATATATTTTTTTCAAATTGCAAGCAATGTAGTGAATAATCCGAAGCCTGATACATATAATATAACTGTACAACGTGCTTGTCGACGAAAAAATGATGCCGCTATCCGGTTTGAAAATTTGTTTATTTCTTCTCTTGATAAATCAACATTTTCGTAGCACAGAACGTGTTATGCAAGTTACACAAGTGACGAAAAAATTAAAAAAAGTGAAATACAACTACACAAACGAGATCAAAATCTTCAGGATGTCCAGTAGACAGAATTGTCAACTTCAAGTACAATTTATGCTCCTATTAGGTCCACCAGAAATCCTGAAAACGAGTAATCTGTGCATAATATGCGGCCAGTTAAAAAAAATGTGCAGAACGTCTAAAAATTGATGATTTTAAAAAAAAAATATGTACACTTCATTCAGTTGACATGCTTCTTGCTCAGCAAGTTAAATATCACAAACTGTAATTTATATATTTCTTAAAATTTTTGTAAAATTGATTCTAGAAAAAAATTTATGGAAAACAAATTGTGGACAATTTAATTATTATTAATACTGCTGTCTTTAACAATCTTGATATCTTGATGAAGTTAATAGTTTTTAAGATAAATGATAAATAATGAATTATAATTAAAAAACGGGTATAACCAATGAAATCTCTTTTAAGAATATAATTAACTACTGAAAATATTAACCCTATCGCAAGAAATCACAGGAATGTTTTTTATTTTTTTTGAGTATACAAAAAATTTTTTTGCAAATGTTTGAAAAATCTCGGCTTAAATAATATAGCATGGGATTTCTCCAAGACACCATGCATTTATATTATCAGTAGGGTAATTTGAAGAGGATCGTTTGAAAAAAATGTAGTTGAATAGTTGAATAGTTGAAACTCATGCGCCGATTTCTCATGGACTATATTTATATGTAGTTTTTAAAAAAAGGCCCACGAAATAGCCTTTCATTTTGCAACAATAAATTGTTTTTCAGAAAATCAATATAGTTAGTTTCAGTGCCATACAAAAAAGTTAAAGGTGTGAGGTCCGATCAAGCTGACAATTCCATCGAACCTGGTCAATTAATTCCTCTACCACTAAAGTCCTCATCCAAATACTGTTTTATATATAATATGAAGGAGCAACATACTGTTATCTTCTAAATTATCAGGTATTATTCACCAATTTGTTTATCCAGGTTCTCATTAAAAATTTCAAGAATTGACGGTTCTCAAGCATTTTGCAACATATCATGATAAATCCACTAGTTAAATTAGTATTTGAAAAAGAAAAAGATATGGTGAACATTATTTTTCATTCACATTTCCATTTAGATACAGGCGGAAATACTTTTTTAATGAAATAAATTGTTTTGACATAGTTTAATTATTTTTAGTCAATTCCCATCTCCACTCACGGATCTCGTTTGTATGAATAAATTAAAGATACATACATAAACGTTAGGCTTCTCAAAAAAGCAGAGCTGTCATGAATCGGTCCACTCAAGATCAGCTTGTATAAAATATTTTGGGTAGATATTTAACAATCGATGACGATTTTGAGAAATTATAAAAATCTTTTTGGTTTTAAATGTTAATCATAGTAGGTTCTTAATTTTTTTCGCGTCCTACGCTAATGTCGAAGTAATATAGAGTTCTTCTAGTTTATGTCTTTACACAGATGTTGTTCATTGTAAATAAAATTCGATTTTCAATTATTTTTATTCCAAATTGACTTTCTTTGTTCATTCATTTTTAAATCACTTAATTGATTCTTCTTCGTACTGTTCTTTCACGTTAGATATTTGCGTAGCCCAGTAGTTAATCACTACATGTTGTCTTTCCTTTTTCCATCATATTGAATGATTTTGGAATAACTAAATCCGTGACCACTGTGGCGTTTCTTATTAATCTTAAATAAGTGCTACAAATGGTTTTTTTGTTTTAATGGCTTCATTTTTACCCCAATATCCTAGGCTTTCCCTCTTATCAGAGTTGTGTTAAAGTGGCGGGGATTTACCCCCAAAGGAGGTATCTCTATGGTATTATCGAAAACATTGTTAAAAAATTCTGCATTGAATGAGACTGGTCGTAAATTTTTCTGACCACTCGTTCCCATATCATTGCACATCAAAGTTGGACACATTCTTGTTTTAACTCCAGGTTTTCCGTAATATCATCTAAACCAAACCGATTATCAATAAAGTGGTTATTGTAAAAGTACAGAGGCATCAATTTTGCGTAGATTGAAATGAAAAGTGAACTTTTTCGATCAACCGTCTCCGTAAAGTGTCATGTCAAATTTAGATCATTTTTTATCAATGATGACAGTTCATTTGACTGATTTTGATCAATAAGTGCTTTGAACATAATACCTACTATTGTAAAACTAGTATTATTAAATTTGAAAAATATGTAAAAATAATATTAAATAACTGATTTAAAGATGATAGTGACAAATTAAAAAATACAATGCTTGTTTTCAATTAATGATGATTATATTTTACAATAAGGAAAATTGGGGAAAGTGAATGGAAAAATATGAGAAAGTGATGAGAAATTGTTGGGAAGTAAAGACGTCGCGTCGACGTTTGATTGTCGTTGGACTACTCGACCCTTAAAGTCTTTAGTATTCTCTTCTAAGTCCGTCGCCCCATAGATGTTGTCCAGGACATCTGGCTCGTCAATCTCTTTAGGCTGGGAGGAGTTGCAGTTGGTACAAATCAACGATTACTTAATTCCAGCCTTCCGACATCCACATCCATCTGCACACCCCATATTACATTTGCAGAAAATTATTGAGATCGTCGACGTTTGACTGTTGCTGGACTACTCGACTTCTTAAAGTCTTTAATATTCTCTTCTGAGTCCGTCGCTCCATATATGTAGTCCAGAACATCTGGCTCATCAATCTTTTTAGGTGGGAAGGAGTTGGCACAAATTAACAATTACTTAATCCCAGCCTTCCCACACTCACATCCACCTGTACACCCCTTGTTACATTTGCAGGAAATTATAGAGTGAAGTGATTGGAGAGCTGTTTCTCTCGATATAGTAACAGAATCAAGACCAAACTTTGAAGACTGCCAGCTCCAGTGGAGCAGATCAATCTGATGACCTAACCACAGTTGTACTTGTAGGTAAGTTCTCAAGCAATGTTGATGGGAAGTTGGTGGTTGAATTTTTACTTCACAAGGGCTTTGGAAAATTGTATAAATCGCAATTTATCCAGAGTATCTCATCTCCTACCCCCATAAAGTGTTAAAAAGTGAAGGCCAGATTTGGCAATGCTGAGTGTTATGATCAAAGAAAGGTTTGATTTCTTTGCGAAGAGAATCTTTTTTGTTTCCAACAGCTTCACCACTTTTATCTTACACTGCTTGAATAGTGCAAACGTTATGTCATATTATTATCTTTGACTGGGAATAACAATACTATATAAAAAAATTGAAGAACAAAATGCTCATGTTTGTAGAAGAAATCTCAGTCAGAAACGTTCTAGCGTTTTTCTGCTAATAATTATTTCGCCGATATATTCTCTTCAACATTATACTTCAAAAAGACATACACTGTATTTGTTTCCAAGAGCTTTATTTAATAAAATCTCGAGAAGGAAGGTGTCAAAGAACTTTTGTGGTAGCTTTACTTATCAGTGCGCCATGAAGGGCCAAAGGGGAAACTGTACGGAGACGGTTGGTCGAAAATGATAATTTGAGTTTCATTCTACGCCAAATATCCTCTTTAACTCTATTATTAACCACTTTATTAATAAATAGCTTGATGATATTACCGGGATCGTGAAGTTAAAACTGGTCCAACTTTGATGTGCACTAGCATATTTTCGATATTACGAGTACTTTAAGAGATATTACCGCGAAATTCCAAACAAACCTCTTTGGGGGATACATTCCCATTTAGCCTAACTCCGGCGAAGAAGAAATCTAGCATAGTCAAATTAGGGTTGAAATGAAGCTATTAAAATAATAAAACCTTTTGTAGGAATTATTTCTGCCCCGTCTAATTTTTATGTTTGACGCTACTGGGTTATTAGTAGTTTATTGTTTCCTAAAACTTTTACAGGGTGTTTCAATAAAAGGTGATCCCGTCTCTAGGATAGATAGAAAATTGAAAAATATTTGGAGTTTGGTTAGTAAGAAATTTTCGTAGCGCCATCCGTATTCAAGATAAAGGGCGTTTAAGAAAAAAAATAGTGTTTAAGATTTTACCGCAACTACTGGCAACATTGAAATTAAATTTTTTACGAATGTGTTTTAGAAGCTGATATATCCAATGAAGTTGTTTTTGTCTGACTCTCATAGAGGACGCTAGTTACACGGTACTATTGACACTACGTGACAAAAAATTTTCAATTCACATAATTCGTACTAATTAATAATAATAGTAATTAATAACTTTATCAATTTTTTATACCAGCATTAACGCCCTCTATGAGAGTCAGACATAAAAAACAAATTCATTGGATGTATCAGCTTCCAAACATATTCGTATAAAATTTCATTACAACGTTGCCAGTATTTGCGGCAAAATCGTAAAAAATATGTATTTCTTCAACGCCCTTTATCTTGAATACGGATGGCGCTACGAAAATTTCTCACTAATTTATAGTGTTAAAATCGTTTGTAATATCAATGGAAATTGCTTTAGTTCTTTGTTATATCCAGAGCTTCAAAAGAAAATTACATGTAGAATATGAGTTTCATGTACATTTGCCGGATTAATATAATTACAACAATCCTTTTTTCGGAGGTTTTGCTTATTATCGACAGGATTTGTCAGTATTTCAAATGCTGTGTTTACTTCGTTCTGTTGATATATCTTTTCACTTCCACATTTTGGAAGATACTAAATTGAAGTTGAACCGAAAATCAAATTATTAAAAAAAAATAATTTTCTCCATTAGATTTGCTCTTTATAAAATATAATAATCACATTTTTACGAAGCAAATAAAATGATCCATGTTATTTCCAATAGTGTATATTAATAAAATTTATTTTGTATTTCAGATGTACACAAGAAATGAAAAAATGATTCAATTTAATGATGTAATATGCCATCGATTGGGACTCCTCACTAAGACAGAAATAAAATTTTCAGATCAAAATAATAATAACCAATACATACAAAAACAGCATACATCCGAAAAATATTTACTGAGGCCCCGAATATTCCTAAGAAAGCATAACTCTAAGTCTGAAGACGAGGAAGGAGATTATGAAAGAAACAAGAAACTTAAACGAAAACCCGCACCTTTAAGCAAATACCGTCGAAGAAACGCTAATGCTAGAGAAAGAACAAGGATGAAGGAAATAAATAGAGCATTTGAATCATTGCGAAAAGTGGTACCACAAATGGCATACCAACAAAAACAAAATGAAAAGTTAACTAAAATAACTACGTTGAGATTGGCCATGAAATACATTTCAACGCTGTCAGAAGTATTATCTAATCAAAGAAGTCTATCAGATGAAAACCATTTTGAGAGATTTTTATTGGAATCAGATGAAGAATCTTCAATTTTTAAAAGTGACACATCGGATCATTCAATTTTTACAACAGGCTACACTGTCGAGTTTGATAATGAATCGTTCGATCAGATTGATTTAAATTCACTTTCATGTGATACTTCCCATCAATTAACGCAATTTGATTCATTATTATTTGATACTTTTTAATAATGACTGGATCATAATTAAGAAGCAAATTGTGATGTTCCAAAAATAACGACCCATATTTCATATTTTATTCTTTGTTTATTGATGAAAAATATGTAATACATTCTATTGATTATGTAACAATCTGACAGAATAAAATAATTTGAATGTAAACTGGTACAATAATCATTTTAAACTATCAATATAAGTACTGGGATTATTACTATAATTTGACCAAACCGTTAATTTCATAACAAATAGATAAGAATAAAAGATGAAGTACAAAATATGAAAATGAGTACGGAAGACGGAGTTTTTCGAAAAAAAATTCAGGCACAGAGACGGAAACGTAACAAGTAGAGAAGATTTGGAGTATGAAAGGAAAGTATACAATATTAGGAAGGCAACAGCGGAAATCATGGAAGAGAAAAAGCGATAAGGAAAATTGAAATCTGAAACGCTTATAGAGGTGGCAATAAAGAAGCAGAAATGTTAAAATATTTAGGGCAAACCTTCATAGATATTTTATTTAGCATGTAATATAATTAAAACACCCTTAGACTGGGGAAAAAACAAATAATACATAATAGAAGACATGACCTGATGTGTAAAAACGACGGACTCAATATGCTTATCATAAGTGGGTTTGAAAGGATATGAGAATCATAGAGACACAGATAAAGATACACATTGATAAGGAGATGGAGGAGAAGCAAAGTGAATATAAAGTAGGAAAACGAACGATAACAGAACAGAACAGAACAGGGGATGATCTATTTGAAAGCTGCGTTGGAATCAACAAAGAGAACAATGGTATGGAAGAGTTTGAGCAACATAGAAATCCCTGTAAAATGTTATAAATAAATGTTATGAGAACGTTAAAGGGTGCAAATAGACGAAACAACAGAGTTTAGTCTGGAGATGGCGGTAGAATAAGCAGACACCGTTAGTCCTCAACAACACCACTATTGACGTCATCGAATCTGTTAAATGTTTAGGGCTTTAAAGCTTGTTGGAGACAATTCCTTGAAATGGGGGTTACATATTGCCGCCTTATCTAAAAAATTAAGTTCCTCCTGTTTTGCGCTGAGATGAGAGCTGAATTTATCCATCTCCTTATTGAGTCGCATCTCAGATATGCCCTTCCCCTTCTCGTGTACGTGTGGACGACTCAATTTGAGCGAATCTTCAAACTACAAAAATGTTCGATATTTACTTGGACTAAACAGCAGAGCTCACTGCAGAGACTTCTTTAAGAGATTAAAAATTCTGACTTATTCATCTTTGAATCCTTAATTCGTAAGCACGCTTCTCTAATTTGAGAAAGATCGTTGCACGCTATCCACTTAGAAACACGGAGCACGACCTTTACCTACCTACTCCATGTTCAGAACTAGTTAAGGGCTCAATATTTTACAATGCAAAAAAATGCACAATCACTTGCCAATTGAAATAAAACCTTATTATCTTTTCCCGTATTCTGCAATAATTTGGGGGCATATTTACAGGAAAGTGCCTTCTACTCTGTAAACGACTTCTATTCTAATGCTATTTAATTCCAGACATGCTATACTGATTTAATTTTTGCTATGGGCTATACGACTTATACACTAATTATTATCTATTACTATTACCTATAATTTTGTTACTCATTGTGGTTTTATTCTGTATATTGTAATATTATCTCAATTTTATCTTTATTTAGTTTTTACAAGCTTTTGTCCACAAATTGTAACAATTTTTTGACAATAAAAAATTTCTCTCTCTCTCTCTCTTCTGTTTATACTAGTCTACTAGGAAACAAAAGTGGAAGATATCTAAAACCGATGATGAACATTTTATATGGATTAGAATATGCAGACGATAAAGTGAAGACAATAGAAGATCTGATAATGGAAAATAATATCAAAATATTAGGGAAAATAATAGGAAGAGATGGATAATAGATATAGAGATAGCGAAAAAAGTAAGAAAAGATAATTGAATATATTTTGCTTTAAATGTGTCCAAATATGGGAAGAAATAAGACGAAGGAATAAAATTCAATAATAGTAACTGCCTTTAAGTAGAAATAGAACCTTAGTAAGGAACAATAACATCATCGGAGATAAAGCAATTGAGAAAAATAGCAGCAAAAACAAGGATAGAGGGGATGAGAAATACAAAAAATATAGAAAAGCTCAACTAAGAACCAATAATAAACGAAATAGCTGGTAGGGACACAGACTAGAATACCATAAAGCCCAAGTTTCTCAAGCAAAGAGACACAATAAAACAAGGAGAGGAAGAAAAGAATAAGTAGCATGGGAAGGAGAAAGAGAGAAAGGAAAAAAATACGACAAATGAATGAAGTAGCAAATAACCAGAAAGAATGGGAATATAGATAAAAGAAGAGTGAAAATTGAAACTATAATAATCTGATGATGCTTAAAAGGGCATAACGAATTCTAGATAAGAAAAAGAAAATATTTACAGAAAATGAAATATTCACAAATGATTGAAAGCTAATGTTCATGGTTCTTTCTATATCCATGGCATCGTTCATCGTTAATATTTTCTAGTCGACTAAATAGTAATTAGACTAATTTATGCAAGGGTATTGGAGCAGTTAAAGACGCGTGTTTGTCATATACGACTCGATGTACGACTCGAAATAACCAAATTGGATGGATTTTAGACCACGGCAACCCACCCGTCCATTCTTCATTGCGTATAGACAAGACAATTCCAACAAGCATGGAAGTAATGTTGAAATTGTTATGCATAGTCGAAAAAAGACTATTCTGATGTTGATCTTAGGATAACAGGAGCTTTTTTGATACATCTTCGAAACAGGATGGCCACACTTTCTACCTCAACTATTTCTTCGACTTCTGTAACTATTGCTAACGTTTGAGTAAGTATTGTCAAATTATTTGTATGGAAAATTTGATGTAAACAATCTTATATTGAGCATGGTGGTAAATTATGACTCTTTCATGATATTGATATATTTATTTTTAATTATCTTTATCTTACAATGTATTTTACTCAAACCTTGCGGGACACAGAGTAATTTATATAGATAATTATTACAAGATTTGCAGATCTCCTCTGAAAGAATTTGGTACATATCAAGTATAAAATCACTGTATCAATGGAGTGGAAGAGCACGGTACTTTTTCGATCGGAGGAATTTGAATTTCTATTAGTGATTATCTCCGTGAGAAAAATCAAAAGCTGATCCAGAAGACATTTGAAATAAGAATTAATTGTGAATGTATGTACATTAGTTCGTATTTAGTTCGGTGTTTAAATTAAAAATATAAATAAAGAAATGAATATTTAAAGCTGGTATCATTCCATTTGTTATACCTTCGTTGTATAAGTGTTTACGAAATAGTAATAAATAAAAGTACATGTTTTTAAATGGAATTATGTCGCATTCTTATTTGGTAGTGAGTTCACGTTTTCGCGATTGCAAGTATTACAAATTTGCAATAATCAACTTCTTTGATGATGTATCATCAATAAAATTACGTCAATTGCCATTTTTGTTTTCACAAAAACATTTGTTATCTTAAAAATCTACTGTCCTTCATCGTAAAATACTCATTGCGTTATTGTACCAATTGTCTTCGTAAAATTGCAAATCCTCAAACGTACGTAGATACCAATCCACAGTAGGCAGGGTAGCCGATTTCCCGTGGATTTTTAAATAATTAAGTCGATTTTCTTGAAAATTGGTAAAAAGGTAGTATTTAAAACATTCTTTAAAATCTATCCTGTACCGAAGAGTGCTTTTCCCCTGGGAGTAAAAGCCATCTCTTCTTGAAAATGGAAATTTTAGTAAGTAGGTCGATAGATTTATTGATTCTAACCAACTTTTATTCTATAAAGTTGATATTTCTAGAGTTATCAACGGTTGAAACTGCTTATTGGAAATTGGAAAAACGCATATTTTTTACTGTTTTTCATGAATATTTTTTATCTGTAAATTTAATAATAATTGAATTATTGTTCGTTAAAGGATGGTTATTTTTAGGGAGCCCCGAAAATCAAAACATCTAATAACTTGAAATTGATGATATTTTTCGTTTCCAGTGAGCACTGTCGAAAGTTTGTTGTATAAGAGTTGTATGATTTAGAATAAAATGAGGATTCTTCTTTTTTTCGCTTTTGAAAAATGTGATAATTATACTCCTCGTTATCACCATCCTAATTGAAATTGATCGTAATCCACTCTCAATTAATTTTATTTATGTATTTTTGATATTATCCATGTGAATCCGGTTTTGGATTCTTATTTTAGAAAAAATAATTGAATAAATTGAACACTGCCTTTTCGTAATCTTAAAAAAAATGAATGTTTCTAAAATAAATCAAAAACTATACTTTGAACTGTGTCCTTTTCGAAACCGGCGGTAGTAAAAAGTTTTAATTGATATGACGTTATAGTTCTTGAAGTCCCCTACAAAATGTTTTTTTAATAGTTTCTAATTATACCCCTCGTTATAACCACCCTAATTGAAATTGATCGTAATCCACTCGCAATTAACTTTATTTTATGTATTATTGCTATTATCCATGTGATGACCGGTTTCAAATAATTGATTAAATTGATCACTCCACATACGTAATCTTGAAAAATTATGAATTTCGTTTCAAATATTAATTGTAGGGTTTCTCTTGCCAAAAATTTTGAGCAAATTAATAAAAATTGAAGGAGAAACATTAGTTCAAAGTATGCATTCGCGTACCAGATGTGGCTTATGCAACCCCTTTGAGCTGCACCCTTCCAGAAATTGGACGTTGAAAAAGTTTTGCTTCACATAACGTGGAAGTGCTCGAAATTTCTCAACAAAATAATTTTTCAAATAGATTCTAGGCTGGAAATTGCGCGAGTTATTGCTGAAAAACCAACTGCTTTTTTTCAAAAGCACGAATTTTGGATCATTGGAAAAAGAGAAGAGGAAGATATATTAGTGATGATGAAATATAATTATTCAAAATTGTTTTTACATTATTTACTGGTAGAACTGATGTGTATGAGAGCTCGCATTGCCGTGATGGAGAATTAATCGTCTTCTGCGATTCGTATCTCCGATTTTTTCGGATACTTCTGGCAAATCATTGCTGGTGTACCATTCAGAATCGACGTTGCTCTAATGAAACGGTGTCGACATGTCCAGTTATTCTAAAAAAACTTGACCATTTGTCTCGTGCTTCGTACGCGAATAATATTGAATGTATGCGAGTGGAATTATGCTCAAGTTTGCATCCATCTTACGGTATGTCACATGACGATCTTTCAATATCATTTTACTCACAGCATCGATATTATCTGACACACAGCCGATTTCGGACGACCTTCACGAAAATCGTCCTGTATCGAGGTGAGAGCACGAATGAATATGGATACGTTCACCATTAAAAATTTCTTTATGATGGTAGCGTCAGATTTGACATATTCACATTATTGTTACCGCATCACAAAATTTAAGTAGCAACCCTCGTAAGAGTACTTATGGTAGAATTATATAACCAACCATTTGTTGACTAGAAAAAGGCATTTGACGCTATACAACAAATAGAAATAACGTTAGCCTTGACGGAGTGCCGTATTGTCTCTAGTATAATTAAAAATATAGATGGTTAGGCAACAGCACGTGTAGAAATACATTAAAACTGGTAAGATTTTCGCATCGGATATGAGGAATAAAAGGGAGATGTTCTAAAGGCAAAGTTCTCATGGCGCTCTTGGAATTTAGGTTTAAAAGAGTGGACCTAGGAGAAATGGGCACAAACATAAATGTCAAAAATTAAATCACCTGCAATTCAGGTCAATTAAGTTGAAGAGATGTTACAGTACGTATCGGAAACAGTGAGGTTTAGCACTCACCCAAACAAAACAAATTTTATGACCAGCTTGGTTATAAACGAAGGCACATCGTTAATCTTTATAAAGCGAGCCATCTTGAATAAATATTTAGGGCATGGAATCCGTAGAAATGGGTTGACGTGGGGTGGATTTGGGAAACTGTTACAGATATCCCAATATGCCTGCAGAGAAAGGTTATGGATCAATGCGTATTGCCAGTAGTTTCTTACGGAGCAGAAGCATTTATCGATGAAATTGGAAATATTGATATTGGTACTTTCTGGGTATGCCGGGTATTTCTGAAGCAATTCAGCTAATGTTGGAATAAATATGGTTACGTAGCTAGGTTTCGGATGTAAGCAATGAAAAATGATTTTGTATGGAGTTTTCGTGAAGAGGTACAACGTGAAAGAGGATATCCGACGATATTAAGGGTATGTAATCTGGATGGATGCTACACAGAACAGACACAAATGGATTAATTAAAGTTTTTAGCAGAGGACTCAGATGAGCTGAATGATGATGATGAATCTATGTGCTTTTATAAGTATCCATGTAAGCGGTCTCCAAGCATCAGAAAATGAAGTACTAATGCTTGTATACCAACAAATGCTTTCTATAAACTATTCCACTAGATTAGTAACAAACATTACCAACTTATATTCCTTCATATTTAAGCCATGAATTTTCCTAGAAATAAACTCTCAAAAAGCTTATCTTTCCATCAAAGCGACAGACGTATAAGATAGCAGTTTAAACATTGATATTTAATATTCCTTAATCATTCAATTACCATATACAGAGTGAGCGATGAATGTTTGCAATTTTGAAATTATTATGTAAAAAAGAGAATACATTGTATTTAAACAAATATTTATTTAGATTGAGTAAAAAACATAGGATAGAAATTTATTTCTAGACAATAATATTTTCTTAGTGGTCGACATTTTGCTGCAGTCATTCGTGTGACCTGGCCCTTAGATTTAAAAAACTCTTCGACAAATAGCATCTGGTATATTTCCTATTTTTATCTAATGTTTTTCTTTAATTGTTCTTAGCGTATTGATGTGGACCCGACTTTGAAAAGAACCCCATAAAAAGAAATCAACTGAAGATACGGCTGGGCGCGGTTAGGCTATTGAATATCCGCAAGTTCAATGTCTTTAGCAACATTTCCTTAACCGCGTATTAACTCTCATTGGATGTATGAAAGGCCGCTACATCTTGCCTTGCATCATTCAAATATTATTATGTTGTACCCATCAAAACGATGTAACAGTGGGTGGTCAGGTTTTGAGTAGAAGATGATATCAATAAGTGTTAATGTTATTTGTGACTGCGGTACATTTGTTAATATTATGGGATAGTTTTAACATTTTCTGATATTTTTTTGTGATGATTAAAAGTGTGTTTTTATGAATGAAGATCTACGGCTCTCTGTTGTTCGTTAAAATCTAATGAATGCTGCCAAATATCGGGGTGGACTATTTTATATAGCATATTCTGTACTTTCATTAAGTTTTGAGAATATGCGGTGATTTCATGTACGTGACATCTAGCCTTTCCAATGATCTAATTATAATAATAATATAAATTGGATGGATCCTCTATAAGGGTTCAAATAATAAGGCAATCAACCTTAGATTCTAAATTATAACTTTCATTAATCGACACTCAACTGTTATGATATCGAAATCTTCAACTATACTAAGTACAGTCTAACTCACATCTCACCTCAATTACGTTATTACCATAAATAAACCGAAACGACCACATAATTTCTCTGATGGAATGATGTAACTAGATAAAGAAATATCTCAATTAGCCACTCCTCATAATTAATCCAATTTCATGGTAAATGCATTGCTCGGGAACTATTTGTCTCATGTGCTGACAAGATAGCTGTGATTAGTTCTGTTGGGATGATAGCGAAGGCTTTAATTAAATGTAAATGAATATAATTTCATCTTTATTGATTCTAGAATGCTTTAGTGATTGCACATTAACGAGAAATTTACATCTTTATTTACAGTGGGGTGCGAAAGGAATAGATAGATTCGTTTTTTTTTCATTACTATATATTCACTTAAAATTTGGCTTCTTTGACTACTGCTGCAGTTTCTTGTAATGTTCATCATTTTTATACAAGATTGATTGATTAATATGTCTTTTGTGGTACGGTACATTTTTTGGTTTGGCATTTACTACCTGAAAATGCAATTTTTGAGAAAACTGTTCAGTAGACTCCTGAGGAATATCTTGTATTAGTCAAATTATTTCCTTATATGCAGAAAAATAAATTTTTCCTCTGGTTTATTTGTTATGAATTTGGTTATGATATTGGTTTGTGTGAATTTTTCTTCTGTTCTAAATATTTTCAGTTCCCCACCTCGCAATCTCCACTGTTCTTAAGTTCTTTCAGCTTTACTGGGTTTTATGAAATGATCCGGTTATCTTCTTCACTATTTGATTGTGATAAAAAGTCTTGATATTGGTTATTCAGTGTAATGTTTTCTACTAAAGCCGAATTTTTTGGGCCAATATGTCTATTCGGAAAATAAAAGAGTCAGCAAACCAACTGAGAACTACAAATACAATTGTGAAACAGTATCGACCTTTAACAATCTACTTTACGGCAAACAACCAGCGACAAGATATAAGAAACTATACAAAAAGGCTTTCAAGCCTATGGAAGAAACAAAGACCTATTAAACAACAAAAACATAGTCAAACAAATTACAAAACCATAATAAGACCAGTAATCACGTACGCGATGGAAACAACAGAAATCAACAAGAAGAACCGAGAGACAGATAATAAGAACTAGAGCAGGTGCGAATACAACACAGGCGGAAGAAAGGAGAGCAAAGGAAAACGAGGAAAAATAGAAAGAGCTGGAGAAGGAAAATATAGTGAGATACATAAAAGCACAAAGACTCAACTGGGCTGAGCATGTAATGAGAAGAAAACCAATTTAAATGATCGAAATAATAACACAATGGACCTCATTGTGGACAAGGAGAATAGCCAGGCCGAGACAGACTTGGAAATACGAAATAGAGGAGGACATAAGAGCACTTAATCTAGAGAATTGAACAAAAGCAACCAAGATAAACGATAATACATAAAGACAACAAAAATAGAAAGCGAGAAGTAATCCACTTCAAAAAAGGATTCTGAAGCGCTATAATCGAGAGCTATAATCCAAAGGATTGAAAGGTTTGATGATAATGATAATGTCTATTCGTTCGAAATCTTTCCTTTATCAATACTGGTGTATTTCGCAATCTCCATTGTCCTTAGCTATTTTCGTTGTCCAGTTCTCGTCTTCATTTCTTGATTTTTATAAAAAAAGACTTGATATTGGTTATTCACAGTAAAGCTGTCTACCAAAACCAATTTTTTCTTTAAGCAATTTGTATGTTATCTTTAAATATTTGCAGTCCCCCAAACCTTCTGGTGTGTTCCGCAATCTTCAATGTTCTTCATTTTTTAAGGATATTGCCATACTTTTTATTCTACTTTTGGTTTCGTTGTTATCTTTGATGTATATATTTTGCTACCTATAAACGAGTCAAGATGTGTATGCTCAAAGTCCTGCTTCCTAAAAAAAAGGAGACTTTCTAATTTTTTTGTTTTCTCCTCCTTCGCAGTGTTTGCACTTATACTTGTGGTCCAACAATTTTCTCGGTAATCAGTGAATATGGGAACGGAATTTATCCTTCCTTTTACTTTTTATCAACTTTATATCAATGAACTAAATGAAGTAGACATACTATACTTGTTACTAGTTCTCCTAAACTAAGTGAACAGTTGCTTCAATTTCCAGGAGGTTGAGCTTATCCATTCTATAGAGTTTTTCTCATCAGACTTTATTGTCGTTCAAGGTATTGTAGTTTAACTATTTCTGGTAGCTTCGTTACTTCTAAAGCTAGTATATTCAGATCTTCTGCAGTTGATGTGATGGTCTTGGCAGGAACACTATTAATTTAGTTGTTTTTTTGGTATCTCGTAGTCTCCGGATCGGTAATTTTCCTCGCATCTGCCACAGTTTGTTCCCTGTAAAGATAACGTTGTCGCAGCGCTTTGCCTATTCTTCTTTTAGTCTACAATATCAACATTAATTTATTTCTTCCGGGATCTTCGTCATGCCTCTTGCTTCTACTTTTGTCGATAACATTTGTACGTTTTTCCTCCTAAGATACAGTTTTGATTATGTTTACATGGAGCATGGAATTCTAAAATTAAACCAATGAAACTCTTTCTTACTATACCAAAGTGCTCTATTTCGATAGTCTATTCCAGATTAACTTCAATTGGTTGTGTAATTTTCTCTTATTTGGTGTTGGGATTTCCAGATAATGATCTGTTAGGTTCGTTTCCAGGTTAGGTTCGTTAAGGGTAGTTTGTTGTAAATAAAGAATTTTATTGGGTGATGAATCAATTGCTGACTGCTATTTTCAAACTACTACTTTTTGGTTTTCTTGAGGAGGCTAAAATTCAAGACAAATTGAAACTTTTTCTTAAAATTTAGAGAATGACTGTTTGAGAAGTGGTATTGACCTATAGTGATTAATGTCCCGATATTTGGATAAAAGTGAATGTTGACATGCTAAGAAAGAGTTTATTAGAAAATTCACAAGGTAGAATAGCAGCTAATTTTATACCCCCTAAAATTTGCATTGCTTATTTTGTTTTTGTTGATCTGAAAAGTAGATTGTTATGTTGTTATGAATACTTATTTTATTTCATATTGTATGTTAGGAATTAGTTACCAATTTTATATTATGAAATAAAACTTCATCAATGTTATTAATCGGAATAAGTTCATAGTTCAATTCGATTCTTATCTGATATAGAAAGGAATAAGGAAATATGTTGTGATCTGGAAAAATATTGTACTCACAATATTAATCTGTCGGTAATATCTGTAAAAGATCCTAGTCACGATTTAGTGTCTGCGGTCAAATCTTGTAAAAGATTGTTCTATGGCCAATTAACTCTAGTGCTGCTGTTCTTCTGTGATTTATGCCTCCGTGAGGTGGGATAAATGTTGGTCCTTCGACAATTGATTTCGTTATAAAGTTAACCTTACATGATAGTGGTTTTACCATAGATTATGGCTAAACTTTCAGGTGCCGTGTAAAATCTTATTATAATGTTAGTTTGTAGTGTTTGACAAGAGAAACATCTTCATTTTAATTTTTACAGTGATAATGGAAGAGTTAAATATGCAAAACCTAATACACAAGTCATATCTGCCCTCTTAATTACAATATTATAGGATTTGTTACAGTATGTTTTTGTTGAAACCAAACCCTAATTTCTATGGCATTGTTAATCATTTTGTTGTCACAATATTTCAATTTTGAATGAAAAGATTGCGGTCAATCTTCAAATTAAAAAAATTACCTCTAAAGCGTTGGCCAAATCTTATACATTAAGATCAATACACTTTTGTTTGGGTCTGAACCAATTCTCAAACCATTTTCTCTATTCCGATTGCGGTATCTTCACAACATGTGATGTGAACGCATCAGCCACTTCTTCAAGTGTAGAAAAGCATTGACCTCACAATTTATTTTTGATCTGGGGAAATAAGGAGTCAAACAAGGTCAACAAGGACTGTATTGCAGATGACCTATAAATTCGATGTTTTGACTGTTTAAAAGCGTTTATTTTGTTTGCTCGCATTGTCGTGGTAGAGAATGATTCGTCTTCTGCGACTGGTTTCCCTTATTTTCTCGAAGACTTTTAGCAAATAAAAGCTGGTGTAACATTCAGAATTAACCATTCTAACTTGCTCTAATAGAATGGTGGTGACATGTCCAGTTATTCTAGAAGAACAGGCGACCATTTGCGAAGTAAATCGTGCGCGAACAACTTTTGTTTGTTTTAGGAAACGATTGTTGTTTAGTTGCACTTATATGACTCGTCGTGTATCACGATTTAATGTCTTTTAAAGCATAGCGGTTGAATTTTTTCAAGCGATTGCCAAATTATGGTGTATCCAACGCGAACAATTTTTTTTGACAGCGAAATAATCATGCAATTTTGAATGTATGCGAGTAGATATAATCGCCAAGTATGTCACATGACGATCTTGCAATATAAGTTTACGCACAGCATCGAGGTTTTCTGGAACAACAGCGGACGAAATTCGTCCTGTAGCGAAATGCGACCACGATTGAATTCGGAAAACCAGCGAAATTCGGTGGCTCAAGATGGTGCTTGATCACCAAAAGTCGAAGTGAATTGATCGGCTCACTGCTGTTGGTTTAATCCACGTCGAAAGTCATAAAAAATCATCGCACGAAAATGTTCGCGTTTTAATTCCATTTTTTGACCAAGATGCATGCTTCAAGTATCTATAAACAGCTCAAATAGCACTTGTATGGCAACACGTTCCGAGTACATTCACCATTAAAAATATCAAACTTTATGATGGCAATGTCATACTTGACACACTTAGTGTTGATACGTCTCAAAACTTAATTAGCAGCCCTCGTATTCACGTTTTGTCTAAGTAGGGATGTGGTATTCTTAAATTTTCCCTCTACTGTACTTAAGCGTATCAATACTACATAGT
The DNA here is from genome assembly GCA_026230145.1 of Diorhabda elongata. Classification (NCBI taxonomy): domain Eukaryota; kingdom Metazoa; phylum Arthropoda; class Insecta; order Coleoptera; family Chrysomelidae; genus Diorhabda; species Diorhabda elongata. Next base: position 7,056,298 of record CM047928.1, read on the forward strand.
ATGACAACTCCATACTTGGAACAATGTTGTAACCGTTTCGTATGGTCATAGCTGATGATCCGCCAAAAAAACTTCCTTTCTAGTGGTTGGAACTATTTTCATATGACAATCAACAAATTTAACTTCACATCAATAGGACATAGTAACTGGGAAGGCATATTTAGCGTATGTCGTAGTTCTGTATAGATGGTGCTTTAGACACGGTTATAAAACATTGTGGAGAAATAAACGATTTCGCTTTATAAAACATATAATGGCTCTAATAGTGCCGATTATTATCGTATCAGCAAATCTAACATGGTGTTTATAATCTATACTAATAATAGTATTAGTTAGAAGAATTGCGAAATAGAAATCTGGGCGTTTGTTTGGAATTCAATTTATTATGTTCCCGTACTTCTGAAAATTTAATCCATTATAATAAAATTAAATGAAGTTTCCTTTTTTTTAATTGATAGTTAGTCTTTATAAACGCGATAAATAATCTTAGAAGTTGATAAGAGATGTGAATTAATTCTATGTGCATTTGAGTATATTGAAATATAATTAGTTTCCCGTGGGAGCATTAAAAAATTATCCACTTCAGGTTTAAGAAGACTTTTTTCGTCCATGTTTATTTTAAAATTGAATCATTTTTGGTAAAGTATAGTATGTTCACGACAAATCATAAGAAGGAAACCTACAGAAATGGTGAGGAGGATAATACAATGGATACCTCTATAGCCAAGAGGCAGAGGCAGACTAGATCAGAAATAACTGGAGAAACCAAATTGATGAAGATACCAGAATCCTAGAAATAGTAGATTAAGTGCTACAAACAAAGCTAGGACGAACAAAAAAACTGTAATAAAAGACCTAGTGGAGTAATTCACCCCAATAATAGAATGAGTAGGCGCTCTTATTTCTATAGAATAATTCTAAATGCGATCGGCAGATTTTTAAACATTCGGGAGGATAAGTTGCTGATCTTTTTAGAAGCCTTGACGATCTTGACAAAATACCATACCCCATAGGTGGATATCCGGTACTATGATATTGAAGGAATATGATGAATAGATTGAATCAGAGCAGCAGGAATTAAACGTAATTAAATAGGAACCACTGCCACTGCAATCCTTACTGTCACAGGTCAATAATGAAGGGATTTTTCGATAATAATATCTGGTTTATCAAAATCAAGAGCCAAGTAGTTTGTTTATAATGTAATACTTCAAAATAATGCGACATTCGTCTAAGAAAAGCACATAAACCAAGAAATCTGGATCCTCGTACAGCATAGCGAAACATTTTTAATAACACATACACATCCATATCTTGGTTTGTCGACTGGTACCCAACTTAGGTACGGAAATCCTCTTACGTCTTTGAATAAACGCCGAATTGCTGATATTCAACTTCAATGACGTACCTCTAAGACTTCAATTCAATGATTGCGAAATTTGATTGCTGACATGTGTATGGTCTTCATTTCTTTCCAGTTACTGACCTACATAATTTTCTTTCTAGCACAATACTCTCCCAAATAACAGAAAGCATTACGGCATTGATTGGTGTCTCTTCAACAAATTTTTCCTTCACTAATTTCGAACTTGGTACACCTTGCTTAACATTTTTTAAAATCATATAATGATACTCCAAAAAGTAGAAATGTGCGTAATAGTATCCCACAATTCAGTTTTCTGATCTTACGGCACTTCATAGGACTATATCTAGTCACCTAATCACCCTTAAATCATGGTGCGATTCTAACCTTCTCTGTCTCAATGTTTCTAAAACCAAAGTTTTATCCTATGAAAATACATTGCAGCCTTTTTTATTAAATAACATCACCATTGACGTCGTTCAATCTATAACATTTTTAGGGCTTGTTGTGAACAATTCCTTCAAATAGGAGTTACATTTTGCCGCCTTATCTAAAAAATTAAGCTCCTCCTGTTTTGCGGTGAGATCAGTTTCCAAACAAGTAAACTTATCCACCTCCTGAACAGTTTATTATGCCCTTATTGAGTCGCATCTCCGATATGCCCTTCCTTTCTGGGGTACGTGTGGTGCGTCTCAATTTGAACGAATCTTCAAACTACAAAAGAGAGCTGTTCGATATTTACTCGGACTAAATAACAGGGCTCACTGCAGGGACTTCTTTGAAAGATTAAAAATTCTGACTCTCCTTCCTTATTCATCTTTAAATCCGTTTGCCTAATTCGTAAGCACGCTTCTTCCATTTCAGAAAGATTATTAAACGGCTATCCATTTAGGAATGCGGAGCACCACCAGAACTAGTTAAGGGCTCAATATTTTACAATGGAACAAAATGCACAATCACTTGCCAATTGAAATTAAAGCGACATCATCTTCTCCCGCATTCCGTAATAATTTGAGAGCATATTTACTGTAAACGACTTCTATTCTAATAATAATATTCAATTCTGGACATGCTGTAAACTGCTTCAATTTTTGCTATGGACTTATTTACTAATTTTTACTATCCTTACTAAATATTATAAATGTGAAAGCGTGGATGTTTGTTACGCTTTCACGCAAAAACTACATGACGAATCATCATGAAGCTTTGTACACATATTCTTGGAGGTACTAGAAGTAACATACTATACTTTTTTATTAAAAAAATTATTTTTTACAAGAATATAAAAAAAATTGTCAACAAATATCAACATTTTGCTACTTCAGCGCCATCTAACATGTAGTAATGAAGTTCAAACCTATATTATCGACGTACGATATTACCGACGCGGCGGTCCTGTTTAATATGAATATCCAATTCAATTGATTATAGTTTCAGCTGTTTGGAATTTTTGAAATTAGGTACCATTGTTATTTTCAACTGTCACTGAAAGCGTATGTCTAAAAAATGCCTGTGAAAGAAAGACTTAGAAGTGGACCAACAAAGATTACGATTTTCGGATAAGATCGCTCTCTTACTGCATCGAGTACTTGTTGTATCATCCAATTTCGATCTATCCTGCCTCAATTCCATCTAGCATGGTAGCAGCTATACCTTGAACCAAAGAAAGCTTTTACTTAGACTTTGAAGATTTTATTGGAAAATACAGACACACAGACAAAACAGCTGAACCTTGAAGTCCCATTAACCACCCCCTACAGACGCTCCAACAATTTAGAAAGCAAGAAAGCTTTTACTTAGACTTTGAAGACTGTATTGGAAAATTCAGACACATTTCTTGTCTATAATTGATGTTAATGAAAACCACTACTAATCCATACTATTAGAGGGCACACAAAAGTGTGGATAAAAAAATATTCAATTAATAATATAGAAATAATATAACCTTTGTGAAGCAATTGATTTATATCCCTAAATTACTTCTCTTTAACTATTCTTACCTGTGTCATTACTTCGTCAAATACTCGTAGACGTTATAATTGTCCTGGAGGTACAATCAACATTCCTTTTTGCAAATTATTAATAAATTAATATTGACATTGCAAATATCATTGAGTACATTATATTTTTCAATAAATAAAATGTTTATAATTATTTATTTTCTTTCCTCGGTGTAATTGAAAAATTTTCAGACTCGTCTAGCAAAGTAGCACTTTCAGTCCTTGGCATACAAATAACTATATATATTATCAATAGGTTTGTTCCAACCCAACAAAAAATCATCCTTAGTACGGTGACGAGTCTGCGCAATAGAGATTACGTGTTTCAACCTGGCGGTTACCGTAGCTCCATCGACCTAGCAGCCAAATATTCGTAAAAATTTGAAAAAATATATGAATCGAAAGGATTTTCAATGTTTGTTCTGAAATTCCAAATTCCGCATTTTCTCGTTGATTCGATAAAAAGATATTAATTAAAACCTTGGATGCGAATTCAGATTAGAAAATATTTTTTATTTCCGGCCCAAAGTGTCCTCTAGAAATACTAAAAATACCTATCAAATGCTTATAATTCTCTCGTTTCAAAAATATTTTCCCTTTGTCTAAAATCTTAATTTTTACGAATATTTGACTGCTAGTTTGATGGAGCTGGTTACCGTTATACGAACGATTCTGTTTTGCGTTCCAACCGATATAGTTATCGTTTGTGAACCGTTTCAGGGATTGTCTTTTCGATACTTGGTTGATAGCAAGTACTGTTACAAGAACCGTGCATAGCCGGAGATTGCGCAGAAAATATCTATAAACGCTTCCAATAACCGTTCCAAGAACGGTCCCGACTAGCAGGTTGGAACAAACTTAATGATTTATCTTTTGACGATTTGTATCCAAAATAAATTCGCTTTTCCGTTTTTAAGAGGAAATATAACACTTTGAGTGCATTCTACGTAATGTATGGATTGTTTATTCTCAAACGAAAGAATGGAGAAGCTCGTATATACTTACAGTATAAATGATAAAATAGAAAAAAAATGTTGATAATGCATATATAGTTAACAGAGCTCGATGAATTTATTATTAACTTAAAAAGTTGATTTCATGAAGCGAAATGATATGTTCTATTCTGTAATAAGAATCCAACACGATAAAGTTTTTACAATTCCTCTGAATACGTATGTCTTTTACCCTCAGGTAGAATTATGGTTGATATAAAGATTATGAGCTACAGTTATGTCGTTACAAGCGAGCTGAGATGCAAACTTGAATTTTTATCGTTATATTAATGTTTTCCACTGTAATAATTTTGTTGTTAATGGCTAATGGCATCAGCTGGGTTAAGGTGTGGGTGGATAATGTAACATAAATGTTACTTATTACAACTGTAATAATTCAATTGAATGATGTTAACCCTGGATTAAATAACTATTTAATTGCGTGTTAATATTCGCTTTTTACCAAATTTGGTATTATTAGCTTCCACTATATCATGTGTTTCAAATTTGTGTGGGTTTGTTGAAAAGATATAATTATTGAAAAGTAAAATCTAAAACACCAAAAAATTTTAGAAGTAATATTATAGATGAGGTTTCTTTCAATACTCATAACGCTGTTTACATATCAAAATCTGTAAAATATATTAAATAGTCCTGAATCTATATATACAAAAATGAATCTTTGTCTGTATGTCCTGTACAGAATCGTAACTACGGTGGTGGAATTATGGAATGATGGGTACGCCAATTTTCGATAGATGGCGTCACTATCAATAGCCGTTTGGGGTTGGATGAGATATGTGGGGAAGTGATATTTTCGATCCTTGTTGTGCACGCAGACAGTCAGAGTGAGGAGTGCGACTCGGGAGGAGGCGAAATGTAGTCAGGACATTGAGAGTGTCATAAAACCGGCAATCACGTCGGGGTCACCAATTGTGGGGTTGGATGAGAAATATAAACGCTACAATGTTCATAAATACATTTATTCACGTACAGTATAATATTCGCTGTAACGTGATTGCCGGTTTTATGGCACGTGGTGTTGTTCAGTCCTCTCAATGTCCTGGCTACATCTTGACTCCTCTCGAGTCGCACTTCTCGATCTGACTTTTTGCGTGCACAACAAGGATGGAATATATCACTTCCCCACAGGGGGTTCAAATCGAATGGATACATTGTTAGATTCGGATTGCTGATTGACTTCTAATAAATCGTCCCCGTACAATTATGCCTTTAAAGATACTTGTATTTTACTTAAAGGTTTCATGTTATCTATAAACGTATTAACGGATTTGGATGGAAAACATTATGAATGATCTCATAGTATTAAATTAAACTGACACATATCGCAGGAGAAGCCACGATAGGAAGCGCTAGTACTAGAATAAAAAAAACACTTACTCATAAAAATTTCAAAATTACATACATGAATTTCTAGAAGTAATTCACATACATAGAAAAGGGAAAAGTGTCTTCGATAAAAAACTAAGCGATTCAAATAAAATTGATCATTTCATTTTATAAATTTCGATATACTTTTCATATAATGAAGACAGAACATATTTTGGTACAAACCAGTCATAGTCGTGCTCTTAGATGGACATAGGGCTTTTTTGAGAATATGCGGGAATGCTGTCTATGATAAAAACTAAGCAGTTCAAGTGAAATCCATCATTTCATGTTATGAATTTTGATGTACTTTTTCATATAATGGAGACAGAACATATTTTGGTACAAATCAGTCATAGTCGTGCTTTTAGATGGACATAGGGCTTTTTTGAGAATATGCGGGAATGCTGTCTATGATAAAAACTAAGCAATTCAAGTGAAATCCATTATTTCATTTTATGAATTTTGATGTACTTTTCATACAATGAAGACAGAACATATTTTGGTACAAACCAGTTATTGTCATGCTTTTAAATAGGCATGAAATTTATTTAAGAAGATGCGGAATCTAAGTAAAGGATTCTATCAACAGAAGAACTGATGTATATGAAAGACTCTCATAGCCTAGCCGCCCTCTTCTGTCATCTCCATCCAACCAGGAACTATTGTGATATTAGTTCTGGTTGGCGGGTCTGCCCGTGTATGTTGTTTCACTTGTTATATTTTTATGATATCGTCATACCAGGCAGCCGTCTACATTCTTTTGCTTAAGAATTCTTTATGTGTAGGTAACAATCAGTTGCCACCATTCTATAATGTGCAGTATCACCTGGACGATATTACCAGGGTTTATGCTACCGACAGTCTTCTCTGCTTCCTCTTCCGAACAGCTCCAGTGGTTACACACGATGAACGGGTGTCCGGCATCATCTGACTCTTGTTCACAATACGCACACTCATATATTTATACTTTCTTCATTTTGTGAAGATACCGTCCGAAGTAGCGTGTCCCGTCATAAGCTGGTTAACGTAGAAGTTTACATCTCCGAACTTCCGTTCTGTTCACAATCTTTTATTAGTCCTCACATCCATTCACCTCATTTTTCTTCTGTCCATCATTGCTGCCACGTTGTTCTAGTGCGTTCGATGTCCTATCTTGTCGTGTTATATCTGAGCTGCTTCTGTACATCCTGTTACGCTCGAATGCCAGGAGGTCCATGAGGATTATACCAGACACGCTAGGACAGCCTGTGCAGAGACGGTCCAGTAGGAGCTGGCGATTCTCAGTGCACCTTGTTTCGGTACCATCGCCATCGCTTTGAAGTATTCCTCTGTTATCAGGTTGTCTGACCAGACTTTCAGGAAAATTGAGTGAGGTGTCGTCATCAGCAGTCTCCGTTTTCCGGCCGTGGTTCGTTAATACTTGCCATTAGGCCATTTTTGAGCTGTCTTCCGAATGTGGGGCCATACATCTTCGCATCTAGACTCGATTTCTTTCGTCTGTCCTGATCTCAATGGGCAGTTTTGTCTGTATTTGTTTCTTTGTGAGAAATCAGCTTAGTTTTTTCCGTAGCGAGTTGTGTTATCCATCATTATCTGTTTCAATTTAAGATGCGCTTATTCTGTAGATTGTTCGGTGATCATATCATCGGCGTAAACAACGAGAAGCAAGCTAAGAGACAATTCCAGTCTAAGAAGACTATCATATAGACTATTCCATAGATCCATAGATCCTGAGGCGACCCCCGTGGTAATTTGTCTAGTTACTTTTTCTTCTGTCGTCTCGTAGATTATTCGGCTGTTTGTAAGTTAATCCTTCACAACTTGGGTCAAATAGTCTGGAATACCAAAGCGATCTTCAAACGCCTCTAGGATGTCTTTATGTCTAGTGTTGCTAGTATCACGATCGGTCGCGCGGCGTGGCAGTATCTGTCCAGTTCCAAAAAGGTGTCGACCACCTTTTGGATTGCTACGATTGTTGATCGGCCCTTTCAGGAGCCGAATTGTAGGTCTAAAGGCGGTCTTCTGTTTATATCCCGTCTGTTAAACTCGGTCTCAATAAATGTTCGAATCATTTACCTAGTATTCAGTATTCGGGTCGCCTTTACCTTTGGAAATGAGCCTTCCCACCTTCTACTGACCGCTGAAGGTGTCTGTTGTCGAGAAAGTGTTGTACAGGTCAAGGAAGATGTTTGGCTACAGTTTGACCATCAATCGAAAATTTCCGTTGCTATCCACTCTGTGCACGGTGAGTTACCAGACTTCATGGCGTTTAATGCATTTATGAACTCCTCCAGAGTGAAGGTGGGGGCAGTGGATTCTCAGTACAGATAATCGCCTTTGTTTTTATTGAGTGTGTCGAGAAAAGTGCGTCAACGCTCCGTTCTGTCGTTTGGAGATGGGCATGGGGTTAACGAATGCCCATTTGCAGATATCAAATCAAACTCTTCTACTCGCCTCCTTATCGTATTATTCCTCATTTCTTATTGATATAGGCACACAAAATCTTGACGAAGCAACATACAGATAACAAATCTTTATCTTAGTTCTTTAAGTCCCAAAAATTGCTCCGGAGTTGTAATAGTACACACCCACGACTTTGACTTGGGGCTCTTCGGTTTTTCCCTTCTCTCGGAACAATCTTAAGGTTCTACAAATCGGCGCAAAGGAATAATCGTGCCATTTGTTACTGTGAAAAGACTTCTCCAATCAGTGCCGCTGCACTACTCTCTTAGGTGTAAGATTATAATTTTCAGAAACGTTAGGGATTTAACTAAGTTACAGACCGTATTTGGACAAAATAAACCATTCAATGCACTTTAGCAAGTTTGGCATAGCAGTATTGACGAGACGTTATCAATCCTTATCAACTTTGTTTAAGGTGAAAATACTGGGTGGAAACAAAAATCATATAGTACATGTAAACTAACTTTAAAAAATTGTCCTCAAATGACAACAAGTTATTCAGATGAAATTTACGAAAAAAGTGTGATTCAATAGGAAATCAGTTGTTGAGAAGTATGAAAATGAGCGTGTGGCTCGTGGGGTTTACACGAATGGAAACCCTAAGATAAATTCACAATGAATTTGAAGTTATGTATTAATATACTAAAGACCCGCCCTGGCTCCGTAAAAGATTGCAGAGCATATTATATCAATATGTTTTGTTTGTCATGAGTAACGCTCTTAAATTAATTTTCGCCCTCATAAATTTGTTGTCGTTTTTAAACTAGGAATTAGGAATTAAAGGGGAAGATACAGCCAATGAGCGAATAGCACAGCGCTGATTTAATCGTTTTTATAGTTTTTGACGTTTGAAGATCGTTCGTCCTCAAGTTGTTCACCTGCGTGGAATATTAAGGTTACAAGGGAAGCAGTGCAAAACCAGCCTGGATCGTTTTAATAGACGCATTATTACATGCGATGAGAAATTAATTCATCTAAACAATCCGAACATCGAGAATCAGTAACTAGACAAAGGGGAATTACGATAACTCGTCACAAAAAGAGATCGAGCCGAGCGAAGAGTCTTGTTGGATAACTGTTGGAATAGTAAAGGTTTAGTGTACATCGAAATCATTCTAGATGCTCGAGCTATCATTTCTGAGGTATGTAGTGGGCAACTGATGGGTTAGTTAACCGAAAACGGGACTCTTGCTATAATAAGATCGAAGGACTTGCTGGTATTGAACTCCTGCCACATCCAACATATAGTCTAGACCAGGGGTGCTCAAACGGTCGTAGGGGTGCTTTTTGAGTAGATCTCGAGAAGAAAAAAATTTTTAATAAGTAGGTAGGTAACTAAACTACAAAAATGTATTACGTAATAAAATAACACTGCTTGCGGCAAAAGGCGGCTTTATCAAAGGAACGCGCGGCACTTGTCAAAGAAAAGCCGCGTTGTTTCTAGACTTGACTGTACTGTCTAGTTTCGGGCGGAGCGTTTGACGGGAACATTCGAGACTTTCTTTCACGCCGATATAAATGTTGCGCCTGCATGAATTGGAGTCATTCTGAATTGTAACTTGATAGCGATACTACGTCGATACAAAGTTTATTATTAAATAGTGGAAAATGAGTGCAGTGAAGAAATCTAAAACGTATAATTTTGATAAGGATTGGGAGGAAGAATTTTTCTTTTGTATGGTGAAGGATAAGTGCATTTGTGTTATTTGTCGTGCGTCAGTTGCAATACCTAAGCGTGGTAACTTAGAGAGGCATCATAAAACGGTTCATAAAAACTATCAAAAGGATTTTCCGCCACAGTGTGAATTAAGAAAACGAAAAGTAAGTGATTTTATATCTTGTTTGAAAAAAGAACAAACCATGTTCACAAGACCAGCCAAACAATCAAAAGCTGCTACGATCGCGTCATTTAAAATATCTCATATATTGGCGAAACACAAGAAACCATTCGAAGATGGATCGGTGGTGAAGGAAGCATTTATTGAAGCGGGTGAGACTTTATTTGGAGATTTTAAAAATAAAACAGAAATCATGTCTGCTATTAGAGAACTTCAGTTATCTCGTCCTACTGTCACAAGGCGTATTGAAGTCATGAGTCAGGACATCGCAGATAAACTAAAACATGATATCATGGAATGTACATACTTTTCTTTACAGTTCGACGAATCCACCGATATGACAGACACTGCCCAGCTGTGTATTTTTATTCGGATGGTATTCGATGACATGTCGGCTAAGGAAGAATTTTTGACAATCATTCCTCTGAAGGGGAAGACCCGTGGCGAAGATATATATGAAGTTTTCTTTAATTTTGTAAAAAACTACGAGCTACCAATATATAAATTAGTGTGCATTACAACCGATGGAGCACCAGTAATGACTGGAAACAAAAACGGTTTTGTGGCATTGTGTCGAGCTAATGAAGAATTCCCTTCATTCTTTTCATTCCATTGCATTATACATCAACGAGTTTTGTGTTCCAAAGTTTTAAATACGGAGGAAATTATGGGCATTGCAACAAAAATTGTGAATTCCATCCCAACGGCGGCTCTTTCAGTTGCAGTTGGAAGATAGGGAGTCAGCTGAACACACTGATTTAGTTCTTCACACAGACGTCAGGTGGTTGAGTCGCGGAAAGTTCCTACAAAGGTTTCAAGAATTATTGCCCGAAATAACAGCTTTTCTAGACGAAAGAGGTGATGACTGACTGATTTGGCATTTTTGACTGACATCACAATGCACTTAAACATCGTTAACTTGGAGCTTCAAGGTGAAGGAAAAACTATTATTGAGATGATTAGCACAGTAAACGCATTCAAAAGTAAATTGCAACTTATGATAGATCAACTGAAAAGAAAGGATCTGAAACATTTTCCGTCTTTGAAAGCAAGGATTCCTCAGTTTAATTATGATACGTATGAGGCTGAATTATCAAATATTTTGGGACAATTCGAAATGCGTTTTTATGATTGCAGTAAATTGGAAAATATAGCATCATTTATGAGTTATCCTTTTTCATGTAAAAACATTGAGGAATTAGCTACTGAAATAGCAAGTCAGTTTAATATGAACTCATGTTCTGTTGAAAATGAGTTGGTGCAGATTATATCAGATATACATCTCAAAGCTACAGCATCTGATACAAATTTCTGGTGTTTTATATCTGAAAATAAATATCCGAATCTAACGCAAATCGCCCTTCAACTGACAGCATTGTTTGGGTCAACTTACTTGTGCGAGTCTGCATTTTCTGAAATGAAGATAATTAAGTCAAAATATCGCAATCGACTAACTGACGATCATATGTCATCATGCTTGCGATTAGCACTCAGTGGTTACGAAAGTGATTATGAAAAGTATGCTGAGGACATGCAGTGCCACGCTTCAACATCCAAAGCCACTCTTTAGTTAGGATTAACACCATATGTAACTCTTTTGTTTTGTAACAACCAATAAACTCGCAATTTTGAATAACTATGAGTTTTTTCATTGATATTGTAGAGAAGAACCTAACTAAACCTAACCCAAACCTTGACTAAAATAATGTACCTATATTGTGCAGAAAGCTAATATCTATATATGCTACGGTACACCCTACCTAGGTAGGTAGGGTGTATCGTGTATGTACGACAACCCTGCATCACACATACTTGCAGCCTCTCAGAGTCGATCGTAAGTAGTCTAAAAATATTGAGGTAGATCGCCAGCAGTTCAAGTTTGAGCACCCCTGGTCTAGACCCTTAATCGTTGAATTACTATTTGTTCAGGGTCAAATTTTTGTGTGGCAAAAAATGAATTTTTTGAATCTAACATAACCAAAGAATGAAAGAGAAAGAAATAAATGCTTTATTGTCAAAAAAATTGTTACAATTTGTAGACAAAAGCTTGTGAAAACTAAAAATCGGACATAAAAATAACTAAATAAACATACAAATTGAATAAAATTTCGATAAACAGAAGAAAACCATAATGAGTAACAAAATTATAGGTAAAAGTTATGGGTAATAATTAGTATATAAATCCATAGCAAAATTAAACCAGAATTACATGAATTTTCAAAGTTTCATAGAGCTTAAACGTTGGTTCGAAACCATAGAATATGATGGACCTTATAATATGGAATATAAAGGATTTCTTTTTTTTCATAATTATCCAATAAACAACCAAACATTTTTTAAGATGTACCTTCTATCTCTTCCTCATGAATAACTCTGTTCAGTAGTGAAAATGAGTTTTCTACTACAGATTGACAAACATATACACGGAGCAATTTGTTTCATGATATGTAGTGAACGAAAAATATTTATAGATAAAGTGATAATAATAAATCAAATTAAAGCTTCCACAAAACGATATCACGGAAAATATGATGTGTGTGTGCATGATCTATTTTCACTAAAACAAAAACGGTGATTTTCAGTAAATATATAAATTTACTTCATGATACTACTTAACCAAAATCCTATTGAAAATATGCAACATTCGAATTAGTCATTATCAATTTAAATAGAGCAAGACCGATTCTGGTACGTTTGTGAGCATGAAGTTCTTCTTAGACATTGTGCCATCACCATCAACGGCCAGATAACGCTCCCATGTGCTCGGGTCAACTCTGGGTCATAGCTACAAACGGAAACCGAAGCACACGCGTCAACCTGGAGCCCCAGCACGCCGAAGATCACCCGCAGAGAGTGTGCACATGATCTCATGTTCCGCGCGATTTCTTTATTAATTATTCTGTAACTATAAATGTTTTAATGTGAAGAAATGGTAAATGACCTAACTGGATTCGTACTTTACTAATTCTGATAGAAAATTGAAGCCGGAGCGTACCAACACGAATTTATTGATATATAAACATGTGAACATTCTTTCTGGTTGTTTAATATCGTAGTTTAATGGGTTTTTGTTTCTCAACGGTTTGTTCTGAAGATTATGACACGTGTCTTATTTAAAAATTACTATTACGTAAAATATTATATTCAAAATAATGAAATTAAGATGATTTATTAGAAACGACAGAATAGATTTTTGAATGAATAATAAATTTACAGAATACAAGAGGTACAAACAATTTGATGTTGTCATGAGAATGAGGTCATACCGTTTTAATATCCTTTTCTGACAAAGATAGGATGAAAATATATTTTCGATTCTTTCATAAACAGAAAGAAAAAGATTCTATACAATGTTATTCAGAAGTACCCTCTTTCGAAAGTGTAAGGTATGTGGTGATCAAGGTGTCCCTTAAAATGAATCTCGTTGGTGAATCAATCTACTACAATCTGCTACTCCCAAATACCGGTCTACTACACCGAAATAGAGAAAAGACGCTTCATACTGTTGTAATATTCCTCACCAATTCACAAAATTTTATAATTAACGGATCTATTCTATTTCCGAACATCTCCAGATGAACCTCATAAGTTAGTATTTAACCAAACAAGTCCATCGATGGTATTTTCCAGAATACCAACCCAATTATTTAACTACTGAAAACTGAATATGTAGTTCACGAAACGAGGATTTGCGTCTCTCTAATACCACACATTCGGTGTTTTAAGATTTTCAATTAGATAGAAAATACTTTTGTCTCTTATTTATTGTGGAGCTGTTGCAGTATTTCGTCTACATATTCAGCAAATATACGTGACAAATATCAATATATTTTTTGAAAAATTGAAATATATGAACATAAGCTTTTCGTCTTTACGTCCAATCAGATGTGGGCGATATTTATTTTACCAATTGCTAATACATATGTGACGACTTACCGTATGAAATTTCAAGGTTATATTCTTATATGAAAAACTTGCAGGCATTGTTTGTTCTTATGTTAATATATTGATGAAACGAATCGTGGAACGTGTTTCTAAAACGGGATCTATCCCATTCCACAAATAAAATGCCCGTTTCCTATTTTAATTACAATACGATTGCGGTGGACATTATTGTTTTATTTTGAATTTGAGATTCAAGTTACTATTAATTAGATCGATTTTGACTGACATTTATGGTTATTTAAGAGCAGCAAAAGTGTTTTTCGCACTAAAAAGCACTCTTGGGCGGATAGTGAAGAAGTTAAATAAAAGTCGACAATTTTTTCGCACAATATTTTCCCGAGAAGAGCTAAGGCAACATCGGCAGCTTGCACAAGCGGTTTCAATAGAACTGAAATGGGAGAATTGTTTGATTTGCAGGAGTCTCTTGTAGATAGCTAGACAGTTGACAACTAATCAGAGATGTTCATCTAAGGTTATTGGAATGAGAGGTAGGAAGAAAGTACGAGCGTAGGTTCCATCCATAATTATTTTTCCAAGAGCTCGTGCCAAGGAGGACTTTTCGATTGTTCTACTGTCTAAATCCATATTTTCTTGCCACCCTTCTGTTTGGATGCAACTGGATCTCTTCGAAAAGTGGCTTAACCATTTACAATCTACCAATGCCTCAAAACAAAATCCTTCTTTGCTTATACTGGACAGCCATAAAACTCAACTCAAAGCATACGTGTGATAGAGAAAGGCAGAGATCACGCTGTTATATTATTTTGCTTACTAACACATTGGAGCCATCAGAAGACGTTTTTTATGGCTTCTCTATCGAAATTCTGAAGCGAAGAGGTTGAAATATTTCTAAGGAGCAATCCTAGTAGAGTCGTTACAATTCACTATATAGGCAGACTATTTACAACAGACGATAATTCACCACAAAGATAATAACCACTTGTAATCAAGCACCAAACACCACATCCATCAACTTCATATTTGATCCCCAAACTGTCACAATCATTATCCACCCTTCCCATCAGGCGTCTAGCAGCATCTCCATAAAATTCATATTCGTTCCATACACTGCCAAATTAAAAATTGACTCGTCCTCATGAGCCACATGACAGCGTCTTGTGATGATGATCAACCTCTCACCAAAATTCTTAATGGTAATTTTCACCAATGACCTAACCACACATCTTTAAAGAAGGCCTGTGAAAACAGCGAGTCGAGGTAAAACTGCCATGAGCTGAACGCCAGTTTAGAAACGAAACGACGTAAAGTGCTAACTAGTAAATTGTTTTCTTTGAAAGGAAAGAGACTATCGAATGGAAAATCAGCAAAGAGAGACAAATCGCAAAAAAATAGTTCAATAGAAAAGAAGACTAATGAAGAAAGTGGCTAGAGAGTAAGTACATGTGAATGGAAAAAAAAAGAGAATCCTGTTTGCACCGTGAAGTAGATATTCTATGCAGCGAACCTGGCGATCAGTAGATTCGGTGCAATTCCTGCCAGAGATAGATCCACAAAGCATGCAAATAAAGGATCTAGTTTTTGCATATGTGAAATGTGCTTGAGAATATAATCCCAGTTTAGAAATACCACTGATATTGTTTATAAAATTGGAACTTTGTATTCCACAAGAATTATTTTATTTTTGTTCTATGGTTTCATATATTATATTGATTTATAAATGCATTTGTTATGGAGAGTAGAGGTAAGGAGGATCATCTCATATGGAAACTTAGCTTAAAAACTGTCCGCTTGTAGTCGGTAAATCATAATTAAAAATTTAACCAGAATGGCGCTCCTGTCGGACAAGATATCATATGAACTTAGTTATTTTAGATAGAGTGAAGTATGCAGTGTTAGAAAATTTTAAATTTCAAATGAGTAGAGTCGTTAATTAAATATTGGTATACAAAATCTAAACTATTCACGTAGTACAAAATAATTTTGTAAATATAACCTATAATATATGATATATAGAAAAACTACTGTGAGATAACGCTGAATGTTAATTAATTATTGTGAATTTGTAAGAAACAAAGTGTCAATTATCACTTCTTTCTTTCTCTGTCCTTATTCTCATTTAAAATTTACACTCATGCGTTAGTAGCGCCACCCTAACGTAAAGAATTTGATGGAAACTTCCTGTAGCACAGGAAGTTTCATTTTGTACTTTAACTTTTTTTAAGCAAGGTCCAAACCTTAAGTATTCTTTCTCATTCAACTACCGATATATAATATAATAGTTCCAATATTGAGGACTTTTGAATAACATTGAAGTATATTCAATCAAGAGTTTATCACTTTAAAATGTATCTGTCAAAGAAAGAAACCCGATAATAGATTTGACATTCACGGAGTTTCTGTTCCAGAGCTGTTGAAACCTGGTAACTTCATAGAATTTTTTCGTATCAATATTAAGAATTCAAAGGAATCAATATTGCTTCGAGGATAATCATATTCTCGTGATAAAAAACTGAATGCTCATTATTCCGTTACTTTTTCAATTTGCTCAAATTATTGAAAAATTAAATATATGAAATTCTAAAAGAAATGGAAGTTCTTATCAAACAATTCGAAATAAACCAAAAGTTGAAAAAGTAAAATATTTGGTATAGAGTTATGCTTGTTTTTGGCGCTCCTTCCTACAACACTTTTAAAAACGAATAACCAGTTACAAATCTTTCTATAACAATTCAGCATAATATTTACGTAACTTTTCTCGATTTCTTTAATTGTTTTCCCGCGTAAGAAATAATGTAATAATATGGTGGAAGCTAACAATATAGCACTGTAGCGAAAGAGTTGTAAACCTCTCCAAATGAACACACTGTTTACACTACCATCACAACAATTCTTATAATTACACTATTTGACGCGCGTCTGAAAACGATAACTTGGGTATCGAAACGCGCGCGAAATAATGTAATTGTTTTAGTAGTACTGTAAATTGCCTTCGTATTTTAAGAAATAAATGTATCCATATTTTTTACTAAGACTTGTTATCTATTTTCCAAATTTGCTCGTAATGTATGAAGTATCATATATTGTGAAACATGTTTCTCTATTCGATTGCCATATAGATATATTGAGTATTCTTGTTTTAAAAATATATATAACAATAGTACTTTTGACATGTCAAGCGCAACAAAGTCTCGTATCTTGTTATCTGAGGCTAACGGTGCACTTGTATCCTGAAACATAACTATTGTCAACAACCCACGATGCAAATCATACCATTTCTCAATAATTGTAAATATTATTCAAACACAGAAGCAAGCTAAGATCGAAGTACACAAACAACATGAGCAGAAACAAATAACATCGAGAGTAAGTAGGAAGTGCTCGCCAATGACATTTCAGATCTCCTTTTCGTGATTTGGAGCAGAGTAAAATGTATCACGTTCCTGATGATTTCATTCTACATGTTCGTGTCCATGCGGTTGTATATCTTAGCAGATGACTTACTACATAAGCTACGCCATTTCTCAACCCACTTTTGATCTTAACAATTTGTTTTCATGAGTCATTTGTACAGGGAGTTTCTTGTACAATATGATTTTGACTTATATACGAAATATAAATTTCTATACTGCGACAATAGTATTATCATGTCATCGCTGTTGAAAAAGTTTACTACCAATAATTGAAGAGAATTTCTGACGCTAGGTTCATACCGAATTTGATGTATTGATAATATTTAGAATATAGTAGAATGTTTCAGTTTCTACTCTGTAGATCCCAATTAGGTTGAATTAGGATTTTGGGGGGTGAAAGTGAAAGTTTATCAAATTGATACTTCATATACCTTTTATTATGTAATTTAATTACTTCGTATAATTCAGGTCTTAAGCTGTTAGAATTACGATATCTTTCCTATTGGGTCCTGGATGAACCTACACTAAATGATAAGATGTATTGTTACAAACGAGTTAACGCGTAGATTTCATATCAGTTTTCATCATAAGCATCTGTCGTCTTTTTATTAATTCATTTCAGAATGTTCCAGTACCTGATTATAATATAATCAGAAATAAATCTCATTTGACTTCCAGAAGAGTAATTATCAATTGTTCTTTTAAAATGGAACAAACTTTTTGTCATATCCACTTTTGGAAGATTTATAACTTTTAGATTGCTTTGTATTCACCTACATTGGAAATCTATTTTTCGTATATATATATATATACATATATATATATATATATATATATATATATATATATATATATATATATATATATATATATATAATTGTTCTCCATTTTTCTCTGTCCTGCATCTGTTCGTCACGAACTCCCAGATTTTCCATATCTTGCACAATCTGATCTTCTTATCTATTTTTTGGTCTACCAGGCAATATTTTCTTGCTCGGTCTCCATTCTGTGATTTTCCTTGTACCCTGCCTTTTTTCCATTCTTTTAATATGTCCCATTGTATTCTTTTTGCTGTAATTGTACTTACTATATTCTCATTTTCTAATATATCCTTAATTACATAGTTCATAAGTCCTCTATACTCATATATCCTTAGTTGTTCTTTGTTTATATTTGTTAGTCTCATTATTTCAGCGGCGTATTTAACAAATGGTTTTATCGCAGTCTTGTAGACTCTCAATTTGGTTGCTCTGCTAATTATTTTGCTGGGCATTATAGTTTTGTACTTTGTCTCGTTTTCTGTGTCATTTTTGTTGTTTATTATTGGTCCTAAGTACTTAAAGGTGTCGTCTACCTCGAAAATGAGGTCATTTATTTCAACTGTCTCTTGTTGTGTCATTTTCACCCATCGTATCAACTTTTGGGGTACTTGTAGTTTTTCCATGTCCTTTATGTTCGTCCTTCTTTTCAAACTGTCATATTCTTGTTTGAAGTCGATGAATAGTATATAGTAGAATAATTGTCCTTGCCTAAAATTTGGTATTCCAACCACTTGCGTCGGTTTTTCTTCATTTTCTAGTATGCTACCATTGTCGCTTATAGCAACTTCTTCGTATTCACTGTCTTTTTCCGCTAATAATTTTCTGAAATACTGACACCATTCTTTTTCAGTAAAATTTCATGTATTTTGTTTCTTCATATGTTGATATGATTTTACATTATTTTTATTGTCATTTTCCAAGTTGTCCATACTATCATTTAGCTATTTTATTGTCTTGGTCTTTTTATTTATTTTTCGATATATATTATATATTCATCTTGTTCCATAGCTCGTAGTCATTTGAACCTACCTTTTGTTTTCTCTTTAATTTTTATTGTAGGTACATTCCATGTCAAACCAATAGTTATTTTTTCTAATATCTTTCTGCGTTGCATTTATAACACTTTTCTTAATCACTTTCCATTGCTCATCAATAGTTTCTTTTTCTTTACTCTTTTGTAGTTGCTTCTTTATTTCTTTTCTGTATTCTTCCTCGTTTTCAGTTTCTGCACATTCCATTTTCTGTTTTTTATCATATTGTTCACGATATTTTCCATTCTTAATTTAATTTTGATTTTTACTAAGTGATGATCATTTTTTCTTTTTTATATTAAGACGTGATCTATTTGGTTTCCCTTGGTACTTCCTGATATCATCCACATAATTTTATGTTCTTTCTTACGTGTAAAGCTAGTGCTACAGATATACATGTTGAATTCCTCGGCTAGACAACATATTCGCCCGCCTTTATTGTTATTTGTTTCGTGTAGGGTGTGTTTTCCAGCCACACTGCTTAAGTAGTCTGCTTTTCCTATTTTTGCATTCATATCTGCAATAATTAATAATGTATCATGTATTATCTATTTTTCGTATAATTCGTATAATAATAGTGAGATTTCTGACACATTAAAATTAAAATCATCATTTGAAACTAACTCTCTATTTGATATTGTACATATATAAAGGGTGCCTTTTTGTTTTTTAGATGATGGAAAGTTCAATTCACAATCGAGTGTCCTAAAATTATTATTTTAATATAGTTTATTGAAACTCCTGTAACGAATAACTAATTTCACCTCTATTTCAAAAATTAAATCTATTATAAAAGGTACTATTTGTTCCAGACCTGTAACCTGGTGAATCGATTCACCAGCCAAATGGCCCACGATAGGGAATAATGACGCCCAAGCTGTACTCGTTCACCCCAATTAAAATTAAAAATACACAAAAAAAAAGAAAGAAAAAATTCACAAAAGTTATTCCCAAACTCAGAGAAACCGTTTTTACTTACTTACTAGAGCTCTCTTTTCGTCTTCTTGCCTTTGATCATCCGTTTTTTTCTCCTTTTATGCCAGGACAGCACAAACAGAAGGCATTCACCACAACCACAGCCCTTAGGGCCAACTCCAATTAACCTTCCCCTAATAAATTTCTATTTTCCTACCCAAAAATTATCCATCTACTCTCTCTCTCTATCTTTATTTCTCTCTCTTTCTCTCTCTCTCCAGACATGTCCTTTAGAATTGACACTCATCGCTTAACAATTTCTAAAAATTTCTAAAATTTCGGATAGGTAATGAAAATAAATGTGTGGTAAATCAGTGCTTTGCATTTAAACAATTTCTCTTCCAGACGCATTGGAAATGTTTGAAAATATGTGAAACTTAATTGGAAAATCAAAATGACGCCAATTTTTTATTGTCAATAGATCAAAGGCAGAGCAACGGGATCAACAGTCGTATTTTCATAGTTACAGTAATTACTTAATTAGGTCACCATTTAAAGCCAGTTCCATACTACTTTTTATATTCAATTGAGCATTTTAGAACAATCTTTAGAGATACAATATATATTTCTTAACGTTTCTAGAAAAAAAATTATTTTCTACTCGCACTCGAAATACCTTTGCGATCTTTCAACTATTTTTCTCTCAGTTGTCCATTATTAAAGTAGCATTTGGTATACTAGATACAAAAATAATTGATTTTAATAGGACAAACAACGCAAATACATTCCTCTGATGAATACTGCCGGCGAATTTTACGACGGAGGGTTTCTAAAAACCAAGGCCTTACGATTTTATATCTTCCAAGTTTATCTCAATTTGACGATTCCTTACGGAACTTACAATTACTCCAATTTATATGAGCTATTTACGATCGAATCAAAAATCAGAAAAAGTATATTATTGATAACATAAATCAAAGATACATATCAGAAGATATTCATCGAATTTAAAATTGCGCGATAAAAATCTTTTCATGATGTTTTAAGTGGAACACACTAACATATTCCACGTTGTGTCTTGACTCATTTAATGATTGATGTTGTACATAATCTACAGGATGGCTTCAATTTCATACGAATACTACAGACTGCGTCAATAGCTCAACGAAAAAAAAATTATTATCAAATTCCACTTACGAAAATTACTTGTATATTTCTTTTTTTATCTTTAATCTTCGAATTATCTAGAAATATCATATTACATTATTATATGTTGTGCTTGGTAGGTTTGAGGAACTCTAAAACTTACTTGATTTCTGAGGTGAAGTTAAGTGTTTTCTTGAGGTTAGGCTCAGGATAAAATTGTTAATATGTGATGGATTATTGTTTGCAGTTGGTTAATATGTGCTTGCGATTATAGTAACATGACAAATGAGACAAACAAAATGACTCTCTGAGAACATCAGATAACCGTGCGTGTAATGTGGCTAGTTAGAATTTTTCCTATTCTTACTAAACAACTTCAGAACAGAAGAATGAATAGACGGATGTTGTGATGTGCTGTTAAATTCTATGCTGCAACAATTCTTCTCTAAAAGCTCAAATATCACGCTTCTTACTTTTTTATTACCGGATTGTTTTATAAATATCCTATAACTGCCGTGTGAGAAATATTATGGGATCGATCTATGTTTTATAAATATTTATTCTATCTAATTTCTAAGCCCTCATAAAACAGTTTTATTGTTGTTTTCAAAAAGCTTCAGGAAAACGTTGAATTCATTTAATAGATCGACAAGTACGGTTTCATACACAGACGCTGCTTTTTGTAAAAGGGATAAGAAGTTTTATTTCGTCTATACAACTAGTCTCATAACCTTCAGAAGAATCGGTGGGATTACACGAATTAGCGTGATTATTAAAGTTTTCTCAAGAGTTGATTATACAAAACGTTGTAACGACTGGTTCGTATTGGCATCACGGTCATGAAATTTTCTCAATCTTCTAAAATATATTGATAATGTCCAGTTTAAGTTTTGTCAATATTGATGGATTAGCTCTGTCCAAAAGTTCAAAACAAGAGTTTTAGCCTAACTTGTGTAACAGTTTCAAACTGCCTTATTCAAACTGATTGGAATACTTTATGAACATGGAATACCTTCTGATTTGCATTCATTTTCAAATTCTCTTGTAGAGAGGCACAAAAGTTAATGGAAAATGGTTTAACACATAAATGAGACGTTTCAACAACTCACATATTAAAATTCTTAGATTTTAACCTTTGTATTTGTTATGTTATTCGTCTTGATAAAATTTCGAGGTTGAAGTGACAATAAATTTTAATTTTATAAACACATAATTAAAGGGCACGTTACCAATTTGAATTAAAAATAAGTCCAATCAGCAATATAATTAGCAGAATTTTATGTTATTGTAATATTGGCACTCATGTTGTCATTTGAGTCTCCTCACCCAAATGTTTTCTAAGAAAATAACTCAAATCAGAAACAACATATGATTGATAAATAATACAAAATTGTTATTTTGGAATTATCTTTGCGGTGGACGACAACACCGGTAAAATAATTTGTGAGGTGTTGTATTACAGCAAAGAAAATGCTTAAGGCCGCTTGATATGATGCAATACTACGTGTAATGCATTGCAAGATGCAATATTTCTTTATCAAAAGCATGTAGATCAGCTGATTTTCGTAATCGTAAAACTTAGCTTCTTTATTTTCATTGTTAAGCGATGTACAAAATGTTAGTAAAAATTTGTTTAGTTTTACTGTTTACACAGACTTGCATGCAATTTTTTGCACATTATATTGTATTATGTCAAGCGGCGTTAAAAAACACAATGATGAACTCGCATTAGGCCGTTGTCGTTGACTAAGGTTTATTTAGAAGTAGAAAACAAAACTTACATAGCCATATTCTTTCACTGAAAAGTAATTCTGAGTGACAAGTAACAGTTTTTGTTGTTTATCACATTATTTTCACGATTATTTTTCTAGTTGCTCAGAACTAGACCATTTTCAGGAAAATTGTCATCGATGCTGATGAAAGTCATTACGGTAGAAAAAAGTTAATTTTCGACGACGAGAGTATGTAATCAATCTTAGTTCGATCATCAGAAGTATACAACAATAAAAAATTATAAACTAAATACTGTCTTACTACTAAATACTAAATAATTTCAGAAGATGGAACAACAAAAGATTATATAAGAGATAGAGTGCAACAAGGGAAAAAAGCTACACAAATTCTGAACTCATTGCCGTGGTCAGAAAAAATTAACCTAAACTATACTTATATATAAGTAATTATTAAGTATATATATATATATATATATATATATATATATATATATATATATATATTGAACACTGATGGGTATATCGAGGAGACTTTAGCAATTCATGTAGTACCTTAGGTCGACTACATTGGGGACAAATGCAAGGCTGTACGCAACCTGATTAGGGCAAAATTACATTGCAGAAGTCGGTTTTCGGAGTGTTCAGCATACAGTCCTGACTTAAACCCGATAGAACATTTATGGGATGAGCTAAAACAATTACAGCTAGACTTCCTGAACCAAATTCTATCTCAGACCTTATTGTTGCAGTAGAAGAAGAGTGTCTTAACATGCCATAAGAAACAATAGCTAACTTGAAAGATATATCCTAATCGTATGAGATTGGAGATTAAAGATTAATTCCTTTTTCATAAACAACTTCGTTATTTAATGACAGGCCTCACATCCAACAAAACCATATTTTCATCTTCTTTACTTCGCACTGATGTATATTTACAATGTAAAAGTGAATCGCGAAATTGGATGGTTTAAAATTATTGGAATATACTGCAAAATTAAATTAGAATTGGAAATAAACAGTGTGAACGCTTTGATTTCTACAGTATCACAAATTGAATTTTATTTTATTTAATAAACTTTATAACTGCCACCTTGTATATTACTGAACGTTTTTACTAGTTTTATAAATAATGTAAAATGTACAGCTACAAATCGACCGACGAGTATTTCTCAATGTGCCAGCGGAATTGACCATTCCAAGTCCACTTTTTGTGATCTCGTGTTATGTATCGCTCTCATGAGAAATGGACCTGTTACATGAAAAATTCAGACAAAAAATTATCGGAGATTTTGAAAAGAATTAAGTAATGAGGGCAAATATTGTGGGACTTCGATCAGGTTACGAACCATTTACATTTCAATAATAACCGTCCTCTTTATTTATAAAATTTTTGACCATAATCATGAGCATACGAGGATGGTCCCAGAAGTACCTAGCCCAAAGAGGAAAAAACAATAGTTTTGTAAAATAATATATTCATTTTTCAACGTAATCACTTTTAGCTCCATAAACTTTTCCAAGCTCCTCAAATAGCCAAAATTGTCGACATCATCTCTTCATTGTTGGAAAATCTTTGACCACCGAGCCATTTTTTCAAATCTGGCAACAGAAAATAATCCAAGAGGGCGAAACCTGGCGAATAGGGTGCGTGAGGTGGCAATTCAAACTTTAATTCAATAATATTGTCCCTTTCAATAACGGAGGGGTGAGATGGTGCATTGTCTTGTTGAAACAACACTTTCTTCTTAGCCAAATGCGGCATATTCCTAAATAAGAGCAGAATTCTTATCCAACTGAAAATATCAAGAGTGCTGAAACCTATATATCAATTGTTTTATATAAAAACATTCTCACATTATAATTTGAATTTATTGTATCTCACGCTTGTAATCAAAACGGATTTATATAGGATACCGCATCAATATTCTGTTAAAATTTTTCAACTTTCTGATTTTCCGAGGGAAATTCCTTGAAATGGTTTGACTATTAGTTGCTGCGAAAATTTGAAAATCTGATAATATCACGTGATGCATGTTACTACATGAAACGTGATGATGAAAAAGTGCTACTTAGGCGATTCACAGAAAAAATCTTTTTCTAGCATGATGTTCAAATGCGGCATATTGTTCTCATTGATTATACAAATTCCAATTTATTACAAGCTTTTTCTTTGTGGATTCACTTATAAAAAAGAACAAAGATATCATTTTTATTTTCTATTAAGTTCTTCATTGAAATTAGAACGTTTTTCTCCACTTTCAGTATTTTCAATACTTCGCGAAAGAAAATAATTCAACCTCTGTTTACCACGCAATAATGGTTGGGCAGAAATTCTAGCGAATGCTTAACTAATTCGAGGCATTTCTGAGATATTGTGATACTAATTTTACAAGAAATATTCCTTTTTTCTTCTTCTTCAAATATCTTTTCGGGCTTTTTTATGAGAAGTACGCATTTTATGAGTAGTACGCATCATGCAAACTTTTTTGTCACGTACAGTTTAGCACTATTTACCACAGGGTATGAAAGACCATTATTTCAAACTATTTGTAGAATAGTGACACATCAATCATCTTGCAATACGATATCGTGTACATTTTCGTATGTGTAGTGGTTGTCGATCCATCACTGTCAAACCTATTTTAATTTACGATACCACCTGTTCATTATGTCGTATTATACTACATAGTTCTCTAATGTATCTAGCAAATCCTTGTAAATTGGCGTTTAAACGCAAGTATTCAATCACAGCGCATTGCTCGACTCGATCTATTATATAACTAAGATATGACTCGGGATTTAAAAGGGTTGGTCAGTTTCTAGTATAAGGATATACATACACATATGTTACAAAGTGATTTGATGATAAATGATTGTTTTGATTTATAAATGGGCCAAAGATGGAACAAAGTTATCAGCCCTTGTAAATTATTCGAGAGGGAAGCAATATTTGGATTGTAAATTTGTATTGAAGAGAGAGAGAGAGAGAGAGAGAGAGAGAGAGAGAGAGAAAGAGAGATAGAGAGAGAGAGATAGAGAGAGATGATTAGAGAGATATAAGCTGTATGGTCATAAGGACAAAGGGACATAATTTTATATTACATAATATAAAATAACGATTTGGCCTAATAATAATAATTGATGATACATATAATATGTTACTTCATTCTAAATTGAATTATGCTAGTCTATTGAGTCTATGATATATTGTGGAATTCAGCCACAGAATAATAAGGTCAATCTCTAAAATTAATTGAATGTTTTTGCTATTTTTAATTTAATTCTGAAGGTAGCTCAATGAATAATGAAAGTGCCACTAATATTAAATAACATGCAGATAAACAGTAGCCAGTTTTTTACATCGAATTCTATTAACATTTTTCAAACACGGCGAAATTTGCCACGTTTCAATTGATTTGACACATTTCAATTATTGTTTTCACTTCTGGAGGTAACCTCTGAAACAACATACTGTAGAGTTTCTTGCTATCTTCATATTTCAATTTTGGATGTTATTAACAGATTAAAACGAGACATCTTATTCAAATAACTGCTTTTTTATGGGCATACCAAAACTGAATATGTAATGAAAACAATGATGAGATTTTCGAAAAATGTTACCTGTTCTATTTATCTCAAGTTCAAAACCCCTATGACACCCACATAAACACTGAACAGTGTTTAACGTGAATTTTTTTATTGCTTGAATAAATCTTTCTGCAAAAAACGTGCAGTACCGGCTCTGATACATACATAATCGTCCACTACCTAGATTTTCAATATATATTTATATTTCCACAACTAAATGTTCTTGATTTTAAGTCTCTTCTGTTTTAAAATTAGTTCGAAACGTCAAAATTTATCTTTCTTTTAAAAATTATCAAAAAAAAAAACTAATTTTACAACAGAAGGGATCTAAAATCAAGAGCAAAGGTCTAAGAAATAAGAAATTAGAGATATTTATATTTCCTAGACAAAAATAGTACAAAATTCATAATTGAACTCAAGTACTCATTAATATTCATGCACATCATGAATATAAACATTGATTGGATGGATTACGAGCTAAAGAAATAAAAAATAAAAAAATTCACAATTACCAAACTAATGAGATTTATACAGTTAGGCATATATTGTATAAAATAGTAATTCTTGATTCATAATAGAGATACTTTTGTTGTATGAAACAGAATTGTGAATTTAAACAGCTGTAATAAAATGTTTATCAAAAACAAGATATTGGTCAGCTTCATATCATCAAAAAAGTAATTCACTTGAAACTTATACAAAAGAAATAAGAAGCAAAAATAAGGATTTGATAAGGAAACTCAAATTATAACTCTACCACTTCTGAATAGTTGAACTTTGTATACTTCTGTTAGATTCCTGTAACAAAGAAAGAGTTCATAGACGGGCAGTTTGATCATCAAAAAATTTTCAATCCCCAATTCACAAGTTAATTAATTCATGTCAATCGAAAATGCCTGTGAATTAGTATTTAGCTTCCTTACACGTATAAAATTACTTTTTAGTTTGTTTAAGAGACACCTCGATTGTGAACATCCTTACATCGACAGCTGTGTTGGAGATATGCTTACAAATCTTTGGAAACAGAATTTAATATTTGATTGTATGCTACGCCTCAATATTGCTCAAAATTATGTTGGAAAGTAGATACTAGTGCAGTCTTTTATGTCAAAATAATATAACACAAAATTTTCATTCGTTTAATTAACTTTAAAGAGGGATTTGAAAAACATGCCTCGTATGAATTGAGTGTGACTCGTGAAAACTTTCAATTCATTTTTCTATATAATTACTCCTATTCTATTTTAAGTTATCAAGCTACCATAAAAACGAAACAAACGGAGCTACAACAAAAAAGTGAGTAGACATCGACAAAATATATAGTATATTTCTATTGTCATTTAATAATATATTGTCACAGAATAAACTAAATATTTACAAAAATTCATGAATCTACTTAAATTAATACAAGTTTTTGAGCTTTATTGGTATTTTATAACCATAATCGGTACAAAAGAATAGAAATCGGGTTGGAGCGGTCAAAAACCCTGTAACCGTAACTTAATATCTATTTGCCAATAAAAGTTAGAAATTTTGTTTTATTTCAATTTCATCTCGACAAGTTTCACCGAAAATACGATTTTAGGTTATTCCATATAGTAAGAAGGTCCAAGTTGTGTATTCTCAACAGTTCAGTTTAGTTGCAACCTGCATGGTACAGTATGAAAACTATTGTGAATTCTAGAGTAATTATAAAAAAATTTGGAAGGGCCGCGCAAGAGCCAAGACAAACATTTGATGCATCCAGAACCCTCAATGGAGTTGGGGCTGCGCTATCACTTCTCATTAACCTCCTTTGAAATATAAATTACTTCACGTAAGCTTAGAGAAGAATAGAGCGGCTTGGACTTCTGACAAAGGCTTCCCTTATTCTTCTATGTTCTCCGGAGTGCTAGCAGTTTGTTGGGGATCCGATGGTTTTTTCTTCAATATTGATCCACTTGTTCGAAGGTTGTTCACCCATACCAATATTGTGTTACAAGAAGGGACACTTGCATTACGATGGATATTAAACTGTGGAAACCTCCCTCAACAGCAGTTACGGATTCGTCATTTTGTACAAAACTGTCATACGCGTACAAGCGTTGGTCTAGCGTCCACGGCTTCATCATCTCAATGACTAAAATGTAAATGCTATGAACAAAGGAAACGTTAGATACCAGTCACGTTCCCCTCCCAGCATAAGCGCCCGTGTACAACCCCCAAAAACATCCGGTTCCCGTGAATGACCCTGTATAAAAGTGTTGATGACACAGTGGAATTAGTAGTACGATTTACAGAGTTATTAAAGAAGATAAACAAAGCGAGTTTTAACCAGCACGTTTAGTTTGAGGTAAGCCAAAATTTCATGAAAAAATCATTTAAAATCATTATGGGCTTCTTTAGAAAAGAAATTCCGACTTGTGACCAAGTTCTCGAGATCAAAGGATTACCCTGAACGGAGTCGAAGCAATCTATGGAAATTTTCAAAAGAAATAAATTTCCGTTGGGAAAAAGAAAATTCTATATATTCAACAGGAAAGGGGAGCAGAATTCAGAATTGTACAATAGCAATGGATTGCAAGTTACCCCTCGAGATTTTCAGAGATTTTTGCCCACAACCAAAGATTGGTTGATATTAAGTTCTATCCCGATTTTATGAAAAAGGACCGCATTATTTATGTTCATCATTTAAATTATATGAAATTCTCTCAAGGCATATTTTAATAAATATTTTAAAAGTCTACTGAAAGAAGTGTTATGCCTATGGATTATGAATGCTCCATCATTTTTTACATAAATAGACAATAACATGGATCACAGGTCACATCTACTTAAAAAAATTGTTGAAAAAATTAACAAGCAGATTTCCATTATCAGTAAATATATTTGATATGTTCATAAGCGCTGGCATTTGATTGGTTATGTTAACTTATATGAATTCAATATTTGTTCAGAATATGAGCATCTTTTCTTTGGGATAGATAATATCTTAAATATATACAAATTTATTACTTGAATCAAACTTTCGGCAATGAGTTTACGTTTCACTAATATTATATTTTAAATTAAAATATCAATAACCCTAAACCAACATATAATTTTTACCGGATACGTAGAAATTCTTATTTTTACCTGAACTGCCTGTTACCATACTACAAATTACTATATTCGCAATCCTCATCTAACTGTCATGTATATGAAACTTATACTAGTGAAAAATGAGATTTTGAGTGAGGCATTGTACTTTAGTTAATAAACATCAACAATACTATGTATTTGTTTTGACAGACCATTCCGTTGGCTAACTTTTAAAATTGCTACATTATTACTGCAGGTAAGGAATTAACTGTAGTTTCACCTGTACAGCATACGTGGGATTTCTTTTTCTACCTTACTATTGATTTTGATGAAACATTCGTGATTTCGAGCGCAATAGAGGTAAAAATTAGGCTTTTTTCAATTTATGGGCCATTGACAGAGATGTAGTATAACAATTGAAACATAAACAGTTTTATATTCAGAAAAGTTTATGAAACTGAAAATTGTTTCTCATTATAACATTACTGACAACAAAACTGTCACTTTTTCGAGGACATGAGATGCTTTATATAAATCGTTATAATTTTTTAAATCATATTTAACTTTCTTCAATTTCTCATTTCTTAGATCTTTCACATATGTTTATTCTTCTATATGTTCTTGTTGTTAGGTCTCTTCTGTTTCAAAATTAGTTTTTTTTCCTAAGAAGTATTTGAAAGAAAGATAAAAAATTGACGTTTCGATTTATTTCAATCTTTTTCAAAATATTATATTGATATTGACAATTTTTATATTCCTGTTAATCAATCGATCACCTACATCATGAATATCAAAATAAGAATAAAATCAAAAAATAAATGTTTCGATAAGAAAAATTAATATTTCCTTAATTCTTATGTCTCAAATATTTATAGCTTTTTCGTTCTTATGAATGTGAACTATCAGATCATGAATTTATGTACTTAGCTATTCAAATTAAAAACAGAAACGAAACATAAAACATTTTTCATTACCATATGTACAAGATCTTTCCAAACAACTACAGAATTATTTCAATAAATCTGATATATAGTGAAGCATATGTCATAATAGACATAATACATCATAAAAATATTTTACCAAATTAAAATATAAAATACTAAAAAACAAAAGAACTAATATTATATATCAAGTACCTTATCATATTTGTAACGATGTCTTATAGGGCAGACATCTCAGTATTTAGGAAATAGACCAAAAGGTCGTCAATACGATAAAAAAAATAAAGCTGCATTAACAAAACATGAAATATCAAAAAAACATAAATTTAATTATAAAGATTCAAAAATTCTTAGAACGAAGTCGAAATACATTTTTAGAAATGATACATATTATTCATAAGATCGAAAAAGCTATAAATGATAAAAAAGATCTAAATAATTTAAGTAAAATTTATAGGTCTATTTTGTAAATTCTAATAAACCTTCAAATAACTTAATTGGTTACTGCTACATATTGTAAGAACTAATAAAAAATTCATTTTTCTTATTAAAACATTTCTTTTTTGATTTCATGCTTATTTTGATATCCATGATGTAGGTGATCTATTGATTAATAAAAATATACAAATTGTCATTGTCAATATAATATTTTGAAAAATCCTTTCTTTTAAAAAATTATTGAAAAAAACTAATTTTAAAATAGAAGAGACCTAAAATCAAGAACGTTTAGAAGAATATATGACTAGAGTATGAGGTCTTCTTCGCAATTTAATCTAAGTTAGTGTCTTTGTCTGTGTTTGAACAGTTAAAATCTTATACATGTCAGGGTGCTACTCCAAAGCTTGTATAGCAGCAAACAATGGAAAACTGTACAGCTTTGCTTCTTATGGACGGTGAAAACATAACTCAGGATGAGTTAAATTACCGATTCATTCACGCCACCGCTATAGTAGACTCCGTTTCTCGAGCCGCGCCTCTGGAAGGATAAATTTTTCAAGGTAAAATTAGACTATTACGGTAGGCATGACTAGAAGAAAAATGGGGGGCACATCATTTTTCCCATGTTTTGAGACCTCCTGAACACGATTATGATGGTTTTTCGAATATCTGTTTAAGCTACAATTCTTATTTTCGTCTCTCGAGCAATTGCTATGGGTCCGATTTGGTTCAAAATTAGCATACATGGCTTTTTTGGCGGCGGATTGATGTTATTAGAGTTTGGTTGAAAACAAATGAATATTTCGAGGGGTCGCAATGCAAAAAAAGTGGTTTTTGACCTTTGCTCACCTCTGCAGGTCAAACGAAAAGCGACTGAAAAATGAAATTTCACATGTAGGTTCAATTAGTTGCGAGATGATTTCCTGTCTAAGGTCGAAACTTTCCATCTCCACCCCTCTCCATTTTATGGTCATTTTTGTTATATTTTCTTATTTTTTGGCCAGAAAAAGTTTAATTAGAAGGTTCGAACTTCGCATGCAAGTAGGGGTGATGTTGAAGAATGGTCTTTCCCAAGTTCAAAGTTTTCTTCTTCAGTTCTTCTAGCACAAAACGCCCGAAATCATTTTGATCGTTGTAATTGTTGAACTGGACCGCCTCCTATTTAATGAATAATACGAGTATGATCGTTGCTAGGGTGATTTTTTTTACTTCACATTTTCGAAATTTCTTGTCATTATGACAATTTTTTCTTTGTTGTCAATTGGAATTGAACAAGAGGGTTCGAGACCACCGGGTCTATTGAAATTATGAATTTTCATTCGAGAGAGAGAGTTAACTTGTGAGATGAAAAGTTATTGAGGAATAGCAAATTTTCCATATAAAGAAATAAGATTGAGAATTGATATCATTTCCAAGAAATTCATTTTATGGAAAGATTTGTTTGTGTATTAGTTAAATTCTTCATTCGACGAAAAATTCGCCTTTCGTGATGGAGCTCTGCTGCTCACGTTTTTTTTTCTAATTTTCATTCTCTAGAAGTTTTCATTTTAATAATTACATTTATTCAACGACGTTTGACATGAAAGAATACAGCGTG
Source organism: Diorhabda elongata (assembly GCA_026230145.1). Taxonomy (NCBI): domain Eukaryota; kingdom Metazoa; phylum Arthropoda; class Insecta; order Coleoptera; family Chrysomelidae; genus Diorhabda; species Diorhabda elongata. The sequence goes on from CM047928.1 coordinate 7,088,932, forward strand.
CCATTTTTAAACAATTGATATGATATACCTTACACTTTGTTTAACACTTTTTAGGATTTTGAATGCCAACTTACATATAATGAAAACCAAACTACAACAAAAATCAATCTTCTGTTGGTTGATTAGATTCTCTCAGTTTCAGCGACTAGTATCTTGTACAATTTAATGCCATAATTGCACAAAAAGTGTAAGGCAAAAGGATCAATTTCACCCAAAAAATATGCTACCAAGATCGCTGTTTTTCTGCAGTTTTAGCGACAAATACCAAAAAGCCTCTTTATCATGTGTACAACAACATTTAACTGGGTGTAGCCCAGGAGGATCTGTGAAAAACTTAAGCATAACTTCGTCAATTAGATTGAGAAAAAACAATGCATACTTTATACTGAATGTTCTTCAAAAGCCCTTCAGTGGAGGAAACTGAATGAAGAACGAAAAAAAAACATGCTTGAAATTAAAATTGATATTCATCAGAATATAGTTTGTTTGAAAACCAAAACTGCCCTTTTCTAGGTGCTTCTCCAGATGGTTTAGTAAAAGATAATCAATATTTAGTGGAAATTGAGTGATCATTTACAGCACAAAATTACACAGCTGGAGAAGCAATTGGGAGGAAAATTATTCGCTATTTAGAGATTGGTGACGAAACATACCAATTGAAGAAAAACCGTGATTATTATTATCATCAGGTACAGAGGCAATTGATCATTTGTTCAAAAGAAAAGCGTTATTTTTCGGTATGGACCCTTCAATATATTTTTTATATTAAAATTGATGGAGACACAGAATTTTTTGAACGCAGAATGTTTCCAAAATTGAAACAATTTTATTTCAATTGCCTTTTATCTGAAACAATAGATTCAAGGCATACACGAGGTATGAAAATAATGGGTCTGGATTATATTGTTAATGATCAAAAAACTAAAGGCAAAAGTAAATCAATAACTGAATCACTTCAGTATTATTTTCCAATTAATATTATAGTTCTTTCTTCTTTGTTGTTATTCAAAAAATTGGAAAATTTTGAATTTCATAAAATTTAAAAGTGTGAAGATATTTGGGATGTTCTAGTCAAAGAACGGCACATGTCAAATTTTACTCTTAAGATGCTTATTTGTTTTCACAGACATTTAAAATTAATACGTAAAAATAATGAAGCATTCCTTTCAATATCTCTCTCTTTATTAGTATCTCCCTATTTATTTTGTCATATTTTTAATAATGCTCACAAAAATGAAAGTAAAATAAAATTAACATAGTAATTTTATTTGCATATTTTATCTGTATCTCAATAATAGAATAGAGAGTTAATGCCGTTCCCCACGACAAATTGATAATGTCTAATAAAATAATATTTATTTACAAAAATATCCCTAGTTCGTTCGCAGTTGCTAGACTCAATTTCAAACAAAACCAGGTTAGTGGGGATGTGCTTATATCCCCCCTCTGCGTTTTCGTCCCTTTCCCCGAGACCTCACCAGTGCCCTATCAATGTAAGATCTTAATGACGAGTGTATAGAATTTTTTACTGTAAACTGACCTTTGTTTAGCTTTGTTCTGAAATACTTTATACAAAATATGCAATTCTATGAATTTGTCTCAAGAATTATTCCAGAAAATGAATTATACTGAATAGTACTCCATTGTTTAAAATAACAATATGTATTGCATATTTTGAATATGTGCGTTTAAGCACGTCTATCTTGATTGAAAGTTTCGTAGTTCTTTAAAAGAATATAAAATACGGAAATATGCGAAATGATTCCAAAATCCCTTATACATTTGGACAATCACGTTAATTACAGAGTGATTGTTTCTAGCGGCCATAACAATTTAACTACCAATCTTCGCAAACAGGAGATCATCATTCTGTTCGAGAGTCAAGCAACCATTAGAGCTCCAAGCTTCAATATCATAAATTTCTCGTTTGGGATTGCCTTGAAAAATTAAGCTAGCTAGGCAAGAAAAATAAAATTATCCTACATTGGATTCCGGGACACACCAAAGCGAAGGGAAATAAAATAGCTGATATATGGTATGAGCTACATAGCAATGGAAATAATACTGGAAAAGAAGGTAGATAAGAGCAAAACAATTATTGGGACAGGCAAAGGCTCTTTTGGGAGTAGATTTGCAGAATGAATGTTTCAACCTAAGTAAGAACAAACTACGAATACTAAGAGGATTTCTATCGGGGCACTGTTATCTCAACAAACGCTTGAAGACGCTAGGCCTAGCAGATAATGCGTGCAGATTTTGTTGCCCAGAGGACGAAACATCTATATCCACATTCTCTCAAAGTGTGAAACTCCAGAGCACTACACCTGGGTGCGTATGAAATAGAAGACGAAGATCTCTGGGAATTAAAGCCATCCCACATTCTAAACTTTTTAAAAGGAGTGGGATTAATAGATCCTTTGGGTCGCAGTGTATATGAGATCTCAAATACATACATACATAACTACCGACCTTTTTTCCGCTTTCTTGTTTTGATTATTCCTCACATAGAGATGGGAATAATTCGAATTTTCCAGCTTTTCTATGATGCGTGTAAGTCAAATTATTTTTTTTAATGTCAAAATTGTGTTTCATAGTTGCCATTGCGGTTTGATATTCATCAAAGTCTACCACTTGATAACTGTTTTCTTAGCTTGCAGTTGCTTCTTAAAATTCGAAACTGTGGTTTTAGAAATGAATGAATAAATTCTTCTCTTAAATTACTCTATTCGTTTTTGGTGTCGAGTTTCAATTTTTTTTTCAAAATAATTTTCCTCAACAATCTTATTCTTCTATCTGTTGTAGCTTCTTTTGTTAGATTTGTTCCCAAAAGTACTGAACAATTTAACAATCAACCCTGCCAGAGGTCTTCAAGACGGTTAAGGCTATAGAACTAGGTTTGTCGGGGACCCTAGATTGATGATCATGATGATATTTCTATTCATACTCAATTTATCCATTAGCACGTACAACTCGATATTGGATTGAGATAATATTCAGTTCTCTAAATAAAACTTCAATAAAGATAGTTTCATCCTCTGCCATAAATAACCGTTAAAGTAGAATTTCACTCCTTTCGATTGATAAATCACAAAGTTGACTGTTTTTTTAAAATACGAGCAAAATACACATGTAGAGATGTGAAATAATTAATATTTGTCATATAATTTCTCAAATTACGTCCCAACTTTCTGTTATATACTATCCTATATGATCGATATTCATTGTCCTTCTATTGAGTATTTCGTAATTTTTTGATATGTCCTATTTAATGAATCGTCTTGATTTCAGATCTATTTTGATAGAAAGTAGGTTTCAATAAACAAGTGAAAAATCGACTTTTCGATCTATTGAGGTTTTTATCAAAATATGATTTGATATTGACAATTTGAATGATTATATTTATTACTAGATCACTTATAACATGATTATGAAAATTATAAGTTTGGCTGATAGATATATCTAAGTATCAGATCCTGAATATTGACACTTAGCTATTTAATAAGCAAAAACTGAATCACAAGGAAACTGATTATCCTGAAAAATTGATGAATGACTTATTCAAGAAGAGGATAAACAGCTAATATGATAAATTAAGAAACAAAACAAAAGCTAAATATCAAAATATTAAATATTTTCGTTACTATATGTACAAGGTCTTTCCTAACTATTATCGAGTTCAATAAATTTCAATTTGTAAAAATAATGGAAGGTATTTATTATTGAAATATTTCATTAAGCTAAAATCAAAAAAACCTAGGAACAAAAGAAGTAATATTATATATGAAGTTCTTTGTAATGATTTTGACGCTGTTTATATAGGACAGACATCTCGGTAATTACAAAATAGATAGAAATGTTTCTAAAACGATGTAAACAATGGAACTCATTACATTATTTTGAGAAAAATGTATGAATATTATATAAATTTACTCTATAATATTATTTTATATTTCTCTTAGTAACAGAATTATAGAAAAGAGTCAAATTTAGAGGAAACCCTGGTCATTTCACCACTATAGAATTAATCTACATTAAAAGTGAATTTTCATAGTGTTAGTTCAGTATCCATGAATTGTTTATCAAAATTTATCGTAAATGTAACAATTCAAATATAATCGCTTACTCGCAGACGGTACTGATAAATAAAACAACATTCGAAAAAATTAATTGACTAGATTCCATTAAGTGATTTGTAGTCGATACGATTCGTCGGTTATAGCCGAAGAAAATGTGTACGAAATCTGACCTTTTAACTTTTGGCGACACAAATTTGCATTCTTGTGATACAAAAACTCGTTCTGTATAATAAAATTCGTAATAACAATGATTTCATTATATGTACGCCGTGAACCACAAATGTTATCCGTGGGTACTTTCCCCCTTAAATTTGCTCAAATTACGAGGGAACACAAACATAAACAGAGAAAACAACGAGATGTAGAAAACTACTTGGTATTGATATGCCGAAACCGAAATGGTCCATTGTTCTTTGATTATATCAGATTTTAAAGGAACAGTAGCGCAGTAATTAAACATTGTTGATCATTATGGGAGATAAGTAATTCTCCTAGAAAATATGAGAGATGAAGATATAATTTAAAAAGAATTTGAAGCTGCATGAACAATAATATAAAAGAAAAAAAATCTGAAAATATTAAATGATATCCGACAAGGAAACTTGGCACAAAATTTTTTTCAAAATTTATTAAATAACTAAAGAAATAACTAATCCGTTCAAAATCAGTAACAATACTCAAGACTTTATTGTTCATGTTAACAAATAAAATGTTTGAAATGATCTTTACTAATTTTTATACAATCTACTTTTTTTGACCCGCCAATAGATTAAAAATACATTGATTTTGGATATACCACGAAAAGAACTATAGCTGGCAACATTGCACCACTGTGATTGCAATTGAGCACAAAGTAAATAGTGGAGCATATGATTTGCTATCAAAATATGACTTTTGTCAAGAGAACGTAGGTTGTTTTAAATAAATAATAAAGTCTTGAACGATTGAAGTACGCATCAGGTCACGTTTCGTTGATAAAGCAAATTTAGAAGAATAGCTTGGTGATTAAGCTCTGCAGCAACTGATGGAAACGCTAAAGAAGATCCAAGATGCACATTTCAAGTAAATATCTGTGGAAATTATGTAGGTAATTTTCTTTTGTATTGAAGAATTAGTGGAAGCAATTATTGGTTATTATTGAACCTGAAGAAATATCCACGTGGTAAATTGAGAATGAGACAAATGAAGAATTCCAGAAGATGACTGGCTTCAAGTTGTGGAAGCTGCTTCGGTTATAAAATTGCAGGTGTAGATGGTGATTACTTTGAACATATATAAAATTATTTTTATAGAAGGACTTGTAGTTTTTTGTATCTAAAAATATATAGCATCATCTATGTATATCAAGTTTTGGTACATTTTTAATATTTTTCATGAATTATCAATGATATTATAGTCGAGTTACATTTGTATTGAGAATTTTTAACAACTGAATAATCAGATAGATTATTGTCAACACTTAAGAAAATTATATATTCTTTAGAGATATTCAGTGTACAAACGGCACTTCAAGAATGTTGGTGTATCCCAACCATCCATAAACCTTAAACAATTAAGAGGTTTGAATCCACAGCCGACGTTGAAAACGTCAGGTGCGAAATGAAGCTATTGAAGTGGGCACCAGTTAGCTAAAGACCTGTGGTACTGTTAGTGTCCACGGTGTTCTCGAAGGTATGTATATCACCTTTTATTTCTATTATATTAATCATTTCATATTTTTCTTGTTTCAGCTTTTCATTTTCTCGGGGAAATTCCAAGGAGTAGGCAGATCGATGACTTGGAATCAATCAAAAAAAGTGTGAAGTAGGCAGATTGAGACCACGGAATCTAATCACTCCTTATCAATGAAAGAATAATTATCGTATCCTCACCCTTCTCTTGATAGTGGTTCCAAAGCGGGAGCCTAAACGTTGAGAATTTTCACAATTCTAACGTGGTTGAACCCGTGAACCTAGTTCTTTTGTTCATAATTACGACCGCGGAGACCTTTTCGAACGAAATCTTCGCCAGTTAGATTATGAACGTGTTCGTAGTGATATTGTTGCCAAATTATAATCAATAACCTTGATATTTCTATCAATCGTTAATTTGAATAATCAATGTAATTTAAAAAGCCGCAATTCGTAAAAAATACATAAGTATTCAAAAACAAAAGTATTGGAGTTAGTACACTTTGGTGTTCAGTTTTGCCACAATCCCACTATGAAAACGTTTATATATATGGTATACAGTCTTAACCAAAGTAATAGAAAACATATAAGTAGAAAAATTACAGAAAGTTGTAGACATTTCTACAGATATTTCGGATGGAAAGAAAACAAAACTACTTTTACTAAGAACAGGGAGGCCTTGTCGACTCTAGTTGCTTGGGTAATCTCCTTGCGGATCACCCCCCTATTAGCCCTTGGAGGGGAAATTATTCCTGCATCCTGGACTGAAAGCAACGTTATTCCATTAGATTAAATCTTATATTTTTTCTCCACATGTTAACAAGTTGCAGTCTCTATTAGCGGCCTACTAGGAGTCTATGCCTCCTGTCTTCTTTGCTGTAGTATTTTCGTAAAACAGTCTTACCTATGAGGACTTGATATTTGACTGTTGAGAAATAGGAGACAAACTAGAGACTAAAGAAGAAGAAATGCATATACGATCCATATATTGAGTAAATTATAGTTTCGAAAATCAAAAACTGGGAATTACGCTAAGAAGTGAGATAATTCGAAATATGAGTGATAAATAACTCGCGATACAATTTAACTAAAAGCGCGGAACTCTCAATATTAGTCAATTGTTTATTTCTTATTTGAAAGTTTTAATAACCATTGATTATTATAATCATGTTCACTAATGATTCAACGTTTTAGAACCGTAGTCAGCTAAGTGCTAGTTCATAATTTTGTCCAATAGAACAACAGAAAACAGAATAACAATGTATTAGCTTACTAATCCACCTACGGCCCATTTGCCAGGTTGCGTCTCGATAAAACTCATGATTCGATAAGGACAATGTGTTCCCATCAGTTGGAAGCTGCAAACCACCCGGCGTTCTCTATTAGTTATTTTATTTGTTACAAATTCGTTGTGGTTTTATTATACATTAGTGATAAAACTTTCCTCATTGTGTCCAGCAGTTAATATTAACTTGGAATATTGTGTACAAGAATAGTTTTATTCAATTTAAACACTTTTGTTAAATTTGGTTTCGTTCTTAAACTAACGATGATCGAATATCACTTTCTGAGGAAGTTGCGAAAAACGGTTACATTCGCTTTTCCCCTCTCGACGCTACTGTAAATTCCAGCTTAATTAAAGAGCATAATTCTGAGATTTTGAAAAAATATTAAACATCTGCAGGGTTAAAGGTTGGTTTCGTGAACTTGTGAGCATTTTTTCAAAAGAATCTTTTTACTGATGACGGAAAATGACACACCTTCCGGGTTCTATGCACGTGCACCATCCGATAGTGTTTGGAGTTTCCCTAAACACACGCCGCCACGCCGTGTTCGGTAACTCAGTATAATGACAACCAATATGGCACGTAAAGATTATAATTTTATATAAAATAAGACATCATCGTGTAACCTCTAGATTATTTGAAGATACGAGTACATTTTTACAAAAGGTGCAGGTAATTTTGGTTTATATGACATTGAAATAGAATAAAAATATACGACAGTCTGTATTATTTACATTAACCCTTTCAACTTAACGATGCACGACATATGCTCCATCTTTTTTCTGGTTAATCGTGTGACATAACAATAGCAAACATGAACTCGTTACTCGAATGAAAATCACGAATGCAATCAGTTCAATATTGTATTAGAAACTAATATTCTTTGCGTTATATCAACCAATTGAGTAAGTATATATACTACAAAGTCTTTGCCAGCTAGACTATTATGAGCTTACTAACTCCAATATATTAGAGTTACTACACTTTAATATTCAATTTGGCCACAATCCCACCACTTATATATATATATATATATATATATATATATATATATATATATATATATATATATATATATATATATATCAATTTTAACGAAGTCTTTACCAGCTATATTATGGGCGGATTCTTATTGGGAACGTGGTAATGAAACACCAAATTGGAATAACTTTAATATATTTTTCGAGCTTTTAGCATCGAGTCATCATCAAGTAATTGTATTTAAAAGGGTTAAGAGGTAAGCAGATTTACGAAGATATGCTCAATACCCTTGGAGATCAATGTCCTTCGTATGCGACTGTGAAAAATTGGACTGCAAGAGGTAATAAAAGCTGTGGAGGTCTGGTTTGCAGAGCAAGAAGAAATATTTCTTTGAAAGGTCTAGAGACGTTGCAGGTTTGCTGAAATAAATGTATCCCATTAAGAAGAGAATATGTTGAGTGATAAAATATTTCAACATTAAAATTTTATTTGATTCTATAGTAGGCTAAGAATTTTTCAATATATCCTCGTTTTCATCGTCTGTGAAATAATTAATTAACCACCGAAAGTATTACTTAATATTAATATTAATAATAAGTTTTAGCCAACTACTGTATGAGTGTTTTTATGGTTGGATATGGCCAAAGTGTACTAAATCTAATATATTCCGAGCTTTCGAATACTTATACAGAATGAGTTTTATGTATGCAACGCCTCAATTATCTCGGAAACGGCTTGTACGATTTGTATAAATTTTGATGTACAAGACTCTTGTGTTACAGCCGGTATTTATGGTGATAAATACACTGTTGACAGATCCTTCCTTTTTCCGGAAAAAAATTAACTTTGTTATTTCTTATGGATCATTCAATGTTCCCTATACTACCATAATTAAGGAGTTATAGCTACATTTGCGGAAATAAAATAATACGTTTAGATAGCTATTATTGCTATAATAAGAAATTTGACGTATCAATAAATTATTATTGTTGTTTCTTGAAAAAGATCAAATTGATATTTTAATGATATTAGGATATGGTGATAGGCGTAGAAGTCAACAGTAAACCTGTGATATCTTTATATTCATATTCCAACTAAAATCCTATGAAAAAATCTACAGTCAGTAAATTAGTGATTAAGTTCAAAGGTAGTTGGTCCAGTGGAAGATTTATCCAAATCAGGGCGTAGAAAAACTGCATCAACTGAAAACATATCTTTAGATGTTTGTGTCCTTTTGGAAGACGATCCACACTTGAGTACTAGACAAATATCAAGTAAACTTGATATTTCACAAACATCCGTAATGAAAATTTCACCTGTTAAATTCAATCCATACAAAGTAAAGGCTAAAGAGATGTCTGATAACGATTTTGATATACGTGAAGGGTTTGCAGACCTAGTAATGGAAAAATGTTACAATCGACACGATGCGAATTTTCTAAGTAATTTTATGTTTTGCGATGAGGCCACTTTTTGTATTGATGAAAACGCAAATCGGCATAACTGTAGATACTGGTCACGTAACAGTCCTCGTTGGATGTGTGAATCCCATACGCAATATCCCTAGAAAATGAATGTATGAGCTGCAATAAAAGGCGACAAAATAATTGGCTCCTTTTCCATTGGGGGTAGCTTAAATAGCCCGGCGTATTTGGATATATTGGAAATTGGTATTATACCTAAGCTAAATCAGATATTTCCAAATCCATGTAAGTATTTTCAATTACATTTAACAAAAAACTTTATGATTAGAAATTTTCAGACCATAACAATATATGAGTTCTAATAATTTCTCCACTTCACAAATGTGGATCTACTTCTAATATGAGACAAACATTTAAAGATTTATTGTTTTCTGCGCCATGATTTGGATAAATATTTCACTGCACTAGCTTCGTAAAGCTATTCACTAATTTACTAGCACTAGACCTTATTATGAGAATTGTTTTAGCTTATATATTATTGAAGAATATTCAAATTGAACGAATTTATTCAATCGTAGTCATCTAAATGTACAATATTTATTGTAACTTTGATGGAAATACTGTAACTGTATGACCCCGAAATTATGGCATTTAGGTATAGAGAATATTGCTTAGAAAATAATCAGTATTTCTTAAGGATTTCTAAAAATACAAAATATATGGAGTGATCCATTTGAAATAATAAAGTTCATTGTTTTTCCGGAAAAACGAAAGATTTTTCGGTGTTTCGACTCTGGTTCTTCTCTCTTCCACTATAGAACAGTAAATAGTTCTGGTATCTTGCGTTGCTTTTCTCCTTCTTTTTTAATTCTCACAATACACATATTCCTATGGTATGTCTGTTCACTTCCATACTAACCTTTTGAGTTCCAATTCGTATTTTTTGCGATTTCCTTTATCTCGCTGTGTCGTTTCCAAAGCTCTAATATTAGTACTTTGAGCATTGAATCTCTTTTACGATGTGTAGAGTGCTAGGCTTGTCCACCAATTCTGCTCCTTTCTCTGAGTTTGAGACCGGCTCCAGTGCCCTTGAAGCTACTCAATCCACTTCAGAACACTGCAGGTGGAGTAAGTTTTAAAAGTTTAATATACATATAACAAAATGCGAGTAGATATCTCTTCAAAAGTTTTTATATTGATATTAGACTGGTTGAAATTTATCAATTCTAGTCTAATTGAATAGTACATAGTTTGGATTTATGCAGAAATATTGTTTTTGTTCGTCGTTTTTTCATATAAATTTATGGTTTATATTAACAGTAAAGTTTTTCTGATTCCCTTTAAACTTACCAATTAAATCGGCTTTCTTCTTTCTATATCGTTTTTATATAGAATTTCAATTGAATCATAGTCATTAGACATTCTCCACTATCTTGGGTAAGCTCACTAATTTTAGTAGTATATTAGAAAGGACACTCTAGTGTTGGTGGTACTATGAGAACTATATTGGACTTGTAGTATTTGTGATAAGGTTGGGTGTTTTTTTCAAATGTTTGAATGTTCATTTGTAGCAGGGTACAATTGAGCTCAAATTCCAGATTCGAGAGCCTTCAGCCTTATTTTATCTTTTGTATGAGGAAAAAGGAAAAATTGAAATCTAATTAAAAAAATTAACAATTTCATTCACCCATACACCTGTTGAATAGTTGTGTGTGAAGACAGAGTATTCCATTCATTAAAGCAATGAGAAATTGCGGATTAAACTCATAGAAGTCTTGAGTGCTTGCCAAAACTTCTCTGCAACATTTCGTTAGCTATAATTCGACGATGAATTATCAGGAAAAAGCTTCACATACCATAACGACCACTGGAGGTTTGTTGAGAATTTGAGGCATCAATTATTATTACAATACCACAATATGCTATTAATTGACACCTTGGGATATTCCTGTCAAGCAAATCAATCGAGCTAGGTGCAATTAACTGAGAATCTAAATAACATCGTCTTCATATACCGTTACCAAATGTTAAAATGTTCGTACAACATTCGATAGTAACAATAATTTTCATGAACAAATTAAATATTATTACATAGTGTCGGTAGATTACTACCTTATTAATAATGATATTCAATCCTTAGACAGCAGTTAATTAAAAAGATTCTTTTATTAATCTTCGCATATATAAGTCAAAGGTATCTAACGGCATGTAATTTTCACTATAAGTATGAATTTGATATAAACCAGCCGCGTGTCTCATTAAGAACTCAAACAAAACCCAATAAATTGTCTATAAAATGGTGTAAGCTGGAATTACTTTAATCATTTTGACCCCCGGTCACATTCCCATTAGCAATTTTCTCTCGGTAAACGGTACCGGGCTCGCTCAAGAGCACATAAAATTGATATATAAATGAAAATATTGATAACAGCTTTTTTGTAATTGATTCGACATTATTTATTACCTATATTAGATCTAATGTCTATCAGTAACACCAACTAACAGTAAGAAACGAAATAATTTTATTATTCCCACTAGCAATATGAAAATTTTGGATTCTATTTTGAAGTAGTGTCTGACCAGTCCGGTGGTATTTATTCAAATACTTGCTACTGCCAAGAATTTTAATTTTATCACGTTTTATGAACAAAAATGTCATAATTAAACACCCATTGAGTATTCTAAGACATCACAATATGGTCAAACTAGATCAATGAGCAGTTTTTATCTAACCTAAATTAATATGTTTCTCTTTAGATTCTGCCTGAAAGGGTTATACTTAACTTAACATATAAAAATGCATTATATTCTTCCTTAAGCCTTTTTAGGCTTTCTTTCTATTTCTGTATTATCTAGCAGCTAGATTGTTGATGAAGCGTTTTTTCGTATCTTATGGGTAATCTGATAATAACTTGTTAAATAGTTTCCATCTTCAGGTCTCTATGAAGACCATTATTACGAATTAACTAAGGGACATGGAAAATATTTTTTAGCACTTCATTTTGAAAGCTTTGTATTCTATTTAAATCAAATTAATTGTATATTATAAGTTTATACTTAATATTTGCTTCTATGGAAAAACTTATTATGTATATACAGAACAGACTTTCTTTCTATTGGCCAAAACATTTTAATTTCAAGTTCTTCTCTTTTATTTTCAACAAAAGCTTCACAGCGAGACGGAGACTAGTTATTTTGTAGTCCAGTTATTTATTCTGCTTACAGTTGTAGTTTTTCAATTGCTTCTTCACTATTTTCTCGTTCTGCTGTTATAGTTGTATGGTGAGCAAGATAAGCAAAATTTTCCAGCTCTGGTATATCACATGTGTGTACGAGGTAAAGGACTGGACCAAATATCTCAATGGTGGAACACCAGCTTCAATTGGTTTCAGCTATAAATATGTTTTAATCCAAAATATCTTTCAGAGATATATCCAGAAATTTTGAAGTACTATTTCCGGTGTTATTTATTTATAGTTCAACCCCTCATAGAATACCTTGTCAAATGCTTGTATTACATCGAAAAATGTTGTAAAGTATACCTTTTTTTGCTCTAGAGAATTTTCTGTTATTTCTGTTATATTATTAACTTCATCTATTGCAGTTGGTAGTTGAGATTTAATGTCTATAATGAGTTTTGATATTTTAATAAGCATTTCTTGATATAGCAGGTGATAGCTACATGGGTCTGTAGGATGTTATTTCATGAGGAGGTTTTCCTAGTTTGGTAATGATAATGACTTCCGTCATTTTCCAACATCTTCTTTAACTAGAAGAAGTATTGATTAGGTGTGCTAATTTGATTATAATTTTTAGTGGAGGCTTAAACAGAATAAGTGAAATCAGAAATTGTGCAATGGCAATCTGTTTCCACCAAAATCGATACTTCAATGAAGACGAGAGACTCAAATATTCACAACTTGTGAAAAACCTATCGCTTAGAAACTGGTAAAACATAAGCCTCAAACAATGTTAATCGGTACTAGCAAAGTTAAGACTTGAGTAGATTAAAAAAAAAGCGGTAGTCAGAAAATACTCGTAATTATAAAGTGCTCATGCACAAGAGCCGGTCGTCTGAAATGACACATATTTGCTGCACTATTTGTTAATGATTCATCAGATTTTAATTGAACTTGGTGCTTTTTTTATTGATAGCCAATCAGTTTTACGATATTTTTTGACCGAAATAGCCTTGATTATTACGTTGTTCACCCGATTACCGTTCACCATTAAAGGAAAAATTTAGACTAACTATATATTGTATATTGAAGTAATTAACAATTATATATCGGATATATCATGTTCTTGGAAATTGTTTAAATTTGTGGATAAAGCTCTCAAAGCATGTTAGTGTACCTTGAGGGAAACCGTTTAAAGTGGGTTCATGTTGTTACCTGAAAGTTAAAATGAGATATTGCTGACACGAATCGTTGCTTATACCACATCACTGCACTGCGGTAAAATTGTTTCCTTATCAGTTAATTTTGTTGAATATAATATTTTAAAGCCAAACCTGGAATTGACCGGTCGAGTGTTAGCAAGTACGATGCAAAATCAATTAAATATAAAGTCAGATTCGATTTTTTCAAATTGGTATGGATCGCCAACCGGAAAGGATTAGCAGCTCTTCAGCTTGTAATTGGAAGACGATTATCGATGTATTGGTTGATGTTGTGAGTTACTATAATTGCAAATACGAATTCTTCGGTGTTCACTTACTTTTTTTTTTTCGAAATTACGGTAATGATATACAGAATGTCAGAATAAAATTGTCAACTGAAACGCTAGTTTCTGTAATTGATCACATATATCGAATATTATCGGTCAAAGTATGCAACTACATTTGTTGTGATTTGTTGCATCGATGTTAATTTTGCACATTACATAAAATTATTGTAAAATACCTCATCTTGACAATATTCTAAATAATGAATAGAATGAGCTTAAAATGGAACTAAATATTGCAGGCTGGAATTTCTAATCCAGAAAATGGTATTCTACCTTACTTAAAGCAACTCGAATTTCAGATAAGTGAAAAATTAATATTAATTTATGACATTTTTTCATTCACTTAAGCCATTAATATCGTTTTCAGGTGTAATTCTATCAATTTAAGGGGCCCTCTAGTACCGCAGCTGTTTTTTTGGTTTCAATATTTTTTTACGTGGTAACTATTGAAATAATCGATCTCATTGATTTCGTTTAATCTTTATCAACATTCATATGAGCTTTAAAAATTTTTTTAAGTCAAAATATATAATAAAATGAAAGTAAGAATAGCCGACAGGAAGATATCTAGTAGAAGAGGTGTAGAAAATTGCCTTTTTTTTCTCGTATGTATCGAAGCAATAATGATAATCTGATTATTTGGGGAATATTGCAGGAATAGCAGATTCATCTTCAAACATTGAAGATTTACTAAATGGATATAATCTTGAATGAATAGGATATTGCGATTGGTTCTTTGTAGACAAAAATATAAAAATCCACTTCTTTAATCAAATTTTTTTCCCTGTTGCTCATTGAGTTTAATGAAAGAAGCAACGAATCATTGAAAGTGTGAATTGGTTTCAATGATATTGGGAAAAATATTTTGTTTTTTTGAAATATTGTAAATGAAAGTTATTTCGAACATTTATTTTAGTGAATACATTTCTTATGCCTGTTATACCTTTTTGATACTAAAAAGTTTTGAAGGATGAAGAAAAATGGGGTTTTAAGAGATTCCAAGCCCTCTGATCTCTTAATCCCACTTCTTTCAGAAAGTGCAGAATGTAGCTGCCAGATGTAGTGCTCTGGAGCTCCTCAGTGCTTCACACTTCGAAAGAATGTGGATAGAGGTTTCGTGCGATAAAATCTGCTCGCGGCATTAATGCTAAGTCCAGCTTGTTCAGGTGTCCATAAAAACGACAATGGCTCGATAGGACTCCGGTTAATATTCATAGATTGTTCTTACTTAGGTTGATACATTCAACAGATCTTCTCTGGTTCTAGTTTCCCAGAATAGTCTTCTCCTCTCTACCCCCTGTAGATTGTCCCCCTGTTCCTATCCACCTTCTTTTCTATTCGGAGAGCTTGTCTGCTCACGCTTGAGTCATGCATAAATATTGATTAGAAAATATTATACAATCGATTTGGTCTTGGAAATAATTATTTTACAACGGTTTTGTATGTTCATTTTAGTCACGGTAAGTTATGTTCAAAAGACTCATTTTTCACTCCAAAATAACTGATACTATTTATGACCTACAGGACGTGCACTGTGTTGGAATAATCGACGACAACAGAGGCATCGAATTATTAAAATTATAAATCGATCATGTTAGAAGTGATATTCAGAGGAACTCGTTTCGTCTTTTCAATCGTTGTGAATGTATATAATTAGAAAAATACGAGGATGTATTGATATCTAGTTAGCCTAGACCAGTTCCATGCATAAACAAAATATTGCGTTACCATAGCAACGAACAATAAATTATTAGAAGTGTCAGTGTAAAGTTTGACCTGTATTTAAAAGGGTTAAGAGGTAAACAGATTTACGAAGATATGCTTAATACACTTCAATATCCTTCGTATGCGACCGTGAAAAATTGGACTATAAGCTTCAAAAGAGGTAAATTTTCCATTGAAGATGGTGACCGATGGGGAAGACCAGTTTCTGTGTCAGTCCCCGAAAATATCGATGCAGTTCATGACATGATTTTATCAGACCATCGAATTGGGCTAAAACGGATATCTGAAGCACGAACGCGTTCATCATATAGTTCACGTCAATTTGGACATGAGAAAAATTGCTGCAAAATGGATCCCCAAATGTTTGATTGTTGACCAAAAGCGTGCAAGGGTAGAAGCATCGTGTTCGACCTGTGCTCGATTTGAAAACGATGTAGACTTCTTAAACCGAATGGCGACACACTGGTTCTCCAAGACCTAAGAAGTTTCGTGTCCAAAAATCTGCTGGAAAAGTTCTTGCTTCAGTTTTTTTGGATTGCCATGGAGTAGTTATCAATTTTTTGGATAGAACAATAACTGGAGATTACTATTCGACATTACTGACCACTCTACAGGAAAAAATTAAAGACAACGCCTCTGCACACAAATCTCATGTTTCCATGCAAAAAATTCGTCATTTAGGATTTGAATTACCAGAACACCCCCCCTCATTCACCATTTTTGGCTCCGTCCGACTATCATCTCTTTCCTCAACTGAAAAAAAGTTTAAAAGATCGTAAATTTTCTTCCAACGAGGAGGTAATGAAAGCTGTGGTTAGTTAGCTAGTTAGCCTAGACCAGTTCCATGCGTAAACAAAATATTGCGTTACCATAGCAGCGAACCATAACTAGAAGTGACAGTGTAAAGTTTGACGTCAAGAAAACCAGAGTTACGCAATAAATTAAAAGAAAAAAGATGTCCACGGAAATTGTTAAAATCAAAAAATTTTCGCATGGAGCCATCATCAAGTACCTGTATTTAAAAGGGTTAATAGGTAAGCAGGTTTACGAAGATATACTTGATACCCTTGGTGATCAATGTCCTTCGTATGCGACCGTGAAACATTGGACTGCAAGAGGTAATAAAAGCTGTGGAGGTCTGGTTTGCAGAGCAAGAAGAAACATTGGTTTTGAAAGGTCCAATTAAGAGGAGAATATGTTGAGTAATAAAATATTTTGACATTGAAATTTTGTTTGGATCTTTAGTAGGCTAAGAATTTTTCAATATATCCTCGTAAGTTATTGTGAACAATTACTATAATGAATATATACTTTTTATACCTGTGAATAACATGAATACTCAAAATCTTTTGTAACTAAATATTTTTTAAATAGTATATTGGGATATTTGCGCGATTTTTACTAATTATGGTAACATATTGTCTCAGAAAATAATGAAAATTATTCTAATTTGTACCACCTTAAATGGTTCTACGGAAAAGGTGCATTTTTTTTACCATAAAATATCTCAGTAGTATTACTCGAAGTTCCTTCTTTATTTGTGTTTGCGTCAATTTTCAAATTAACCATAAATATCTATTTTAAATAGACATACAACTCAAGCTTTTTCAGAATTGTCCTATAGGTGCCTAGAGCCATCTCTCTATCTATCTATCTAATCGAACACATTCGAAGTTAGGATAATTAGCTAGTGAGAAATAAAATATTTTCGGCGACTACGGTAAGTCTGAAAGATTAGAAACCAACAATAAATATGCAAAATAAAAGCGCCTTCAATGTTTGAGATATATTTTATTGATTAAATATGTATACATGAAATTTTCTTACAAAAACTATCACAATGATTATGTTTTTCAGGAAAATACAAAACAGACACACTGTTATAAATAGAGCGAATACAATATACACTACTGGTCAAAAGTCTTTGCCCTATCCATAATCCATTTATTGAATTCCAAAATAATAACACTTCTACACAATTTCTCTTTCATATTATAAAACGAGGGGGTCTAAACCAAACCAAACGAAAAATAATAGTGTTCGTTATTTGTTTAGTTTATACGAACGTATGTTTATATATTCTATCGGTGAGTGCGACAAGTTAAAACTTGCAAGTTTCGGATGATTTCTTTGGTGTTTATGGTAGTAGTTTGGTTAGAGACAGCCGTGAGAAACAAGAACATGCTGCGATTTATGCTTTTTGGACCAAGACATCTTATTGTGGAGTTCGTTCACGAACTGATTTCTCGAAAATTCAGACTTGTAAGTATTTAAGTGGGTAAAACCATGTAACTATCAGTTGAAACTCGTGCATTAATCGCGAGACAAAAGTAACCATAACTGCTAGAGATAAACGTATTGAATTGATAAGTAAACATGTTCGACGACTCACGGGAACAGATCAATGAATCTAGGGATCTGCCTTTAAGAACGTCCATAGTGAATAAGAGATTGGAAAAATGGCAGTGAAAAAACCTCTTTGAAGATATCAAAATAGAATAAGAGGTTGCAGTGGGCCGAAGAACTTAAAAATTTGGCTTACGAAGAGTGGGAGAGAATTTTATGGAGTGATGAGTTAAAGTATGAGGTTTTTGGGTCTAAGAGAAGAGTGTTTGTGTGCAGATCAACGAAAGAACGGATGTTAGATCCTTGGGTAATCCTGACTGTACAATACGTCAGAGACTCGGTGATGGTTTGATGGTGTTTATGAGGATGGTCTATTTACAGACCTGAAAAATTTGGAGAGATTTCGAAGAAAGGAGGCTAAAAAAATATTAAAGGAGAATGTAGCACGTTCTGGCCAACGCCTGATCAGCAGAGAATTTATTTTCCGTCTTGATAACGAAACAAGCATTTCATGAACATGTGCAAAGACTATTTTAAGTAATTGGAAAGGGAGAATGTACTGAAGTCATGAGTTGGCCGGCACAGTCACTCGACTTCACCCAATTGAGTTGTTGAGGGACAAATTGGTGAGGAAAGTCTGGAAGCAGTGTTCTCATTCCGAGACAACGATTGTTTGTCGAAACTGTTACAGAGAATGCCAAAATTGTGCACCGAAACAATAAAGAAAAGAAGTTCTAACGATGAATCAAACATTCAAATATAAAACAATTACAGACTGTAGTTTATCATAACTATATTCTTATTTATTTATGTTTGAAATATAAAATAAAAATCGATCGGTTTGTTTCATTGTTTTTGAATCAAACAAACTATAGGGCGGGCAAAACTTTTGACCGGTAGTGGACATAGTTTTAATATAAATGTATTCAATGCATACCGTGCGATAAAGAAGGCCAGGGCAAAATGATCACTCAAGGTTTGAACAATAATAATTGAGAGCGTATATTATTTGGTGTATGGTTATAGTATGTGTAAGTAAAGATAATCATTTACGATTAAAACCACGATACTTTATCGAAATACCTCCAAAAATAAAATCGAAAAATAATGTGACAGCTACTTATTTTTGAAAAATCACAAACATAATAAGATATGATTGCAGTGATTTCAAACAATGAATAATATACTCGTCTACTCGTCTATTGTGGGTCTCAATTTACGAGATGGTTTTTTTACTAATGGATCATAAGTACAGTGTTCACATTCAATTTCATCCCCTTCGATCAGGCGTCATGCAACGAATCCAATCCTTTTCCCTCGCAGACCATGAGTATGTCTCACCACAGAGCATCGTTAATCAATACCTCACAATCTGATTCTGATTCCAGTTCAGCCTCCTCATTTTATCATTTCTACATTTCTATTTTGTCTCTTGTTTTCCACATCTTCTTGTTAATTTGTTAATATATTTCATTTTTGTACGTGACTACTTGTTAAAAACGATCAATTGGCAACGTTGCCATTTACTAGAATGAAAGATGTCATTAGAAATTTTTGGAGGATCCTTTTTCCCGACTGGAATTTTACCTCAGTTTCCCTTACCTGTTACCTGTACCTAACCCTAGCGGAATCGCTCGGTGACACACACGCTACAAACTCAATAAGTTCTGAAGCGGACGCCATTTTTTGGAGCTCTTTTAATTAGTGATAGGTAACGGGAGTGAAATTTCTAAATCGACAGTGTTCTCTGCTCAAACGTCAAGTTTATTGGAGTTTACTCCTTAAGAATCGATTTGCATATATCAGGGGCCCGGTATGAGACAATTGTGAGGAGTAAAATCTATCGATGAATGACCTCGTTACGTTTTTGGTGCGCACCTTATGATGCGCAACTTTCTAATTTGTCAGTGTCGACATACTTATATTGCTGTTTATATTATAAATATCAATAATTAATATTGTTATTGTGAAGTTTTAATTTTTATCATTGTGTTCCGCTAAAGTAAACTGAAAGTATTTCCAAATAACTATGGCAGAAAGAGGTGTAGATGATATTGCCGGAACATCTAATAAACACGTGGTTGCAAGGTACGTTATAATTCATGTATTATATGTATGAACATGTGCAATTTGTATTTATTAAATATTTTAATAATTATCGATGTAGTTCATATAAATATATATTTGAAAACAACACATAAAATTAGATAATCAACCCAATATGAATTATCGAGATTATTGACTATTGTAAAAAGTTTAATGTAAAATATTTCGTCGTTTAGTTATAATAAATGTATATGAAATGAATAAATTGAATAAATATATATTTATATATGTATACTATTTTCATTAATTAACAAATTTACCCTTTTATACAGTATCAATCTTTTTTAAGTTAACTCCAGTCGTGCATCGGAGCTGACACATACAATTTTTCTCTATAATTTCGTTTTGAATTATAATTATAATATTTTATATACATATAAAAATTGGTGATTGATGAATACACCTCATAATTTTTTGAAAAGGAACTAGACAAAGTACCACAACATTCACCACTTAATGTTACGCTTGTTAAATTCAATAGAAGCAACCAAAATAGCCTCTGTTTTGAGTCTTGGCAGCGATTGCTCAACATGTTCCTGATCGTTACCGATAGGTAGCATTGGCTGAATGCGACCATTATCTTAGTATTACATATTGATGCTCACTTGAGATAGTACCTTATCATGAAAGTGAAATTATTTAGTATCCATAGTACTGATTCAGTACAGAATAGGGCTTAACATTACAAAGGTTTAGTAACAAAATGAAAATTCAACTTCGGAAAAAAACTTTTTTTATACGATTCAATCATCTTGGTCAAACAAAATATTCAGTCAAACAGAATATTTGAAGTGGTGAAGAACCCAAATATTAAGTAAAGTACATATTTTGAATTTACAACAAACTGAGGAACTACAGATGCAAATTTCATAGTTAGACAAATAACTGAAAAAGCAATAAGAGAAGACAGAGAGATACACTTATGTCTTATAAATTTTGAGAAAGCATTCGACAGAGTCAATAGGAGTGACATATGGGAAATCCTAGAAAACAGAGGCATAGAAGAAAAATTAATGAACTGAGTGAAGGCTTTATATAAACATACGAAAATCTATGCTAGAGTTAGGTAAGAAGTACCAAATTAAAATATAGAAATAAGATTTCCGAAGAAAACATACAATGAATCAAGATAAGACAAAATGAGAAATAACACTATCAGAGAAAATTTTAATTTAAAACCAATTGAAAACAAAATAGAAGAAACAATAGATATAGTTTGGCCACGTTATGAGAATGGGAGGATATATGAAGCATAAACTTCATACAAAAAAAGCTAGGAAGACCAAGTAAGAGCTGGACAGAAGAAATTAAGGTACCAAGGGAAAATCGTGGAATAAGATGGTAGGAAATTGAACAAAAGATACAAGCTAGTAGAAAATGGAAATTGCTGTAGAAAAAGGAGTCCACGTAATGACTCAACTCCAAGTACCTTACCCCTGAAAAGATAGAAAGGCTTTAGGATTGAGTAAGTACGAATAAAATCGTATAACGAACCATTAAATAATCATGAAGATAATTATCATGAGTGATTCTAGAACATTGAGAGAAAATTACCCTAGATGAAAAATTCATTACAACGTTATGACAAATACGTTCATTTATGCAACTAAATTTCTGACACTCGCTGGCAGGGGATGATTTCACAGAAGCGTACGTAAAAAGTAGCTCATATATCTTGAACTTCCTGATGACCTTTGTAAAGTACGCGGACGCCCTCTGTACAACACGCGTTGGAATCAAATTCCGAAAGCGTGCACGTGTATACACTTCAACTATCAACAAGCATCAAGGGAATTATGGGGTGTGGTAACTTTTTCTTTCCCGACCTGTTTTTCACTCGAAGGAAGTACTCTTTAAGACACGAGGGCTGGAATTTTTGTCATTTAGAATTGTATAGAACAGTTCAGGTCATTCGAAAGGGTTCGAGATTTTTTCTGACATTCAAAACCCCTCTGGATTATTGTCTATTTCGAATCCATAAAGAAGGTTCGCGTTTATACCCGAACTACGTGCATTTCAAGTTGAAAAAGGTGAACGTTTAGTCTTCTGGAGTTTTCAAGAACTTTCAAAAATATTCAAGGGCATGTCACGATATTCTAAAGCATTTTAAAATGTTGTACATTTTTAATTCCCAAAGATGATTACCATTTTTACCCGAATGACGTGATTATTAAATCATAGTAGAGCATCTGGAATCTTATAGCATGTCCTTTTAGATGGATGTACCCATTGGGATATGTAATGCAGTGATTGTCAGTTTTTTATCAATAAGTGTTAGAAATGAATAAATCAAATGAGGTGTGAGTAAACAAAGTAATATAATGACTTGACATAATTAAAATAAAGTTTTAAAAGTGTATGAAGGGAACTTAGCAGATTTTTTTATCGAAAACAATTATTCATACTGATACAATACGTAAAAGATAAGATCTTGCCAATTCTGAAGCAAAAGGGTGAAAATAAAAAGCAGCGTTAAAGCGCAGAGTACGTTCCCATCGAATAAGCACCGTGAGAAACGCTTAAAATTTAACCTTTTATTCCAATTACTACACAATTTCATAACAACTTTCCGAGCGAAGCCAGTAAAGTACTATTAACGAACAAACTACGGGATGTTTCGAAAAATTCTTCCGATTTTATTGGCTCATATTTTCTAATACCAATGGAAGGAGAGGAATATAAACAGTGTCTTCTTTAAATCCCCATGACAAATTGTTGTTAATATTCATAATTATGCACACTATTGAAACATGCGTCAGACATTTTAATTGAGAGTATTGGTGTAGTGGTAATGAAATCAGTATTTTCTGGTAACATAAACTTGATTTCGTAAGATTGCACAAAAAACAAATACTTTTGGAAAATCTTGCTTAAGCTGTAGAATTAAGTGTGGCTGCTTGGCTCTCCACATTCTCATATTTTGTATCGCTTTACTTTCTCACTCAAATGGAAAGCTGCCTCGTCACAAATACTTATTTTCCACACATTCATCTACCAGCTAGCTTTGGATAAACTCATATAAATTAACACGCAACCTTCATGCAAAGTAAGTAGCAGTTAAAACTTGTATTGTTTTATAAGAAAACTTCGGCGCAAAACACGACAAATGTTTATCCTAGGAATGTTACCTATCAGCACGTGGAGTGGATTTTTGTTTCCATTTAACACACTTGAACGATCTAATTATCTTCCCCATTTTGGCAATTATTAAGCTGGATGTTGACAGAAGTGCGCAACTAATATATAGAGGAAACCACGTGTAACTCCAAAGCTTCCTCTTTCTAATAATATATTCAGTCATATCGGCTTCAAAAGTGTATAGTTAGGACTTTTTCAAATCGGATAATTCTTCATGAAATACTCTGTATATAAACTTTGTCACATGGATCCAGATTTATTAAATTTACTGGAAACTAGTAAACTTATTAACTATTTATTCCATCGTTGAAGCATAATTTATATAGATTGAACGCAATATAACATTTTGGGTATAATTAATTGAATTATTTTTTATGACAACTCTGAATCACTAAGGTCAAGTGATATATCTCTTAATAGAAGAGCTAAGAGATACGCTATACCTTTGAAACCTTGGTTAGATCTTACTGACGATCAATGGTAGTTATATATATTGTTTTCTTGTCTAATTCAATCGATGGTTTTTCATTTTAACGCCAGCTGGGAATCATAGTATAATGACTTGAATATTCTTTATGTCATTATTAAAATTTACTATGACTTAATATTAAATGATCATTTTTATGAATTGTTGAAACCAATTTCATAAATTATTGAGTATTAGAGTGAATAATGATTTTTTTCTTCAGACCACTGGACGATATTCGCAGTTAATACTTTTTAGAAACATGAATCCTAGTAGAAGTAAACCAGATCCGCTAAGATCTCCCGCTGCAGTCAGATAAGGAATCGCAGCATTATCAGGATCTCTTTTGTACCTCCACATAGTGTGGACTAAAAGATGACAACCATATAGAAGTATAACAAGCTGTATTAATCCCACAAGAAGGTAAGTGATAACAAATATTGATGTGATGGTCGATTTTCCATTGTAGAAGAAATCGGCGCCGTAAACGAATATGGTATGACCAGGCACGGATAAAAGGAGTAGTAAACGTGCTGCTTTGGCAGGTTGTACTGAAAAAGAAAAGATTACATATTATAATTAGCGTTATGGAGTGGATGACTCAACTGGAACAAATTCTGTATCCTAGTAAATAACGATTTTTTCCAAGATCTCTATAATATGCCCTATGGTAGAATGCTAAGAGCCTTGATTATAATTTTGGTTAGTCCCAATTATCTGCATTATAATCCTACTTCAATATAGAATATATTAAAATCATTTATATACTATTAGTTCTGGGTTTTTCGGCATATTTTACTTTTTGATTTCCGTAAAGGAAAGGAAGCTGCTGCGTCTTACAAAGAAATATGTGAAGTTTATGGTGCTGACTATTTAATAGAGCGCACGTGTCAGAATTGGTATAAAAAATTCCGTTCTGCATATTTATGTTAAGAAGCTTAATATTTGTGTACCTGACGAATTGAAAGAAATTCGTTCAACAAAAAGAATCAGCAACATCCTGGTGATGTTGTGTCCTGTTCAGTAATATAGTTCGAAAACAATCATGGAGCAAACATCAAGAACCATCACAAGGCACATCAAAATCTGGAAAACAAAAAAAAGCACATGCTGTCAGTTTGGGGAGATTATGAAGGAGTTACGTTTTTTGAGCTGCTTCCAAGGAATTAAACGATCAATTATGATGTTTACTGCCAACAATTTATGAGACTGGATAAAGTAATCAAAGAAAAATGGCCAGAATTGTCGGGGAAGGTTTAGTGCTCCAACATGATAATGAATTGCCTCACGCATCTTTGGCATCTCATGGGAAACTATTGGAGCTTGTTTGTGAAGTGATGCCACATCTCCCATATAGCCCTGAACTGGTACCTATCTAATTACCATTTATTTCGAAGATTGCAGAATTCTTTGAATGGTCAAACCTTGAAACGCACTTAGTTTAGTTTCTAGCTGAAGAAATTTCATAAACGTGTAATCATGAAGGAAGATGTCAAAAGGTCATTGAGCAAAATGGAAAGTATCTAATTGATTGAAAACTACTCTTTATTAAAAAAAGTGCGATTCTAACGTTCAACATCATTTGAATGCAAGTATTACTCCCAATTATTATTTAAATGGGAAATTAAAAATTGGTAAATATCATTTATTCTCATTTTCAAGTTCATTGCGGCAATTATGAACTAGGAATAAAATCAAATGCTTACAAAGATTCGCTAAATTATTACTTAAAAAATATTTCAAACACTTTCCCTGATAACTTGTGGTACGATTGAAAGTAGTCAGTATTCCAATTTTAGTTTGAAATTCGTTAACTTCGATTCTGAAATACATCAGTAAGTCACTCGCCTATTTTATAAGGAATTTCCTGATTTACTGCCTATATCTTGAGGAACAATAAGTAAAACAGAGAAGCTGTTTCATCAGCTACCAATGCACGGAGTGATGAATTCAAATGAGATTTGATGCTTGAGTTTGAGATAAACGCACATACTCGTAAATCGAGTATAAATAGGCATTCACTACATGAAATCTAGAAACTAAATAAAATGGAGTTCATGGAAGACGATTTTGATAGGAGGATTTATTTTTATTAGTAGATGATGGGCATATTGGATAACAATATTATCCAATTAGAAGACGTTTTGTAATCTGATGAGTGCACTTTTTCACTTAACCGTTATGATTATCGTCAAATTTGCTGATACCGGTCAGCGGAAAATCCTTACTCGATGAGAGAATACTCACAGTATCCTTATAGAGTAAATTTTTGGCGAGGACTATCATAAGTCATATCATGGGCCCTTTGTCACTGAGGACAATTTGAATGGCGATCATTACTTGGAATTGCAGCATATGCATTTTCATAATAAGTGTTCTAAGGATCCTACAGGAGCATTTAAATATGACAAACATTACTGCAATGTTTTCAGCTATTTTTAGAGCTTTACTGCCAGGATCAAGAAAGTATAATCAAATCAATTCAAACGGGTGATTAAACTAAGAGCCAAAAAACGTAAAAAAAGTTATGGTTACATTATTTTGAGACGCAAAAATATCTTTTTGGTTGACTTTACGAAATCAAATATAACCGTGAAAGCAGAATATTATTCTGACTTTCTAAGGCAGTTACGTTAAGAAATTATTGAAAAAAGACACAGCAAAATCAACCGTGTGCGCTTGCTTCATGATAATCGAGTACATAATGTTTTGTTTTCTAGGATAATGTACACTAATGTGGATTCACAGAGATTGATCAGCCGCCATATAGTCCTTATCTAGCACCGTCCGAGGCACCGGGTCAAATATTTAACAGAGACGACGGAATTAAACAGGCGGTGTATGAACATTTTGACCATAAAGGTGCATCATATTTTTATAGTGGCAAAGTAGCTTTAGTTGTTCTAAAAATGTGTGGAAATAAGGGGAGAATATATAGAAAATTAATCACAATTTTTTTATTTGCAAACTTCCATTCTATGTTAGGCTATGAACACATAACACAAGCTTACACTTTTTTACAGTATTCCAGAGTGTTTCATAATTATGTGTGTTAAGTAACTCAAATAATGAATTCATTCCTTTTGGCTTTCAGACACTGCGTATTAAACTCTAAGATTATCCTCTAAATTATACCCGCGGGTTTAATTGAAATATAATTAAATAATACAATTGGTTTCCAAATGAACATCAACATAAATGAGTGCTAATTAACGTCACGTCAATTCTTCATTATTGATAATAAAATTTGAAGTTGAGGCTATTAGAAACACAATCGCAACTCTGATACGCAATAAACCTCCTACCAACTATTTGATAATACAAGTTAAGCTGGTTGTTTTTTGAAAATTGTTAAATCAGAAACAAGCATACAGTGTTTATTTTTCTCCACAAGCGAATCCAAAAATACAAATACAATAGACATCATAAGTTGTTTCTACTTTATGGATAACAATTTATTAATGAACTATTTATATCTAATATTTTATATCATTTCCAGCGTAGTTTCTCTAGTTTACTATCTAGTTTACACCAGCGATTTGTTAAAATTTAATTCAATTTGGCTCAATTTTCAGATATTCTTTTAAAAATTCATAGCGTTAGATAAGTTGATTTCTTTGAATACTCAATCCATTTATTCGGAAACATTTCGTTGTGAATGGTATGTATATTTTGAGAAATAGGTTTTGCTATCAGGTCTAATTGGAATAAAATAACATTATTAAAAAATTTTCATTAGTCATTCCATATCAAACATTTTTGAAAACTTCAATTCACGCACTGTGTGTTTAGTTGCAAAAACTGAGGGATAATGCGTTATTTACTTCCAAAAGAAAAAAGGTGATGCTTCGGAATGGTTCCAAGTGTTCGAACCCACCACGGTTTTTATTTTTTATGAAAAAGGTTCACAATGTTCCACAATAACCTATCCCAGTAATTGAGACTATTCTGAAAAATTCCACAATTATCTGGAATAAGATGAAACAATGCAGAATGTTCTGGAATGCTAGATGCCGTTTAGGTAAAAACTGGAACTTTATTCATGGATAGAATGACATAGAATGTTTTGCAAAAGTCTCAAATTTTCTGAGCTATAGGACGAAACATCCTTTCCTCATGTCTTTCAAAAAGGCCTTCTAGGGGACATCGAGAACCTTAATCAGGGACAGGAGGTAGGGGATTGATACAAGATAACTTCCTTAATCGTACCAGGACTCATTTGTGAGGTTTAGTGACACGCGCATTGTACAGTTTTCTTCATAATTTTCATTTTCATTAAGTTTCAGAATTTGTTCCAGGTTATCTTTGACTGTGACTCACCTCCTTTAATCAACGCTGTCCATGGTAAAACCCACTGCTTTGTTATAGGTGGTATTTCTCCAAAAACTGCTGTCTGGTGAAGCATCGTGGAAGTTCGACTAACCTGAACTGACACCAAATTTCCTCCTATACCATTTATTATTGGCTGAAAAATGGTATAACCTCTAAACTTATCCACTCCTATATCTAATATCAAACCACCGCATCTAGAAAATAAGTAAAAGAGGATACTAGAGTGCTGGATAGTAATATTAGCGCCACATTTCATAAAACAAAGTGTAATTATTGCTTAAAACAGGAACTGAGAGTATCTGTGTCTAAGATATTATGTGAACACTACAAATATATTTTATAGAGGAGGCATCCCTGTATTATTTGTACCTACTCTATTGTGGAAAAAGGAAGGCAAGCAATAAAAATTCTTGCAGCAGTAGGAAACAAAATGATCAGATGTCTGATAACAAAGATCGACATCTTATCAACGCAAATTCATATGAAAAGTAGTGGAAATGAATCGCAAAAATCTACATTAGGATGATGTTATAATTTTTATCTAATTCTAATATCAAATGTGATACTATAAGGCTCTCATTAACATAAAGAAACGTCACATTTTCCATAACCTTCATATATCAGTTATGAAAAGTAGTTATGTTAAAACTTCACGTAACTGATCGAGTTTCAAAGAATAATTTATTGATTATTGTTAAAACTGACAATTATTTCATTATTTATACTGAAAATTACTTCATTATTTTAATTCATTATTATTTTAGATTTATGAACATATAAAACAACATTTTAAAGACACAGTAATTCAAAGTAAGACTTTTTTCTGAATTAATATTCTCTTGAACTTCCTATTAGTCCAGGAGCTATCTGTATTTTCAACTAGTTATTCCGTTCCACCCAACGTAATGACCTTCAGCCGGCAAGGTAGCACCGGGTCCGTTTTATCCAGGTGTAATAAACTCCATAAATTCAACTTATTCCGGCTTGACTCAAACTGAATAATATGGTAGATCATATTGTATATTTAACAAAAAGAACTTCAGCTGCATGTAGGGTGACACACAAAAAAATGTATATTAAAATTATTACAATAGTAATAACCAAGCCGAAATAAGAGTATTTCGTTGTTTATTTTAATAAATAAATTCATTAAAATGATAAATATTAGGCTGAAATTGAAGTATCCAATAATTTATAGAGTATTTAACAAAAATAAAACATTCAGCCGGTAAATAACGGAAGAAAGTATTTCAGTTATGCGATCAACGCTGAAACCGATGTACCTACGAGCGCAAACTCACTACATGCAGCTGAAAGTTTTTTTTGTTAAATATACAATATAATCTACCATATTATTTAGTTTGAGCCATCCCGGAACGAGTTGAGTTTACGGAGTTTATTACACCTGGATCAAACGGCGCTACCTTACCAGCTGAAGGTCATTACGTTCACTCCTAAGGTGAGTTCTGTCAGGACAAGCAGAATTGGGTGGAACGGAATGACTATTCAAAATATGCAGCTGGCTCCCGCACTATATCTAATGTTAATTTTATTTGAAACTATGATATCTACATATATACCAGGAGCTTAGCCCAGAATGTTTTCTGGAATTCTCCGCTTATTTTTTAACGAACTCCCAACATAGCCTTCGGCTATACTCTTGGATTTCCATCCTCTCTCTTGCCTCATTTTCAGAATGTCCACTTCTCAGTCTGTTAGAAGAGACGCATCTGAAACAATGTCCTGAGTATCCTTCGATTTCAGCTAGATCCAGGTACTGAGCAAACTATGCTGGTATTCATGCAGTAGTAGTACCTTTTCGTTGATGTTCTTTATATTTTTCAAATCGCACCCTTTTTGAAATTTTTGCTACGCCAGGGCGCATCTATTTCTTGATTTTTCAAGTATTAAATTACCAACTGCAGCATTTGCAGACTCTCTTCAAATGGAATGTCTGATTCTCTATCTGAATACATTTCAAGTAATTACTTCTGACTCGTTTTGACTCAATTTGAAAAATCGTTTTCAGTGTAATTGAATATTATAAAAGCGCGAAATTTGATAAAATGTTGTAAACACGTCATAATTAATTACGTGAATAACTATTCTTGATCTATCATCCAAAAGTAGCAGTTTCAGGCTACTGAATCTTATATTAGTCCTTTAGAATAAATGATCGAACTGTTCCAAATAAATGTTTTGATCGGATAGGTATGGGGTTATACCAGCCGCATATGAAGGGATGTTACCGGTAAACAACATGGGGTCTGTAAATGTCATTAAATTAATTGTCTCCCCATAATCATCCATCATACTCAACGATAAAAGGGCAGAGAAAGTTTACATACAAAAACCGATATCACAGAAAAACTGCCTTCGCGATTAAGTCGATAACTTACCCACTAATTAATAAAGCTGTTATCACAGGCACCCATCCTTGAGTCAAGATGTCTTTGGTATACTTATTCTTCTTAACCACTGAAATCCATACAGGGAGTAGTATTGAAATATATCCTATCAGAATCACAAGCATAAGCCAAGGATAAGTGTCTACAAAAAAAAATTATAGAAATAACAATGTAACTTTTGTCAAGTGGAATATCACTTAATTAGACCACGTATAATGCAATTCAATAGTTCCCTCTCCCTCGAATGTTTCGATCCTTTATACATAACCTAGTGGAATTTAGAATCTTATACTACTGTGGTATACTGACTTACGAATGATGAAAGGTTACGTAATCACCAGAGTTGACCCCATAGTGTCATTGTGACCAATAATTATACCAATCACAGATTTAAGACTTAGTACCTAATTATAACAGTTGCCGAAAGTGATTGACATCCAGTCTTTCAAATTATTACTACGAACTCGTCAGCTGATGTAGAGAGTGAAGCTGGTCCTTTTCTATTATGTTAGTACAATCTAAAGTTTGGCGGGTTCGACTCCCGTTTTTTATATATGCTAGCAGATCCTTGATAACTTATTTCTAGTATGTTATGGCCGTTTTCATAGAATCAACTTCTAGCAAGGACTTTTTGTTTGCTTCGAACCGAATTATCGAGAAATCCAATGTGTATAAATAGGCGCTTGCTAATCAGCAAGGAAGTTAGTAAATGATCTGATGTCATCCCGAACACATGAGGATAGACAAGAAACGGCGAACATTAATAAATTGTATAATTTAAGAATATTTAGTAATTAGTGATTTTGAAATTGAAACAGATGAATACAATTCAAAACAGTTTATTAAAACTTATTATAACAAAGATATTCTGTAGTGTAACTTAAAGTAGAAGTTCAGAAAGGTCAAAGCCAGGTAAAAATAATAGTGTTGCAAAAGAATTCGTAGTTAATTATATTCAAATTGTATCACTATAATTTTTATTATAAATTGTTTTAATTTCATTAAGAGTCGCAATGTTTATATATTACATCAAAGTAATTAATGAAATGTTGATAAGAGTATACGTGCCATTCATTTGTGTAAGCCACTGTGTATATTTTCACGAAACATATATGAGTATTTACGTCACTTAAGCTGCTCACGGTGTGAATACACATTTCTTATTAAGGTAGAAACAAATGGTTTTGATAAAATTTGAATAATAAGTATGATTTGTCATCTGACAGTTGATTGACCATTTTATATATACCTATACTGATGAAATTTTTATTTTCAATGAACTGTGTACAGCACTTCGTCTGATTGGAAATAATTTTTAAATATATAAATAAAGAAAACTTTTTATACTTAGAACAATATGAAATATACATTTCAAAAAATGTATTAAATAGGTGGAAGATGGAATTATGATCTATGAACTGCTTCTGCTGTATTTGCCCCAGAAATATAACATGAATATTGAATCTTGTAAATAATTTAAAAACAAAAGTTTAGTATAAACTGTTGGAATGAGCAAAAAAAGCAGCGTGCTGTTCAACAGAATCACAGAATCGCAGCTTTTAACTTCCACACTGTATACCACTTCTACAAGTGAGATTGGCACGACTTAAAAAGCACGGTACATGTAGGCATCCAGTTAATAAATGTCAAAGTTAGATGCTACTTGGTTTGCGCGACGAGAAGAATATTTCTATCTAATTTTCAGACTACTACAGATCGTTTTGCATTATTGATACTACTCGTTGTATCAAACTTACGAAACAGCTCCCTCAAATAAGTCAGACATTCAAAATCTATTCTGTTAGATAAATATTTTATCTAATTGATAGTTCTTCATCCATTAAGGCACGAAGTATTTTGTTTTTCGGAATACTCAAACGTGTGATAAGCAGAATTAAACTATAGTATTAAATGTATAAAAATCCTTGTTGGATTTAAATTTCACTATTTAACTTTATACCAATCCAAGTCACCGTAAAATAAATGTTTATATTAATGAATACTTTTTAAAAGATACTTCTCTAGGGTCCAATTTCAAATTATTAGTTACAATAACCTTCCGCTGTCTGTTTTGTTAGCGACTTCACTAATTTATGCATAACTATTCTAAAGAAACGAGAATAACGAAAGTTTTCGATAACATTCTAAAATTTTATATCACTTCAAGATGATCTATGAATAAACGTTTAATACACTAGTCCTTTTTTACGATGTCACAATGAAGCTCGAACAAAACACCAACTTTCTTATACCTTCAAAAATCTATAGCACCGGTAAGTTCTTACAGTACCGCGATTCTCTTCGTTGTTAACGAAGCGTTATCTACAAAATCACAACTTAACTTATCGGAAGAGGCGATAGTCACGGGGTGCTAAGTCAGAACTGTAAGGTGAGTGACTGAATATTAACTCTTGAACTTTTTTTTGATGTCATTAGCAATATGCAATTGAATATTTTCTTGGAGCAGAGCTACGCAAGATGAGATCGTGCTCCGATTATTTTATATCGCTTTTTGTGGCGTACATGGATTTCACACGAGACTTACTTCGTTATTGATTTCCTCTGATCCATGTAAACAACAAGAAATACGATTTTATGGTTTGTTGGGAAAGTACATGTATATCCATTACTTTGACTATTCGCTTCATTTTGTGTCTATCGCTTCATATTTTTGGAACCCAACATAGCACATAGCTTTCTTTATCTCTCTATGGAAATTTCACTAAACACGGTTTAATTGTTCTCCGACATAATTTGATTAAATTAATCAACAAATCTTCAGGTAGTGATTTGTGTTCTTGACTACCTCAGTCGTGAATTTTGAAAGCAATAATAACCTACATATTGAACCCACAACATATTTGAAGAGTTTTGTACAGACTATGTACGTGATATGATTTTAGATAAAAGCTTTCCAGAATAAAGAATCAATATCACTGATTATTGTCATAAAAATCTCTTCAAAGATGATTTGATAAACATAGAATTGTTTCTGAAATGTTTTTCATGCTGATTCTATATCTGAAAAATACTTTTTTTCACATATCAACAATAAAAATTTTGGTTTCAATTTTAGTTTACGTGTACAGAGATGTATGAATGATATCTTGGTAATCTCTCTTGAAATTCCAGTAGTAGTCAGTCATTATATTTTCATTTCACTCACCTTGGGACCATTTTTCCATTTTTTTTATGTTTTGATGCAACTTTGCTCTTCACTGTAATCCTCTAGGTTGTCAGGAAAATATCCAAGGTGAGAATGTAGGAAGTACACTCTCATACTCATTATTTTTATAAGGGCGTAATATTGTTCCTACTAGGTTTCTGTACTCGGGATCTTTATTGTTGCCCAGAAAATCACGCACAACTTTTTTAAAGCTCATCCAACTAGTGTTTCTCTCTGATTCATACTTTTAGAAAATTTGTATCTTTCATCAAAATTCGGATTAGATGACCTACAAAAATCCTCGCCTTGCTTTTTCTGTGGTAAAAAGGGCCAAATTTTTTTAAAAGATACTTGAAATATGTGCAGTGGTTGTAACAAAATCTTCTTATGGTCAATCAACTAGGTACAAAATGTCTTTAATGCCACAATTTTTGTTTTCAGTGTTTGTTACGAGCTCTACTGTCTAGTTTTCATACTTTTAGAAAATTTGCATCTTTCATCAAAATTCGGATTAGATGACCTACAAAAATCCTCGCCTTGCTTTTTCTGTGGTAAAAAGGGCCAAATTTTTTTAAAAGATACTTGAAATATGTGCAGTGGTTGTAACAAAATCTTCTTATGGTCAATCAACTAGGTACAAAATGTCTTTAATGCCACAATTTTTGTTTTCAGTGTTTGTTACGAGCTCTACTGTCTAGTTTTCATAAGAAAAACGGAATTTTCTTATACCCCAGCTGTGGATCTAGCATAAGGCATATTTTGAAATCGCCACACAAACCATTGGTGCTTTACATATTTGATGTTGCCCAATAGGGTAACTACATTTTCTTATGTTTTAAGTGAACGGAATGGGCAACTGGAATGAAGACGTATTTATTACCATTATGTACAAGAACTCCTTTCAAACTTCTTTAAGAGAAATCAAAAAAAAGTTCATACTTGTACGTTTAGTAAGTGTTTCCACAATATTCCATTGGATCTAGAATATTACAACAGAACCACTACATTTTTTTCTATTCTCTCTATTCTATTCTCTATTCTATTCTCTATTCTATTCTCTATTCTATTCTCTATTCTATTCTCTATTCTATTCTCTATTCTATTCTCTATTCTATTCTCTATTCTATTCTCTATTCTATTCTCTATTCTATTCTCTATTCTATTCTCTATTCTATTCTCTATTCTATTCTCTATTCTATTCTCTATTCTATTCTCTATTCTATTCTCTATTCTATTCTCTATTCTATTCTCTATTCTATTCTCTATTCTATTCTCTATTCTATTCTCTATTCTATTCTCTATTCTATTCTCTATTCTATTCTCTATTCTATTCTCTATTCTATTCTCTATTCTATTCTCTATTCTATTCTCTATTCTATTCTCTATTCTATTCTCTATTCTATTCTCTATTCTATTCTCTATTCTATTCTCTATTCTATTCTCTATTCTATTCTCTATTCTATTCTCTATTCTATTCTCTATTCTATTCTCTATTCTATTCTCTATTCTATTCTCTATTCTATTCTCTATTCTATTCTCTATTCTATTCTCTATTCTATTCTCTATTCTATTCTCTATTCTATTCTCTATTCTATTCTCTATTCTATTCTCTATTCTATTCTCTATTCTATTCTCTATTCTATTCTCTATTCTATTCTCTATTCTATTCTCTATTCTATTCTCTATTCTATTCTCTATTCTATTCTCTATTCTGACAGTTATGAAGGAAGGAAGAAGAACAAAAGGTGACTATAGAGTGACTCGCATTTTTGAGATCAACGCGTAAAACTGCGTCGAGAAGATTTATTTCGTCGGAGATTTTGATGCAGGGTGGTGTAATTAGTATGTAATTGATTATGTAAGAATCAGTTTAGTGAAATATATGGCTGCAAGTCTTCATTTTACTGTGTATACCAACGCTCAATATTATCGATCCACTTATGAGTAGACATTGAAATAAGAAGAATAAATGACAATGTTTGTGAAGAATGAAGTTGAGAAATAAGTGAACGATATCTTGAGATCTTGTAATAAAAGTAAAATAAATTGGTAGTTATTTATGTATCAAGGCGCTTAAGTCATACTTCTATTATGTTTTTTTTTTTCGAAATCGCCCAGATTCACAAAAATTTGCGAAAATATTTGGAATTGAGGCGAGCAGAATAGGTTATCTGTGCTGAGTTTAGTTACACATCTGAATAATATGATTTTTTCTAAAATCGGCATGAAAATATTAATTCTCTTCCTTTATTTATATTATTAGTGATAGAACACTTTAAATTATTCGTAATGCTAAAAAGTTGTCTAAAAGGTTGTAAGCTGATTGATGTATAATCGAATACTGTTGAAGCGGTTGACAATTCAGTTACTCCAGTGCGTAGGCACTAAAAAGCGATTTCACTGGCGATTTTTATCGACCAATGGGCATTCATGTTTCATTTTACTGCCGATATGGAAAAACATTAATTATTGATATTTATAGTTTTCACGTTATACATAGAGGATCTTTAACAAATTCCTCACATGCTTATATCATGCAATAGGAATTCAAATCCATTCATTCGTTAAATAATTTCGTGTTACTCAGATCAACCTAAACGTGTTCATGATTCGTAATTCGATTTTTTAATAAAATTAATAAGTATGTTGAAGATTGGAAACATATATAGAAAAGTACTTACCGTGAATTTTATATAGTATTCGTGCCCACGATGACAGTACCATTAAAGAAACCAAATCACCGATACTTGCCGCTAACGGTGTGGCTAAATTATCTGGATTGAGTTTCAATTTATGGGATAATATGATCACAGTTACCAATACTATATCTATAATGAGAGAATAATTGTATCAAGTTTCAAAGAGGCAATAATAGAATCAATAATTTCGATTTAAAATATGACAATACTATCGGATATTATTATACTATTATGATATCCAAATCAAAACTCAACATTCCACTTCAATTTTAATATTCTATCCAAAGTTTATATTGATTAGGTTTCTTTGACCTTGATTTCGCCTTATTTTGAACGATGAGATTTAATTTAAACTTTGCTTCAAGATTGGAGGCAGTGGAATAATTCGATCAAAATATCTGATTATCTTGATTAGATTCATCAGGATTACAAAATTTATTTTTATATCGTCTTATAAAAGACGGTTTTTTTTAGAAATACGTTTTAAGAGTTAGTTATTTAAAAATTTGAGGTGTAAGGGATGAAAGCATAATTAAAATGCTAACCTAAACGTTTGTTATCCGGTACACCCTGGTAGATATCTGACGACCAAGCGACTGCCGGAATAAGAAGTCTTCTCTTGGCAACAGATTCGGGTCAAAGAGCTGCCAAGTGAAGGGTTTCCTCTTGCTCTGGGGTTAAGAAATTGACTTCGCAGGCGGATAAACCAATGAAATGGTCAACGACATAAGAATACAGAAAGCAATGAGAAACCACTTTATCAAAGATTTTCAAGATTCACCAGGAAAATCACCATAGAATTCATACATCAATTGCAAAATTTCACTTAAGTTGCTGCATTGCAGCTCTATTACTATAAGAGAGTCCAAACTTGATTCGAATAAATTTTTAATTCCCAAATATTTTTGATATCCTTAAGATTCTCCAACAGTGCCCTCCATTCCATCTATAAAATTGTATTGTTTGCCATATTAGTATTCAGAAAATTAACCTATAGTCATTTCTATCGAGTAGTGTCAAGTTCCTTTTCACAATGGAATGGAAATTAGAAAAGTATGACTTTATTGTACATACTTTTCTGAAAGAAATGGAGAAAATGATAAGAAGAAAAAATATACAAAATGAGTACAAATTTTTAACATGATTAGAAGTAAACAAGTGTTCTTTGTTCATCTTCGAATCATTCCTACGTGTATAACATACAGGGTGTTTCTACTTGGAACAGAGAGATCTCAATAAATGATTCATTTTGATATAGGAATACGAAACATTACTACTTCTGTGATATAGGGCGTTAAAATTTTTATCAAAATCAAAAATTTCTGCAACACCATTCATTTTAGCTCCATAAAAGTTTATTAGTTTTTTAACTTAAAATAATCAGGCAATTTAATACAAAGAAGAAAAATTTGCTCCAGTGGCGCAAAAAATAGGGAGATAAAAGTGACAACTAACCCTCACAGCGCACCACTAGTAAATTTTTCCCAAAGTTTGTTTATGTCAAAATATTACTTTATTAAGGAGCATATTGGTCACAAAATTTATAAAAAACCTTCAAAGGCGTTCTTGATTTATGGCAAATTTTTAATTTTGATTTAAAAGACCATATCTTAGCAACTAGCCGTAAGGATTCGTTTTCCTATATCAAAATGAATCATTTTTCGGTAACGTATTCTGAAGGTTATTTGAAATTATAGTTCACATAGTGTTTACGGCGTGTAACAAAAATGGTAATAAAGGTGCACAAAAGGTGCACAAAAACAAGACTTTTTGAAAGAATTTTCAGTCTCCCTTCACGATTAGACGAAAAAAGGATGATTTGATGGAGCTTCTCAATGCCAGAAACACCAGACTCAAATAATAGCCAGGTGAAAAATCAATTCAATAGTATTTTAGAAGACTAATGAGGAAATACTGGTAGATTTTTGACCACGTGAGAACAAATTCAGTGTCGTTATCAAAAATAAAAGAAGTGACATGCTATGTGAAGGTATCATTTTGCTATAATTCCCGTTCACAAGCGATCAGTCGAATCAAAGATCTGATTAGAGTCTTCAGTAGACACCAACTCAATCATTTAGACATATTTCTTCA
This sequence comes from Diorhabda elongata, assembly GCA_026230145.1. Lineage (NCBI taxonomy): Eukaryota > Metazoa > Arthropoda > Insecta > Coleoptera > Chrysomelidae > Diorhabda > Diorhabda elongata. Next base: position 7,127,577 of record CM047928.1, read on the forward strand.
TTCAATCTATATTTGAACAGTGATAGTTACAAAGAACACTATGAAGTCAAGTAGTATGTGTATGAGTAACGACTTAAGGAAATAAATTAATGCTGTTGGACATTGGTAAGGAGATTGAATTCCAGATTTTTATATAAAAACTAAAGCAATGGAGATATTATTTTAAAACATATTTACTCAAAAACCTACCTCGTGTGACAACCAATAGGAAGCATTCAGCTACCATAAGAAGATCAAAATATAGAGAAAATTGAAAAGAAGTACTTGAATCAACACATAAATATAATAAAATTTGAGACTATAAGTAAGTGACAATAAGCGCTGAAACGTTATTTAATTATCATAATATTTGTAAACTTACATCACTCAATTTACAAATAATTAAGTGGCTGATACCAACAAAATGCTCGTTCGAAGTCATTATTGAAATTTATCATCGAACGTTCTTCTCACTTTGGTCAGCAGGTTAGAAAGAGGAAAATAATGAGAATACGTCCCTCAACACTGTCTTTGATTTCACAATACATTTTATTCAAATGACCGACAACGGACAAGTAAATTATTAGCAGAGTTAGTGTCTACTGGGTCCTTTCCTCAGCATATACTAGCTATTGCCATCATTATAATAATTTTCTGGCTATTATCTGCTTTGTCCAAGTTTTTTCAATGTCAAAAATGGTATGAACACGTTTTCCTTCTAGCAACTTCCTTATTTTCAGAAATAACCAGAAGAAAGACAAATAGGAAGATTTGTGATGACCAAAAACTTGCGGATCAAAAGCGATTTGTCATGATGTAAAAAAAGCCTTGGGTCCATTTTTGGGGTATCTTTCTTCGTACATCGTTTCGCAAACGTTATATGTTAAGGTCTAAGGATATCAAGACGAATCATTGTTCTTGATTTTTAAATAATTCATAGCACTTCTAAATTGGAATTTTTGGAACCATACTGAACACACTGATCACATTACCACTACATCAACAATTATCTCACTAAAGCTGATGCAGTAGAGGATAATAAGCCGGAACGGGGGCTGAAAGTTTTGAAAATATGAGGGTATGAAACATAACAGTTACTATAATTACAGCGTTCGTTAATCGAGAAATATTAGTACCTGTATCGAAGACATTTGTTATGAGATATGATCTAAGACTATTCCAAGAAGAAAATCATTAATCACGTAACAAAATCAAATTTAGTTTATCATGGACCGTCGATGTACGTAAGCGTCGAACAGATTTGAATGATTGTGAGAATAACAAATAAGGTATCATAGAATAAATATGACTATTTCTATATCAATAAATTATGGAATCGAAAAGGTATAAATCAAATACAGAAACAAAGTCTATGTTTATAATAGTCCGGTCAATGCTGCCGTGTGTGCCCTTTGCGAAAACTGGTACGTTTTATTTAAATAGCAATTGCTTAAACAAATTATGAACAAAAGGTTTTTTAGATTCGGACAATTTTTTTATGCAAATATGGCCCATTTTGAGAAGATAAGGTCTGCTGTAATTTAGAAATTTTTGAAAGTCGAAAAATCGACGATATTTAATAACTTTCAATGTCAATAACTTCTGACCAACAGAACATTTTTTGACGTTTGACAATTAAGGGCGTTCTCAACGTTGCAGCACTTGGCATTTCAAGTCGCCAATTCCCTATCTGCCTCAAAAAAACCTTAAAAAAAGATGAAAAAGAAACTTTGGCATTAACATTATTGATATCATTCCATTACATAATCTCTCTAATTGCACGACCAAATAAATTACAACCTGAATTATTGTAACTGAACGCATTTAAACGAAATATAATAGATATCTTCATAGAATGAAGTACTAGTGTCATATATATTTTTCAATAACTCCTAGTTGGTACAGTACAAGTTAATTTAATTGTTATTACTTCATCAATTCATTAAAACAATTTAGGTATCTCAAAGGAAAGTATAAATCGTAGTTTAGAAATGGCTGAGCAGTACATCACTGAAGTTTATAAAAAAACCGTATGTGACACTTTTGACCAGCTCTTTTATTGGGTTTATCGCCACAAAAATATAGATTTCACGGAATTACCTCCTATATTTATCAAGATACATATACTTAGAGCTTTCTACGTAATATATCAACAAGTTAATTACTTAAATAATGGCATACTTAAGCTGGATCCACTTTTAAATGGATATGAAGTTCAGCATGATTTATTGATTCTAAAGGGATTGCCTCCTAATTTGTACCAAGTTGACGATGTAATATTTTGCTGTTGCGTCAGAGCTGACATTAAATGTTGTTCATTCTGTTCTTGTCATACGATAAAACAAAAATGAAGTGTGAAAATAAATTATACAATACTGAAGCATTGGACAACAGCATGGGCATAGTCATGTAATGCTGGCTGTGCTATAAAATAATAGTGTACATTAGATATTTATTCAAAAAAGATTTCGAAAAATATATTCTTTTCCACGATTTGAGAATATTTCAATGGATCTCTTCTTTTTCTAAAGCAGATAGTGAATTAACGACATAAAATGCGCGCCAGAACAGAGCCGCCTACGCTCGGCGCGCGGAGATCGAGGCTTTTCGTCACGCGCTGCAACGTTGAGAAAGCGCTTAATTGACAATCGTGATAAGTGCCAAACGCTGGACCTGCACTAATATCGAAGTATTTCAATTCTGAAAAATCGTTGTTCAAAAGTTATAAACATCGAAAGTTGATTTTTCGACTTTAAAAAATTTACACATTTGTAAATATGCATTATACGGAAAAATTACGAGATACTTTATATAATAATTGTCCGCACCGATTTGTTTATAATTTCTTTAAACGATTGCGATTTAAACAGAACGTATCAGTTTTATCCTTTGCCCTTTGATTGCTCACGGCAGCATTAACCTCTCCCGCACTATAATATGGACAAATAGGAGTAGAGCGAATAGAGAACGAATACAGAAACAAACAAGGACAAAATTTATCATATGTTACTAAATTATTGCCATTATTTCCATTACAGTTTCCTCAATATTTATTAATATCCTTATTTCCATCTCCTTTATTGTTGCTTAAATCAAAATTTTCAAAGGATATTTATTACAACTGTCAGTTTCCGAGCATTATAAAAATATTTTTATTGATAAACTGATAATACAAAAAAAACCTTTGTTGTAATCGGTTAACTGAAAAAGAAATACAACCGACACATGAATAGAACCACAAATATGAAGATGGAACAATGAATAGATAAAGAACCTATTGAGAGAATCGTTGTGATTTACAATCGTTATAATGCATGAAATTCCTAGGTAAATAATCAAATAACGGTAGAATATGGATTGATTGAATAGATAACAACAAAAACCGTAAAGCACATTGTATATCATGATTGGGATTTGATACGATTTGAGACAATATAAGATCAAAAATCATTCTCAGGAAGACTGAAGATAATACCCATTAAAACAAGCTCAATTTAAATGAGTATACAGTCCATAACAAAGTATGAAACTTAACTAGTATGAAATGCGTTCTATCTATAATATTTCAGATTTATTACATATGCAAAATAGTACTATCTTACCTAAAACAAAACACGACATTGTTGCTGTTAACGTACTAGCTGTCGCTAATAATAACGTATGATTCCAATTAAAACTTCCATTAACTGCAGCTGATACTCCAGTTGCAAATAAAGAAACTATGCAGGAGCATACTATAGCTTGAATCTAAAAAATAGTATTTGCTAGGATATATGTGACAATTTGTGATTCTTATCATTAAATCTAACGGGAGTGATGGAACACCGTATAAGATCGAGGTCATCATAATAGGTATTTGAAAAATGATACCATAGTTGTGGAATTTCGTTCCTTCGAGCCATTTCTTTGATTTAGAAACAAGAAATAGTTATTTAGGGTTAAGTGCGAAGAATTGGGTGATTTAAATCGCACATATTTGCGTACTTGCGAAGTTCTTGTTAAAAATAATTTTTTTCTCGACCAAATGCGGTCTTTCTCACTCAATAATAAACTGGAATAATGTTCTCAATAGATTATTCCATTTGCTTGGTGTTATTTCGAAAAATGAATTGGTTGCCATGAATTCACTAGCTGAAAACCCACTTTAGCTTCCGATTTACCCCGAGAAATCCACTGTTTTGCCTGCTGTTTGGTTTTTAGTGTATTATGGAGAATCGCGTGTTTCGTCTACAATTACGAAATTATGCAAAAATGTCTCACATCCAAATAACAATTCAAAATGAAAAGCACAAAACCGTATGAAGCGCCTATGGCTTCCATAATATCTCAACTGGTTGTCGTAGTTGATGGTACAGAGTCCTCGTGTTATCTATCAAGCTCAGATTCAGTTTGAGCGAAGTCTTTTCCTCAAACAAAATTGCTCAATGGGCACATAATAATAACTTTTTTCTATTTTCCGCTTTTTATGATTATCAATCATGAACTAAATGATGCAGTTTGTTCACATTTTAGTACGAGTTGAATGACAGCTGCATATTGACAGATGTAGTGCTGTCCTTTCAAGTGAAAGGTGATAAACCCCAAAAATCGCTGAGTTCTTGGTGCGATCTCATAAACAAAAGAATTCTTCTTCCAACAGATATTTCATATGAATTATAAAGAACCAATTAGACCAAACCTAGCATCATAAAAACAAACAATGTAACAAGAAATTATATTTACCTGTACTAAGACAATATTTCCGATCACCATTCTGAAGATTTCTTTTTTGTCTTCCATATTTCCTAAGTTAGCATGAGTGGAGAGTCTTGATGAAAGACACATATCTAAATTACCCTTTAATCCTAATAAAGCTGGTACTAACACGTATAGAGCCCTTATATCAGCAAATACTTTGTATGTCTGGAAAAAATCACAATGTTATTTGTTTGTTGCTAGACATTAGATCTGATAGTTTAATCGAACTATTAATCATAATCATCACATATTATTTGTTCGACATGAATTCATACATGTTCATACTTATTAACAGCCCTATTAATCTGTGAAAATCTGCGGGGATTCTGAGTCTGAATATAAACATTGACTGAATGCATCATGACGACGACGACATTACGAATCACATAGTGCGTTGATTGAAGATGAATCTCCATCATAAACATGAAACATTTTAGTATAAATAACAATCACATTTTAATTGAGTGAATAAGTTTTGTACTTTCCAAAAACATAGTTGAAAAGCGGGAAGAAATATTTGTTCTGACCAACAAAATTGTCATGATAGAGAAATGAAATCGATCAATTTCAAAACAAGAATGTGAAGGTGTACTTCAAGAAATTCTCTGGATGATTTGAAACGAATCGATTACCTTTGCTTTGAACTACGAATAGTGATTGTGACATTATGGTGGAAAATAAATCCGATATTTTTTTGATATTTGAAACATAATCCGCCCACTACAAAATATTGGGCGAATAGGAAAAATAAACTTCCGAGCATTATTTTACGGACACGAATATTTTATTATATTACATACATATACCTAAAAACTAAGCTCCTATCCATTTCAGTGTGTGATAATTTTTATAAATTTGGTTTATTTTAACAAAAGAGTTAATTTTGGAGAAAACGTCGTTTTATTTTGTCTTAGTACATGTTAAGAGCAAACCTGTGTTAATTTGGAAGGACCGGTAATACCACAACAGTAGACCACCATTACCCTCAACATAGGGTAATAACAGCCAATGAAAGGTTTTACAAAATGATTGGAAAATATGAAACCCCTGATAGATATGATACATCTTTAGTCTACTATATACGCAATGTAGGTCCTTAAAATAAATTGAAAAATGGATCAATGCTTTAAGTGACCGCCATTCCCTCATCTTACCCTAATATTCGAAGTTAATCATGCTCTTTGAGACGTTGATAGAATCATTCTTTGAGATTAGATGCATTGTTGCACTGCATTTTCAACATTTTGTTTCAAATTCTTCCCACGCAAGAATTTTGCCATGGACTCGAATAATTAGAAATCTGACAGTACAAGGTCTAAATCCGGATTAAATAATGGATGTGGTAGGATTCCATTTTATTTCATACGATATTTCCACAATAAAACTTAATACATTTGCGACAGCTACCCACTATATACCTCGAAATTGACAGTTCAACCATCTGGAACGATTTCGAAGAACATTAAACCTTCATAATTTCACAAGACGCTCAACAAGACTTTCCGTTCGAATTGACGACTCTTTGTGATGAGATCAGGAAATTCTCCTTTGTCTAATCATTGATTTTCATTGTTTGGGTTGTTGAGATACATCAAGTAAGTAACAGTGCATCTAATAGAAGGACAAAAAAGGCAGGACAACGAGCTACTTACATACCTCTACTTAACGTTTCGCTTGAATCTCTATTAATTTGTATGGAATTATTGTAGATCTTACCTAACGATTTTGAATAGCATTTCATGGTATCTTTGGAAGATCCAGTAGAGTCCTATAATAATCAGCGAGTGCTGGTACACTATATTCAAGCTTTAAATCTCTAGTATAAAAACGATCAAACTAACAACGACACGTCGTTCGATTAGCAACTGTCTCTTCTCCTTAAATTTCACATATTTTTCTTTTGCCACAGCTGTTTCAAAATTGTGCTTTCAATAATGTCTTGATAGTACCTTAATTCCATATTTAACTTACTCCGCGCTATTGATTATAAAAAAGTACTTATTGCGCTGTCAATAAACAAATAAAGAATGATTGAAAAAGAGTAAAACAATTGTGCTTAAGAATTTTCACATAAGAAAACCGATATTACCTAAAAGATATCCTCTGTATCAAAATCAACGTAGAATAGAGAAAACTACAAATATTAACGAATTAAAGGACACAAATGATTCAATTTGCTGGTAGAACTACATCTCAACAGCATTCATTACGATGAGATTTTATTTGGTATTGTTTTTACAATTACAATAGATGATAAATTTTAAAAACACAGAAGTAACTTTCAAAATCAATGTTTGTCATTAGCCTACAATAGTGACTTTCGTCTATTTTAAGACCATCGTTCATTCATTTTAATAAAACGGCATAGTAAATTAGAACAAGACAAATCTATGTCAACAAGCACAACAAACTAATTTCTTTTTTTTGAATCAAATCATTCACTAGTGGTTGATAATAATTCTAAATGTGTCAAATAAAAAACTATTATTATTACATACTATCTCCACAGCACTGAGCAGTAATAACTTGTAAGGAAAAATTCGTGGAATGCTGGATTTTCATATGAACTTCCATTTTATGGTTATAAATCAAACTCCAGACGTCTCCATTGATACCGTTAAAAAGGTACTCTGGGTCATATGTCACGAACGGCTTTTCGCGATTATGAATATCTTGTTAACGGTCATAGTTATAAAAAAATAGCGATTATCAAATTTGTAGCTTACAAAATTGCCAACAAAAGATTTCTCCTTATTTTTTTCGCAAAACTAACAGTTTTCAAAGAAATTTGACTTCAAAAGCTATGTCGTTTATTTTTCTCATGAAGCGTGCAACTTTTCTGCAACTTTTTTTTTACGTTCAGTTTATCTACAAAAAAATGTGTTTGGATAGAATAGCATGATCAGATGAAAGGAGTCTTAGTTGCCTCCAATATGTTATCATGCAATATTGTTCATCCCCAGTCTAGAAGGTCTTTGCCAAATCATAGTTGCAATTGGTAGAAGATAGAAAAGTAAATAATTCTACAGATTTTTAAGGCTGCGTTAATTTGGCAAACGTTAACTATATACTATAGACACTTCTTTTATAGGTGCTTTATACATCGTCAAGAAAAACTTATACCATAAAAATAAATTATCCTTGTTGTACTGAAAATATTATAATGCAATAAATATTACCAATAAATATTTGTCTTCACCTATGTTAATACTCATTACAGATTATGTCATTGCTATTTTCCGCTTAATATAGAAATGAATCTATGCTTGTTACTTGCATATGAATGTAAATTTTCTCGAAAAATGTTAAATTCATGAAAAAAAAGTGATTCATTAAATATGTATCTTGAACATTAACATAGAGTTTCATTGCAAAAGAATCTCACGAAATGTTGAATCTAATTATGGTGATAATGCTGTATACAGGTGGTACGAGTGGAAATGATTTAGTTTAGGACGACTTCAAAAACAAATGAAAATGTACAAATAGTGCATTTAAGAAATAGGCAATTGGGGCACTAGACGTTGGCGATGTGTGAAAAAAAAAGATCTGCTAAATGGTGTCTCAGCTCTTTTTATTATCACCACTTAGAAGTTATCTTTGACTGGCGACTTTGACTTTCATTATAACGTCACTTCAAGCTCTTCCCGAAAATTGGAAATGTATAAAAGTGATATTAAGAAGGCCACGACAAAACAAATAAAAGACATTTCGGAACAAGCTTTCTCGAAATACTTCCATTCGTAGATTCCTTGTTGGGATAACTGCTTGACTAACTAGGATCTAACGTTTTATCATTGGTGTTTGATTAAATTTCAAATTCAATGAAAAAATGATATAATACAAATAAATAACATGACCAAAACAATAAAAAACTATTCTATTTACTATAGTACACAGTTCACGTTTTGATTATCACAATAAGTGATCGAATTGACCTCCAAAGACATTTATATATGCATGAATACAATAATTGAAAGAGTTACATTACGAAGCATCTCTATAGAAATATTCCGAAACTCACTCCGTATTCTACATCACAATGTCATTTTTGTTTTTAGAGGTATTTTGTACACTCCCTTCTCAATTTGATCCCAGAAAAATAAGTTCAGTTTATTGAAATCTGGTGACCTTAGTTACCACTGTACTTTACCATTTCTTCTAATGAATCTTTCAGAAAATAATTCATTCAGTTCACTATTAATTAATTGATTAGCGTGAGCAGGCGCACCATCATGCAAAAACCACATTTTTTGACGTGTAAAATGTGGGACTTTTTCCAATCAAAGAGGTAATTGGTTTACTCGAAAATCTAAATATATCCTACCATTCAAATGTTTCTCACAAAAATATGTTTACCAACAATACCTTCCCAAAGATTCAACGCCCTAGTTTTCGTGTGTGTCACTATGTAATATGGATTAGTCAATGAATATTAGTCAAATTTTTGCCTGTGAACACAACCATTTTCATTGCACGTGGCTTCATCTCCAAATAGAACATAGTCGTACAAATATATCTGTTGATTGACTTTTTGTAAAACTCACAAAATGCTAGTCTTTTTTCAAAATCAACTTCATTTGATTCGTGTTGCAAGGAAATGTGGTAACGGTGCATTTTGCTTTTTTTAAGGATTCTTTGTACACTGTAGTAGCTCAGTTCTTGTTCACTGGAACTGTTCCTTACACTTTTCAGTATCAGCGAAGCATTGATTTCATTTTTTTATATCACAGAAATTTGTAATTATTCATGCTTTTCATAATTAACTTAACCCGTAAAATTAAACTGCTCCATTAATATCTCAAAGCTTAATTAACTGATTAGATATAGACACATATAGACACATAATTGTTTGGTGGTAATTCATTTGAAAAAAATCGGGTACATAGTGCACCACTATTTTCATTCAAACTGTATCAAATTCAATGAATATTAACGGAGTTATAACAATAAAAATTAACAAAATGTTACCTTGATATGACACAGCATTCTAGAATACCCTGTAAGATTGTGAATAATTTTGAAATTGTGAAAACTAATGATGGCAATAATCACTCATATTTTCAAATTATTATCTCAAAGGACAAAGGAGGCATTGAACTTTATCACACTAATTAATGTATGCTCATTTCTTACATATATGGTAAGTGCGATCGTTCTTTTATCAAGATTTTTTTTTGATTTTTGATTATATAATACATAAACACATTAACTAACCAGAAAATCTGTTTGGAAAGCACGAATAATCATAATTGGTTCTTATTAAATAACCCGCATATTGGCATGCGGGTGTTTTGTATGGTTGATAAATATTAATTTCATTTTTATTAATACAATTATTGTTGTGGTTTACTGTTTCACGTTAATGTAGAAATTTACGTAATTTTCACGCCACATAAAAATTGAAAACATAAAAAGCTAAATGTTATGAAGTAATGCTCAAAATTTTTTTTGCAATACTAAAGGCTATAAAGTATATTACGACATATTTTCAAAGCATACTATCAATTTTGTGATTTATATTACAACAATAGTATAAGTGATTATAAGAATATAAAAAGGTGAGAATATAATAACAATATTATCAAATTCGATAGGTACACATATTCTGCCTACATGCACGTTTTGTAAACCAATTACGGTTTATCAGTCTGCTTTAGTGAGATTATATTTGCAATTTTTATAAAGGAATTTGAATCACAAACAAGATTTTAAGTTTTATTTCAAGTTAAATAATGGCAAAAAGCTCAAATAACATATCACACAATAAGTAGTTTGACTAACTGAGAAAAACACATTTTTGATTAAAAATGATATCTACTTCAAAAGTAATACAATCAGTCCAGCGCTTGTGGAAGGATTTGTTTTTGACCTCAAAATAGACTTCAGTTTCAGCAATTGCTTCTTCATTCAAGCTGAATTTCTTAAAAGCGAGCATTTTTTGAGAACAGCGAATAGCCAGTAGTCAATGGGGGCTAGATTTGGACTACACGGTGGATGAGGAAGCAATTCCAAGTGTAATTCGTTCAATTTCGACTTGGGAATGGGTGCATTGTAATAGTGAAACAGTAGTTTTTTCTTCGATATACGAGCTTCTCTTTGCATTTTTTGCATTCAAACGATCAAAAAACTCTATGTAGTATTCGCTATTAATTGTCTCTCCCTGTTGGAGATAGTCTTGTTCTCCTTCTATCTTTTCTATATGCAATTTTGCCTGTTTATTTCCTCAGTTGTGCTTTTAAGTTATAATATCTTTTCCGGGGTCGACCGACACTTCTCTTTCCGGCCGGCGATTTGTCTCTTGCGATCTTCACTACCCTATCATCTGTCATTCTACTTATATGGTTGTTACATCGTTTTTTTCTATTCAATAACTACTCGTTAATCTTCTCCACATTTCTCCGTGATTCTCCTCAGTATTCTCATGCGTTGTTCGGTTCCTTGCATTGGTCATGATTGTTAAATCCATCCGAGGCACAACCTTGGTTCTATGGCAATGTATCTAAGGTCCTCAGATAGGGTGCTTACCTGATCTGAAGACTCCCTCCTCCGTTTTACGGGCCTGGGACCAGCCATAGGGTCATTGAGCTACTCTATCCACCCAACAGCCCTACAGGTGGAGTTTGTTGGAGATAGTCGATGAACAATATTCCTAAAATACTGAAGCCATAACCATCAAAGCAATCTGTTGTGCCTTTGGACGCTTCGGACGTGGTTCAACGGCTGCAGTCTATTCAGATGATGATTGTTTTGATTCTGGAGTGAAGTGATGGATCCTTTGTCACATATCGATGCAATATTGCATATATTGCGAGTAAACATGACCAAACACTTCTCTGATTAATCAACATGTTGTTGCTTTTGATCAACTGTGAATAAACGCGAAAAAAGTTTTCTCGTGATCAAAGGTTCATGCATAATTGTAAACACACTGCCTTTTAATATTTTCACTGTCTCTATCTCACGAAATTTCAATTTACGATAAGAACCAATTTGTGGGCTCCTTGTCTATGGAGCAGAATCCGAGCAATTTTTGAAGCCATTGCTGAGCTTGTATAGTATTTTCTTTCTCATCAAAAGCAATGATAAATTAACACACGAAATTGTTTTGAATCCATTGTTTTGAAAATAACAAAAGTAGCTTCACTTAAATGGCTGTCACTTTTTTTGACTAATCGATCGCTGGTACTTTATATACGTCATATGGATTTGACAATGGCAACGCCATCTGTGTGTTAGTCACACGACTGAAAGTGATATTATATACGTTGAATTTTTCCGTATCGAATAATGTAGTCACTTTGGAGACAATTCACAAGTGGTATAAACGAGTTAAAAGTAGAAATGAGTTAGTTAATAATTAAGAACAGTCGGAATGTCTTGATATTTGACGAACAATTGGCTGTCAAGAAGATATTTTCGAGTTTGATACCGCATGCTTTGACATTGGTGCAAAAAATGCTGAAAAAATTCATAAGATATATTGTCACCATTTCACTAGAACAATGTGGCAATCTCAATTCTAAATGGTGCACAAGCATTTGTTTGCCAGAAGTGATTGAAAAAATCAGGGAGACCAATGTCAGAAGACGAATCATTATTCACCATGACAATACGAGCTTTCACACATCAGTTCAAACAAAAACGTATTTGAACAGTTAAAACATCGAATCGATGGGCTCCCGATGATTTCTTCTTGTTCCGGCTAATCCAAAATAAACGCTGCTCATGAAATTGTAGACAGCTTTTTAAAAGGAATAAATAACTTTTGAAATTTATAGAACCATAGACAAAATAAACAACCCGTCAGCAGATCGTATTTACTCACCGTCACTGGTCTACTAAGATGGAAAGCGTCATAAAGACTCGATAAGTTTCCGAACAACAATGAACGTGATCCTGGTTAGTTACTCAAAATTCCTATTATAATCAGGTTAACCCGATCATAGTTTCCGAAAAATCTTCATGAGTGACCAAATAAATGCTTATGCAAAATTGTTTTCTTTACGAGAAATATTTTATGTTCTTCGTGCAAAAATTTCCTGGCCACAAATTCGATAACCTTCATTTTTTCAATGTGACAAGATATTTGCATAAAACCGTTTCTGTGACCTTTCACATCGAGTAACCTTCTAGCAAGACACGTATTGACGAAGACTTTTGTGTTTTTGTTTAAAACAAAAGAAATTTCATGCAAAAATTCAGCTTGTCCTCAATTTTTCTGAAGTACAATTTCTCTATCCTCTGTATTATAAAGCGTTATTTTAAGAAACTATTTAATCATCCCATTCCTGACGTGATTTTAAAATAATTACGTATAATTATTTTTTCACAACAATACATGTCGCATACATGTTTATGCGATAATTCGTGTTATAATACCTGTATTATATCAACAGATACTCTAAAAAAACAATGTCTTAAGAAAATCAGATTCGTGTATTTCAATAATCATCTCAATTAAAATAATTGATGATAATAGTTGTACGCAGATTTTATTTCTATATTTGTCTATACTTGGTAGGAATGTAATCGCGATAAAATCTTATATAAATATTGTGTTATTGTTTTTGTTATATTGTAATAAGTAATAGAAATTACATATTTTTCCGTTCTAACTACTAATAACTCACTCCGATACTCGCAATACCTTATCAGCTAACACCCAGAATTCCCACATTAACAGATACTTGAATAAATGGAAACGAAATAAACATAAATTTACATTCAACTCAACAATTTTAGAAATAGGTGCCGGAAAATATAGTCCATAATCATCATTATGTGCTTTACGTGCCCTTTATTGGGGTGGATTACTCCCCTTGTTCTTTTTGTTACATGTTTTTGTTGTTGTCTTGGATTTGTTTGTCAACTTTCTCCTTTCTTTTATTCGTCTGCATTTTGCTCTCCAGTCTACTATTTCTAGGATTCTGCTGTTTTCTTTTTTTAGTTTCTCCATGTATTTCGTGGTTCTGCCACTTTCTCTTGACCATAGAAGTATCCGTTATGTATGTGTTGTCCTTCTCATCAATTTCTGTAGGTTTCCTTCTCATGATATATCCTGCTCAATTCAGTCTCTGTGCTTATATATACCTATTAAATTCTCTCCTCCCAGTTCTTATGCTATATTTGATCCGAGTAGTTTTCTTTCGACCATATTCTTCCTTTTTATTTATGACTTTTGTAACGTAAGAAATCACTAGTCTTATTGATGTTTTATATATTTTTATTTTGTTATTTTTACTAATATTCTTGCCTTTGAGTAACTTTCTATTTTCTCCAATTATTTGATATCCCTTTTGTATTGTCTCTCTTATTCTTTCTTTAGACGTGTGTCCTGTTGTTACTCCTAGATAATTGAACGGGGAAACAATTTCAAATACTTATTCCAGCGTCCATTCCTCTTTCGTCTTGCTATCTTTCTTGATTCATTTCTAAATCGACTTTTTCTGCTTCTGTTTCCAGTTTGTTGATTACATTTTTTTGTATTAACCAATATTTGACTCCTTTGTTTATTTTTATTTCTTCTGTTAGTGTTACCAGAAATCCTACTTTGGCTTTCGTGTTTTGTAATATCATTTTCTGGGTACCTTCGGGTGTTTCTAAAACTTCTATTTTTGTCTATTTATTGAGTCAAACGCACTTTTAAAATCTATGAAGATTCTGTGTAGCTTCATTTGAGTTTCCATGTTTTTTGTATTGTTTGGTCTGAACCCATTCCTTTTTGCATATTATTCAAGTTTTCCAATTATTAAGTTGGCGAGTATTTTATGAGTAATGCTAAGAACCGTCATGGGTCGATAGTATTCCACTCCTCTGGAATTCTGTTCTTGTTTCCAGGCAATAGCAGTCAATATCAAGTTCTATACCCTTTTTATGATAAGAATAGTCAAGCTAGGAATAGCCATCAACTGCCGACATCACCTCTTCATTGATGAAAAGAAAAATCTTTGACCACCTCGGTCAAAGATTTTTCCAAGTCTGCGAATGGAAAATAATCAGAGGGGGCTAAATCTGGTGAATAGAATTCATAAAGTAATAATTCGAACTTTAATTAATCAATTTTGACCATTGCAATAACGGATGTGTGATCTGGTGGATTGTCTTGATGAAACAACACTGTCTTCTTAGCCAAATGCGGCCGTTTCTGCTTGCTTTCTTCGCTCCTTTTTCAGTCCATTATTTTGATTGTTCTTTTGTTTCGAGTGTGAACTTATGGACTCACGTTCCATCCATGTTTATGAAACGGCACAAAAATCGGCTCTATTTTGCTCCATTGCGAGCCAACGCCGGACCCATCTTGTGCACAGCTCTCTTATGTCCACATTATCAATTAATATACGACGTACTGCACTTTTTAAAATTCCTACTATGTTTTCTAGCTAGCGCACTTTCAGACAACGATCATCCAGTGCCGCTTTGAGGATTTAATCCAACATTTCTGGAGTCGTCACCTCATTTGGTCGACTAATACGATGCTAGTCTTCGCTGGTCGTACGGCCGCGATTAAACTCTGTTACCTAATATTTTACTATTGAAACGAATTAGAAATCTCACTCAGAGGGAAATCTAGTTCAGCTTTTATAGTTGGGCTAAGGCCTTTCAAATAAAATACTAAATAACGTGGCTTCTTCAAAATTGAAACATATGCTGTGTAAATTGTGTGCTTTCTATTACAGTGGTAGTTTTCAAGTAAGTACCGCCACTTTTAGGTCAGATCAGGTACTTCTGGGATCATCCTCGTATTGTGTGTATGTGTCTAGGTATGTATTCATAGATATGTTGAGAAATGTCAGGTTCAATAAGGCCAATAAATTGTTGGCTCCGTAATAGGTATGAATTTCTAGATATTGGCTGACCTGGGAACGAAATACTTCCTGAAATTGCCTGTAAAGGAAGACTACGTAGAGGTTTGTCTTTAAAGTATACATTCTTCTATAGTTATAATATGAAAACAGTATAATAATCATACTCGTATGTTACAATCACTTCTCTCTCTTTCATGTTACTGAAAAAATGAGTAGAAAGAATTTCATTAGTTGGAGCTAGCGGAAATAAGAAGAGATTTTTCTGTTGAAATTAAAAGTCAATTCAATGACTTATACCTCACTTAAATTTTCCAACACAAACGATACATTTTGTCCACATCAACGTAAAAATAGATAAAAAATACTTCTAGTAATAGTTTTAGATAGTGACAAGAAGCCACACGGCATCTGTAACAAATATCAGAGCATCATCCAGAAGACGACCAGAACATTTTTGAACATAAGTTCAGAAATGCCTTGTTTAAATAGCTGGAAAATTTACTAAGAGGTAATCAAAATGTGCATAAAACATCGAGGTTTTAAAGTCAACTAATTGAAATAGTTTACCAAAAAAGACGATTCTTAGACTCCTCTTAATAACTATTCTAGAAGTTGAAAAAATTGGTAACAATATTCAAATAAATACAAACCCATATGTAGAAGCTGTAGGAATGTGATGCTTGGAAAGTACCTAATTGGTTTGTGTAACATTAACAATTAATTATTTCATTTTTTTTATGTTATCACAGTTTTTATTTTTATTTTTATTAGTTTTAGGAATTATCCAACTATAATAAATAATCCATTCTCGTTTTCAATGTGTCATTTCATTACCTTTCAATTTGATGCACCTATAAATGCAAGTTTATTATAACTACATAAATTGTTTTGATATTTCTTCTTATTCATTATAGGTTCATATATATTAAAATGATCAATCCATTTGTGCATTGAGATCCAAAACATTGGATGAACTCAAGGAAGTAATTGGTTGACTAAATTATGTCTCAGTAGAGGTTCTCCTTGCTATAAAACAAGTTCAACTAATTGTATAATTGTGAAAGTTTGATTTTAAATTATCACCCGAAATAAAAAAAAATACAAAACTGTTAAAAATCTCCTTAATAACGGAATATACCATGATAACCATACTATAGTGAATTATTGAGATGATATGGAATTTCATTAATATAGTAAGAAATAGAAAGTAAATATACTTAATAAATAGACATTGTTATACTTACTGTAACAGTTGCTAAGACGGTACCGGCACCAATAGTACCAATTCCAGCTATGAAGAAAGGTATACTGACTTGTGCCAATATACTGTACCATTTCTCAGATTTGAATATTGTTTCTTGATCTTCGACCTCTTTTAATGATTGCTTGCGACAATCTTTCTCCACATCTGTTTTATCGAAACCTAAGGCAAAAGTTATTCCCCCATTATGACAATCTGCATGGACATATATTGAAATATACATTATATAAACAATATTATCAACATTATTGAGGGAAATACTGAAAAAGTCCAATAATAATGATGATAGTTGTATACAAAAGGATAGTTGTCGTTTTTGGAGAACTTTTCCATCATAAAAATTTTGAGAACATGATTCACGCGATAAAAAAAAATAAAAATTTATCATTGTAGCAGAAAACCCAGTTGACAAGGTTATTTGAAATATGAGCTCTGAATTTCAGCTTTTGCACACTTAAATTACCACTAACTAAGAACTAGAAAAGACAAACTGAACTGCCACTGCATCAAAAGTATCGAGTACATTGGTTAATGTTGTTTTGTTGTCTGAAGATGATTGATACTAAAATCTAGAACGTATTGGATTCGATTTAGTAGGCTAGTGATTTAAAATTTGTCCACACAGATGTAGAAATTTGTCTCACTCATACCACAATGCGAACCGTCATGATTGGTTGATTAGTTGAAATTTCTGGAACTGTTGGGGATATTCATATTAAAGACATTATTTGTACTCATACCACACCAACACTCACCATTGCCCAGTCTGACGCGCGATTCGATAACAAAATAACCAGTTTCCGCACTTGGCCAATATCACAAAGTTGAATCTATGACTGAAAACATTGAAAAGACTTTTTTTGGAATGGCTTAGATATTCTTTATCGTGATCCTCGAAATGTTTGAAAAAGTGTTGAAGCGTCTCCAAACACTCTTTCCAAGCTACTCGTAGCTCGGTGTTGTAATAAAAATAAAATAAAGTTGTTGATCAAAACCGCATGGATTCGTACGAGATTTTAAGTTCTTCACTAAGTTATTGAATAGTCAACCGCCTGTTTGAACACGTCTTGTACAATTTATCTGTCTTGGGGCTCGAAGGACGTCACGACGGTTCTTTTTATTAACTGACTTTAAATTATCTAGTCTTCATCGAAACTACTTTATGGCATAGTCAGGAGAAATGATTTATATGCTTATTTGTAGACAACTTTTCTCACATCATAGATGGAATCATAACAACAAGAAAACTGTATTAACTCTCAACCAGAAAAATTAATAATGCTTTTGGTGGCCCCGTAGCTGAATATACTTTTGAACACAAAAAGTATTATTCTATATCTGCGTACGACATATTGTTCCAAGCAACTTTAATTTCGGGAATCAACTTCTGTGGAGAGTGATGTCAATTGAACAGTCTTATTCCTATCGTATCTCACACATTTTTGTTGTGATTTAAATTTGGTGATCACGATGAAACATTAAGGATGGCTTCTTTGAGAATGTGGACGTCCATCGTCATGCTGAAGGCAGTTTGTAGGACAGCCTCCAAAATAATTACTCCACTTATCCTTCAAGAGAAAACACAAGACCACATCGGTCTCTATGGTACACCATCATTTGTTTGGCAGAAGTGAAAGAAAAAATCAGGGAAACCAATCATTGAAGATGAATTATTCTCCATCGCGGCAATGCGAGCTCTCACACATCAGTTCAAACAAAAACATTTTTGTACAGTCAAAACAACGAACTGATGGATCATACGCGGACAGTCCTTGTTTGGCACCCAATGATTGGTTCTTATATCCCCAGATCAAAAATAAATTGCGAGATCAACGTTTTTCTAGACCCAAAGAAGCAGTTGATGCGTTCAATCACATGATATGGAGCTACTCATTTGGAATGGAAAAAATGCTTCGACAATTGGTTGAAACGCATATAAAAGTGTATCGATCTTAATTGACAATATTTTTAAAACAATAAAATCATATCTAATTATAAATATTTGTTTTTATTTGTCTATCTTCAAAGTAACAATTCTCGTATTCCGTTTTCTGAGAATATATCAACAATCTTACCGTAGTTGTAATAGCCTGAGGATAACTTGGGATAGTTATTGTTGTTAATTAAATCTGATTCTTTGGCAGTCATCGTTGGACGATAAATATCTATAACAAAAATAAACAAGTTAATTCAAAAAAAAAATCATGCAGTTTGATTTATAAAAGATAATTTATTCTTAATATAACATAATGAAGCTGGTTAAAATCGACTGATATCAATTCTTACATTTATATGGTTTACATAGCGATTTAAATTGGTTTTTTGTTTTGGTTTTCACTAAACAGAATTTGCTAAAAAAATTGTTCGGGTATTATTTTAAAAGTCGGCTGCGCTCTAGTTAAGTCATAAACGTTGATTTTAATTGATTGAATTGATCCAAAACGGAACAAAATGCGTATAAAAGCTTATAAGGTTTTTATTGCATATAGTTACAACCGCAAACTGAGTTTAACCTGCTATGAATTAAATGCAAACGATAAGGATTATTTGATACGATGTGGTTTTGTCAATCAACAACAGCTAATATAAATATCATTTACAAAAATGTGAACCAATAAATTACCAATTGAATTTCATCTCTAGTATCATTTTTTCTGCAAATTATATCATTTTATCAAGTAGAAATAATTCGCGAACAGTCTTCTTTTAACGCCCCATCCAGACTTTCTACGAGGCTATACGAGATATCTCGAGTGCGAGATTGTCGACGATATGCTCCTGTCGTCTTGACTTCCCAAACCGCGCTTCCATGTCGCAACGTTCCTTGTTGATTTTTTTTTGGGCACAAATAAAAGATCATATGAAGACTTCAATCATGTCCAATCTGGAGTAGACGTTTGCAGCAACTGAATGATTCGAAAGTCTGACTGGCTAGCACTCCTGTCACCTTGACTTACCAAGACGCTTGTCCAGAGCCTCTAGGAGGCACCTCCTGACAGTCTGAATCAGGAATAACGATTAACGTTATTCTAGTTCTGCGGTTAATAAAAAAGGACTATCTTGATATTCAATTGTTTAAAATTTGAGTGATCCTCAAAGAGCTGTCTATCTATTCACATGATTAGGCTCATACGTCAATTTCACCATTCTATCGGTGGTATTTTTGTCGTAAGATATACAGATAAACCCTGAAGCGTTAGTTGTTCTTACATTTACCCATAAAGTCTCGAAGTGATGAGGACGAAGCTATAATAATCTTCAACAAAGCAGCGCCTGACTTAGATTCAGCGGCTGCAAATAGCGCCTTTATCCAGAATCGGCGGCTGATTGTGAACTCACCAACCCTCTTGGCAAGTGTAATTTTATAATGTCAAATATATTCTTTAAAAGACCATGTCGAACCATAGAACAAGAAACCGTGAGAAATATGATCTTACAAATAAAGAAGAGCGGATATTTCGGATATTACAAGATAAATTTAGGTATTAGGTCTAGGAAAACAATTTCTTAAGCATTGCTGATGTACAAAACAGACATATTGGGATACCAGAGAAGGAATGTTACAATGATTGTCACAAACTAAATGTCAAGTTTTTGGTTTTGTGAAAGTATAGGGCTGTATGTACTTACAAGAACATCTCCTTTTAATTGATATGAATATTTCTGTTCAATATGTCTCCTACAATCGTGAGTTCCGCCGATTGTGACGTACGAGGGCTGTTATACGATTTCTAAAGGCGTAAAACCGATCGATATTCATCGTGAGATCTGTGAAGAAGAAGATACAACAATACATGGAATGGCGACATTCATCATCATCCAAAAAAGTGAAGTTTAAGCAAACAATTTCTGCCCGGAAAATCAAGTGCACAGTTTTTTGGGACAGGAGTATTACTAGTGGAGTTTCGGCCTCGTAATGAGACAATCAATGTAGCGTCTTATTGTGAGACATTGAACAATCTGCGTCGTGTAATCCAGAACAAAAGACGTGGCAAGTTGAGTAAAGGTATTATTTTGCTGCATGACAATGCCCGTCCACATGTGGCTAATCGGACCAAAGATCCCATCAAATCTTTTCAATGGGAAATTCTAGATCATCCTCGCTACAGCACTGATCTGGCGCCCAGCGACTACCATTTGCTCCTGCACTTCAAGAAACACCTGGGCGATCAGCGTCTTCAAGACGATAACGAAGTCAAAACAGTTGTGATACAGTGGTTAACAAGTCAGGCGGCAGAATTTTATGAGGAGGGTAAGCAAAACTGGTGCCACGTTATGACAAATGCCTCAATATTCACGGAAATTATGTAGAAAAGTAGCTTAAGGTACAGGCTTTCATGAAAAAATAAAATTATTGCGATATCTTTGCACTTCTTTTTTTAATTCCAAAACGGTACTTAAAAAATATGCCTCGATTATTTCTTATTTTTATTACAAGGCTTGGAAATTGAATTATGAGATTTGAGATGCATGATTCATGTGGCAACTTGGAAGCACGTAACTTGGAAAGAAGAAAGCTGGATATTTGATAGACGGTTGGTACGAGTTTGAAATCTACTCTGTAGCATGCCATTCGCCTTGTAAAATTTTTCTTCAAACATTGTACTGTAGTCACTTCGGATTTATTTATTGAACTTTTTGGAGAAATTAATTTTCATCGACCTCTCACTGCATTCGAGAAATTCAATGAAATTCTTCCCCTAACTATCCACACTCCAATTCAAATCAAAGTAAATTTTAGTATGTTTGTGGTGATTTTATTCTTCATATTCGCTGTTCTACAGCTGCCAGGTTGGGAGTTTCAACCAACAGACTACAAATTCAAACCACTTCAACATCTGGGAATCCAGTTGAGGGCTGCAACCATCCCGGATTTCCATAGATGATTCCCAACCTTATCTTTAATATATAAATAAATTTGAGGTGTTTGAATTGTTATTACTGATTTGTTCGTTGTGCTCTTTTGGAAACGCAGTTAATACGAATTTACTATTTTTTCAATAAATATATTTATTGTTAAATCTTTTTTTGTATTCTCCTTAGCAATAAATATTAATTTGGATAATCGTATCCGGGGATAGCCTAAGATGGTTCATTTTTTATTTTTAAATAAATTTATAAGATGTTTCCAGCTTCTCCGCCTTTTTTATTCATTATTAACGTCCTTTTTGCAAAAGCTAGTGGCGTCGAATTTAATATTAATTGTTCACCCCATCTGAGTACCAGTTATTTATATCCTTCAACTGAAGTCGAATACCCTTTTCTGAGTAAGAGTCTCCTGTCGGGGAATCTAAGGTTATAACTCATATCTTTACTTCAGCCTTGAATTTAAGAGGACGTTAGATTTGCCTATTTCTCTAATTAGACTGTTTTAACTGAAATCTGTCGAAAATAACTATGAAAGCCATCCTAAATTGCAATTTGTGTATGAGAACAAGTAACCTTAAGAGAGTCATGAATAATAAATCACTAGAAGACCATCCAGACGTAGCGATACAATTGTACACGCTGATTATATCGATCGTTTCCTAACCATTCGTGCACAGTGACGAGTTAACGTAAGACCAAAATCGGGTCAGTCTTGTTCTTGGTCTTGCAGTTTGATAAGACCTCTAGGTCTTGATGTTGATATGGCAGGATTTAGTATTGGTCTTGATTTTGGTGCTTTGCCAAGTCTTGCCTTTTTTGGTAGATAATTAAAGAAGGCAATTTTTCGAAGAAGAAAGAACTGTTTTCAAAGTGATTCAAAATGAATTAAGGGATAAGAAGAAGAAATGGAGTATTATTGGTATATATTTTAAGTAAGGTTTCTGATAATATGAAGTGATCAAGTTCAAAGAAGATGCAACAAAACTGTCTTATGGAGGTTGATTCTAAAAGGTTTTTTCAAGTACGTAGAAATATTACTGGCCAATTTTTTATGGATGTTAAAAACGATTTTAACAGTAAAATATTGACCAAAATTTATAATTTGAACGCTTTTTGCATTATTAAAATAGAATTAAACCCACAACAACTTTTTTCCAGTTTACTTGATCTCAAATATCTACATTCCTATTCTTTTCGAACGTCTTCTGAGTGAATTAGAAAACAGTTTTGTCTGTAAAATTCCAACCCCGAAATTGAGAGGAATACTCGTATATGCAGAAGAAACCGCAAAACCTCAAGAGTTCTCTGTCTTGGTCTTGTGTGAGTCGTGTAATTCCTGATCGTTGTTTTTCAGACGTAGATTGCAAGACCAAGTTCAGTCACGCTCATCCCTATTCGTGCTCCATTTGACGACTTGGATATCAACAAAGCATTCGTCCACAAGACGTTACACAAGGATTTGTATTCAGAGCAACGCCAGAGGCTGGTAATTACTGGATTTGAGAAATTGAATATTTAAGGTATTGTTAATTACTGTGTTGGATACACACAGCATGGTTAATCGTGAATATATTTATGATGATCGAACAGTAACCAGACAAGACGGAGGATGAGATAGAATTTTAAACCGCTACAATGCAGAGATCTATTTTCTTCTTCATCAATTTTTCCAGAGTTTTCAGCAAAAAAAGGCATTGCAGCAGTGACTATATTTTTTTCTCAAGATAATATCACTCATCACATGAATTCATCATTATAGTGATGTTATAGCACCGTTAGGACCGTAAAAATGAATTATAGTGCATTTTTGTTATATATGTATATGAAATACATGTGCTCGAGTAGTTCTTCCAATATAAATTGCAGATTATAAAAATCCTTGCCAAAAATTTTGTTTCATCTAGCATAGGCGTAGATAACTCATTTTATAAATTTATTATTTTTATAAATACTTCTAAAAATATGTATATCTTATGCGAGTAAGTATCCGTTAAAAGACAATCGAATCATTACAAATTTTAGTCCTACTTGGACTTGAAAAAAATCATTATTATACCTTGATAATTAGCTAAAAATGAATATTAAATTATAAAATATGAATATACAAGTAAAATGTACGTGCCTTTAAGGCAGTTTAGTTTAAACAGGGTACCAGACGTGAACTGAGCCCATTTTGTACCCCATCCATTTCTGGAGACAGATTACATTTTCGTAATTCTGATTTTACTATTGCCCATGTTAACTCCGTAGGGTTAAATATACAATAGTAAGGAGATAGTCTGAGAAGAGTATGACCCTATTCTTTGCGCAACTTGTCAATTCAATAAATTACCTCTAACTTCAGACCTTTAACAACAGTAAGCAATTATTTGTTTGTTGGGCCTTTTTTACGATCGTTAACAGTAATAGGGATATTTTTTTCAGACGTAAATGCTAAAATTTGAGCTTTCTTACTGCTACTATTTGGTATCTTGAGGAGTTTCTGCGGAATGGTAGAATATTAGGTAAAAGCTGTTCATTAAACCACTTTTCGGAAAATTTTGCTGTCATATCTTCGTAATCAGCTGTTTTCAGTTTTCTAATCACAGTTTTTAACTTTTTTAACAGATATTAATGAAGCATTAGGCACGAAACCGTCTTTGCTTCCAGCGTGTACTATAATGATGCGTTTCCCTTTAGAACATGTCCCATTCAAATAGCAATTTTTACTATTGTCAACCCAACCGAAATTTACTACATCCTGACTGTCAAACCATGTTTCACCTAGATAATGTCGCCATCGATGGGTCTTTCACGATTCGGTTATTGTCATTCGTTTATTCAGTTTTTTGTGTTTAAAATCACATGCTGAAAAACTTGATGCAATGTTTCTAAACCGGTATAATTGAATTCTGGATAATCTGCTACCTTTTGCTGTATTACTTCAAAAGTCGCAGCCCTGTTCTCCTTACAGAAACTATAAATTGTCCTACGTATAAAATCTTGAGTAGCTTTGTCAACTGATTCGTGACTCTTCTCTAGTTAATTCAGCAATTCTTATTACATTATCAGATTGCTGGATATTTTCCTTTTTTAAACATTCGAATATATTTGAAATAACTTGTTGTGTTTGTATATCTAAATCTTCATTATTAAATTCATACCTGTCTTTATTCTCACTACACTGTGCAATTTCATTGTCTTCATTCGCCCGTGGTCTGAAGAACGTCAATATTTCTATTTATTCAAAGAAATTTATTAATTAAATTAATCTTGTCTAGCGCGACGCTAATGTCTAACAGGAATATTTCGAAGAAATTATGTACATATGCCTTCCGACAGCTTCGGCCAATAGAAATGCATTTATGTGAACGATTCGATGTTTTGATTTGTAAACAGTGGAGATGAGAGTCCACGTGGACTGACGTTTTGTTAGATATTTACTGAATTTTATACGAGGAGTGAACATTATTTTTCATTTCTTAATTTCTTAATTTCGCATATTGATTGATACTCACATACTGTCTTCTGCAAAAATAAGATATTAAAATCGTGAAAATACTACAAACTCGCAGTAGTAGTGATTTTGACTTCCTAATCGTTCCCCACTAATTTTTTGAGTTTGTTAGGTATGACGTCAAGGTGAAGATAAATTTTATGGAGTATATAGACTTCAGAATATACCTTCTATTAAATTTATAGCGCAATTTATAATAATATCTTACACACTCACGAAAGATAAGTATTAAAAATCTTTGAAAATAATATTGTGAATTGTTAGTTACATATTCTATTAATTATTGAGTGATCAAACAATACAAAATGATTTTTTTAAATTTTTTTTCCACATATAATAATTTTATGTTGTTTAGTTACGAACAAGTGATAAACAAGTATTTATTATTAATAGTAATTTATACAAATTGAACTTGATTGTTTTCGCCAATGTCAATAAATACATGTCCAGACAATGCGGTCCGTATGTATGGTATAAATTCAATTCTAGCGTTATTATGTACTATGTGAAAAAAATCTGAAACGGGTCGAATTTTGTTCTCAAATTGACAATTTACAATCATAACTGAGAAAATTAATTTCTGAGATGTAAAACATTGATAATGTCTCTCACAAAACTTCGAGTAGAATTAAGATAATAATGTCTCATAATATTTAGAATGTAAAGAAATCAAGACAAGCCAAATCGTGGGATCAAGCCGGTGATTCGATCGGTCCACGTCTTCCAATCCACCTATTTTGAAGAACCTCGTTTAAATCATTACTAACTGTACGTGCAAAATGCGGTGCACTTGATACATTAACATCAAGAAAAAGTGTTTGTAATGTAGGCATTAAGAAGTTAATCAAAAATTGTTGATGATACTATCCCAAACATTCAATTTTTTAGGATATTGGGTGTGAGCCTTACACATCCTAGCAGCCTCAACTTAGTACATCACCAAACGCCACTTCTTAAGATCAGAATAGTTCGGATATGAAAATTCCAGCCGGTTTTTCCAAACGGAAAAACCTCATAACATGAGCGCGTGAAACCTTTTATAATGTGGGCTTTAAACCTGTTTTTCGACTCTGTTTTTTGTGGCAAACTCTGGGACTAAGTGAGGATTTTTCTGCTCCAATATCTACAGTTCTGTTTGTTAACCGTTCCGTTTAAATGAAACGTCATAAGAAAAAACTATTTTTGTTTATAAACCAAAAATCTGCGTTCATTCTGTCCATTACCAATTCACAGAATTCTTGCCTCCTATAAGGATCATCTTCATTTAACTCCTGAACCAACTGAACTTAGTGAGGGTGGTATTTTTCTTCATGCAAAACTCTCAAAATAGATGAATCACTCACATCTTTGTCGGCGGCAAGTTCTCGAGGTGTCTTATGAGGATTTTCCTCAATCTCTAGAAGTACATCTAACTTCTTTTAATCAGTAAATTAAACATTTCTACTTAGTTTTCCAATATTTTTTATATGTCCAGTTTCACGAAACTTCTTTTCTGTAGACTGCGAAATGTTGTTTTGTTACTACAACTAATCATAATTAGAATTTCTATTCTTTGAGTTTTGGACTAATGAGCCATATTATCAAAATTTTATATCTTAAAAACTAATTTTCTCAGTTATGATTGCACCAAATGCTGAAAAACTTTATATTGCTGAATAGGGGACTGAAATTCCTTTCCAACAACGACCCCTTTTCTTATTTAAAGTTTTCTAGGGGGTGCTTACAATTCAAAAGGGTGGCTGGAGGGGGATAATATTTTCATACTGGAAATAAATTGTCTATTTAAAAATAAAAATCGATCTGTTTCTGGTTTTTTTTACATAGTACATAATAACGCTAAATTCCATACGTATGGACCGGACCGCATTATATAAGTATAACGAATTCAATAACAAGTGGTTTTGGATTGATATCAAATTTCATATGTTAAAATTCATTAGCCATTCATATTAAAAGAAATTTAATCAAGATTACTTGAACGTGATATTTTTGAAATAAAGTTATAGCTAAATAATTAAAGAGCTAAAATATGGTAATAACAAAAAATCATACTATAACCTCATGATGTATCGCAGTACTTAAATATACTCTATACAAAAAAACCATTCTGAGTACATGGTATATATTATGTTCAAGCAGTATTTTCTAGATCATTTTTTGTTGATATATTTTTGTTTTTCCTTTAAATATTCAATTTTTTCACTCCTCCATACTTAGTCTGAACTTATGCAATAGTTATTTCAACAAGAATCTTCTTCAAAGATCATTAATCCAATTTCAAATATGAAGAATTCATAATCTCTACCATGGAAAGAAAACTATCATACGCTAACGCCTTGTATATCTAGTTGATTTGAAGGAATCGTATATTTCATCAGCTGTATCTACTTCTTTCATTTTGTTGTAGAATGTAATTGAAGATTTTCACAATTTAACAAAGTATTTTCTCTTCTTGGCGGTATACTATGGTAGAGCTCACACGATTGACGAAAAGCTTTTAATAAAAAGTAACGTTTCCTCTTAGCAAATAATTACGTGGAAATTTGAATTTCAAAGACGATATAAACTAATATATTCCATATGAGAAATAAACGTATATAAAAGCTTCTATTTTGACGGAATCTACAAATCTAGCATTGTTTTTCCGATGGTAGTTTTCTACAATTAATCCAATATACTAATTTGTATAAACCTATATCACTACATGGCTGCTAGGAAAACAGGTTGTACGCAATGGGTATTGATAACAAAAATGATAACACATTTATAAACGAAAATATGAACTTGAAAGTTCGCAATCAAAAAAATGAGTAGAAAAGTTCAAATTATACAGGAAAAGAAAACGAAAGCACAAAGATATTATTGAAAAAAGCAAAAAATATAATGAGATATGCAATTTGTAATTTCAGTTGGAAATTATTGAGTAAATGAAAGAGAAACTATTGAAATAACCCTTAAAAGTGATCAATATTCCCGTAGACAAGGTTGTGTGGAAGAGTAAATGTTATCAATGATGTGTTAAATCATATCTATATTTCACTGTCAGATCTTATAAAGTAAAAATTGTATAATACAGTTCAGTTGCATTTTGAGAAGCAAATAAAAAATTTTCATCTTGCTAATAATGAAATGAATTACGTAATGAGAAAGGTGGTATTCGTGAACAATATTCTTATAATCAAAATAAAAAAAAGTTAATTCCACTAGAATGTGTGTGAAAATTATTTAGAGAAATCGCCAAAGAAAGTCAGTTCCGGAAGGATAGTAATAACAAATATGTAATTGCCAAAGAAAATATTCCACAAAAAAATGTAATGAATGTGAAAAAAAACTGATTTGTAATTATAAGCGCGCTTCAAGCCTATTGTATGTGCCAATAAATAATTTTAGTCGAAACTAGTACACCTCTGTGCGTTAGATAGAAATCTTGCAAAAATGTCATTTTTTTATTTTATGTTCAAAAGTAATAGAGGTTGTACGATATACATCATCAGTAAATTCATTCGAACTAAATTTGTTTTTTGTTAAATTCTTCTCAAAACTTCTCATACACATCCCTCCTTTTGATTGGCTTGACATGTTCCTCAAACTATTGGTCTGATATTTACCTTGTGTACGTGAAGCGATCCAGTAGAACAAAACACCAAAAGTGACTTTAAAGTGGGTTCTTTCTTCTGACGCGTTCTGCACTTTCAGCTTATCGTGTTTCTTGCTTCCATAACCGACATCTGTATTCACAATCTATGCACCTTGATGTTTCTTTCAATGACACACTTATCGCGTACCTACTTTTTTTGTGGAAAAAGATAATATAAATACCACTCCATAGATATGGTTAAAAAACTACCGAGTTGACTCAGTGACTTCGACGAGTGAACACGTGTTAAGTGCAGTGGAAGCGGACTCAGTTAAGCAGACCCTGATTTAACTTTCTCTTTTTTTCAGCTAGCCAGACACAGACACAGCCAAAATTAAAATGCGTTCGCATGAAAGAATTGTGTTTCTCAACGAAAATTTGATTGTGTGGAGATTATTCGTTTTTTAGAATGGGTTGATATTTTACTTTTAGGTATAAAGGTATTTCAAGTTAAAATAGAAAGTCAAAAATCCACTAAAAACTTGGAAAAAAACCTTTGATAGAGGTAAGTGCAGAAACCATTCAAAGGATGTATATAACTATGTCAAAACTTCTGGAGAAGTTGGAAGCTTAGGAAAACAAAACAACGATGAGAACAACCGTCCTACCATAATAGAAAACAAACGAGCAGAGAATACTAGCGAGAGCCCTAAAACACAAACAATTAAAGCCAGATATTCCGAAATAAAGTAGGTGAATGATTGTGAACAACAAGAAAAAGAGGAAGAAAGCGGAGAGGAAACCTCTAAAGAAGGAGGCACCGCGAAGAAACAAATACAAGGAGCACGAAATAAATAAGGGGAGAGGATGAGAGGAAACATGCAAAACCGGAGAGGAGGCCAGCTACAATAATATCATGTCCCTTTTCATGAGGACAGCAATACGAAAGTAGCTAATGCATAGGAAAATCAATGCCAATGCAAAATGCATCCACACAGGGAGAACAACGACAGCAACAAAAAAAGATATAAACCAAATGAAGATGCTCATGAGCGAGTATAGAGAAATTGAGTTGTAAACGTACCTACTCAACGAATGGAAAGAAAGGAAGTTAGTCGTCAAAGGACAGGTTTTAAATACCCCCGTATCGGACGTCGAAATCGAGCTAAGAGAAAATGAATTGGAGTATTGCAACTGATGTACGTACACAGAACGCTGAAAACACTAGAAAATTACTACCAATATTCATAGTAGTAATGGAGCCCGCAGAAGAGCGCTCCTATGAAACATTGAGATACCTATGCCACACAGAAATGTAGAGGTAGAGAACCAAAGTAACACGACGGATCTGGACAATGCTACAGGTGCCAAGGATTTCACCACGGACAAAGCACGTGCAACATGGACATGCACTGCATGAGATATGCGGTAGCGCACTGGGCGGTGGATTGCACCCTTAGCAGAACAGAGAAGCCAAAATACAAGATCTGCGGAAGAGAGCACCTGGCTAATTACAGGGAGTGTCCGAAAAACCCGCAGAAGACAGAAACAAATAAACCAGCCACGACAACAACACAACGAGGAGAAATTTACGCACTAGCAAGAAAACTACAGCTCCAGCAGGACAAGGAACGTCCGAGCTACAGTGTATGCTGCACTCATAGCAACACTCATTGCCCAATAAGTAAAGTAGAAAGGAGGACAACAGTATCATTAGGTTAAGTTAGGTTATTATAAAATTTATCAAAATAACAGAAAAAACAGAACACACAAAAAAAGATCCTGGGTTTACCGAGACAACCCACTCCGATACTGCAACTCCGCAGTGCATAAGCAAGAGCCGATTTATTTTTAGGGGACAGCTGTAAAGAAGGCGAAGGACCACTCGGATTAGATCTTTCCTTGTCAAAGAAGGTTCTAATCAGTTTACCTGTGGCAGCGAAAAGACACATAGACATTATGACGTCTAGGCATCCAGGAAGACAAAAGTGTATGGCCAACAGAATAACTCTTAGAATTTAGGGAAGAGGAAGAAGTCTACGCACTAAACTGCGACGCAAACGAGGATAAGGATCTGTCGAAATGACAGGGGATGGTCGAATGCTAGCGTTTGTGTAATTCCTGACTCAAGCAAATATATTTCTACAAATTATTCTATTTTTCAGGTAGTATTCCATTACAGTTAGAGATGAGCTCTATGATATGATTTGCTTACATCGACGTAACACACATCACAAGCAAATATAAAAGTCCATCCTGTATTCATGTAGCAAAATGTAGAATTTTTATTGAATCCAATAACTATGACTAGTTTCACTCGTGGTTGCGTTATAATAACGAAATGTTACTTTTCAGCTTCCTGATTCTATAGGATAACTTGATAACTATCGATAACTTAGTAGTATTAGAAAAAAATACTCACTTACCCCGTTAAAAGTAGAATTCATGAATATTTCGATCATAACCAACACCACTTAACGTAACCATTGTCTAATAGTAGCAACGACTGTAAATATCGATATCAATTTAATCAAAAATGCCGGAAACAAAATTATATTTAAACAAACGCGGAAATCGATCATTTTTCCACATAAACACTGAGTTTCTTATCAGACTGATAGATTACGAAAACTATGTTGCTTAATTCACTTTACTACTGCTATCGAGAACACGTTTATTAATTATATTCAATGGAGTCATCGTACAGGTTTATTAACGGATAATATGATTTTGGTATTTATATTTTTATTTCCAACCGTGGTAATCTGTACCAAAAACATGATTCCTGTAACTACTTTTGAACTTAATTTGGATTTAATTATTTTCTCTCCGATTTTTTTCATTTGAATATATTTCTTTGAATGTTATTCCATTTAGATTTTTTCATTTCCGTTTTGATTATATTTTTCATTTCTAATTGTTCGCAATCATTAGTGTCATGTTTCAAGTTCTCTTCTTCACATTTCGCCATTTCTTGTTACTTCTCAGATCCTCTTCTCTTGCTTGGCTTCTCTATCTTCTTCTCTTGCTAATGATGGTTTTCGTATTTCACTCTGCATTTTAGGGTATACATCAATTATGTTAGCACTATGCCATGTGCTTAGAAATATATAAACTATTATAGAATATAGTTTTTTATATTTTAAGTAATTTATTTTTATGACCGAACCTTATCTTTCATACATAAGTTATTGTAATTTGAACGGAGCACGTTACAATTACTATTATTACTGTGGAAAATTCTCGAATAGAAATAATTATATTGAGTTAATTAGACAATAAAAGGAACAGGATGCTACGTATACGATATGAAATATAGAAATAGAATAGATGTGTGAGAAATTTTAAAGTTATACAACGATATCCTTTTAAGATTAAGATATCAATAGAAAAATGTTAGAAGTCTGAGGATTATATATCATTAACAATCCTGGCACCTAGATCAACCCACACGCTTCTTTGATGGTTCTTCTATTCAGTTATGAGATTTTTCGGTTTTCGCGGGTTTGAATGGTCTGTTATTTGTTCTTAAACGACAGATGGATCTCCCAAGAGTGTTCAAATGTTTTTGCCTTATTTTGAACTTGTAGTTGTCCATGTGCAAGATCAATCTTCGGCGGAAAACTTTGTGTTTTTGATATCAGTTTTCTACAAACTCACAGAACTTGATTGCATAATTGAATGAATTCCGATGTGCCGTTTTTGTAATATAAGTACAAAAATACGGAACTGACGTATTGGAAGAAATAAACAAACAGTTCTGGCAGATACCACCAAACACAATGTTACCAGTTTAGTAAATTTTCTCACATACCTCGTATACAGAGTTTTCGAATTAAAAAGAATCAAAATTCACCAAATAAAGAAAATTTATAATAATTCACAAACCTTTGGCCATTGGAGATGGTATTTATCTACAATAAAACCGACTGCTACACCGTCACGTTTCTCAAGGAAACTGTAATTAAATATTCAGAGTTCGTTTGATTTTCAAAGGTATAGTAGTATCACACATCAACATCTATGAATTTAAAATAATTATTGTGAAATATTAAAAAGCCAAATAGTAAGATTGAGAGGCGATAGCTCTATGCTGATAAGACCGAAAAGAAGGAACAGCGGTGCACAATTTGTATTTCTTCTTATAACTACTTTTAGAGATGAGGACAGAAAATAAATCCCAAATATATCATTAACGTTGCACTAATTTGTGACATAAATTTATTAAAAAATATTTATACTTTTTGCTGAACGTATGCAACAATTCTTCTTTGGTATTGAGAAAATTATTTTTCTCGATTTTTTATAATTACCTTTTCATATCAGTTGTTGTTCTAATGAATTTTTAAAATATTAACTAATTAAAATTAACAGGCACTATTCAAACCCATCTAAAATCTCTTGAAATGACAAAGCCTGTGAAAACGACATCGACAATGAAGTAATCAACAAATGGAATGATGATGCTAATGAAGTTATTTTTGAGAATTGATTAAACTGAGATAAAATTTTGTATTGAATTAAATAGTAGGATTGAATATTTTGAAACCATCAAAATCCCCTGAATATTGGAGTTAACAAATACATTGATGGTTCAAAACATGACGAAATGTTAATTTAAATGAAAGAGTTGAAAAGAAATACATCTTAACCTGAAAATATTTGATACCATAACGTATAAAAAAAATTAATTATCTAACAAATATCATATATATATATGTATATATAAATGAATTGCTGTTCGTCGCTAAAATTCGAAACGGCTGGACCGATTTGGCTAATTTTGGTCTTGAATTATTTGTGGAGGAGGTTTAAAAGGCGAATAAATATTAAAATGCTTGATATTGAATAAAAACAACAATTTTGTTTATTTCCTCGATATTTTGTCACCAATTAAATTTCTCCAAAACCATAATATTTAACATTTGACAACCAACTAATATGTCGATCCATCCTCTATGTTTCTATGTTGATCGATACCTCAGACAAAGAGTGCAACAAGATGAAACTGCAAATGTGTTTCTGAAGCACTTGTTAGACATTGGAAATAATAAAGTCGCAGTGGATACCTCGACCGGATTCATCACACTACCCACAGGCTTCTGTCACATCACAGACTCAAAAGAGGAGCTTGGTACGCGTGTTTTCCAAGATATAGCGCAACCTTTCAATAAACATAATTGGCTGGGTGAACGAGCAATATTAGCAGCAAAAAATAAAGATGTGGAGGATCTCAATGCGACTATTCAGAATTTTCTTCTAGGGCAGTTGGTTTCCTTCAAATTAATCGACACTGTTATGAACAAGGATGACGTAGTCAATAATTCCACAGAGTTTCTAAATTCACTGGAATTACCTGAATCACTACCTCACAATCTGCAGTTAGGATGAGTTGTCATCATGCTGCGTAACAAAAATAAACCTTGACTGTGCAATGGAACAGGACTGGCTGCGAAAAAAGTGATGAATAACGTCATTGAGGCAAATACCGATTATTCCAACAAATTTACAAATCGATTTTAAGCGTTTACAATTTCCGGTGCATCTGGCCTTTGCGATGACCATAAATAAACCGCAAGGCCAGTCCTTGTAAGTTTGCGGCATCAACTTGGAGTTCACTTGTTTCGCGCATGGACAATTTGCGCGTCGGGCAACCATCATCTTTGTTTATGTACGTACCACAAAACAAAATTAAAAATAAAGTTTATCACAAAGCTTTAAATTGATAAAGTTTCATAACTATGTGTATTTTTCAATATCAAATTGAAACCTTATAAATAGCCAGTTTTTCAGGAAAACTCTGTTTTGTAAATAACAAACATCCTGTGTAATTAATCGAACAGAATAATATAATTTCATTCATACTAAGCATTTTTTTATTTGTTTGCTTCAAGTTGTGTTATACAAAAGTTCATGTTTTTATTTATCGATTGAGGCAGTACGAAGTCAGCTAATTATTGATAATTTCGAGTAAAACTATATTCGGCCCATATCAAGTAGGAAATGAGGAATGCCAAAAGCATATATTCTTTATCTTTTTAGTATTTTTATCGATCATATTCTAGGAATCAATGTATGTTGTATTTTTTTATTACTGTTATTATTATCTACTTCATAATATTTGTAATTTACCTAATATCAAGCTGTTTACATTGGTTATGAAATTTAATGATTTATTTATAAGCTCTCTATCAAAATATCGTTCTGTTTATACATCAAATAAAATAACAAAAAGCAAAGTAACTATTGAAAATATCAATATTGACCTCAAATAAAATCACTATACAGGAAATAAATGGAGAAACAATTTGAAAAGTTTACCAATTTTCACTCTTATCTCGTTTTACTTAAAAATGGGTGTACGATTATTGGTTATGTCTGCGCTAATTATATAAGTTATATGAATATTTCAAATATGAAGTTCCAATATTTTGAATGTTTGGAAGGATACTACCATAAAATATGGTAAAGCTGATTTGGTAAGTAAACTTTATTTTATGTTTGTTGCTTTGATTGATATTATGATTGATTGAGTTGGTTAAACTGAACGAATGTCTTTACTTCACCTTTTATTTTACTTTTGTACATTTTGAACACAGCAGTGTTGCTCGAAATTATATATCATACAAAATCAAACTAATGTTTTTGTCGTAATCTCTATTTTAGGAGAAGAATTGAACTTCCCATTTGTTATGGCTTGTATTGTAGAGAGATATTCTGATTTTTAACGTCTACAAAAATTTTGGATTATCTGTTGAAGTCGTTGATAATGAGACAGTCTTTCTGATCGTATTTGAGTCATAACTTGAGGTATGTTGTTCAGAACGTCTCCAATTAGGAAATGACTTGAAGTGAGGGGGGATATAGTATTTAAATCTTCAAATGTTAGATGCGCGACCTAACCTAACAGACTATTCCCACTTTGACGCACTACAGACAACAATAGGTCTTTGCTTTGGTGACATTCTCACCAATTTTCTTCATAACAAAATTATTGAAAAAATGATCACAACTGTGAAAAAACTGTTTCAAGACATTGAAGGGGAAATTCCAATTTAAATATATTATGCTTTGCCCATGACGCAATACTTATTACCAATTCTAAAGACGACCTCTGAAGAATATTATACAAAGCTTATTATAAAGTGCTGCAAAAAAGTCGAAAGTATAAAAGGCCACTGATGACACTAGTTAGAATTTTTACAAAGATGATCCTAAGATGAATTTAAGCTGACTTACACAGGAATAAAGTCATCAGAGATATGTGATAAATGATGTGATGAGTTCACCTATGAATGTCACTTTAACGGAAGTAATAAACTTCTTGATATGTGTTCATAAGCGTAAGTTACAACGATGCTTTCCAATCGTACGCGGTTTATAGAATTTCTAATTTAATCATCCGTCAAGGAGTTATTAATTATTTAATAATTATCAATTTATTACTATGGCATTATCAAGAATTGCGGCTGAAAAGAGATACAAACTGGGTTTTAGTGGTGGTAGATATTTGAACAAAAGAAGCTATACCAAAGAATATCCATATTTTGTGTAACTAATCACTATTTTGTTTATTTCTTTGTCTCGTCTAAGAGTTGTTTACTTATTACAATAGCAATAATCAAGAATTGCAGATAAAAAGAGATACAAGGTACTGTATGAGATACAAAGTTGGTTTTAGTGGTAGTAGATATTTGAGAAAAAGAAGCTCTACCAAAGAATATGACAAAATTCCAGTTTATAACGGGATATAAACTAGCTATCTAGTATAAAAATGCAGTTTTTAGAGAGAGGTATCAAATAAACAATTTAATCAGATAGATCAGGAAGGAATAGAGGCAATAGAACCGGTACGTTGACAGAATGAGGCCAGAGAGGATAGTCAACTTCAAATACTTCACTAGAAAACCCCTGGAATTTCCATTAAAACGATGGCCGCTGCTTCTTGAAGAAGAAATGTAGTGTTTTTCATTTTTCAAAAATGAGTACGAAAAAGTTAATGAGAATATTCCTCATATTATTTATACAGTGCGGTCCATATGTATGGAATAAATTCAATTCTAGCGTTATTATGTACTATGTGAAAAAAATCTAATACAGGTCGAATTTAATTCTTAAATTGACGATTTACAGTATGAAAACATCATCCCCCTCCAGCATTCCCTCTGAATTATAAGCACTTCCTTGAAAATTTTGAGACTTGCAGTTCATAAACAAACTGTTTTTTCTTATGAAGCGACGTTCCATTTAAACAAAACGATTAACAATAACTGTCGATATTGGAGCAGAGAAAATCCTCGCTGGATGGTGTGTGTGTGTTCAATATCCTAAAAAAATGTTGGTTTGTGCTGGTATTATTAACAACAAAATGCTTGGCCTCCATTTTTTTGATGGCACACTTAATGGTGAGGTTTATCTAGATTGTCTGGTTAACTTCTTAGTGCCTACATCACATAGAATTTTCCTGATGTTAATCTTCCAAATGAGATAGATCGATCTATTTACTAACGTACAGTTAGGAATTATTTAAACGAGATTGTTCCCAATAGGTGGATTGGAAGACGTGGAGAGATCGAATGGCCAGCTAGATCCCCCGAATTGACTCCTCAAGATAACTTCTCTGGGTTTATTTAAAACCTAAAGTATATTTCAATAGACCAGACAATACAGCTGGTTTAAAAGTTGAGATAACAGAAGAAATTAACAAAATAGTTCCTGAGGTCAGTAAATTTAAGAAAGGTGACACACGACCCCCTTTCTTATTCAAAATTTTCGAGGGTGTGCTGGGAGGGGATGATATTTTCATACTGTAAATTTTCAATCTAAGAATAAAAATCGACCTGTTTCAGGTTTTTTTCACATAGTACATAATAACGGTAAAATTGAAATTATTACTTACCGCATTGTATGTGTAAATTAAACGGATTTACACAGTTCTTTTATCTTTTATGCAATTTAATTCCCCCTATAAACGGAACTTCAGTATAAGAAAATAAAAATGAGATTTATGACAATACAAGAGTGTATAACTAACTTACATCATTTAGCGACGCACTTTGAAAACATACTTATTTACCTCCACAAATATAAACGTTAACTGAATACAGTTTAAACCTTATCATTGAGACGGATAACCCGATACTGCTAAATAAAAAAAACTGATAGGACTCATTAATAATTAAAATAGTACCTGACGTAAAGTTATATATATATATATATATATATATATATATATATATATATAAGTATAATAGAAAAAGGGAAGTACACGAAACGTAAACGATGATTGGAACTTATACATATTTGCCATAATTTAACCATTGGTTTTCCAATCGTTACAATTTCTATATAATTATTATCGGCCGATCGTGATATTTTTAACAACTATGATATGTAGATGACAAAGAGAATAAAAACAGTGAAATAAATCGAAATTGTTTCCAATTGCTCTTTATTACATCATTAGCACCACTTCGACATGGATTCACAAATGGAAACAATTAAATTTTTCGACGTAAATATATGTGAAAACCAAGAAACGAGCTTCTTTAATAATTTCGCTCAAGCAGTTCCAAATTGTTGTATTAATAGACATTTAGTTCCAGTCTCGAAGTGAAACATATCGGTCTAATTTGGTTATTGGAGGAATTTTAATGATTAGCCGATCAGGGTGACTTTTATTTAGAAAAGTGGAAGCAGTCTTTTGAAATCTTCATTGTTAAAGCAGAGTGATTTTTGAGTGATTAAACGAATAATGTTACATTCTTTTCTAGAATGTTCTATACTCTCTAATAAATTATAAACTACTGAACATGACTTTGTTTCATGATAAGCATTATTTGAGATTACGAAGAACCGATAGACCAAGAGCCAATAACCAATTTCAGGTAGTCATTTCAAAAGTTTTATTTTGAGTCCTTAACCCGCAACACCATTCGAAGTTATATTGAACATCAAAATATCTTCATAAACAAAATTACAAGAAAATGTTTACCTTTGAAGCCCACAACTTTCTTGGTAGATAAGTTCCGGTATGAGATTTATTATCATCATATGATGATGATAAATCATTTTATTCATTTTCATGCTTTAGGTTGTTTTCAAAAGGTGGTAATTTCAATGCACAGGAAGTAATTAGTTTCCAGAGACACATACAGAAATTAGAAGATACATCAATCAAGCAAATGGACATTACCAAAGTAATATCAACAACGGAAGAAAAATGTATCTTACGATTGCATGATGCGGATGGGAATATCATGTCGAAGTAATCACTACAAACAGTAAAACAATAGACTAATAGTCAGTGTCCAATTTTAGGTGGTCATTTCAAAAGTCCCGAAACTTTCTACAGTGAATCCTCTACACCTACTGAAAATGAAAAGCCACTTCTGGCAGCACTGTGTGGCCGGGGAAGATTAGCCTAAAATTTTAAGGAGGGTAAGAAATAAGATTTATTTTGATGAAGTATCAGTTATAAAATTTTAAGGCAGTATTTTGTCGTCATTCTTCAAATTTTTATTCCATTTCTCAAATTTAAACAGAATAAATAAAATGAATAAATGATTAATAATATACAATGCCAGAACGAAGTTCAATCACCAACAGTTTGCCAGAGCGAAAAAGTGTCCATGCGAGTGCATATAAGACAGCAATATGGAAACCTCCGGGTTGGAGTGAGAGCGCATATTGGACATCAGTGGATTTCATTAGATGTAGATCTATAAATGAAACATAATGCAATAGATTTTTCTCAATCTTATTGAAACATCACTTTCTCTGTACCTACTGTGGCAAAATATTAAAACGCGAGTTACGTCAATGAACATTGTTTATTAAGCTTTATTGTATAACGCCGACGAGGCACTTTGTAAAGTATGGACAGGAATAGTGAGTAGTAATTAAGTAGGTCCATGTTTTTTCAATAATTATCTGAATGGTCAGCGATGCTTAGAATTTCTCCAAAATGATTCCCCACCCATGTTACGTGATATTCCTCTAAACATTCGCAGAAACATGTGGTTCGTGCACGATGGAGCTCCTACTTCACTCTCTTAATGATGTAATCAATCATCTTAATAACATTTTTTCTAGTAGGTGAATTGGTCGGAAAGGTCTATTTTTATGGCCACCACGTTTCCCTGAATTAAATACAATGGATTCATTTTTTGGGGGGGATGTCTTAAAAGCTTGGTGTATGCAAAACCGGTAAACACAAGGAACAAAATGTTCAAAAAATCGAAATGCATAATAAGTTTTCTCAGAATGTCTCTCTATGGCGAACGGTTTCCTTGACATATACAACGATCTAATAATCGCATATCTCCTAAATCATAAATTTTATCGAGTAAAACAAAGAGTAACTTTTTGTTAAGAAATCAATTGATATAGTTATTTACGTAAGCAGTTATGAAAAGAGATATTGTCCAATAAGCTAATATTTGCCAAAATGAGCGCCAGAGAGTTTTGCAAATTACGCGACTTGAACAACATCGCTGTTTCATAACGTGTTTTCGAACAACGTTTTATCTAATTCCGCGCTTTTATGATATTTAATAGAATCTTCAATAACAATGAAAATATTAATGTGGAATCAAATGATGTTAGAAATCCTATTTGCGAAAGTACGACTTAAGATATGTTTATTATCAAATAAATCTGTTCCTTAGGACGCAATGATATTAAGGATAGTGGCAGCCTACAGGAAGGCTGAACTGGCGTTTTTACGAGAAGGGGACGTATTTGATGAAGGCACTTTTTTTCCCAAAATTACAATTCCTGAAAGCAAAATACACAGTGTATGCAAATTTTTGGTTACTGCTGGAAATATTGCTGGTGTCAATTTTGTTGACCTACTCAAAAAGTAGAGAAATATTAGACCTGATGTAAAGCACGACTGATTTTTTTCTCTATATTTCTATGGAAAATGTAGCATTCAACCCGTGGACATAAATACCATTAGAAAATTACCAACATAGGCTGCTTAGTACCCGGGTCTACCTAATGGTAAAGGATACACAGGACATTGTTTCAGAAGCTCGGCAGACTCATGAGCGGAAATTTCAAAAATAAAGCAGTATGGAGGATGTAAGTCCAACAGTATAGATGAAGGCTATGTTGAGAGTTCATTAGGAAATGAGACAACAGAAAACATTCGGGGCCAAGCCCGTGGCATAGATGTAAACATCACAGCTTTCAATTGAATTATCATTAAATTATTCTTCGAAACTTGAACAGTTACATGAAGTTTTTACATATCTACTTTATAACTGATATATGAATGTTATGAGTGACCTTAAGTGTCACAATTGATAACAAAATTTATTTTTGCTATCTTTCGAGTTGTTAGCCATTAAGCGTGAGCCGCCCCAGGTTCTCAGATAGACTACATGGACAAACCTAATCAGCCATTAGAAATTTATATTGTTCGAATGTATAATTTAGAAAATATACTCAAATATAAGTTCCGATTACGCAACTTCAAAGGCCTATAACTCGAGAGGTGGTATGAGAAAATTTTTTTCATGTCACAGCATTATTTTCACGTTATCTACTCACTCTCGAATTTTTGCGTAGAGTTTCGGAACACCTTGTGAGGGTGTATAAATTTCAACAAATAAATATTCAGAAAGTATTATGTGTTTAGAATTTCGAGTAGGGATCTGTTTAGATTAATTATTCAACGAATACTTGTAGCTCCTGATCGGGCTTTACCCACTTGGTATTCCCTTATTTACCATATTTTATTCTATGTAATTATTTCTGGAAAATGAAAAATTCAAATTGATATTATTGGTAAACAAATCTAGAATTATACTGTACATAATGCGTCGTTAAAATAACACAATATAAAAATTAGTTTCATGGAACATCTTTTTCTTTAATTACACCAGTTAAATCAATTAAATTCACCTAAAAATGGAGTTAATCGTAAATATATGATATATATGTATTATCAATTGCAAATGTAACAAAATTAAGCATCAGAATGAAATATTTGTTCAAAAAATAATCATTTCATCGTGGTGCTTATTTTAATATTTAATATTTTAATAAATTATTGTGAGTTGTTTTTATCAAAACGGAATATTGGGAATGAAGGAGACATCCAATTTAATGAAGTGATTCAAGTTAAAAAATGAATCTAGGTGAAATTCATATTCAAATTGCAGATTATGAATGAGATAATAAGCATACAAAAACAAACGACAAAGCAAAGTGAAGAAAATGATGTGATGATAAGGAGATAACAAATCACATGGGTTCAGTGCATTTAATTTTCATATACGAACCAATAATCTATGTTGACAAAACTTTTTTTTAGATTGGAAAAGCATTCAAATTCCTATCATACAAGATAATATGAGAATTTCCCTCAAGATATTTTATAACAAACTAAGCTGGAATTAC
Source organism: Diorhabda elongata (assembly GCA_026230145.1). NCBI lineage: Eukaryota > Metazoa > Arthropoda > Insecta > Coleoptera > Chrysomelidae > Diorhabda > Diorhabda elongata. The sequence continues at coordinate 7,169,714 of CM047928.1, forward strand.
TGAAAATGAAATTGTCTGAGATGCACTACTTTGTCAAGAATCCTTTCTACATTGAATATTCAATTCACTGGCTGCTTTTAGTATTTTTCCCCAATTATATTAATTCGTAAATCCATTACTAAATTTTTAAGCCACTCCTTTACCTCTTAGCTCTCCCTTCAATACTGAAAAACCAATTTTGATATCTTCTCTTTAACATATCTATACAAATTATTTTGTCGTTTGGACGTAGCATGTATCCATTGTCTTTAACTTTTGATGAGCTTAGAATTAGTCCCTTTAATTATTTGTTTCATTATTCTCAGCTCCCCTTTCGTCTTATTATTGTTATCGTCTCGGTTCCATACATTATAACAGGTCTCTAGTTGCAAATATTATATTTAGTGGCTTTTGTTTATAATTTAGTTCTCAATACATTACTATTGGCATGGTACGCCTTATATACTGCCATTATTTTTTCGACGATTTCAGATCTTTATTATAGATTGAGATCCCTCAAATATTTGAACTCTTCTACTCAAATGAATATCCTTCCGTACCTATCATTGTATATCCACCATGGATTATCTATAATTGTTTCACAGGTATTCACTTTTTTCGCCAAATTACGCGTTGAGACAATCTGAAATTTTTTGCGATTTTGATAAATGAAAAATAAGAAAGGAGATAATATAAAATAATTTAGGAATATGTATTAGTTAATCAAGAATCCTCCTAAACCTAAAACTCGAGTGTTTAGTCAAGTAATCAATATATTGCTGGCTTCAAGTATTGATAATATAACCAGGTTTCAACCCAGTAATTCACTTTTCAGGAAAATAGTTGATGAAGATGATGCAGATTAGTTCAGAATATTACTTATGACCCAGATATTATATTCTTTGGAACTAGTCCACGACATGTACTGTCATACCGGTCCTGTTTGGTTAAGATAGGAGAGTCTAAAGTTTGGCGAGTGTGCCAGTTCTCGGAAACTGTTTGATATTGTTTTTCCACATTTTTTCATATGGGTTACAGTAAAAATGATAAATCGGTGATTATATGAAATTACCGGTGATTATACTCAACCACCACTGAATTTGGTAAATATGATAAATTATTTGATTTTTACCAAATTTACCGGTTAGTTAATAAAATCTCCAGCTCGTAATGTTAAATGTTATAAAAGTCCCTAACATTACAAAAATTCGTTAGGTTTGCGCAACTGCTTGGCACGTGACAAAAGTAAAAACAAACAGTGGTTAGGTTGAGTTAGGTTGGGTAAGATAGGTTAGGTTAAATAGGTAAGGTTCGGTTAAGTAGTAACTACTCAAAAAAAACCTGCACTCTATTCTACTGGTCCAATAAGCAGGGTACATAAATTTAAATCTGATGTTAAATCCATCAGTGTTGAAAATGATGTTATACTTATAGAAGGCGCATCTTCTGGCATAAAAATTTACAGATATGAAGTAACGAATAACTATGAACTATAAACACTGCAAAGAAGTCATGATATTTATCACAGTCCTCATTACTAGTTGGGGATTTTATAAACTAACCGGTAAATTTGATAAGAATGAAATAATTTATCATACTTACCAAATTCAGTGGTGATTGAGTATAATCACCGGTAATTTTATTACCTCTACCTTAACATGTAAATATCGGCGATTCGTTTATATTGTCTTCAGAACCATTTTCTAGTAAGGACTTTTTATACGCTTTTATTTTCATTTTATTATTCGAGATATTCTTTTTGGTATAAATACGTGCTTGTTTAGCAGCGAAAAGACAGTATATAATTCAATGTCATAGTGAATGGATGGAAATGGTGAAAAGTGGACTTAATTAATTTTCTTAGGTAGTGAATAGTTGATTATTATAATGAGTAAGTATAAATGTAACGAATAGGCTCATGTGAAACGAAAATAATAGTTCACCTGTTTCTAGATAGTAAAGGTTAGCAACTAATCATTCTACTAAACACTGAAGATATCTGAAGATATGTAAACAAAGTTGAGAACAGGATATAAAACAATACTATTTCCAGTCAAACCACACACAATTTAGAGCAGCATGTGATACCACAATCCATCAATAATCAAGATCTACAAAATCAGTTGTAACAAACTAATAATATCTTTTCAAATTTCAAGTTAAAAATTGAATTGATCCCTCCTGTAGGTAGATCAACCTAAGCATCATAAAGTGATATTGGCTATAAAATACATGCGAAAATCGATGGAGTATTAGGCCCTCTTCAAACGGGCATATTTGTGCCTCCGTTATATTTATAAAATGCATTTCTGTTTGATTATCGCTATCTGTCACTACCTATCGGAGGTATTCTCAGCGACTTTTCAAAGTTATTTCGATAAGATCAGCATGAATTTACCACGAGAAGTGTTAGTTCTATTGTGTCTAGAACCAAGACGTGCGCACGATTTGAAGTTTGGATAGTTTCATGGTCTATATAATGATTTGCGCAATTATCCTGATAAGTCTTTTAGTTCTTAAGACTGTCAGTTACTTCAACGAACTGAGGTGATTGAAATTATTGTGAAGTATTGCAAGTTCACATTTTTTACAAGCTTTTCTTAGTATATTACTCTAAGAGTTTCTTCCAAATCATTTAGCCTGAATTATTGCTACAGTCGACAACTATTAGTTGGATTGCAGTCGTAAATATGCCTGTTTTAAATGGAGTCGCTTTCTCGTATATGTAAATATTGCCCTATAACTAACAAAGCTTGAGATGGAATACTGGTAAACATTCTTATAGGTTATATAGGGGATATTTGTGTTAAAGCCGTTTGACATGACGCAAGACAATGTGCAATGCAGTACAAAACGCAATATTTCTAAATGAAAAGTATACGTAGATGAAGTTAGTTCGGCTGATTAATTCATGCAAGATCTCGCACTTGAAATATAATCGATTTGGTGCCATTTTTATTGCGTGCAGCTGCAATTCTAGGAAGAAATGAGTTTCTGATCTGCTGATATCACATCTCTTGCCAATGGTGTCTTAATTATCTTCTAATTTTCTAGGAAGTCTGTCAGAAGTTTCTTCTTCCATTCTCAAATATAATTATGGATGTTTTCTCGACTAATTACATAGCTGAAATTATGTTCTCATTTATTCTGGCCAGGGCTACCATGGCCTAGGTGCTTTTTCCGGCCCATCAGACTCCAAAAGCAAGGCACAGCCTATAAACTGACCACGAAATAAACATTAAAATTTGTGGTTGCAAAATTGTTTACTTTTTCTAATGGAATTCTTATTAGTGGCAACCATGATGGAATGGGAAGAGATTTGCGTAATGTTAAGCAGCGTGCAATATTCGTCTATGCATGCAATTTCTTGCATGTTGCCTTGCCTCATGTCAAGCGACATTCACAAAGAGGCTAGATAATAATGTTCTAGTAGAAAGTGTAGTGATATGAATATTAATTCTAAAAACTGCATTCTTGTGAAGAAGGTTGATTTCTACATTCGTGAATTTCTAAAAATTCGTTGTTTTATTCAAAAGTCGATAACATAAATATGGATGTAGCAGCTAGCAACAGTCAATTACAATTCTCGACTTTCCTTAACTTAATATCTGTAATATCATCTACGATTATCATGTAAAATATTTAATCATTAATTGTTATTTAATTGAATAAAATTTTTATAATTGCTTTTCAACTTACTAGAGAGTATAACAGCGCAGCACATCTTCATTTTTTAACTTCCATCACTATTTCTCACCAATTTTTTCAGATAAACAAAATTTATATCACATTTCCAGCGCACACAAAAACGACGATTCGGATTAATCTTTTGATCGTAGTAGAAGGCTGCTTTCTGGCAGTGTTAAAACTAATTAAACTAATTAATCTATTATCTTATGATTATCTATATTTTATGAATATGTTTTTCTGTGAATTACATTTGGAATTATTGTTTTGTTATGAAAAAAGAATAACACATATTTTATGGTTTAAATGTACACAATAAAAGACAATTACAAACAATGAGAAAATGATAGTGAAAGGAATGAAATTATTCATGGAAAAACAAACTAATGTGTAGTCGTGAAAAAACGATTTATTTTTAATTAGACATAATTTAAATTCACTAGATGGGTGCATTTATGATACTAATCAATATAGTTTTGTTTTATCAATATTAATCACTCATAGGAGAAAATACTCGTAAATTGTTTCATTTTTCAATTACGTGTAATATTGGCTTCGTCCGCGGGTTTGATTCCGAATCAGATTAGGGACGAATCGCATGCACACTTTCAAAATTGTCGATGCCTCGTCCCCCTCCCCTGAACGACAATGTTGAAGGGGTGCATGTGTCCCTGAACTTATTCGGAATCAGACCTGAGAACAAAGCTTTTGCTTCTATAATCTAATCTTCATATTCAGTGGAGGTGACTGACTCGATTAAACTGCTGTTGCTGGTAAAATTTCTCCCTCATTTGGGATAGAAATTCTCTTGTTTCTTCTGAATTTCCTAGTTTCCTTATGGTGTTTTTTGACCAATCTAGTCACTGAATGTTTCAATTTCCTTCAAGCATCTGTTTTTAAACATTAATTGTTTTTTATCTCACACACCCAAGACGTCAAACGATATTTCCAGATACAATTGAGGAATCTTGTATTAACACGAAACAACTGGAAATATTTTGTTATTCAACCAACCATAGTTTGATGTTCGGCTAACATGAAGCGAATAGATCTCTTCTCTAGGCTTACAGTGACTCGAAAGTTACTTGTTAGTAACAGTGAATTTCTCTTTAAATTAAAGGATTCTCATAATTTTCATGCAGGATTTGAAGAGCTTAGATTGGGATGTTTGTACGAAGTATTTTTTCGTATTATTATGAACAAGTACGAGAAATAGGTCCTTAAATCGGACCTGTCCGGCTATTATGGAATTCTAAAATTCAGCAAAGGCGGTAGCCTTTGATATACGATTGAAATACCTAAAATTCGTTCGATTTTTTTCATAAAAATTTTTATTATAGTTGGTGGTTTATTTATATCGTTCCTTTAGAATAATTTCAAGGAAGGTCTATTTATTTATTTGTTTTGTATCTTTATTTTCTAGAAAATCTTAGAATTCTTTTGGGACATATGAGGAGTTTCTGTAGCGCAGTTTAGTTAGTTTATAATAAATAGTCGTAGAGAACAGACCGAAATAGAAAGTAATCGAAGAAGTTTAATAAATTATAGTTGAGTGAAAGTGATAAGTGAATCATATAAAGTAGTTAAGTGTAGAGTAAGGAATTTGAATAAATGAAAAAAATAAGAGACATTGTTTATTAATTCACTCCACGAATAGAAATCATATGAATAAATGAGAAAAATATTACAGTATATTACGACGTTGTCCGTAACTAATTTGAATGGCCGAATTACTTTGAAAATGAGACTAAGCAATTAGATCAAGCAGGAAAAGATCGAATGGCTGCAGTCGCAACTGTATTGCTTCATGGCGTGTGGTCAGGAAACACATAAAAACCTGTAGCATCGATAAATGGTGTGGAAATTTTATGGTAATATTGGGAGATCGAATAGGTCCACAACATTTAGGTGACGAGGTAGCATTTGCGAATGGATGTTGTGGAGCTGACTGATGTGATGGAATCGAATTATTTACCCCAAGTACCTTCTCAATAATCATGATCTAATATTTATCTATAGTTTTAAATGTGAAAAATCCCTTTTGGATGGAATATAATATTAGAAGTATCTATCTGTATTCATGTAGTTGTAAGTTACGAAAAGGATTATTTCTGTCGAAGCACGTTCAGTCTTGAAATTTATCGAAACAATAAAGAGGAAATATCACAGCCGTGTCCTAACTGAGTGTAATTATCACACAGATCACGTCGACGTTATTATTACTTGGTTAAAGGTTAAACTAGAAGTAAACAAACATGTTTGAGTGGAAGTGAAAAAATAAATCAAAAAGCATTTTCAAATTAACGACATAGTCTTTGTTGTATTGTTTAAAAATTGTGGAATTAAATGGAAGTATCTTCTTGAATTACGAATATGTTCTCTGTTGTGTTCTAAGGTGGATGCAGTTCAACAGCATTTCTATTCTTCATTGTTTTTTTTTTTTTAATTTTCTGTGAAAGCATAGCGTTTAGTTTCCATTGTTACTAATGACTTTCTATTCATTACATTCTTGAATAAAACTTTATTTCTCTTAATTTGTATGTTTTCTCGATTTCTACTTTTAATTGTTCCATAGTACTAATACATACGAGGGATGTATCGAAAGAAATTATAGAAACCCCATTACGACAAAAAATAGTAAATTATGTTACTACGAGTAGAAAGCTATCATTATTGTTGAGCCCATATTTTTGCACCGCAGAGGCGTTAGTCTTCTGCTCCGAGAGATATACTATTTTTTCTTCAAGCGAAGGTGGCATTGAAATTCTTCTTTCTGAGACATTATTACAGTACACTTTTCAAAACTGACAAACATAATTAGATAAGAATTAAATGAAAGTTCTTGTCTAATTGATTATAACGCCCATAATAAGGCGTTGCTATCGTTTCTCATTATTTTGTTACTATAGTCTATTTCAGAAAGGTATAGAGTAATAAAATGGGGAATTCCGTCCAGTTCGGCTCAATTTCGGTGTCGGCCATAGGTGTAGGTCTTGAAATAGTATTGTTTGTAATATTGAAATTCCTAGTAATTGCGTAAGAGAATTAAGAAAAGTATGTTTTCTGGCCTGAAGCATCGATATCGAAATATTGTGTAGGGATTACTTAGGTAGTAGATTATACAGTTACGTTTTGCGCTTAACAGGTACCGTTTAACCTTCTATTAGTGCCTCTACCTAATTCCAACCCTATTTCAGATTCGGCTTTCCTTTTTCCGAGTTTGCTACCGGCACGCCTTTGGCACACTATTTTCAGTGTTTGTGAATGGATAATAATAGGTTAAACCCATATATTGAATTAACCCCTGTGGTACTACCTGCACTTGATAAAAAGAAAGAATTTTACTATAAAATCAATACCAAACTATGAAAGTGCTTTAAATATTCGTTGGGTCATTCTGTGGTCCCTTTGCATACATAATGAGGTTTTATCACTCTATACCTTTTTGAAATAAACTATAGTACAATGATTATCGTCGGTTATTTCACTAGTAAAAGAATAGCTTATTTCTGCGATCTGTGTGACCAAAAATAATATAGATATTATTATACGCTTCAAGAAAAAAAAAAAAATATTATCTACGTCTGAAAAAGCGACAAAATCCATACTTCAACATAATCACCGGATAAATTTCTTGAGATCTCAACCACTCATTAACATGCACCTGAAATTCCTCGTCGCCACAGCTATGTCGCTAGCCAGTTCTTCATTTTTGGAAACAAGTGGATGGAAGAAAGATAATCTACCTATAGAATTAATTCAAAAGTTCTTTAGCGCAATTCACTGTGTCTGTTCTATTCACTCAGCTTTAAGGTGGTAAATTTTTACAACCATATTGTACAAAATGTGAGGTAGCCGGAAAATCTGTCGGTCGGCGAAAGTTGCGGAAAATTGAGTAAAAGCTTCGTTATTATCAAATGTTAACAATTGATGGTATTTGGTTGTGGCGGTCATATATATATATATATATATATATATATATATATATATATATATATATATATATATATATATATATATAAATTGTAAAGAAGTCTTTGCCACCCAAGTAGACTAACTTTAATATATTTGGTGGCTTTAGGTTGTTTAAATTCTTGTAAAAATTTTGAATACATAGAATTCAAAATTTAATATACAGAGTGACGTGGATAAAAATAATGATTAATTGAAATGCAATTATCAGGTGAGAGTCACTCAGCAATTCCCATTATTTGACCGCTTAGAACCCTGCACCACACATTTACAGACCAACGACCCTGACGTTAGATCTCCTGTATTTAACGGGGACTATCATCCTATGAAAAGTCCACAAAGTTCGTGAAAGTGTGTTGAAATTGCATGATATTATATTTAATCGTCAGATGATTCACCGGCAAATATTTTTAAATAATGAAAAATTTTCTACTAGACTTTCCAAAAATTCCTGCTATTTGAACATTTCTCAAGTTATCTCGGGACAGAAAAAGATATCGACATGCGACTTTTGCTATTCTAATCTTAATTCAGTATAATTTTAAGAGATCGACTCAAACTTTTATGCTTCTATTCAGACTTGTCAAGAGAAATCGGTACCGGACATACAGACATCTTTTAAATGAATTTGTTAAAATCCGTTTATGTGAAATGGCCGACAATCCAAAAGTTTTTACCTTTTTATAAAATTAACCGGAGTCACTTCCGTAAGCATAACTCTTTGGAAAAACTGTCTACAATAATTGGACTTACATTTTGCATATCTTTATGTACACTATTAGTACAGTCAGTGTAGCTGAAAATCAGGTGTAACTTCCGAATTTTCTGAAACTGAATGGATTTGAATGATAATTTAGAGTAAGTTTCATCTCAGATTCAATTTCAAAAATGACATAGATAATTTAATATTGACGCTTTTCATTTTTCAGGAGTAAAAACTACCCCTGATTGAAAAAAATTGGAAAAATTAAGTTTTAATTATTTTATTGGTAAAAATCATGTTCAAGTACAAAGATTAAATATTGTTCTCGAACGTATTTTATTGTATATTTGATATTCACAACACATGTAACATGTACCCTTAACAACAAACCCTATGCAAAAAATGATAAAAAATCACTCTTTGATGATTTGATATAATTAAACCGGGAAATTATTCAAAACAAAAGCGATTTTGAGGAAGATAAAATAATTATTTATATTTCTCTTCACCTCCTAAAAACTACTCCTGTATTGACAAAAATGAAAAAAATGCTTTTTAAGAGATTAGAATGCTTCAATGTTAATAGTTATTTAAAATGAACAATTCTCTATTATTTACAAAATGACTTAATTTTTAACTCTTAAAAACCACCCCTGAATTGAAAAAGTGTTTAAAAATTAATTGCGTGCAATAATTTGAAATAAAAGATTGAAGATTAAAAATTTTTATTGTATAAAAAATAAGAAAATTGTTATCCTCAAGTTCTGCTGGTGAACAATTCTGACAATTATGTATGTATATATGTAAAGTAGAACAAACAATCTCTTAAGATCTTAATTTCTTAAAGACAAAGGGTTGAACGGCTCGGGACAGGTCATTTTTCTACTTTAAACGACAATATCCCCTTTATTTTCCAAGTTACAGAATTAAAAAAAAAGAATATTCGTTGGCAAAAACGCTACAACTTCGTTTTCCATAATTTTTTATGTTACTTTCATAGTTTTAGAAATATTATGCAATTATAGAAATTTTTACTTTTACCGTCCATTTTTCAAAAAAAAAAACGTACTCTAAAACACTAAAATGAAATGAAATGTAAAAGGTCTATGTTTAATTTTGATTCTGGGAATGGCTAAATTTTTCTTTAAAAAATATGAGCTACCAATCCATTTTTCAGACCCCTATGGGGTGAAAGCATCAGTTAGCGATGTGTCACTTATGATTACTGCCCTTTTTTCTAGCTACGTGCCAAGTACATCGATTCTGTTTCAAAAAAATTCAGAGATGAAAAGTTTCACTGACTATATGTTATTAATTTTCTTCTGGATTCTCTATTTGTACCATCAGATTTTTTAAAATTTATTTACCTTGATTGGCCCTTTAGCTACTAGTATTTAAGGCCTTACAAATGGTGTATTGGACTCTTATTGTTAGCTTCAAAGTGTTAAGACCAAATACGCTTTTTTATTGGCGAAACTCGATTTATTCAATAAATTTGCATTTTTAAAAATAAACATCGAGAATCGAGTAATTCAACTCTTATCACTAACGTATATTTGCATGAGTAATTCTCCATTTTAAAAATTACGTAATAAATTAGGTACTTACACTAATTAATTGAGGCAATTACCTGACGACTATACTACAAAAACTAAATTATAATTATCCGCGCACTTAGAACCCATACCTTTAACATCTAATTGAACTAACTGGCATAAAATTAATACTATCACAGTCTTTATTATAAAGAAAAATATTGAATTAATAACGTAATTGAAAAGTATTTCATAAAAAAGTCAACCTCCAATAAAAGAAAGTGTGGTCGATATACTTTAGAAAAAAAAATTCAAGGTTTGTTGCTCTTACTCTTTCAATAGTTTTACGTTTCAATTAACAGATACAATTCAAGATGACCGTAGATTGAAATATTTTGTCTATTGGAGAGCCAGTAATAAGTTATGCAGATATTTATTGCTTCCGATTACTGATTATCATGTAAACTGTGTCCCATTTTGGTTGAGACTGCACTGTATCTCAGCTATCAATAAAGATTCACTTTTGGAAATGTTATTATTTCTCAGGTCCTTTATCAGATTGGGAAAAAATGAAAACTGCTCATAATAGATATTTTTACATAAAATTCAGTGACGTATTTGAAAAAAATAAAACGCCACGTGATTTAAACCTATTTATTTATTTATATTATGAATATAAACCCAAAACATCACTCTTTTACATAAACTTAAAAATGTTGAAAACAAAAGAATATATCGGTAGAGATTCAACATTGAAAACTGTACATACAAGAATCCAATTACAAAATGAATTACAAAAACAGAAAAGAAAACATAAAAATCTAATAAAATTGTCCAAATTGTCGTCCATTTTATCTCATACATAAACCACATACAGTTTCAAGTCCCCTTAAGGCATTTAAAATCATAAATAGTTGCCTTTCTTTAACTTCTTCGGTTGAGGCTCGGAGTATATTATGACCATACAAAGAAGTCTATAATACTTGAGTCCGGTGACCTAGGGGGCAATCTGATTGAGCCGTGTGTGCCAATCCAGTGTCTACCAAAATGAGCACTGGAATATTCTCTTACTATTATGAGCGGGCGCTCCATCTTGCTGATGTCGATGTGCCAAAAGTATGTCCTCCGGTATATTATTTTGTTTACATTACATTGTTTACACTACCCCTACACCAATATCACAATTAAACTGTCTGACGCGCGTTTCTAGATATTATCGTCTTCAAATATTAAAGTTCTGTTTACTTTGAGTCTCTGAAGACGATAAGTTGGTTATTGAAACGTAGTGGTAGCGTAAACATTGTGTTCAGTATGAAATCACCAACGGTTTTATAAATTTCAATTTACCGATGACATTAGAGCGAGATCGATAACTTTATACAGTGTAGGAAATTGAGACCTAGTGAAGGTCATAAATGACGCGCCTACATTGAAGTTTGTATTCTAACAAGTGTAAAAATCAAAATGATTGACGCTGACGATTTTAAAGATATCGACAATCTATAAATGTAGCATATCACTCAATAAGCCGTGTGATTAACTAAGAAAAACACATGTTTTTACCAAAAATCGATTTTATTCATCAATGTAATCGTCTTTAAGAGTAATCATTCCAACGCTCCTCTAACTTCTCAATGCCATGCTTGTAGAATACGTACATATCCATTAGTTTCAATTCAGTAAGCGATTGTTATGGAACGAGATTCATTATTTAGAAACAATAAAACTTGTTCAAAACTGACGACAAACTCTGAATTTTGATAACAGAAATAATTTAAGTGGTAAACAGTAGAACGCAAAGTCTATATTAATAGTTTTCTCCTACTTTTTTCATTGAAGAAATCATCTTTTACATTCTTTATTGTCACGTAAATCAATTTAATTGAAGATGGTTTATATATAACTGATTGAAACATACCTAATATATATTTGGTCCATCAATACTTGTTGTTTAGTCTTTGGGCTTAGGGACAAGTTTTTTACTTATGACCATACCGCTGAAAGTTTTTTATCTGTTATTTGGGTGAAGTCGAACAAATTTTGAAGTTGCGCATAATGGTAGTCATTCGCCTGTCATGTTGTCACGAGGTTGTCAATTTATACAAAAAAAATAATAAGCACATTGGTCATTTTATTTCCATCAATAATTTTTATCATTCAATTAGATAATTAAAAAAAAGTCGGACAAGAATAATGAGTCACTTGAGGCATTGGACAGGCCAAATATGTCAAATTTGCGATCGATTCTAACAGAATTTATAATAAAAATTTCTTGTAATAACGTTATAGCAGTTGTATGCACCAAAGCTGCCAGTTTCCTGGAAATCTTTCATTTAAAATCCTTTTTCCAACAAAAATGAGTTATTAGTAATTATAATCTAAGTGTCCGACAGAAATATTGGGGCAAATCGTCAGTCGGACAATATTTGCAAACTGTACACGGTATCTGCATCCCTTATTTTCACACTCTTTTTTTTTCGAAAAAAATAGAAGTTGACATATAATTATTTCTTAAATAAAAAATGTTACTCTCTGACAAGAATATTGGGGCAAACGTACAAAAAAATAGCTCTTATAGGCTAACGACGTTCTTAAACTGTAAAGGTGACTACAATTATTAAATAAATATTGTTCAGAAAATTGAAAGGAAATAATATTATTTAACTAATTATTATTATTAATATAAATAAGAATTGAAGGATTTCGTAATTGATCTTCATCCAATCAGATACTTCGTTTTAGGAATTGCTGACTAAAGTCTATTTACCGTCTCCTTCAATCTATTCGGATGATCCATTTAGCTCCCACTCCACTTTATCATTAGACATGGAACCTGTAAATTATGAAACTTTTGAAGTAAAATATTCGTAATGTGATTTTTCCATTTTTTTTTAAATCAAAATAGTTCCATTTCAATCAATTCCCAAAATATCTGTGAGTACAATACGAAATTTTGAAAGATAAAACAGATTATTGAATCGAATTTTCAATGTAATTATCAATATATTACCCAATTAGTAGATATTTCTGGAAATTGCTCGCAATCGAACCAGAAAAACTCGTAACTGCTATCGATATAAATCCACTCGCACTCTTCAACGTCGAGGTCCGTTTGTCGCCTTCTTGCAAGCTTTTTAATCTTTATTTTTATACATTTTTTTTTTTCGAATAAAGCGTATCGAACTTTATCGACGTCAATTTTGGTCTTTAAACTTCATAATCGGCACACATAATCCCTGATAGATTAGATAGTTCAGTCGGGTCGACCTAGGAAAATCGACATATCCAGTATATCCCACATACAATTGGATTGTTGCAAGTTTTGAAGTCAGGTGTCAAAGGTCACAAAAATCGATTCTTTTTATATTTTTGTAAATATCTCGTTTTCTATTGGTTTGTATTTATTATCGACAGAATTAATTGAATTCTCTACAAATTTTGTATTTAACATTTTTTCATACCTTCGAAATAGAGGGTGTAGAGCGCGGTCAACTGGTAGTCCCGATCAAAAAATCGTAATATTAGGTCATAATTCATTGCTATATTCATAATTATCATTTGTTATCTATTTTTAGATCAAATTCAATCTTTTTTGTTATAATTCATCAAATAATCAATAACACTCATAATCTCTTTCGGTAGGGACATACTTTATCACATTGTAATTATATTAATGGGTTCTATCAAGAAAGAAAGAATGGAACGAGCATATAAGTCGTATGGCCAACAATAGACTGGTCAAGATAGCGTGCGATAAATGTCCATTGGGCCGAAGGACTACCGGCCGACCCAGAAAAAGGTCGTGTGACAACCTTGAAGCAACGTAGGAGGCAAGGATGTCGAAGATAAAACAGGCGACTACGCATAATACCCGGAAGAAGAAGAAAAAGAAGAAGTAATTATATTCTTATTCATGCTAATAGATTTGAAGTAGAAAATAATTGAGTTCATCTTATTCAGAACTCTCACACTTGCTGCAGCATTTGAAGAACAAACTGTCCGCTTCAGAGATTATTTGAGAGAGGAATGCAAACCTTATTAGCAGTTTATTATGTTACAAAATCGAGGGATAATATCGATCATCTCCGTTATGCAATAAACGTCAAGTCGAATAAACCTGTGCGACAACGAGTGGAGCAGCTCAACAACATTTCAATCGCGTTTCTTATCAAATTGAAACTTGGTTAGGGCATGATTTAGAACCCCATGATTGGGGTTGAAGATAGCGTAACGAATTCCTGGAGCCTATCATGACTATTTTACCACCTACACCAACTGACGCAAGGTTACAGTGGTCTTCAGCTTGAGGCCAGTGTAATGAACAAGCTTGTCTCAATGTTGTACCATATGAGACCGATATTAATGATGATAGAACCTATGACCCAGAAATCATGAATGATTCGGAGACAAATGTATTTGAAGACGGTAATGAAGAGGAAATTGAAGCTCTGCAGTAGAGAGACGATAACGACCATGATGAAGAAGAAGAAGAAAAAGAAGATGAACAAGAAGAGAAGTATTTTTCTTAACAATTTCTTAATTCCATGTAACAAAACAAATCGATATAAAAGTTAATAAAAATGATAATTATACATTTATTCATAAATTATAACCTTAATATCACGAGTTTTTGATCGGAACTACCAGTTAACCTCAGATAATCTTTGACACGCGATCTACGCCCTCTAGACCGAAAACAGTTGGAGGTATAAAAAATGCTAGGTACAAAAGTTGTAAGAAATTGCATCCTCTACATTATTTATAACTAATATAAATAGCGTAAAACCCATAGAAAACGAGATATTTGCAAAAAATATAAAAATAATTTATTTTTGTCACCTTTTACTTCAAAACTGGCGACAATTCAATTATATGTGAATTTGGCCAATAATTTTAGAATACAAAAATACAAATTTTCTTGTGGTAGTATACTGGGTATGTCGATTTTCCGAGGTAATCATCTAATTTGGCCTAGGATGACTGGATGACATATCTAGAGCCAAATACTTTCGGTGTATTTGTAAAAGCTGCACTAAAGCATTTGGATACAATTGTTCAAAATGTTGAATTATCTTTTTTTTTTTGTAAAAAAATACCATTGTCGATAAATAGTTGATAATTAAAAAGAGTCCTCTTCTTTTAAATTGTATCGAAAAGCTTCATTATTTCTGGTGTATAACCGATTACATACACATTGCATATGTGAAGAAACAGTAAAAAATCGAAATGACATATGTGGTTGTGAATGAAAGATTTACAGAAAATTGACAATTTGTCCGACAAGGTTACCACGTTATGGCAAAAATTTTTGATGGTAAATTCTGTTAGAATCAGCCATGTGTTGATAATTTTTTTGTTTTAATAAATCCGACATATTTGGCTTGCCGGCGCGTCAAGTGATCCATTATTTTTGAAAAATTTTTTTCCGTTAATCACTTGACAAAAACAATTGAGTAAAACAGGATGCCCAATGTGGTTATTAAATTTTTCTTGCATAAAATTGACAACTTCGTGACAATCCACTATCATAATGCACCAACTCCGACATTTGTCCAACTCCATCCAAATAACAGATACAAAAAGTTTTAAGGATGTGGTCATATATAAAAAAATGTTATTGGACCCAAGGATTAATAAATTGAACTCTAGCTAGCAGTTTCAATTTTATGGTTTGACATTATTCTATTATGAAAAATACGCCCAAAAACGTGCATTTTGTGAGAATTTTTTTCTGTTTATGTTTGTTTATAACAAATTGATGAGCAAATAGACAATTAAATAATTAATTATGATTTTTTTGCCAAACAGTTTGAAAGTTTTAATTATGATTTTTAAAAGTAAAATTATTTCTCAACTAATTAACTTAACTTACAATCAAAATAAAAAAATATGATTTTGAACAATTATAAACTGAAATTAAGAAATATTATTTCAAATTATATTTTCCTCTGGACGGCAAAAAAGCAAAAAATGTTTTCAGAAAATATTAAAACTCTATTTGTTTAAAGCAATTTCATAAACAAATTATGTAAAAAATTCATAACCCATGTTAATTATTACCTTTGTTAAATGTGAAGAGAGTCATAGATAATATTGATTTGAAAACAAATTTAACGACCTTTTTCCATATATTTAATTTTGCAATAATTATAAGAAATAATAATTGACAAACTAATAAACTTTTATCGCAGGAACTCATTAAGTTTATACCAAAAGGGCTCCACAAAGTTTAAAATACAAAGGCCAATTATATATATCTTTCATCGCATTATTTATGGCAACATAGATAAGGTAAAAATTTGTTAGTTAACAATTAAATAACTTTTTCAAAACTAATGATTACACTTTTTTATCTACGGGGTTCGATTCTTTCAAGTGTTGAGAAGATACTAGAATTTTTTGCAAATTTTTAAAATATGTTATAAAAAATAATTTTTTTGATGAACTCTTTTTAGCGTCGGCGCACGTCTGCCGTAACTAACGCGCGAAGCCCTATTTTATTTTAAACTTGTAAATAATGTATACAGAGTTCCGAAAGTTTGAACATTTTTATCGGAAATTTCCTCCTCTTTCAAGAGCTTTTCTCAAAATTGCTTGAATATTAATATCCTCCAGAAACATAGTTCTAGAGGTGATTCCGAATCTAATAAGGTATCGCTATGGTTTCTCGCGGATAGTGCTTACACGTCGTAAGATGTCTTCAATATGAGGATAGATTAGAATGTAAAGTCTATACAATTCGAGATACTCTAATTTATCTAATTATGTAGTTTTGTAAACATAGAACCAAATTAAAATATTTTTTGATATGTACAGTTTATAACTTCCATTTATAAGTCGCATTAAGCGAGTCTTGTCCATCGGTGACGGAAAAGATGCTCCCAAAATATTCTTCTAGTTTATGTGATGTGGAAGATTATAATTTTGTGCGTGGGATGTAGAACCCTAGTAGCACAACTAGCTTTATTAACGAAAAATAACAGTTTACATAACAATTTTCGGAAGCTGAATGGTATACAAAATAGAAACACGTTTAAACATTATTTAAATAGTTTTTTTTTTCTGAATATGACCATTTTACTCGACCGTTTTATTGAGGTGGTCAAAATATTCACAAAAGAACAATTATATAGGGCTACTGTAGAATCACAAGAGAACTCTTTTCTAGCTATTTTGTTTTCCTCACAAGACACTACTCAGTAATTATATTATATCAGTAGAGAATTATATTTTACCTCTTTTTACTCATCATTTAAGAGAGTTGCAGATTTATATGTACGAGGTGAATTATTTGAGATATTTCTTCCACCAAAATTCACCAACAAAATCCGCTTTATTGTGTTACTAAGATAATTCCAAAAAACGACGAACCCCCATTAAATGCAAGCAAATTCAACTATTCATATGATTTCTTCAAAGAAGAAAATTGAAATTTAAATGCTGTTGAAGACTTTTATTAAAATCAGACACAAATTCATTGAAAATGGGCTAGTTGTGAATAAATAAAATGAAAATCTAGTTTCGGCAAAATTTACCAAAAAAATCCACTTTGCTGTCAATCCTGTCTAAAATAATTTCAATAATGACGACCTTCCATTAAATGCAAGCAAGTCCAGTATCCATATAATTCTTCCAATGAAGAAAGTTGAAATTTAAATGCTGTTAATGATTTTCATTAAATTTTTTGAAAATGAGCTAGTTCTGAATAAATAAAAAATGAAAATCTCCTTTCACCAAAATTTACCAACAAAATTCACTTTACTGTGAAACCTGTCTCAGATAATTTCAAAAACGACGAACCCCCAAGCAAACTATTCATATGATTTCTTCAAAGAAGAAAATTGAAATTTGATTGCGGTTATGACTTATCAGAATCAAAGACAAATTTTTTTAAAATGGACTAGTTTTGAACTAGTAAGAAAATATTATCATGGAAATGATATGATAATAAATATTTTTACTTGTACCATTATTGATAATTACTTCACAGTCTAAGTTTTGTTCTCCACCTCAAAATAACTCTTCTATGTGAATTACCTAATGCTCATTATTAAGTTATTCTTAGTAATTTTCTCAGTTGATAACAGTATGGTAATGAGACTCAAGTGACACTATAACTAACTTCTTTTTAAGATACGGTTGTTCTATAACAGATAAAAGTGCCAATATTACAATGACACTACATTCTGATCAATTTATTGCCCTACGAATCATACAACTGATTTAAAAAGAAAATAGAAAATGTCATATAAAGTTAATATGAATTAGATAGATAGACCATCATACTACATATATAATAAAGTTGAAATTATATATTAACTGTTGGGATTATGGATTATGTCCTTACCATGTTAAGGATCGGAGAGAACTAACCACCTATTACCTAAACTTAATATATTTTAGATATATGTTATCGATTTTATACTATTTAAACTTATACCTTCTTTTATGACCCCTAGGAAATACTAAAATATATTTTTGAAGAAGGTTAAAAATGTGATTTTTAGATGTTTCAAAATAGAAAACTTAACTTACAAAATTACATTAGAGTTAATATTATAAATGTAAAATATCTTGAAATAGAAGGATTTTTGCATTCAATATTCCCACATTCACAAACTTCAATAACTACATTAATTCATCTATTCCCACGAATCATTTGAAGATCTCTTAAACAGAAAGCAAGTTCTGGATATAACCGATGGACCTATTAAATAACTTGAAGTTTTTCTTGAGGTTCCTAAAAAACAACAATAAAGCTGTTTCAAGAAAGCTTGGGAATCACGTACAATAAACGTTTGTGACGCATACATCCATCACCGAAAGGTTCAATAAGTTAATACGTACTCCAAATAACCCTTTATTCAAAACCTATAATGTTTGTCACACATCAGCTATATGATATTTATGAAACAATTTGGTAATAAAAGAGAGCTGTGTGTTTCTTAGGAAGGTAACTAACATCAATAAATGAGAATTTATAATGCATCTCTTCAAAAAAAAGGTATCCAGTTAGTATGCTATCAATTTTTAGAACAAAAAAGAAGTAAACTATCCTCAAAATATGGATATGAGGAATATTTTTTTCAATTTTCCGTGGACTTTAATAGAAGTGAATATAATATCCTCTGAAGAGGGTGCTTTTTCGATATTGAGTCCAAATAAGGCTGAAAAGTAAATATTTCAAAACGAATAGAATACAGTGTGTTTGGGACATAAGATTTTCCAAAATTCGTGAAATTTTTTTTGTGAAAGGCAAAAATAAGAAACCAAAAACTTTTTGAATTTTACACATACATTTTGAGGTTATTTGGAATAGGTATGAATACAAAAATTGTAGATCTTTTTATTACCAACAATTAGGAAAGGGACTTTTCTCCATGGGATTTGTAGTTTTGCTGGCAATTGAGATAAACCGTTTTTTATCGTTAAAATCTCACTCTTTTGGAAAGGTAACTAACATCAATCAATAAAAATTTATAGTGTATCTCTTCAAATAGCTGGATGCATTGGATGCAATAAGTTTTTAGAACAAAGAAGAAAGCTATTCTTGAAAGATAGGTGGGACAAATATTCTTTTCCTACGTTTTTTATTATATTTACGTTTTTTTTTCATCAATTTGCATTCATCAAGAATATAATTTCTGAATTGGTCAAAAATCGTTAAAAAAAATGCCGTAATGTGTCATTTTTTTTACGCAATTGTATTTTTTTTTAATAGATAAACTGTTACACTTTTTTTTCTTGATATTCGTTCAAGAAAATCCGTTTTGTGTCTAATTAACAGGAGTGTAGTATTATTATTAGTGATGGAGAGTAATAGTGAAGAAAGTTTAAACTGCACACCAGAAGATGTTGTTGAATCGGCAACTGCAGCGACTATGAATCTTCTCCCTGAGAAATTTTTTACTAGCTTAATCTAACTAAATCTTTGGTGGTCTTATTGAAAACTGAAAGGCAGCCTAACGGTAAATAATGTCGTAGACATCAGTCAATTTTCGAAACTCATTGCATATTTGAAAAATACATCAGTTGGCTATAGACCCAAAAAATCTACATTTTTTCTCTAGATAATCATCTTGACGATTGAAGCATTTTATCATATCTGTGAATAAGCCATCCCTTTTTATTGTTCCTGCTGTTGATAAGAAGTGAATTGTCACTCTCGTCAATATAGGGACTATATTCGATTTCAAAAATGTACCAAGCGCTAATTTTCAAAGCGTCGTAGAGATCACGCAGTATGCACATACACTAATTTTTTTCTGGGCTGAATAAAGTCTACACGTAAAATATCTTTTTGATTCCAAAATATAACCATAACCTCAATTGAATTTTGTGAGTGTCTTTAGAGAAATAGTGGGCATCCAATGTTGTGATGACCATTGCGTTTTTAGACGTGTCATATTGAACTTATGTCTCCATGAATATTGTAATGCTCAATTAATTCAACGAATTTTGTAGCCTTCAGTTCACATTTATGGAATATTTTCTGTAGTGCAACTGCTCAATAATAATTGATTACAGGAAATATATAAAAACTTCAAATTCAAATGGTATTTCACTCATCATGAATTTCTCATTGTTTTAGAAGTTTCATTAACTTGTTAAACAATGTCAGATGTATCGACAAGTTTCCGTCTGAGACCCCCTTTATCAGGCAACATCAGTTCGGGCTTGAAAATGAAAGGAAAAATAATTTATGGACGATTTGTGGTCAGGATGTGGAAAGAGATGAGTTTTTAAGGGTAAAAAACGGTTACTCGGATTCCAGCAAAACTACAAGTCCTATAGAAAAAAAATTAAATCACGAAGTTGTAATAAAAAGAATTACAACTTTTTTTTTTCAAACGTTTCTCACATAACCTCTCAAGTTGTGAAAAAAATTGACATAACCGAGTGTGTTTTTTTTTTAATTCTATCGTTTACAAAAAAATTTTTGTTTAACGAAATTTGGTGAAACTTTCATTTTTATGTCCCAAATATACTGTAGTTTATTTGATTTCAAAAATTTATTCACTTTATTTTATCTTAATATCGAAAAAGCACCCTTCAATCGAAAATTCTTCTAAATATCAGCGTTTTTTGAAAAGTCTGCGGGATTTTTGTTTGTTGAAATCTCTACTTTCTGTTGGTATAAAAAATATTAGCATCATTATTGAAAATATTCTGGGAAAAGTCAAAAGAAACTCGAATCTGAACATTTTTTTTAATCATTATGCACAATTTTCAGATTCATTGAAATTTCACTCTCATTTCTTATGTTCATCAATGTATCTTAGCATCGCTTGCGACCTTTTTTTCCTTTTAGGAAAAAATTAATTAGAAAGTAGAGACTTTCAAAAAAAAGTAATATTTTGAGAGATCGATATTAGGTGAGTTAAAATAAGGTTAAAAAATAAATAGTTCAAATCAAATAAATTACAGTGTACTTGGGACATGAAAAGGAAAGTTTTAACCAACATAAGTGGAAAAATTGTTTTGTAAAAGATGAAAATAAAAAACCAAAAACTAGGTTTTCCAAAAATTTTTACATAAATTTTGTAAAAGTCTAAATACTACTACCTACAACTTCGCCATTTGATTATTTCCTATAGGACTTGTAGTTTTGCTGGAAATTTTTTACCCTTAAAAACTTACTCAATTCCTTACCCAACCTCAGATCGCCTGTAAATTACTGTAAGCTCCATTTTTATCATCTTTTCCTTCTTTTCTAATAAGTTTCATCCTACTATAATTTTTTTTTGTTTAGAAAATTATCAACCCTGGTTTACTTATATCAACTGAGTTTATAAGAATTATTGGAGGCCCAAACTGAACAACAATAAAACATTGTTCAAACAGAAAATAAATGTCAAATCAAATACTATGATACAACTTACTCTGCTATCAGTTTTCTTGTAGTTTGAAGATCAAAAAGCAACCTTCAATATTTGATAGAGTAATCATCATTTTAAATCCGTCGGCTATATGTTTTGTTATAAACTTAAGGTCAACAAATAACACCGTGATGAAAAAAGTATATTGCAAAATTTTTTATTATTGTTAATTATATAGTATGCCTGAGGTTGAGTTCGTTAATTATTTGTTTGCTTTGAACTTCTAACCAAACGCCTTATCTTTACTACTAGAATAATTGTTATTACTCACAAGGAAAATCCCTTTCCAGCAGACAAGTGGAAAATATTTATTTAACAACAAAGGCTCATTACTAGTTTATATTGTAATATGTATAAACATTACTATCGAGTAATTATGACATAATTGTATTTTTACACTGGTAAAACATGTGCAGATATAAAAACATGAAATTGGAGAACAAACTACAACTGTGAATAAATTGCAAAATCGGTTTTTCAAGTTTTTAGTTTAATTCAGATCATGTGGAAGTAGTGGAATTGAAGTATTTATTAATGCTACTTTGTGTTTGTATTCCATGTATTGCTTATGTTCTTTTAGTGTTCGATTAAACAGCAATACAGAAAATATCGATTTGATTAATGGAGATGGATGGAAAAGAATCTTTCTAATGTTTCACAGAATATGCGTTTGTCTTCGTCTTCACCTTTCTATTTATTTGAAATTATTGACCACCAAGCCGTTTTCACTTCTTTTCCCCAAAAATTGCGATCGTTTTTTCTCAAGTTTAACTTCAAGACTTGTCAGAAAATCAGCATAGTATTGGTGAAGTTCTTTGATCAATTCCATTATTTAAACTGTATTCTTGTTTGTAGAGTAAAATGATCTACACAAGTTTCATGTATCGACGACTATGTTCAATATTCATTCCAAGAGAACTTTTTATCAGCATTGAACAGTCGTGGCACCTTCTTTGTAGGTAGCTTTTCCATATGCAACCGTTCATGTCAAATACTGCATATCCGTTGGGTTAAAGTATTTACTGCATTAGTTTTTTCACCAAATTCTCAGTAGACAATCGATGTGTACAGGGGCGCGGATTTTTATAACTGTGTTCATATGACCACTTTTTAAAACAAACCAGTGGTGCGCTGTCAGGGTTATCCCTGGAGCAAATTCTTTTTTTAATTTTGTTTTAAATTGCGACATTATGGAGTTAAAATAAACTGTACAAAATGAAGAGATGCCCCATCGTGTTGAAACTACATGTGTTCTCTAGTATTTAACGGTTCATTCTCCAACAATTCATCCACCATTTCTTCCAGAAAGTGCCTATAAATTGCTCCATATAATTTGTTTAGTAAAATACTAGCTTTTACCCGCGGCTTCGCTCGCATCGAATCCATTAAATATGTGTCAGTAATCATTATAATAGTAAAGAACGAACTCTGTAGCTATATTAGAACCTGAGATATAGAAAAATTGCCAAAAACCTACAAAAATCCATAACTCCACATTGAATGTCCGCGCCTAGCTCCTCTCCAACTCAACCGATTTCAGTGTTCAAAAACTCAAAAGAAAGAAGGTGTTTCAGCGAGTGTTCTTAAACCAAAACTAAGTCTCTATCTTGAATAGAACTTGAGATATTGATGATAGAACGTGTGTATGTGAAAAACTCCCATAAGTAATGTACAGGGGGAAATCGCATTTGAGTATAACTTGAGAATGGTGAAAATTAGATGAAATCCGATGATTGATGGCTGATCTGTGCATCAATACCTTTGATTGAAAAAAAAAATTAAGCAAATCGGTTGGGTAGAGCGCCTGAACGAACTCGGAATGGAAATCATGCCCGATCAAGCAATTGACCGAATATTTATGGTGAAATCCCCTTTCACGAACAAAGTGCGGATTTTCTTCATCCCAAATGTAACTTGTTTAGAAGCATATTTCTACAACATACAACACCGTTTCAATTCAGCTCCATAAAAGGTTATTAGTTTTCAAACCAAAAATAATCAGGCAATTTAAAACAAATAATTTGCTCCAGTGGCGTGAAAAATAGGGAGATAAATATGACACCACGCCACTGGTTGAATTTTTCCAAAGTTCACTTAGGTCAAAATATTACTTTATTAAGGAGCATATTGGTCACCAAATTTGTAACAAAAATTCAAAGACGTTCTTGATTTATGGCAAATTTTTTATTTTGATTCAAAATTTTGAACAACATATACCTCAGCAACTTGACCCCGTAAGGGTTCGTATTCCTATATCAAAATGAATCATTTATTGAGATCTCTCTGTGGTAGAGCGTTGTCAGAGCAATATAGAAACACCCTGTAGAATAAATTAAAAATACAGTACTGTAGAATTTTTAACTTCAAAATCATAAAAACATTGATATTGGACACGAGTGCATTAGATTGGGTGTAATTTGTGAAAATAAACCGAAGAAAAGTGTAAAAATCGTCTAGGAAGAGATTAAATACAGTTATTTTATCATTGCTGTCCAGTTTTTTTGTTAAATTAATTGGGCGATATATTACTATGCCTCAATAAAAGA
The DNA here is from genome assembly GCA_026230145.1 of Diorhabda elongata. NCBI lineage: Eukaryota > Metazoa > Arthropoda > Insecta > Coleoptera > Chrysomelidae > Diorhabda > Diorhabda elongata. The sequence goes on from CM047928.1 coordinate 7,194,015, forward strand.
TAGTTAACGTTTATCTTGTAGAGAAATTTATTAGAATTCTTTGAGTCTCTATTCAAGTCATGAACATTTTAACAAATACTTATTTTCAGATGACTACAGAGCGGTCGTTGTATTTCACATCAAATTAATTAAAAAAATGTTAACGTAAATTGTCTTGTCGTCTAATTATAATTTGAACACCATAAATTTACAACACCGTTCGGAATACAAAATATCTTTATCAGTGAATTAAACAAAGGAGAAAAGGTATTCAAGCTGAAATAATGGAGTTTTAAGGTTCATTATATTTGACATGTGTCGAATATTTTAACGAGAAATTAATTATTTGGTTACGTCGAATAAGTATGGTGAACGTAAAGCATACAAGGGTCTAATTAACTGAATAATGGTTGGTGTTTTCTACCAGAGCCGACAAAAATTCTTTTAATTTATAATATACACATAAAAAAACGTATATTACGTAATTTTGCTTAGCACAATCTTTTGATTCAAATTTTTTTTCTCAACTCAATCACCTTTAATGAGATTCTTTTTTAATTTATGTGGGTATCTACACAATGAATCAACCATAAAATACCAACATGTACCTGTTGGCTATTTTGCTGTATTTTCCATTAATTTCCGGATCTTAAAAAACTTTCCAATGAGAAATTGAGCTTGTATAGAAACCGAAATTCATGTACATTTACAAAATAAATTTTCTTAATCTCAAGTGCTATTTAGATCAAAAACTAATTTTTATCTAGAGAAATTCTCGGAGCTAGCGATGTTTTAATCTCAACTTTGTACTTATGATAATAATGTTTACAGGGTATTCCAATTGAGATATAGAGGGTCATCCTTGATTTTGTTAAACAATTTTTCAAAACGTCGATTTTTTAGAGTAAGTCCTATTGAAAAAAATGTGTGGATTTTTCCTAATTCCAATTGTCACAACAGTTTGCCCTGCTTCATCAAATGAAAACATAAGCTCTGGGTTAACAAATGAGTGTGATAATTTATTTATTCATCATATAATTTTAAAATCTATTTCCCACAAATGAAAATATATAATTTGCGATGAAACAAATGTTTATTTTATTACAATTAATTTTCGAATTTAGTGAAAGTCCTTATTATGTTTCTTCAAATGAACGTGGCTGTCTCTTAATTGCTGGGTTATACGTTTTTCTTAGTGTTTTAGGAACTTGAAAGTGCTTCAGCTTATGTACGAGAACTGCTACTTAATTTTTGGGAGGGAGAAATGAAACAAATGTCTATTATTAGATGTAGCTTTATTGTTAATTCAAATATTCTCCATTAAGGTGAATACACTTTTGCATGCGTTTGAAACAATTCTCTAATCGTTTTGTCCATTCCGATTTTTACCAAAACATGTGATTTGAACGCGTCAACCGCTTTTTAAGATGTAGAAAAACGTTGACCTTGCAATTTATTTTTGATCTGAGGGAATAAGCAAAAAAAATTGATGTTTTGATTGAACATTCGTCTTCTGCGATTGGTTTCCATCTAATGTTGGATTTGGCTCATCTTGTAAGATAGTCGATTGTTGTTTAGTTTCGGATTCGTATGCAAAGATTAATTATTATTCATTATTTTCAATTTACTCGCCTGCATTGTTGTGTTTTGAAGACAATTCGCCCAAGAACAAATGAATAATTATCAACTTTATCAATCAATGAAACATCCCTTATAATATTTGAGTTCCACATTAAGTCTTCTACCTCGATTGTATGTTTAATGGAACAGATTTGGATTTTAATTCAAATGTGAAAAAACTTTTATTATTGATTAAATGTATTTTTTAGGAAGTTCCTTTTCTAATAAATCTTCCTTCAATTTCATTTTGTTTCTAATCTTATAATGCAAAATATGTAGCAATGTAAATGAATAATAAATTGTTTGATATGTAATTTTTCTCCCAACCCAAGTATTTGAAACCACAGTGCAATGTTATGTATAAACAGATCAAGTGCATTTTTTTCCAATTTGAGATACATCAATTCAAAATTCGTGATTTTAATAACACTATTGTTAGTTAAAAATTGAAGTGACAAATCCCAAGTTTTTTTATTGTATAGTTTGATAAGAAAACACCGAGATACAAATAAATAAATCATCCCACTGTCGGCTCGAAAGAGTATAGCGCATTTTTTACCGTTAGCAATCAGTAAATATTAACAAAAATCTAAATTATAGACATATAGACAAAAATATTAATAATTCTATTTATTTAATTTTGTTCTCATTATTCATTTAAAATTCTATTTATAATTGATTTATGGAATGAAAAATGACCTCAAATAAACAGATGCAGGACAGAGAAAAAAGGTTTCACATTTTAGTGAACTTCAATAAAAATTTTGACTATCACTTCTTCCGAATGTATAAGGGCAGTGAACATGATTTCGACTTCCATTACTTTGCATATACACTCATGTTGGTAGAGTGAGTTTTTGATTGTCCCTTATACAAACAGATTCTGCAATTGTGAACAGAAGAATTTTACTCATAGTACGTTTTGTTAAGTAAAATGACCACACACATATTTCAAGTGACACTACATTACATTTCACTAGCGGTTTTAATGGAATGTTTTTCATGTGTAAACGCGCCGTTTTTGTTCATTTCCCGGGATATTAACATGGGAAGAAAGTCGCATCTCCTTAGTGATTTGCCGTAGATACCATACATTCATTTGAAGAGTTGAATGACAGGTTAGCGGCTCCAAGTAATGACGGGTACTGCTATTTGTTATTAAATGAATGCCGGCTAGAATTAAAATATTATTCATATTTATGATATGATCAAAAATTCAAATAATTCATGTTTGAAGGAACTTAAATGAAAAATGCGAAATAGGTAGTAGATAAAAATAAACATTTCAGTTAACCTTGGATGAAGATTCTTGCCAAAGGCACATTCATTATCGACAGAAGATTCTTGCCGGAGGCACCTTCATTATTGATTGAAGATTCTTGCCGAAGGCACATTCATTATCAACTTTTTTTCAATAAAATTATTAAATAATAAAGCATATAAATATACAGAGTTAGTTTTATATATTTATTTATAAGGGTTTTCTAATCTTGCTGATCTTACCATGCTACTGCCGTTATGTCTGCTGTTCTGGAGCGTTATTATACCATTTGAAGATATTTCTGTCAATTTTGTAGTATGGCCCTATTTACTTCTACAACTTAATTTTGAGATTATTTTTTTCTCGAACCTAAACTTGTTCGGTATTTTATTTTGAAGCGTATCACAGATTAGGACATGTTTTGAGAAAAGTTTGAGCTTAATGCTGGTGACTCCTCCTCTGAACATTCTGAGTGAGGTATTTCCTCTCTCACTTCTCAGTTATATATCGAAAGGTGTATTTAGTGTAAACATTCAGAATGTTATCTTGGCCTTATACAAGCTAGCTTTAGTTCCTTCAAAAACTTGTTTTCCGTGGCGTTCAGATCAGCTTAATTCCCCAGATTTATCCACCGTACGTCTCACTATAGCTGTATACATCCTCAATGGGTTTTTTGGATAGGGTGTTCCGGAACATTAAGTGAAACATTCGGGAGTAGATGACGTAAAATAATGTAACAAAAAAAATTTCATACGACGGCTCGTTTCTGAGTTATCGGCATTCAAAATTGCGAAATCAGAACTTTGAGTATACTTTCTGAGGAATGTGTAAAAGTGCAAAGTGCCCACACCGAACGATTATTATAGTTTTTTTTGTTTATTTTTTATGAGTTGTAGGCTGATCAACTGAACTTTTCTACATTTTTTCTTTATGTAAATAACACGATGTTGGAAAGTATGCAGTTCAATTAGGAATGGAATGGAACACCACCATGTATATAATGTCTTCAAAAATTGATAAAATCGAAATGTTTCAGTATTGTAGAATGAATTTTTCTTTCGGAATGATGTGAGTGAATATAGCCTATAAATCTAGGAACCTACACAGTACTTCTAGTGTTATTTCAGGTATTAGAATACTAGGTGACAAAATAATCCTTTCTCTAAGAAAGGAAAATTAAAAGCATGGGCTTATACAAATGTATAGGTAAATGGAATTATATTTTGAATTAATTAATTCGGTTTTTCTTAAACCTTTGTAAGTATTTTTGACTGCCTTTCTATGTATAACGTTCATACAAAAACAGTATTCAGCTACAGGATGCCGCTCTACAGTACTGTGTAGCAATGTCAAAAACTGTGTTTCCCAGAAGACGGATGTGAAGACATGGTTTTATCATTTAACCACCATGACTCCCACGTGAATTTTCTATTTCTCTTCATTCTAGTTCACTCTAAAATATTGGTTAGGGAACAAAATCTATCAACATTTAGTTTTTTTTATCGAATTTCTCGGTGTTGTATCGAAGTAAAATGAATTATTTTCCTGTCTTTTTTTTTAGATACTATAAAAATCTTCAAATTTATAATACATCGTACTACCAACGTAAAATATTCAGTGCTCCAATGAAGATATTACCTAATTGAGAAAGCAATTAAAGACTTTAACGATTGAAAACTTACCTTCTACCAAACGTCTTCATTACGACAACTCGTTAGAACGTCGTTTATTATCCCATCTTTTAATACACTTCATTTTCTACCACATCGTGGGTGATACTACCACTATAAAAACTAGTCTCTATTAGATTCATCGCTGACAGTTATAGCATTCGAATAAAGATTTTGAAATTGTTGCTCGTTAAGGAGCCTGTGATTACAAAAATAAACTTGGTTGCGAAAATGTTATTAATTGCGAATTCGTATTATATTAGCAATGTATATCGACGAATATTGAATTGTTTTTCTTCTGAAGAGCAAGGTGTGCATCGACCTGTCGATACTAACATCCCCAATTGCTTTCAATTTTAAGGAGATCAACCACTAACTAGTTTCGACGTTATTACGTTTCATCAGAGTGGTATAACAACTTTCGTTCGGGCTTGAGACCTGAACTGAAGATAACGTCAAAGAGAGTCGCTATTTGGTTCATGTAATCAAACATTTCCCAGCGAACGTAAACTAGCGCCATTCTAACTTCTAACTTCGAACCACTGGTCAGTTAGAACTCCGGAAGTACCTGAGGTGTGTTAAATATATCAAAATAAACGTTTTCTACTATTTACCTCTGGAATAATTTCAAAATTTAATATTTTGAAAATGTATTCTGCCGTTTTTCAAAGGAGAAACCAACTACTTTCCTGGCTAGTATCTAGATGAATGATCAGTGATTACAAACCTTGTAATTGTGAGCCATTGGGATGCTAATATGGACAAAAAAGTCGATTGACTCACGCTCTTCAAAGGAACTGTAATTCAATATTCGTCAAGGCATTAGCCAGGAAAGTAGTTGTTTTATCCTTCGAAGGACGGCGGAATACATTTTCGAAATATTGAATTTCGAAATTACTTTAGAGGTAAATTGTAGAAATAATTTATTTCGAAATATTTTACACACCTCATTTACTTCCGGAATCTATATTATCGGCTACTACGCTAGATTTCTGCCTGACCAGTTGGAAGTAAGGATAGCGCCAGTTAGCGTTCACTGGGGAATGAATGTTCAACTACATGACCCAAATAGCGACGCTCTTTGACGTTGTCTTCAATTCGGGTCTCAAGCCTAACGTTGAAACTAGTCAGTCGTTACAAACCTCTCCTTGCAACTGCAAGCCATTGGGTATGTTAATATCGACAAATAGGTCGATTATATCACGGTCTTCAGATGAGTAATTCAATATATGTCTATATACGTCAATATTTGGGAGTGAATATTTGGTCACAGCCCTGAAATATTATTATTTAATATCTCTCTTTTACAACGAAAATGAGTGAATATTTTTCCTATCTATATCTAAGAAATTTCTTTGCGAATGTTTATGAAATTCGGTTTATAGTACTAAATCAAATTTCTTGGAACAAAATTAGTTTATATTAAGAACCAAACATTTTCTTAAACAAATATTGAACATTTAGAATGTGCGTACCTTGATAGATAAAGCCTAAAATGACGTACTTGATTTTTCTTTATATTATATTATATTAAATCTCCTATTTTCTATTACTCATTACCATTGCATTTATACGGGATATTTAATTTTGAATTAAAGACCATCTCTGTTGAGCATTGTATGTCTCATTACCTTTCCCATAATTTCCATTTTTATGTTTTTTCTACAGACTTGATCTCCTCACATTATTTTTTAATATGGATTTTTTTAATGTATAATTTCGTTATTATTTCAATAATTTTCGTAACCAATCAGTTGTAGTCCTTATCATAATGGTATAAATATCTTCGACAAAAATGGTTTAATAGTTTATACGAAACAAATTTAATTCCAAGATTTTCCTATGAGAACAATCTTGTATGCTTCACGTAAATCACAGAGATATTAAAGTTGACAATAAACGTACTGCACCTTCACAAGTGTTTGTATAACACCTAATTGAAAATGAGTTTTAAAAGTGTGTTTATTCATCCACTCAACGTTTATTACTGGTAATTTGAACAAATATTTCCCACAGTCAACATACTTTTATTATGTGTGAAAAGTAAACAATTTTAAAAATAATGTCGACTGTCAATCTATAATTGTATTCTTATGTGGGAATTGGCAATAAACTGTAAATATCGAGCTGCTACTGGAACGACTTTTATTCAACTTGTATACTAATAAGTGCTTCATTGAAATAGTGCAGTCACTTAAGCTCAAAAAGCAGGTCAACTACTGTATGAAACGAAATAACTTTGTATAAATTTCGATTTTGGTACTCTACTTTGTTTGAAGAGTCATATGAGGTCAGGTGTGAACGTTCTTAGATATTCGACATCAAAAGTCATGAAAACAGATTATTCTTCTTCTTCTTTTTCGGGGATTATAATTGAATGTATTATACCAAGGTATTTTGACTTTTTAATGGAAAAACTACTCAACAGTAAGGAAATATATTATTTCTCTCCTGTAAGAAGCGTTACAGACTTGCAAACTGTTTAAGAAAAATACAAAACGGTGCCAAGAAACTGCATGCGTATCAAATATTAGACCAATAGTCAAATCAATCAGTCAAATCAGTAATCAATCAATACGTGGCTACCACGTAAATATTTAAAAACACTTAATACAGCTGGACTTTCACCCAAGACATTTATCATCCTTCGATCATCGCATCCCGAACAATTGCCCTAATAAAACAATTTTTCACAACTCGTCTAACTGCAGCCTGAGAATTCTAAGTTGTCTTATTTTAGGAATTCCAGATCATCTTTCTTTAGCCCTGCGGAGGTAGCCCCTCTTTTGAATACAAATTTGATAGCGCCGGGTTCACCATACCCGATAAGTAAATATGTATTTTTATAGATTTCCAAAAATATTTTCCTTGCAATTACTATTCGAATATCTTCTTATATATACGTAGGTGTGAATACACTTCTATAATAAAAAATATTATTCTCATATTTTATTCACACATCTGTACATGCCTACATTTTGATGCCTAAAAATCAGTTTCTATTTTTAAAAATATTTTTTTACCAACTAATGAAATATGCATTTGTTTTAAACATAAAAAGTAATGTTGAAACAAAGTAGGAATGATAGCAAAAATAATTAATTTGATTATTGATCGTGATAAATATTAACGTGTTTCAGGCATAAAAATGTATATTTTATAATAGTATTTTGATTTATTGTCATCTTTAAACTCAACACACATTTTTTCGTGGCAGTAGACACATTTGGCAAATTTTCTGCAATTATAATATTTGCTGCTTCTTAACGTCTATTTCTTACTTCCAGTGGTACATTTTGAGCTAATGATCTTTTCAAGTGTTCAATCTGAATATTGATTAGGTAGGTGCTGGTAACTTCTTCTTGGCTTTGGTAATTTAATATAATTATTCAGTAAAGGAAAATGGCAATCCAATCATTTGTTTTCATATAGTCTCTGGACAATTGGATGATTGCTGACGATTCGTGTTCTTCTTATTTAATGTCTTTAAGTTCGATGTTTTTACGGAAATAATGATTCATCCGATAGAATTTGAGACAGGGTTTGCTCATAAATACGTTGTGTCAACTGGATGTTTTTTTTTCAACAATGTCTATAGGCAATTATTATTTTCAATCGATCTTACTTACCAAATGTTATTGGACACAAATGATAGTAATCGAAATTTTGGTTGAAATTATAGGTACCTATTCGTAATATGTAAGTGATTCTACTATTAGAATAATAGCTAGACGATACGTTAATGGAAGGTAAAATAAGGGACACATTGTATCACTAAATATATGATTAACAGATCATGATGGTTCCCATCAATAGTGGTGAGATAATTCGCGTGATCTCCTCACAACGAAATATTGTTGACGACTAACTACTAGATTCAGTCTTTTTTCTGAATGACGAGCACCGTCAGCGATTCTAGCGATAGTCGTTCGGTTCAAAACAGTTCCATAAGAATACCAAATAAATAGTGCTCAACGATTATCGTTGAATGATCATCGTAATAGTCTTACCGAGCAAAACTGACCTTTACACGAACCTAAGGCAAACAATTTCGATCCAAATGTTGACCATCTCACTCGAAGACACGGCAATCCAGCGAATGTATTTCCAACGATGTCTAAGTCGACTCTAGCAGAGTTACACTACTTCTAGAGGTTAGGCACGCACGAGGAATAGTTTGATAGCAGCTTTCGCCCCATACTAAGTTCAGTATTTTTATAATATATGAGTCTTGAGTAGTTTTTCGAATTTCGATTATTATATTACATACATACTCTTCATCCTTAATTCTAATACTCGAGCCCGCGCCCATAAATACATGATAGCAAACCAAATTGTTTCGAAAAATGTATATTTCATAGTACGTCAACTTCACTGAGACACGGCTCTTATGAGTAGTAACAAAAAATTTGTTTTAGCTCTACTGCATATAACATAATTAAGATAACATAATAATTTTTTTTTAATTTATAAGTTTATCGAGCTATTCAAATAACGAGGAAGAAGTGAAAAAGAATCCATTCTACGTGGGGAGTCTCATAATTGTCAAATTTTTCATTTCTAGTTAGCGTAATTTCTTCGATTACGAACTTGAATACCGGTCCCATTAATTTTATTATTAATGGCGGCACGCTTTTTATTTTATTGCGCGTTTATTGTAATGCGATGCCTCGTATTTTTGATCCGTGTAATATATATTTTTTCAACTTTATAACTAAACGTAATGACTTAACATGATACAGTGGTGCCGACAAGTAAATAATTTAACGTTTCGATGACTACTAAAAAAACTTTTTGTCAACGTAAAATTAAGTAACATTAGATGGAACATAATAATTATTATAAATCAAATGGCCGGTATCACATGTTGGAATAGCTGGAACGGAGCCGCTGATCCTTTAGCAGTGCAGTACGGTGATTAAAATATAAGTTATGAATTGAACCTACATAATATTACATAATAAGAGTTATAAGTAACCATATAGAGATTTATTTCACCACTCATGTAACGTATCCAAACATTTTTACCTCCACTCACTTCGCAATTATTTAAAAACTATTAATTTTTTATTATAATAGTTGTTAATGACAATTGAACAATTATTGTTGTTGATTGTGTCTTGTAACTTAATGGAGATTGACAGATAAACTTCAAAAGATTGATAACTGATAATCGCCACCGATATAAAACAATGGTCAGTATGGTTCCGAAGATATTGAGCCATTTTATATGCCTCAATATCGATTGTATTCATAGTTTTTCATGCATTTTCAATGTTTATTTTTAACAAAAAGAAAAAGGAAAGCTATAAAAACGTGGTGGGAGACAAGAACTGCAGAAAATAAAGATACACTAAACAACTTTATACAGCAAGTAAGAAAAGAAATAGACAAAATGAAAACGAACCCCTAAACCACTATCTAAGTGAACTAACAGATGATCACTGCGTAAATGTACGAAAAAATTGAGTAGAGCAATTCAACAGATTCCGCTAATTCGAATAGAAGATGGATCTTGGGTACGTGATCATCAACAAAAGGCAAATGAATTTGCTTCATACTTAGAGAATATTTTCCAAAGTACTGACATGGAAAATAATGATGAAAATGTTAGTGGCGATGATAGGAGTATTGATGAATGATTAAATATTAGAGGCCTGGAAAAAATGAAGTTCACTACTTCTAAATAGTTAATGAAAATTACCAATTGCCATTGTGAACCTCACAAACCTTATAAGCGCATCATTCGGGCTCCAATACATACCAATAACGTGGAAAACAATTGGAGTGATAATGATACCCAAACCAGGAAAACCAGTGCATAATGTAGGATCCTACAGATCGATATCATTATTAAAAAAGATATGAGATTATAAGAATACAAACCATACGTGATCAAAACGAAATTATTCCCATTAGTTTGGCTTCCGCAACAGGCACTCTACAATAGATCAAGTGCATCGTACAACAAATATAATAGAAACATCTCTCGAAGAAAATATAACTTGCTCAGCTGTTTTTTAGACATTGCAAAAGTATATGATAAAGAGTGGGAAAGGGCTTTGTTACTAAAAATCAGAAAATACTTACTTGTTAATAAACCTGTCAGATTTGCAGGAATATTCAGAGAGCTTGGACTGATTGCAGCTGTTGTTCCTCAAGGCAGAGTTTTGGAACCAATTCTGAACTATACTTGTGACATCTCTGTTACGCTGGCTACATTTGCAGACGATACTGTAATACTAGCTGTGGGAGAATCAATTGGAGAGGTTGTCAAAATTCAATTAACAAAATAGATGTCTGGACTAACAAATGGCGTATTGGAATCAATGAGGGAAAATATGTCCATATCAACTTCACCTATAAGAAGATAAACAATCTCCCAGTTACACTATACGATAAGATTATCCCATATAGAAAAACGGTCATATATCTAGGGCCACATCTAAGACGAAGCTAAAGAGGCAGGAACATATAAAAAATAAAACAGAGGAACTGAAACTGAGATATGAACAACTACATTTGGTATACCTTTATGGACTTATGGTTTATAACTAAGGGGCAGTACAAGTGAAAGTAGTTATGCTTGCCTGCAAAGAATCCGAAATGGAATACTAAGGAATATAGTTAACGCCTCGTGGTATGTCTGGATTAAAGATATACACCGAGAACTATGAAAAAAATCAAAAGAGATAAATGAGATTACAGAACAACGACTTCATAACCACATAAACAACGAGATATTGGAACTTCTTGATAATCAAGAGACACAACCATTGGAAATACTTAGGACAAAAAATTACTTGATAGATTAGGTTAAATAAAAAATGTCAGTTAATCATACGATTAATTGCACTGTTTCTCTCATGTAAAAATATTTAAAAGAGGATGTAAACTGAGATATTCGTGACTTGTGGTATAGAACATTTCTAGTACTACAAATGGACGTCTTGTTTCAATTTTGAAATCTGGATTATCCTGTATCCTGAATGTATTGCTGGTAAATTTTCATGTGCATATATTTATAATTCTGTACTCACTATTATTTTTCGTTTCTTCAGTTACCTCACTCTTGCATATTCCTAGTCATACGTTATAACTGACTCCAGTAGTTGAGTGTCTGATGATCAGTACATTTTTCTCTATATCATCAATTTCCTCCAGTAATATTCTAATAAATAGTTCATTTTGTTCTAATAGTTTCCTTTCTAATAATTCCATTTTATTTCTCTTTATTCTTGTGTTTATATATTTACCGTTTCTAATTTATTTCCATCTGTCTAGTATCTACCAAAATAGAGACTTAGAAAAACTAATTTTAAAACAGAAGACATCTGAAATCAAGAAGTATTAATAATAGTTTTTATAGTATATTATTTCATTTTATCACTTATCATCTCTTTTACCTGTTTTTCCTTTCCTTTGATAATTGTTATACTTTTCTTATCATTGTTCAATGCAATTGTTCATTTATTTATTTTTATTATTATTCATATTTTTAGCATTTATTTTTCTACTATATTTCTTTTGATTTTTGTGTTTTGTTCTATTCACTTCTTTGGTATCATTACTCTCATTTATATGCCCTTTCTTTTTTATCAAAAATTTTCAGCTCATAGTTTTTTTAAACAATCTTTTTGGTTATGTCTAGAAATTTTTCTCATATACTACTTGTTAAGTTAAACTGATGTTCTTTGATGTCTTTTTTTGTTTCTTCTTGTAGCCTTTTATTTTCCTTTCCAATTTTAATGCGTTTTTTAATGTTTCTCTCAAATTCGCTAGAATTCCTCCTTAAATCCATCATTTTTATTATCATATCCAATTTATTGTCTTTTCCGTATTTTATTAGTGGTATTCTTGCCATTTTGGATTCACTTTCAAATAAGTCTTAATTTTTTCTCTTTTAAATCTACCTATTTCAGGAGAGTTACTTTCCATTCTATTTTTTTGTTTACAAATTCTTGTGAAACAGATATTTTCAAGTTTATATCTCATTTCTAATGTTTTATAATTATTTATAAGTGAAAATTGAGAAAACAAAATTAATTTGACAACAAACCAAAATACTAATAGTATCGACTAAAAATGTACGTAAATGAATATATCCATGCGATATGAAATGTTCATTGTAGTTCAGAGGATATGCTAAGAAACGCAACTTATTTTATAAGAACTTATAAAATGTGTTGCCGCCATTTAGGTGCTATAAATTTACCTCTTTAATGCGTATACCTTTTATGTTCTTATATTAACTAAATTTATTTAAATAGTCGAAAGTATAGTTAAAGTCGTACAGGTAAATATTGGATTGAAGTTTGATTGATCTAAAAGTTTTTTTATCATAAAGCAGGTGTACACAGAGTAAGTTTTATGTATGGAATGCGCTTCAATTATCTCGGAAACGGTTTATACGATTTTTTAAGTGTTAGAGCTCAAGGGTTTTGTGATGCGGCCGGTACTATGGTGGTGTCTCCATTGTTGCCACATCTTTCCTTTTTCCGTAAAAATAATCGACTTTGTTATTTCAAATGGATCACCCTACAGGGTGGCGCCATAGAACGTGCATATTGCATTTTTTTTCGTGAGGTAAACGAACGTTTTACGAGAACGGTCTTTCATACGCCTTGACAAGGCGACTGAATCGTCTATAATATTGATTAATACACATTAATGAAGCTCCGAGTGGAAATTTAATTAAAATATTGGTTAAGCGTTTTGAAGAGACCGGTTTCACGTTTAAACCACCAGCAAAAGGTTGTCCAAGAACGTTTAGGACCACAGACAATATTGATAGGGTGAAGGAGTCATTACGAGAAAATCCGCATGTGTCTACTCGGAAGCGATCGACGGCTTTAAATTTGTCGCGACGAAGATTACAGCAAATTTTGAAGTTGGATATTAAACTGCATCCTTATGAGCTCCAGTTAACATAAGAACTATTAGATACTGACTTTGGAACAAGGTTGTCATTTGCTGAAGAAATGCTTAGTCGTTTTCCCATTTTTTACAACATCTTTTTTTTCAGATGAGGCTCATTTTCATTTAAATGGGTTCGTAAGCCGACAAAATTGTCGTTATTGGACCGAAAAAAAATCCAAAAACATCCAAAACCACTGCATAGTCCGAAAGTATGGTATGGGCAGCAATCTGAAGCAAAGGAATTATTGGCCCTTTCTTCTTTGAAAATTCACGAGGACGAAACATAACGGTTAACACCGACTGCAATGTTGCGATGTTAGAGGGATATTTGACTCAAGAATTGCGAGTTCAAGAATAGCGAATACGAGAACGTGGTTCCAACAAAACGGAGTGACCTGTAACATCAAATGACTCTATGGCGGTTGTGAGACTAATTTCCAAAAGAGGTGATGTTCCTTGGTCCCTACGGAGCCTTGACTTGAGCCTCTTGATTTTTTTTTGTAGAGGCAACTCAAACATAAAGTCTACATGAATAATCCGAGGGACATCAGTCAGCTAAACGAAAATATCTGCCTGGAAATGTCAGCAATCACCCAAGATCAATTGACAAGAGTTTTCCGAAATCTGCGTTTAGAGGAGTGCCGTCTTCGAGAGGGCCGTCATTTAGTTGATGTTTTATTTTTAAAAAATAAACTTCATTCAATTACCTAATTATCATATTAACGATGTTTTTTAAGTGACCCCATAGGAAATAGTCTAAAGGATTCATGTCGGGTAATCGCTGTGGTCATTCGATAAAACCACGCCTTCCAATCAATTTTCTGCGAATCACATTAATTTGGTTTTGCATTACCACACACGCATAGTGAGGTGGGGCACCATCTTGTTGTAGCCAAATATTGTCGTTTGGGATATTATTATTGTCTGAAAATTTTTAAAAATAAACTTTTCTTTAAATGTAATTGAAAATAATCAAATGGATTTGGAAATATCCCAGCCAACTCAGGTATAATAATACTATTTTCCAATAAATCTAAATACGCCGCACCATTTAAGTTACCCTCAATGAAAAAGGAACCAATTATTTTATCGCCTTTTATTTTAGTTGATACATTCAGTTTTTTGGGATATGGGATTCACGCATCCAACGAGGATTGTTACGATTCTGCCGATTTACGTTACCATCAATACAAAAAGAGGCCTCATCGCAAAACATAACATTATAAAAAAATTTGGATCATTTTGATTAAACATTTTTCTATCATTAGGTCTGCAAACTCTTCATGTCTATCAAAATCGTCATCTGACAACACTTAAACCAACGTTACTTTATATGGATGAAATTTATTATCACGTAAAATTTTCATTACGGATGTTTGCTAAATATCAAGTTTCCTAGATATTTGTCTAGTACTTAAGTGTGGATCGTCTTCTAACAGGGCACTAACCAGTTTCCTTCAACGTTTTTACTAATTTATTGATAGTAGTTCTTGTTGTGGGATATCGGTTGGGATATAAATTATTAGACGTTTCTTCTTGACTGCGCCCATCACCATAATATTAATTCGTTCTTTTTCAGATAAAGGATCCATTGTGAATTTCAATAAACTTCAACAATAATGATTTATTGAAACGTCAAATTTGTTATTGTAGCAGTCGTAGGTACCTAAATGTATTATTTTAACTTTGGCGGTGATAACGCAAATGTAGCTATAACTCCGAAATGGCATTTAGGTTCAGGAAACATAAGATGAAAAATGATAAGGATTTCGAAAAGCGAAAAATCTATATGGTTATCCATTTGAAGTAACAAAGTTCATTATTTTTCCGGAAAAAGCAAACATCTGACAACAATGTGAATACCACTATAATACGGACCGTATCATAAAACCCTTGTACATAAAAATTTATAAAAAACGTACAAGCCGTTTCCGAGATAATCGAGGCGTTCCACACATAAATCTCACTCTGTATGTATTCATATGAATTTAATTGTTACAAGGTAGATCACAGAATACGGTTTCGACAAAATGATGTTTTACGCTATAGGTGTGCACCAATTTTTTGAAAGAACAATTCCAAATCTATGCATCCAAAAAATGGAAACAAACAAATGACCTACTTAATAGTGAAGACAGTGAAATGAGAGATCTCTGAAATATACAGAATGTTACGGAATAGGATAGACGGGAAAAGAGAAAGGACAATCAGTATCTGTTGCAACTGATACAAAGCTACTCAAGTACCAATGGATCACCAAGTTAGTCTACTCGTGTAAGTGTTCTGGTATTGGACGGAAATCAGAATTCAAGAATGTTTTATAGATTTCTCCATATAAATATATATATAATATAGATGGTGGATTTATGATCCACGGAAAGGATATTTTCTAAATAAATATATTTCTTATGATTTATACATATATGTCAATTTATCTATTCATCAATTTAAGTGAAAAAATTATAATTATACTCAAGTGACTAATTTTATTTAAATTTTCTTTTGTTTATCCGACTTAGACTTTGAATTAAATTCTTCATTGAATGCATCGTAAAATTCCTTCGCCACTGTACTAATAAATTGTGCGTTTTCTTGGCATTCTAAATCCAGAGTTTTCACATCGATTAAAATTTTACTCAATCGTTGTTTTACTTCATCTAAAGGACAATCAATTTCACAACCCTTGATCCTGATTCCTTTGAGTTTGCTTTGTTCTTTGAACCAAGCATTCACATAGTAAGTATTATTTCTATTTTTTTTTAGTTCAAAATAAATACTACTCGCAAAAGGTACGGAACGTGGAGGATTGAAAGCCCCCAAGGAATTTAAAACACCAGCTATGTTGTAATCATGGCCGCTAAACATTTGAAATTTTTGGGATGATGTTGGATCTCTTGTCATGTCATCAAAATACTTCAGAATCTCGAAAAGTAGAGTACCAGTTCCTGAAAGAGAAAGTAGAAATATAGAATTTTTAATAGTTGATGATATTTATATCAAAAATATTTGTCAACGAAGTAACTCTGCTTGTAGTTTTCGACTAAAAATCTCAGAATTATGAGATCAATCTCTATAATAAGTTTCACAGCGTGTGAGATACCAAAATATTCAAAATGTTTTTGAATCTAATCTCAATTAATTAGGATGTATTAATATTGGGATCATATTTATGAGGATATATTGAAAAATTCTTAGCCTACTATAGAACCAAGCAAAATTTCAATGTCAAAATATTTTATTACTCAACATATTCTCCCCTTAATTGGATACATTTATTTCAGCGAACCTGCAATGTCTCTAGACCTTTAAAAAAAAATGTTTCTTCTTGCTCTGTAAACCGGACCTCCAAATCTTTTATTACCTCCTCGCTAGAAGGAAATTTACGATCTTTTAAACTTTTTTTCGGTTGAGGAAAGAGATGGTAGTCGGACGGAGCCAAATCTGGTGAATAAGGGGGGTGTTCTAGTAACTCAAACCCTAAATCACGAATTTTTTGCATGGCAACATGAGATTTGTTTGCAGGAGCGTTGTCCTGCAAAAACAAAACACTTTTGGATAGCTTTCCGCGTCTTTTCTCTTCAATTTTTTCACATAGAGTGGTCAGTTTGTCGAATAGTAATCTCCCTTAGCCAAAAAATCAATCATGATTACTCCATGGCAATCCCAAAAAAATGAAACAAGAACTTTTTCTGCAGATTTTTGAACACGAAACTTCTTAGGTCTTGGAGAACAAGAGTGTCGTCATCCCATCGATTGTTGCAGTTTTTCAGTTCAAAAAATAAATGTAGAAAAGAAATCAGTATGCAGACCCTTTAACAATCGATCTAACCAACGATATAAAAATCACACGATAGAGAAAATATTCTTGTTTTCAACAACATATGCATTACTAACACGTCAGTGAAGGGTAGAAAGTGTCGTATTACTCACCTCTATTTTCCGCCCTCATTTTCCACCCTATGAAATATTGTGATCGTTAAAATTTTTCCCATCTATTCTTGATGAAGAGTTTTTATATTTAAAAATATAACACATTGACAAATATTATAATACTTATTTAATAGCAAATAATAAAAACTAACAATGAACTCAAATACAACAAACTACTTGAAATTAATAGTTAAATTTTAATTATTATGAGCGTTTATAGAAATATTTAAGCCAGTACCAGCTCTGGCGTCTCCAATCTCTTTGGTCGACAAATTACTTTGTTGTTGAATGACTAAGGTTTGTGAACTACTTGCAACAGCTTCAGAAGACATGGCATATTGGAACAGCATGTTGGCAGTTTTGGTTTTATTCTCTATTGAGTTATCCACATAACCTTCTGCTACAGTACTAGATTTCCATCCTCCCAGACATTTTAATTAGAGTACATTTGCACCGCTGTTGGCAAGTTAACGTAGCGGTGGTTCTTCTGAGAGCGAGGCCTATAAAGCCTCTCGAATCCTCTAAATTCAAAAAAGTAGTAATTTTTTGGGGAAAATTAGCTATTGTAATGTGCCCAATTGATTGATTTCTTACTATTTTTCCTCTAAGCTGAATAAAAAATCTATAGATTTATATCTTTTTACTCAAATTCATGTAGTCTCGAATGATCTTCACCCGTACTGGAGCAGCCATGAAAAATTATCTACTTGTATGTGTTCTGGAATCTGGAATTTCAACCGAGATTTTTTCTTCAAAAGAAGAAAAAAATTTCATTTCCACTAATTCCACTATAAGCTCAAACACGATTTAAAAAAAAATACTTATTTAAAGATCATAAACATATTACCTTTATCGGTAGATATTCATTTAGAGCTTTATTTGAAAAATCCTTTAAATATTTCCTGTAAAATACGTTCGTTTTTTTGGCCTGAAGTCCACATTTTGTAGTTTTAGGAAGGCCGACAGTTTCCCATGTTTCGAAAGAACACTTTTTTCTTCAATTTGTAGCATCATACTGTACATTGCTCACAAAGTGGACGGCTTTTTTATGCTGAGAGTACACTTTCGGAACTGGTATTGTTCACCTTTTTTTTCTTCGCACTACTTATATAGGAATAGCTTTTAAGTGGTGATGCTTACTTTTATCTGGCACCAACCCGAATGTCTTATTTCTGGAGGTTTACAATCCAACAATCTCTATCGAAGGGCATTTCTCTCAATTTATAATTAGCGAATTTAATTTATATTAGTGAAAGATGTTTACCACATAGCAACAGTAACAATATAGATACCTGCTTGATTATTCTGAGAAAAATGCCTGGTAATTTTTCTTCAATGTAAAAAGATTTATCCGTTTTGATTGAAATATGATGGTTGTAAATAAAATACAATACAAACCTTGGTAGGAAGTTTCATTCCTGTCTCGAGATCGTAGCTAAACTTAACGCTTCGCGCCTTGGTTGAGATTTATTTATAATTATTCACTCATTTATTACATCTAATCTCTCGACAGTAATGAAATTTTTACCACCTCGATGGGTAATATACTAATATTTACTTAAACATCAAGAACGTTAATGGAAATTTTTTTACCAATTATGCAGGGTTTCAATTTAATTTAATTAAATTGATCAAATCTAAACATTAGGCTAGCTTAAGTTAGATAAGATTAGGTTAGATTTGGTCAGAGTATACAATAAATATATTAAACTGACAGAGATAATATAAATAAATTGAAAATATAGGAAGAGATAAAAGCATAGAAAAACAGGAGCGTGAATGGCAGAAAGAGGGTTCTAAGGCCGCGTGGACGAGGACTCTAATACCAAACGTTAAGGCGGGGTACATATGTGCACACCGCCGCATCAATTTTACGCAATTTTTAACAGGGCATGGGTTGTTTAAAAAATTCACATACGGATCACGTGGTATTGGAGTATCCAATAAAAAAACGGCACCCTCGACTGTAAGACCATTATGACTGCTGCTAACAATAGTGAAAAAGTCTACGACCAGGTCATTGAAACCGTAACCGTAAGAAAAAAAAAAAGAGCGTGACGGATAAATCGTATCTTTCAATGTGTTTTGTGTTTGTGATTAATTTATTTTTTTAAAGTGTTGTGTCCGCCTCAAACTAATTTTATTTTATAGCTTATTTATTTATTTTACTTTTATTTAATTAGTTGAAGGAGTTATTTTATCTAAACAATTTTTTGAATACCTTTTATTTATACATTTATTTTATCTATTTTATTTATACAATCCTATTATAGTTTTATATATACACTTAGTTTGTTAGGCTATTGTTTTTAAAATTAGATCCTTCAGTTTTACTTGTTTATAAGCTTCCAACTTTAAATTTAAGATATACAATTCTTTTAATCTTTTATTTATAATTGATACATTCATTTTTAGCTTTTATCTATAATTATAAACCCTTTTAAATTTTCATTTATACTTATATACACATTTTAACTTTTCTAATTTATACACATAGGTTTAGGCTCTTATTTATTTAGGTTAGGTTAGGTTAGGTTGGGTAAGGTTATGTTAGGTTACGCCGATGATATGACAATTTGTTCTCCTCCTGGCGTATACTACTCTCGTGGAGCTTCCACCGTGCCTCAGGGCAAAAAAAATAGGTTGCGTTAGGTTAGCTTTCTTATAAGCCAAGTTTACATAAATTTACAGTAGCTCTCTACTTTGGACCTATCGCAGAAGCGCTAAGTTAAAAAAACACCTAACAGATTTTTCAATTATTTCATTTTAAAATCTTGTAATGAATATTGCATTTTATTTTCCAAAGTGTTTTCTTAAACAATTCATCCGTTTAGCAGACGACTAGCAATAACCAGCTTTATTTAACTTATTCGTAGTAAGAAGTCGAACCCAAGGTATCAGAAAAGAGAAGAGGATATATAATATAATCCCATAAAAAATTTCATATAAAAGGTGAGTAACAATGAATAAACGAAATAAATTAAGTAGTGTTCTTCTTTCTTCCTGTATTTAAAAGTTAATTACAGACAGCTCAATTCTCGAAATTCCTTCCGTTATTGATGAATATTTTGATTGAATTCAATATTTTCATGCTTCCTATGTTCAAGGATCCAAAAATCCATCTCCTACTTTCTTTTCGCCAGCTAGCTCCATCAGATATTATTTCATATATGAATATTCCCAATAATAATTTTTCACAATATCAAAAAAGATGTACTTACCCAATCTCTGCAACTTGACAGTATGTGAAAATGAGTCAAAATATAGTGCATCCAAATCCGACAGCGGCTGTGGATAAATATGTTTGGCCCATTTCGGTAATGGCAAACCTATGCTGTGTTCAGCTGCCAAACAATCATAAACATTATGTACTTCTCTCAAACTGGTTATATTGTCGCCTGAGTTTTGAGAAATATACCGATAAAGCTTAGTATACTTCTCATTAATTGTTAACGATTCATTTCCAGCCAAATAATTTGACCTTTCTATATAATAACTTTTACATGAAAAAGGCGGGAAAGTATTGAATACTTTGGGATCAGCTGTATGAACAGGGATTGGATGCCAATCAGAGAATGGATGCCATATATCGTCAGTTGTTGCCGGATATAATCCATATATATTGGATAATGCAGACATATGAGTTCTTTCCACGTCAGTTGTTCTGGCGTAAAATATAGACTTATCATACTTCTGAGGTAACCAACCTCCGTAACGTTGTCGTGTAAATTGACCCAAGCGGTATTGTTGACGTTTGCCTTCCTAAAAATTGGATAAAAAAATATAAAACGGACAAGAGCAGCGGCAGAAAATGTGAGTTTAAATATGATTAAAATATAACAAATGTCATTCAACAAATCATTAAAATATATAAAAGTTAGAAAATTACAAAAATAAATTTAGTTTTTACGAGAAGAAGAATTCCAAATATTCACAGACCAAAAATAGAGACACGAAAATTTGTTATTTCAGTAATATTGATGGCAAATAAGTCAACCAAGACATTTTTTTAAGCAGAGGTAATGCATTTACTTGTTGACAAATTACTTCATGTTTTCATGTTCATGCGGTCTGCTTTAAGTCAGACTTTCTGGTATATAGAACACCCTGAATGTATTGAGACAAGAAATTCTAGTAGTTTTCCTCTGTTAACATCTTCACCATGATAGTGTTACTGATAGCTTGACGATGTGCGTCTCCAATTTATCCAATCACCGTCAATTGTTGACAATAAGAAAACAGGTGCTAAGCATTATTCTGCAGTCCATCGTAGTGGGCAATTGAGTGAATCTCTCTTCCCCATCATGTACAGGTACCGCGCGAAGTATTGTAGGGGAAGTCGGGGTAATGGGGAATACCTGGGCAAATGAAGCCCCCAGCTAATTCATTAGCAAACGACTATATTTTGAATTTTGAATGTGCTGCCGTTAGTACTGTAATTTCCGAAGAACTTTGTAGAACATAGGAAAACACTTATTGATGGCAGTGGAGTAAATCTCACAGAGTACCGTTTCATGTGAGGTTCATGCCAAATTTGAGTGTGAAATTCCAAGGGTCTGTAAGATTCGGAAAACTTGTGGAGAGTTGTTCTTGATGGTTTCGTTTATCGTGGCTAGAGGTAAGTATCTTTTCTCATCATTCTTTTTATTGAGGCCACCGAAACGAAAATCGTTTTTTTTTTGAGTTATGATAACCATTCAAATAAGGGTAATCCGAGCCGGCCACCATTATCCGATTTATGTAATTATGTTATGTGATGCCTACATTTCAGAAGAGGACCGCCAATAAGGGTTCCTGGACTCTCTGCTTCCTGGAGACTTGGACTCACTAAAGCGCTTAGAGAGTTTCGAAATGTGGATCTTTCGGAGGATGCCGAGTATTCTCTGGACCACTCATTACAGGAACTAAGAAGTAATTTAAAGAATTAAAGAATAGGTACCGACAGAGAGGTTATAGAATCAACAAAAACACGAAAAACCTCGTATCAAGGATATTGCAACTTCTGATCGAAGGAAAAATCGAGGGAAAACGTGGTCCTGGCAGACTCTCACACTGATAAGAAGGGCCAGAGATAGAAATGACTTTGCTAGGGTTATCGCAAATATTCGTCATAAGAGGGCACCCAAAGAAGAAGAAGAAAATGTTTAATGTAGTTTTCCTTTTCCATTTTATAAACTGAATGTTAGAAACTGTTCGATGATAATAATTCTAAAGCTGCACATGATAATTTATGACTTGTTTCCTCTTTCAAAGAATTCTAGCAATAATATTTTACTCAAAACAATTTCTCAGTTTGATGATTGCAGGTTTCTTTCGGTATATTATTAGTATCCTCGTAAAAATTAAAATACAAAGATTAAAACTTATATGATAAAAAATTGAAAAATGTACTCAAAAATCATATATCCTTACCCCTGTTAATTGACCCTCGCCGAGACCTCCCCAATATATTTTATCGGAATAAGGATCATTGGTATAAAATGTAACTGGTGTTCTGTGTCCGTGTCGAAAAAGCTGTAAATAACAAATTGAAACAAATAAAAAAGTTATTGAATTATGCATTAATTAATTAATTAGGCTGTTTTATAAATTACAAACAAAGAATATTTCTTCTACTACTGCCGTTTCATGCCAATTGGTATATCAATAACCAACGTGCTACGAATATTAGGGAGTTATAATAATTCACTATAGTGTTTAGTAAAGTATAGTGAATGGGTCATTTTTGAAATAGGAACCGTGTGTGATTTCAGTTCAAGGCTCTTCACTCTTCGCTAGTCTCTCATCTCATTATAGCGGCTGAAAATCAACAATAATTGTTTTCCTCTAATACAGTTGTTTCAAACGTCAGCTGCACCGATAGCGGTGGAGCTAAATGAGAAAAAAAAAATGAAAAAGTCGTTGGAATAAATATGGTTCGATGATTTGCATAATGTATAGAATTATTGTTTCAATCTCATTAAAAAAAAAATAATCGTCAGCTGTATTGATGAGCAATTTTTTTATTTACAAGGAAAGTGTTTTTGTTTTCATGTAATGGTTTGTGTTACACAATAGTTGAAGTTCATTTTGTTTCATTAAAAAAATAGAGTTATCGCAATTTTGTTTCAAAAAGTGTAGCATCTATTTCGCTTTCACTCTACCTTTTGTAGCAGATATATTGATCAGTATTTGTTGTGCTGTCCTGACAAAAAGTCTTAAAAATTTATGCAGAAACAAAACCAATTTGTGTATGTTGTTGAAAAATAAATAAACCACTTCATTGGTGCTCTTTCTATAGAAGGGGAAGATAAAAATTAAAGACCACCCAAATCATCCATAAAAGTATTTACAGATACTATAGAAAATATTGTCTACTCTAATATAAGTACATATTTACAAGTTCTGGAAATTTTTGCTCCAGTTTTCCAAAATACTCAGCTAAAATAATCTCAGTTTTACGAAACTTCCTTATTTTACACGGAATGCTATAGTTTTTACTAAATTTTTGGAATCTAGCGAAATTTCAATTCAGCATCGAATGCCTAAAGTTTAAGTGAGTCAGGTCTAATATTTTTGGAATTTGGACAAATAACACTTACAGCTTCCAAAATGTGTGAAAACCTTGACATACATTTATACAGGGTGTTCAGAAAATGGTGACGAATTTCGTTATTTAAAAACTTTGAAAACTTGGTTTTTCTAAATAGGAACTCCCATTTTTGTCTTCACCATTGGATTCTACGCTTTGAATTAAGGAGACTTCGTTAGTAAATTCACATATCTCAAATGAACGGTTTTTGTAGGGACTTGAAAAAATTGAAATCCTCATGGTGTCTAATTGTCGGTTGTTTAGCTAATATATCAACAAACAAACCAAGACTGCATGCCTTCAAAAATTTCGAAAATTTCGAGTATTTTGGAAAATTCATGCAAGCAAATTTTCAGAACAGTAGTTCTAGTGCTGTCCCATATACATTATTCAGTTTCGAAAAAATAAATATTTTTGTATATAATTTGAAACTTACACAAAATCAATAAATATACTGTGATGTTATTTGTATTGAATCAATAATTATTAGATCGAAAGTTTAAGATAATTTGAATAATAAAATAACAAAAAATCGTCGTCATTTGATTGTTTGTGGTGATAAGATTGTTAGTTTATGTTAAAATAGTCAGTTTATTTGTTTGACTATGAACGCTCAAATGCATCAATCACATAAAATGTTTCTTACGCTGTCTGACGGACTTACCTCTGTCAAAATACATTTGAGGATTTTTTTTATTATTTGAAAAGTATAAAAATTTTGATGATGAATTTTATAAAGTATAGAATGAATTTATTTTTTAAATTTTCAATGAGATTCTTTCAAGTGACTATCATATGATTATATATGCCGATTATAATTTTTTTTCTTTTTTCTAATGCAAATGAATTTTACTAATATTCACCTGGCAGCTTGTTGAATTTATAGTGAAGGCAAAATACCTAGATGAAGGAAATATGCGTGAATAGTTTGGGTTTTTTAATGAAGGAAGGACAAATCTTGTTTAAATGTTAATGGTGATTATGTTGAATAGTGATGAAATATTCATATTCTAGATTTTATTACAATTTACGTTCACAAGGCAATTTTACTTCTTCTCCATCACAAAACAACTCTCACCTATAAAATTACCTTTGGATATTAATAAATAGGACACAGTAATAAATCTCACTGACTATTGTAAAATAAGTATCAGAATATTAGATTACTGAATGAATTACAACTGTTGAAACATTCTAGATAAGCTATAGAAAAAACCTCTAATGGAATAAAAGACAATGTCAATTTACTAGACAGTTTGCTCTCAGATAGTTTTCTGACTCTGATGACAATTAGAGATTATGTAAGGTTCAAAAGTTCTCCTTGAACATATATAAAACAAATATTCATACTGGATATGGCTTTATTGTTCAAAATATTCTCCATTATTATCAATACACTTTTGGATGCATTTGAACCAATTTTCGGAGCATTTTCTCCATTCCGATTCAGATACCTCCAAAACAGTTGATTTGAACGCATCAACCGCTTCTTCAGGATGGAAAAACGTTGACGAGGTAATTCATTTTTGATCTGTGGGAATAACAAGATATCAATGTGTGCCAAACTAAAACTGTACGGCGGGAACCCATCAGTTCGATGTTTTCGCTGTTCAAAAACGTTTTTGTTTGTACTGATGTGTGAAAGCTTGTATGGTCATGGTGGAGAATTATTAGTCATCTACGATTGGTTCCCCTAATTTTTTCAAATACTTCTGGCAAACAAATATTGATGTACCATGATATACCGTTCTACGGTAGTCTAGTGGAACAATCTCATGAAGCACCGCGATTCAGTTTTTTCAGTACTTCTTTGCAACGATTATCAAATTATACGGTATTCAACGCGAAAAAATCTTTTTGACAAACAAAAGTTCATGCAATATTCAATGTATGCGAGTGAAACTAATGCCAAGTACGCCTAAATCTCACGGTATGTCACATGACGATCTTGCAATATCAATTTACGCACGGCATCGATGTTTTCTGGGACAACGGCTGATTTTGGACGATCACAAAGACGAATCGAGCTGATCGACACACTGCTATTGGTTCAATTCACGTCGAGATTTGTAAAAAATTATATTTTGACCAAGATGAATGAAGTATCTGTTAACAACTCAAATATCACTCATATGACAACACGTTCTGAGTAGGTTCACCATTAAAAATGTTAAACTTTATGACGGCAATGTCAAATTTGACATATCCACATCAGTGTAGCTATAACCTAAAACTTAAGTAGCAGCCTTCGCACCTTCTCTGTGGTTTTTTGACTTGTAGATCGAGTCTTCTATCTTCACATAAAAAAATAGATCCTTCCACAAAGTTATCGATGTCTATACCAAATATTTTTCAAAAAAGAAAATCTTTTACTTTTAAATTAAACTAAACTTAAAGGAGACGGATTTTTGAACGAAGTATTTCTACAGTCCTCAACTTTGTTATTCAATAAATCACTCAAGGTCAACCGTCTAGGATTAAAATTATCAATATTCTAAGTAGCAAATCTTTTATATTCGTTTATAGTTGTGAATTAGTAATTCCCGTAACTATTATTGGATCATATCTTGAACTCAACTCATAATGTGTGGATATGCGGCTTACATGATAGTACAAGTACAATAATGTTCATCTAATTTGAATGTTTTTCGTTCCATACCCTTGAGTTTATGGACTTGTCTCTTCTAGTGAAGTAGCTGTAACTGAAACTTATTATCCCCACACTCGACAACTAGACATTTTCCATGAGTTAAGAGACAATCAATCAACGAACTTTATTTTTGCAGTTTTAGTTTCTTATGATCAGTCGATCTGAAGCCATGTGATTTGTACATGTGGGGTCATAAGAAA
This sequence comes from Diorhabda elongata, assembly GCA_026230145.1. Classification (NCBI taxonomy): domain Eukaryota; kingdom Metazoa; phylum Arthropoda; class Insecta; order Coleoptera; family Chrysomelidae; genus Diorhabda; species Diorhabda elongata. The sequence goes on from CM047928.1 coordinate 7,220,815, forward strand.
TTTTATGTGTGTCCCTCTCTTATCAGCTGACTTACTTGTATAAAACAGAACAACTGTTGTATTAATTACTCGAGAGACACGAATAAACTTTGAAGATCAACTATCATGTAGTGTTGACCTGTCTTGTTTAAAAGATGGTGCTCATACTGTTAACGTATTGAGCCCGTTCAACGATTCACGTCAAGAAATAATATCATTGAAAATTTTCCAACCAATTTTAAGTTTATTTTTAACTGAAAAAAAAATGAAATTGTAGAAATAATTCCTATAAGTTCCAAATATCCATTTCTCATCAGATTTCCATTAATCCGTGAGGGGTATATAATCCTCTGATCCTCTGAAATTTCTGTTTTGGTACTTCACGCTACACGTACCACGTGTCTCGCCAGTATTTTCGTGGTTGTTGTAGTAACTGTAACTGTTTGATTCGAATAGACTTTATGGGCGTACCCCTTCACTGGTTCTGATACTGATCGATTTCGATTTTAATGAGTAGGGTATTGAAAAGTAGGGTAGTAATCCAGCGGAACGTTTATATTGATTTATCGAGACGTTTTGGTGATTTCCAAACTTCGCTGTCTACCTACCATTCACCTCCATTAACTAATTAATATTTAATATATAATCAATATTTAATATTATAATATTAAGAGATATTCAAGGTTTTTAATACCACAAATGCCAGTCCCATAGTCACATTATACCCTGAACGCTTCGAAATCCTATTTACACATTTGAATAATCTCCAGCTAATAGAGAATGTTATTGGTCAAATCATGTCAACAGGATATTTAAAAACAATTGCCAATTTGAGAGAATTGCATAAAAACAATCTCCAACTGCCAATATCGATAAAATAATTATTCATAGGTGTGAGTCTGAGTATAAAAAAGTATAATCTCCGGCAACAAATTAAATAAGAGTTCTCACATGTAGCAATGGAGACAAATATTCATAATTGGTTATGGCTTTACTGTTTTTCAAAATATTCTCTATGAATATCAATAAACTTTTGCATGCTTTTCAATCAATTGTCGAAGCATTTTCTCCATATCGATTGAGGTAATTAACACGAAATGTGATTTGAATGTATTAACCGTTTCTTCAGGTGTAGAAAAACGTTGACATCGCAATTTATTTTTGATCTGCGAGAACAAGAAGAAATAAAAGGACTGAACGGCGAATGACCCATCAATGTTTTGACTGTTCAAAAAAGTTTGGAGTGATGTGTGAGATCTCGCATTGTCGTTGTGAGGAATGATTCGTCTTCTGCTAATTGTTTCCCTGTTTTTCTCTTCTTCTTCTGGCAAACAAATTTTGGTGTACCAATAATTCCATTCATATTTAACCATTTAACATTGTTTTAATGGAACAGTGGAGACTTGTCTATTATTCCGAAAAACCAAGCATCCATTTGTTTCGAAGTGCTTCTCGCGTGACTAGCTTTTGTTGAATTTGACTCGTCTTTAAAGATCTACAGGGTGAGTCGGGAGGAGCGCACCAAACTCTAGAGTGTATACATGTGAATATGATGTAAAAAATCTCATATGTTCCTATCCGATTTTTTATTTGTTTTCAAGTTACAGCATATTAACAAATAAACAAATTATCACACAAAATTTTCTTAATCATAGCGTTGTTTTAATAAATGTTCAAAAATACCGTCATTGACTAAACATTTTCTTCTTCGTCTACGAAAAGCGTTTGTTGCTCTCCCGATTGATTCATTTCTTTCTTCTTTAAAATTAATTAGTGCATTCCGTATGTCCACTTTTATTTTGTAGACTTCATTTCTCATCCAGTCCCAAAAACAAAAATCTAGTGGTGAGAGGTCTGAAGATCTTGCAGGCCAATTAACGGGAGCTCCACGACCAATCCAACGCCCTGGAAAACGTTCGTCCAAATGTTGCTTGACATGACAAGTGATATGTGCAGAAGCTCCATCGTGCTGATAGTACATCTGCATTCTAATATTCACAGGAACATCCTCTAGTAGGCCTTGTAATCCAATTTGTAAAAAATTTAGATAGTTGTCTCCTGTGAGGCGATTCTTCAAAATGAAAGGGCCAATTAAATAAGTGTCAACTATACCTCAACACACGTTTACAGAAAACCGATGTTGAAAATTGCTTTAGACTGTTGCATGGGGATTTTCGTCCGACCATACATGATAGTTACGAGTATTATTAATGCCATCACAGGTAAATATAGCTTCATCTGTGAAGAGTATACTCGATACAACACGATGATTATTATTTATCCACCGACAACTTCATACGGTTAGCGTAATCCTGTGGTTGTAGGTGCTGTACTCTCTGTACGCGATAAGGATATAAGCCTTGTTCGTGGCGTGTGTTTATCACTCTTTTTTGTGGAATTCCCAATTGAGTGGCAATTCTCCGTGAACTAGTAGTTGCATTTTCTTCTTCTAGATGCAGAATATTCTTTACTTCTACCAACTCTTGTCAAATAGCGCGTTCATATGATATGTTAGCACTGGGAATCTACCAGTCCTAATATATCAAGTCTCGTACAATTTGTTCAATACTCAAATAAATATTTAAATAAGTAAAATTTCAAACATCACGAGGCAATGTCAGATTTGATTTAGTCACATGAGTGTTGCCATATCTGAAAACTTAAGTAGTAAACCTCGTACATTGACACGGAGAGTAATTTATTCAAAATGAACTTGCTGGTCAAAATATTTTGGAATGATTCGAAAGTCCCTATGACAGCATTTTTGTCAGTTTTCAAGTTGTTTGTGAAATTCCGTGTATTTTGAGCGCTTCTTACAATTTATTTCAATGCTTCATTTTGTGAGATCCGATTGAAAATAAAGATTAATATCAATAATAAATTGATTAAAATGCAGTCAACTGAACCCAAGAATGAGAAATACAACATAGAAACAATTTTCTGTTCTTGCTGGACAAATTATATAATTATCTCAAGCGAAAATCCTGAGAAGAAACGTGAATTTCAATTTTCCACGTGTATTATTTGATATGAATATGAAAAAATCATATACAGGGTGACATATTTGAAATAACAAAGTTCATTATTTTTACGGAAAAAAGGAAGATCAGACAACAATGTAATATCGGCAATATCATAAGACCCTTGTACACAAAAATTTATAAAAATCGCACAAACCGTTTTCGAGATAATTTAGGTGTTCCATACATAAAACTCACTCTATATACAGATTCTATAGATTGAAAAATTGATAAATAATAGAATACAGAAATATTAATCGTAGAACATAAGCATGCTTATGTAACTCTGTTTACTTACGTTTTCAAAAACGAGTTTTATAGCTTCCGCCTCACGGTTTCTAAATAGTGATTAAAATCAAAAACCTCGTGCAACATTCAATAATCAAATTAACTTAATCACTTACCTGAACTACTGCGACTAAATTCTCATTAGAATGAAAAGTTGTAATAACCGTCCTTGTTAAACAAATTATAAATAGTATTTGGGAAAAACTGACCATTTTTCCGTAGCACTTCTTGTTTGTTGCAAAATATGTCACTACTTATAACTTGTTGATGTAAAATATCAATGAACAAGTTTATTCGAATGAAAAGTATATGCTGTATATCATAAGGTAAGATGAAAAATTGAATAAAGAAAGGTTAAAATTTAATGCAGTAGATGCGGGGTCAGTGGTATTAACAGAGTGAGGCAAACAGGTATGATAGTATTATCAAGGATTTTAAAGAATACAAGAATTAATTCACAACGATCGTAGTGGGAAATATATTTGTGTAAATTAAAATATCATTATAAAATATCCGTAAAATTTGTCCATGGATTGAAAGACATAATAGTATTAGAGATTTTATAAAAAAATTGTCGAGAGTAGCACTACTCAATTCAGTTACATTCCTTTGCACGAGTTAATCAATCACCGTCAGAAAGCATAACCATAAATGTCAACATCTTAAATATTGGAAAAAATTAGGTATTCATATCTCGGCTAGAAGATATTTCTTAGATATTAGATACTTCACTAAACTAAAAAAATAGCAGTGCTGATAAGGAATTTTTATCAATGATTGTTCATATTTCCAGTAGGCTGTTTGGCGACTAACATGTTAATTTACAGAAAATGAATATTGAAGAGCTTCTTGCTCAAAGATATAAAGAAATATCTAAAAGATGACCGTCATTTCTTAAATATTTGTAGAGGGGGTCTTTTTGGTATTTTTATCATCGGTATACGTCGATTATTGTTATAAGAGTGATATTAGTCAATTGTCAATCCCCTCCAATCTACAAGCCTTTATTTCCAAATAGAGAATATTTATTCAATTGACCAAATTGCATTTATGTACTTTTCGTCAACTTAGTTTAGCTCTCAGTCAACCCAACAAAAAGAAATCCAGGAGCATTAAATAGAGATATCTTGCATTTAGTTCACCAAAAGACTTAGGTACTTAGTACCTCTATATTTTTTGTATTTGTGGAACACTAGACGCTGTCGTGCATACTTTCTGTCACAAACTACTGACCTTACCGGAGTCCTTACCGCTAAAAAGCAAACTAATTCTATACGGCGATCTCTATATTGGTTATTCCAGTGAGTGTACTGGTCAAGAATATCTTGAGTCAATATTTGATTCTTTTGGTATGGTCATCCATATAACGGTACCAACCAGATTAACTAAAACCAGTTCTAGTACTATAGACTATGTTGTATCATCCTATGATCCAGAACCAGTGATACCAAAACTATCGGTTGAATCAAATATTAAAAATGCTTCTCGCAAATTAAGCCGTATCGTTTCGGACAAAAAAATATCTCAAAACTTCAAGCAACTGACTGCAACATTTTCTCTGGCGATGAAAACATTCTAGATTCATTAAAACACTAACTATTCTGGCATCCACTTCTTCCACACCCTAGTCCACTAAAGGTTTACGTATATCTACAAAGATCATGCGATTCGTATATAAGAAAATTCTCGGATAGTGTCTTGTTCAAAATTACGTAAAACTATACGGAACAACTTATCATAAGACAATGAAAGTTGCCAAAGTTTCTTTTTCTTGTAATGTTTCTAAAGAAACATTGTCCATTGTGAATGATCTAAGAATGATCAAATTCTATAACTTCTTCTCATGATCCTCTTTCATATTTTCCTGATGCTAGCGCTAACTTACATAGTTTCTTTTTTATGCCCGGAGTTTTAGCACATCAAAAATTGAAACTCATCTGGAACTTATGTACTTACATTAAAAATGTTTTCCGATTGCACATCAAATCACTTTACCAATCCCTTAAGCCTTAAGACGGCATAAAGTAACAGATAAAAATTTGGCATCGGATTATCGCCCAAATTTCTCCTTCCCATATTATCTAAGATCATTGAAATATTGATCAAAAAGAGGCTTTTATCAATTCTGTTCAAAAATAAAATACTTACTACCCATCAATTTGAGTTTTCAATTCTATTATTAAAAATATTGAAAGACAACAAAAACAGTTAATTTCTCGTATTTATTTATGATACACGATAAGAAGTCAAAGGCCAATTGGCATGGATCATATTATTAATAAACATTTGATAGCACTGCCACATTTTAAATATACCAGTTGACCCGATATTCTTCTACAGTTATGGCTTTATCAAACAAATTTATTGTTGTGTTAGTTTTATTAAAATTGTTTTTTTGTGGAACGACCTATTCTACATCGGCCAACAAGAATTTAGTTGCCGTTGTTCAGGTAAGTGCGAATAAATGAATATGAAATTACTAAATTATTCTCGCAATAAATATGACTCTGAGTAGGATCTGGTTTTATAACATAAATAGCACGATTTTGAATTTATATTATACTAAATACCATTTATTAAGTGATGTATGTCATTATATAGAGAAAATAAAAAGCGAAAGATCTGATATAAACGGTAGCTCGATTCATCTAATATCCATTCTACCTTATCAATTTTTTCTGTTCGATTTCTGTTCACTTAATGTTTAGGATCAGAATCTTGTATGGGTTCAACAATAGATCAATTGTGGCATATATCTATTCTATCCTAAATATTACTTTTTCAACATATAGTGTGTTTCAAAAAAAGGTGATCCCGTCTCTAGGATAGATAGAAAACTGGAAAATATTAGGAGTTTGCTCGGAAAAAAATTTTCGTAACACCTCATGAAGGGCGTTGAAAAAATAAAAAATTCTACACTTTTTTAGGATTGTGTCACAACTACTGGCAACATTGTATTGAAAATTTATACAAATATGTTTTGGAAGCTGTTAGATCCAATGATTTGTTTCTATGTCTGTCTCTAAAAGAGAGATTCTTGTTTGTACGCTCAATATGCATATTTTATTGCAGTTTTATTAGATTTCTCCAAGTACAGATAGCTTGCTTCCGCTAAGCTCACGAGTTTATTTCACATATTTTTCTTTGAGGTTTTACAGATGTTTTCATTATTTTTTCACTTTTCTGTTACCTGTACACAAATAATCAAGTATCAGTTTTATATTTTCATAATTCCATTGTGGGCTTTAATAAAGTTGACATTTACCAAAACATTTCTTTCTCATTTCATTTTTTTTTCGTGTAATAATCCTTCATTTATGCTTACATTAACAATAAATAAATTATTCGCGGGAACAAGGTAAAAGACCGAACTTGACATTCGACTCCTAGATATTGAACAAAAGACCAAAAACTGTGATGAAGTATCTGGGAAGTGTTACAAAGATGGAATGTATCCATAATATTATAAAAACACTCAGGATATATAGAATGGAGATAATGAATAAAAGAAAGAGAATAAACAATGAACAAGATGTTAGCAAGATTACTTTTTAGATGAGTAGATAGTGCTACTTAGTAAGTGAAGACGAAAGCGAAGAATGAAAAATATTCAAAAATGTTAGTGATAAAATAGACACTTTGAGAATTATATTACTAATAGTTATCAAGATAATTTTTTCTCATATTGTAATTGGAACTTTCAGATACCTACTTTAATAAGATTCTATTTGTAATAGATGACAGTATTTTGTATAAAACATTATCAATAACAGTATAATTATCATCCTATTTTCAGATATTTAGACATGGACAGAGAACGCCAGTTCAATTCTATACCAATGATCCATATTCAAATATATCTTTTTGGGATGGATTAGAACCGGGACAACTCACAAATGTAAGTATGGTTGAAATATTTTGATAAATATACGTATTCAAACTTTATATATTTGTAATATAAATGTAATCTGATCCAATTGTCAATCGATGAATACATGTATAGATATTTATATTTTCTCTGATTATTATTTCACTTCTAATTTCAGAATTTTTTACTTGTTTATCTTTATCAACGTTTGAGTTATTATGTACCATATATTTATAAATCGAAACGTTGGCATTTTAAAAAACTCTTGAACGGTTTTATTTTGAGTCCTCAACCCGCAACACCATTCGAAATTACATACTAGGATGGACAGTAATTTCAACACTAATAAAAATTATGTTCATGATCATTGTGGATACATTTTGATAAATATTGTGATAAAATAGTAATAAGGTATTTGCAAGCAATGTTTTACAGTTAAGAATATTGTAATTCAATGTTGAACAGCAATAAGAAATTCTGATAGTCTTGTCTGAGCATCTGTTTAATCTTCTCTTCAAGCTAATGCCAATCAACTTTTCTTGCAATATGGAATTGAATTCGAAAATTGCGGTGAAATTAAAAATCTTAGTAGTTAACTTGAGTAATGTGTGCATATGATAGAATAGAATCGTCTTGAAGCATTTCTGCTTATTTCAACAAATTGATTGACTGTGAATATTTTTTCAGCTCACTTATTGTTTCTATATGATATTCCATCCACAAAAATCGATTTTCTTTCTTCTGTTTCAATAAAGTTGAGATACTTCAACAGTAAATTAATTTTGTTGAACATTGCAAAATAGATAACTGTTCCACAATTATTCAGTTGTTGTCCATGTTCTCATGATTTTCTCATACAGCTTTTAACATATTTGAAACTAGAAATCTTGATTAGCAGGAGCTTGATATATGGCAACAATGATGTGAATATGTCAAATCTGACATTGTCATAATAAAGTTTGACAATTTTAATGGTCAACGTTCTCACAACGTGCTATCATACAAATGTGATTTGAGTGGTTTTCCGAATTCAATCTAGGTCGCACTCCGCTAAAGGCCCCTCCACACTCTCGCTAGAATCTCGCGAGAACGCAAGAAACATGTGAGAAATGCGAATGTGGAACCGATTTACGTATTTTTCTCAAGTTCTCGCGCTGTTCTCCGGCGTTCTCCGGCAAAGGTGGAGAACAGCGCGAGAACGTGAGAACAGGCGAGAACAGGCGAGAAGTTTTATTAATTTCACACTCGCATGTTTCGCAGAAACGAGCGAGTCGCCGATTATAATATGCAAATGCGCATAACAATAAATTTGCCGCAGTCACTTTAGCGTCCATCCTTATCGAGCGGAGAACTGAAGTGAGAACTGTAATGAGAACTTTGTGAGAGTGTGTACCCAAGAGAAATTCTCCCTACATTTCTCGCGAAAAAGTGGAGGGGCCATAAAGGATGAATTTCGTGGACGTCGTCCACAATCAGCTGTGCTGTGCTGTGCTGTGCTAGAAAACATCGATGCTGTGCGTAAACTAATATCGCAATATCGAAGTGACATTTAGGCATCGTTGGCATTAGTTCCAGTCGCATACATTCAATATTGCATGAACATTTGGCTGTCAAAAAGATTTCTTCATGTTGGATACCCCGTAATAATTTAAAAATCACTCAAAAAAAGCTCTTGTCGATTGGTATAAAGGAATACTGAAAAAATACAATCGCGTTGCATATGAATCCGAAACCAAGCAAATATCGACTGTGTGGGTCCACCAGAGGACCACGATAATGTGAGCTCTCAAATATCGAATCAGATTATCCGCCGTACAGTTCTTGTGTGACACCCATTGATTTCTTCTTATTCATCACATGTTTTGGAGGTATCAATCGCTCCGAAAAACTCGTGTCTATTGGTGCAAAGAAATGCTGAAACAATTCAATCGCGGTCGCTTCATGAGATTGTGACTGTTCTTTCAGAATAACTGAATCTGTGGCCGCCGTTCCACTATACCAACGTAGAATGGTCAATTCTGAATAGTACAGCATTTGTTCCCCAGAAGTATTCGAAAAAATCAGGGAAACCAATCGTAGAAGTCTAATAATTCTTCACAACGGCAATGCAGGCTTTCACACATCAGTTCAAACAAAAACGTTTTTGAACAGTCAAAACATCGAATTGATAGGTGGTCATCCACCGTACAGTTCTTGTGTGGTACCTAATGATTTCTTCTTATTCCCTCAGATCAGAAATAAATTGCGAGGTCAACGTTTTTCTACACTTGAAGAACGAATTGATACGTTCAAACGTTCAAATCACCTTGGAGGTACCTCAATCAGAATGGAAAAAATGTTTCGACAATTGGCTTTCAAAAATGTATTGATCTCAATGGAGAAGATTTTGAAAAACGTAATATCCATTTTTTTGTTTATTTATTTCAAAACTTAAGTAGCAGCCCTCGTGTAAAATAGCATTTATTGCACACATCTTTTCATCTTGAATGTTATTTACTAGTAGGGGTCAATTTTCAGGCCTTCACAACCTCCTTAAATCAGTTTTCATTCATATACTCCCGTAGGAAACTAATTTGAATATCTCTGGTTCAAACGGTTCCTAATATGTTGGTACTTAACGTTAATGAGTAGCATGCTGCATTTAGTCTTTTGGAGATACAATTTACTTCAAATGAGAAAACAGAATTATTACTTCAAATGTGATCAAAACGTCTGAGAAATAATAAACTTATATATGTTTCATTCGATTGAAGATTGGTAGAATAATACTATTAATTTGTTTGATCTGCAATAACATCGACGCGACGGTTACGAATGTTATTTAATAGAAGTGGGCCAGAAATTCTATTTGATACATGAAGTTTTTGCGATATCAGTTATGATGTCATATCAAGAACAATGTTATAGTTTTTAATTCACTTTGAACAAATAATCGAGCGTTATGCAACAGTATACTGCGGAAAGCATTGGAGTTCTAAAATAGAAAACACGTGATTAGAACAATACTATTCATGGAATTTCTATTTCAATTAAATCAACAAATTTTTATTGCTTTCCAATTCATAAAACCGGAATATTTCTAAATGTCAATTAGTTTTCATATCTTTTCACATTATAATATGATCTCTAGTTACTAGTTTAATCAAACTAAACACTGATAATGATTTTATGAATGTATATATTATCATAGATGCTTTTCTCATTAATATTACATTCACGAAATCATTTAGATGATAAATATTTTAAAGGGTGAATGAATATATGATATGGTTTCAGTTCTATGATTTCAAGAATTCCTAGATTATACCCTGACTGTTGTAGGGTAGAATGTTGAAATTAATATGCGAAACAGAAAAGTTTCTTGATATTTTGAACACTTTTTTCACACCATCTATGATAGAGGAAATATTCCTGCTGCACTCAACCTTTATCGCTATCCCCAAAAAACCAGATGCGAAGCACTGTAAACCATATGCCTGATAAATCACATAATGATGGTTTTTACCAAAATTACACAAAATCGAATATACGCAAAAAGTGAAACATACTTTGGTTTTCGTAGCGCACTAGGTACAATGGAAGCCATCTTAGCCTACAGGTTCTCATCCGGAAATGTATAAATATGAACAAAGACTTAAACCTGTGCTTTACCAATTTCTCCAAGGCATTTAATAACGTCAAATATGAAAAATTTATTGAGATATTTAGAAACACTGTAATTGTAGGAAAAGATCCGCATTGCTGTCAGGAGGGAAGTGCATTCTGTCATCTCTCCTGTTCAACATTTTCTCCGAAAAAATATTTAGAAAAGCACAGATGGAGATATTAGATGGCATCAAAATCAACGAAGAAGTAATAAATAACATTAGATATGCCGATGATACAGTAATTATAGCAAATAACAATGTAGAGCTACAAAATATTATGTAAAAAATATACGCAGCAAGTGAAGAATATGGTCTTTTTTTGAATAAATCAAAAAAACATATGATTATTGAAAAAAGTCAACAACTTCCAGTGCGTCTAACGATCAACGTTCAAGATATAGATAGAGTAGAAACACATATATCGGAAGCACAGTAAACGCGAAATGGGACCAGGTACCAGAAAAACGATCATGTATAGAAAGAGCTGAAGATGCATTTAACAACATATAATAGCAAAGATATTGCTTTACAACTGAAATTAAGACTAGGGCTACACATTTTCTGATGCGTTCTATAGGCTTCGAACACAATCGAGGCTACTTTAAAGATTGTAACTTTTTGAAATGTGGATATATCGGCTTATTTTGAAAATATCCTGGTTGGAGCATATCACCAACATGGTTATGCAGAGACTAGGGAAAAAAGAGGAAGTCGTTTTCACAGCAAAAAAATAGAAAACTGGAGTATATGGGCCAACATATGACAAATACCGTTTTTTTAGGTGATTGTCCAAGGCAAAGTAGTAAGAAGAGACCAGGGAGGAAACGGCATTTATGGTTGTTCAACCTACGCTAATGGTTTGGAGTGTCATCGTTGATCCATTTAGAAACACAGATAAGGCGATGAAAGAAAAAAGAAGAATTTGAAATATCTGTTTAAAGATATGTGCATCTTCATATATTAAGAGCGCTAAGAAATATTGAGGAAATAAATTCATTTTTTAATCTGAAAGTTTCTAGTTTGTTTTAATTGTTTGAATTTTCAAATTATTAGATCCTTCGATAAGAATTTCGAATTCTTATAAACAATACACGGCGAATGACAAATTAATCTGTGACATAGCCACGTAAATATTAACTTTGATATGTTCAAAGATATAAAAATATTTAATACGATCGAGCATTTGATCAGTATCAAGCAGCCGCACCATCCAACTTGTAATTACACTTAATGATTTTACCATTTTTAAAAACAAAGAAACTCTGCAAATCATTCCATGAAATGTAGAACTTTTGGAATAATATTTAAGCAACTTTTCCTTAGTTACTTAATTTGTGTTTCTTCACATTCGTCCAACAACAATATCAGTTTACTTCATACAAATATTAAAACCAATCTATTGTCAACATCTGAAAAATCACTCCTATACTGAAACTTCTGGGTAGTCTCTTTTATAACTTCGCCTCATTTTCTCATATCAATTATTTGTAACTTATGCCACGGATCGAGAATTAAAGATACAGTATAAGACCAATTTTTTTTACGATAATGTTTTAATACATGTTTCTTCCAGATTAAAAATAATAATATAATAATTATAGTAGTCAAACAGTAATTAATATCTTTATATATGTCGTATAGCGAGTCAGACACGGCGGCGACGACGCGTTGTGATGTACAAAGCTAAGCAAAGTGAAGAAACACAGTGATGACCGTTAACCGATAACGCCGAAAGCGGTTTTCGAAAACAGTTCTGCGTATTATATTATGAATAATGGTTTTTTCAAACAAATTAATATAGTGGGATACAATATCTTCAATAAAAATTTTTTTTACACTTTATAGTTCGATTTAGAAATAGGTATTATAAAACATCTTTCTGTAAAATGTTTTTTTATGTATGTTTTTATGACTTAAGTCCATAAGTGGAAATATTCATCTGTTAAATTCTTATACGGAACGCGAGACCTCATACTCATACTACAAGAAAACGTTGCCTGATGTTTTTAAGGAACTGTAGATACTGTTTGCGTCCTTTTGTAATAGTTTGACAAAATTATAGTGAACTATCATTACTATGAAATTAGAAGAAAAAATTTTGGTTGAGATCTTGCGTTTACCATTAGACATCTTCATCAATCTTGTTTGTGATAAGAAAGTCGGTATTACACAATGTGTCCAGCGTTTGAGCCAACAATTACATTTCAAACGTACCGCTGAACATTGGAAGGAAGTTTGGGGATGCAGTGTTGCAACTACACGATGCGTCCAACTTTTGTACCAACATTCACCTTTCAACGTTGACTGAGCATTGAACGAAAGTTGGAACCTTACCTAAACGTACCTGAAAAAATGAAAACGTAGCAAAAAAGTGATGAACAGCATACACCACACACAAATTCTTTCAAAATAAACTGGATGATATTGGCAGCTTTGGTTTTTGATACAAAACACGTAGCATTCACGCACAAGAGGACAAGATGTGTGTGTAGTTGTACCACAAGTATTGGTTCCAACTTCGTTATAATGTCAAAAAAAACCGACTTTCCATGCCAACGTTGGAAGCTAAATATTGCGTTCTACGACCTGACGAAGCATCCAGTTATACCAACATCCAAGCATTGGAAGCATTAGACGCATTGTGTGCTACCGGCTTTATACTTATTTCGGTAATAAATACCATTTCTTAGATACCACGAATCTAAAAGTGGAAAACGCTACACTATATATAATATGAACGCATATCCCACGTATGTATGTACTGCGTCAAACATATATATGAAAAGATCTAACCATGTCTCTTAATGTCTCTAGTAATTCATGCTTATTGTAACTTAGTCCCTCACTTAGTTTACACGCATGGCTTTGAATGACATCTCTGTTGCTCCCACAGAAAAAATCTATAATTTCTTTTCTTTCAATAGCCTCATTCAAATAGTTCTGTTGAATACACGTGTTTATTTTGGTGTATTGAAGGTAACATTTAAGGAAAACAAGTCAAACTTTTGCCTAGAGTTTTCACTATGAACGATGAAAATAAAACTTAACTCAAGTTTTTAAAGAAATCAAAGGTTTATTGATTATCTGACAAATGAAACGTTAGTTACAGCTGACGTTAGTACCGAAAATTATTCGAGCGTAAAAAATCAATTGCCTCAGTGAAAAAACACCACAAGGATCGTATCAGAAAAATCAGTCTACCTCGTACTACAGCAAGAGTTTGTTATTCTGCGACGATGAACCAAATTGGGAGGTTTAGGAAGAAGCACTTTAGATTGAATGAACAGCAGAATATCCACAAAAACTTAAGCGTTATCATTAATTGATAATTAGATGGCAGTGAATATAATACTATTATCTTTTATAATCAATAATGTGTTGGTATCATATATGACATCTTCAACATCTAGAGTCTTATCTATCTTGTCAGAAGAATTTTTGTTATGTGTCTCGTTGCCAAGATTACCTGCTTTACTAATCTAACATGTAAATTGGTCAGTCGAAATTAAAGGTTCATTTAATCCTTATTGGTGAATTGGTCACCAGGTTTTTTTATCGGAAATATAGACAAAACAAATTGTGCAAATTTCTTTGACTATTTTATTGTTCAGAAGCAACATTTTTATAAAAGTACCTAGGCTAGGTTGAGTTAGGTTAGGTTATTGGTACTACACAAAAACACCAGCGACTAGAAAAATTCACATGACATTAGGAGCGAGCGTTTTTGGAATGTAGGTAAAGGAATTACCTCGACAACCAATTTACATCCGTCCGAAGTGTCTACTCACACCGATTAAACATTGTTCACACTGACTATTTCTCTTGTCGTATACTGAGTGTTTTCTTTTGGTAATTCAGTTTTCTTTTGAAATTTGGAGAGATTTTTGATTGTTCTAAAGTTATCAGATAAACCAAGGGCCAGAATATATCTCATAAATATTTTGTACATATTAGAAAACGTTACCTTGATTTATATTAATTGTCTAAGCCCTGGGTCTTTCAAAGCTCAATTTTTAAACATTTTCTAATAAGTTACCTATAACTTAGGTTCACCGAATATATTAAGATTAACTTTTTGTATATGAAAATTTAATCGAAACAGGTATTCCACTATACTGCTATTTTTTACTATGAAATCTTAAGAATGTGATATTATAGAATAATTTATTTATTCAATTATTTACATTAATTATTATGTCTCGACCACAACGGACATTGACACAATTAGCTATGTTTTGTAATTGTTGAGTTTTTATAGAATAGTTTAGAAAAAACTAGAATTATTGCCTATAAAAAATGTTATTTGGAAGTTTTTTTTTTCAATATATTCTCCCATTTCACAAAACTGCTCAACTTTACTAAAATGTTCAGTTTTAACGTCTATATCAAAGCTGTTGTTTTGATACGGGGGCTAATCAGCAAGTGACGAACGTTTTGAAACCGAAATGGAACATATAAGGTGCCACACACATGAACACCAATGTAAATATGTATCAGAGAGCATTTGTAGATGTTATATAAAAAATTTCGTTAAGAAAAACGCGATGGTATTATCTGGTTAAGAGATGTGAATAAATACTATTAGATAGAAGCGGATTTGTATCTCTTATATTAACAATTTGGAAGTTCATATGGACTGTGTTAGACTTCGTTAAGCTAATTAACTGTCCAGTTGAATGGTGGATTGAAGTGGTAAACCAGAAATTTTTTCAATGTGTTCACAGTTTAACCTTCTCAATAGTTTTTAATGTTAGTTCCGTTCATAAAGCAATTTGGTGAAATATTTATAACATAGTCGTATAACTAACCAAGAAAAACACATTTATTTGCAAAAATCGATTCTCAATTCGAAGCAATTCGAACTGTAATTCGTTTAATTTAACCATAGTTCCCATCGACTTGTGAATGGGTGCATTGTCTTGGTGAAAAAGTGCTTTTTTCTAGATTTGACACCATTTTTCTTAGATTTTTGCTTGGAAACCATCCAAAAACTTTTTATAGTACTCGCTAATGATGGTTTCTCACTTTTGGAGATAGTCGATGAAGAATATTTTAGGCACATCCCAAAATACTGAAACCATAATCTTCCTAGCTGACTATTGTGCACTTTCTTGATGTTTTTTTTGAGTAACCACTCCAATTGGACAACCAGAACTTTCACCATCATCGGTGTCTGTACGACCACGTTTAAGTTCAGCAAACAAATGGTTCTTTTCGATGGAGCAAAATCCAAATAATACTTTTGAAGCCATTGCTGAGCTTTTACAGTATTTTTTCTCATCGAGAAGCAATGATAAATCTATAAACAACAAAATAATATTAACAAATTATTTATTCAGTACTTAACTCAGCAGTTAACAAGAAAGATAATTTAAATTATACTCAATGAATGGTCCATTTCTACAATTGCTTATCAATTTCGCGAATTTTCTATATCGACATTGTGGCTTATTTCGGGCTTTTCAACCCTTATCATATATTTTTCTACTCATTATCGTCCAAAAGTCTCCGATAGGGTATTTGGAGTATATTTGGGGGATTATCTTCTTTCGGTACACTTGGTATGTCAGGAACCTCTAACCTCTGGAACATTATGAAATTTGTTTTCTATGGCATCTGGATTCTGAGATATTTGGAATAAAATTGATGGCAACGATTTTTTTCCGATCACTTTTGTTACATACTTCAATTCACCTTGTGAAACTCATGAATTTGATAGCTGTTTTGTCTCTGACATATTGTGGTGAATCCATCCGTATTTGAACAGAACAATGTCTACTGTTTCTGTTATTTTGCGCATTATTATTTCTGGTAGATTATGAGCAAATGCGTAGTTCTTCTATTATCCAAGTGACCTTTCAAAGTAGGAGTAATTGAGCTATTTACTATACACATGACTTCTATAATCTCCTGCAGATCTGATCAAAGATCGGCTCACATTATTTATCAAATTCAGCCTTGTTTTGAGTACTGTATTTTTTCGCAAAAAATGCTCAATTAACACAAAAATTCACTTAGGTAGGCTCACATTGATGGCTGTTAAGCATAAACTATGTAGAATCTCCAAATTATGATAGCAAGAACAGATATACAAGGATGGTACCTGAAGTACCCTGCCCAAAAAACCCTACAATTCTGGAAAAAAAAATATTTATTTTTCAACGTGATCTTTTTTTAACTTCAAACACTTTTCCCAGTGATGTTCAATAAGTTCGATACCCTTTTTATAATAAACTCGTCAAGCTCCTCAAAATAGTATTAACTGCCGACATTACCTCTTGATTATAGCAAAATCTTTGACAATCCAGCCATTTTTCAAGTCTGGGAGCAGAAAATAGTACGAGGTGGCTTAATCTGGTGAATAGGGTGCATGAGTAAACAATTCAAGCTTCAGTCATCAATTTTGGCCATTGAATTAAAGGATGTGTGAAGTGACGGACCCAAGTTTTATCAAATTTATTTATGTGAAACATTGCCAAACATTGCCATTGCCATTGTAGTAGTCTAGCTTTTATATTGGTTGGGCAAAAGTCTTTCAAATGAAAGTAATGTATCACATAACGTTGATAATTTTTTCCATACTTACAAATTCACTGGAAACGTTCATTATTGATGACTGCCAAATAAATAATAATCACCTTGGAGTCGTCAAACTTGAAACATGTACTGCATAGTTTGTATATAGTGGTATTTTTGAAACAACCGCGATCTCACAATTACTTATTAGTATTAACATATTTTAATCGGTTGTGACTTCTTCTATCATCTCAATTCTATGTTCTATTTTAGGTAGGAAAACGTCAACAATATCAATTAGGCCAATTTTCCAGACATAGATATAAGGATTGGTTATCTTTGATTTATGACAAAAATGTATTTTATGCACAAACTACAGATGTGGATAGAACTCATATGTCAGCCCAAGCTAATATTTATGGTCTCTATCCAGCAGAAGGTGATGAGGTATGGAAGCCACGTTTAGATTGGCAACCGATTCCTATCCATCCGGCTGATGCCAACGTAATTTCAAGTTTTCCAGACTGTCCAAATTTCATCAAAGAATGGGCGAATGTTCTATCGTCTACATATTTTTTATCTCTTGATAAATTATATGCTCCTATTTATAAGTATTTAACGGAAAAATCAGGAGATAATATAACCAGTTTATCGGAAGCAAGTGATATATACGATTGTTTGAAAATTGAATCTGATGTTGGGCTCAAAATACCTGATTGGAGTAATATTGTTTTCCCTCAGTACTTAAAAAATATAAGTGGTTATTCATTTAAATCGCTTTCATACACAACAAAACTTCAACGATTAGGTAAGCTTAATATTTATAATTTTATATCTCTCATTCTACGTATTGTATAGTCTAGGTGATAATTTTATATAAAATTATTATCCAAATTAGGGGGCAAAATAGGATAAGGACAACATTTCTCAATGAATTTAATTATTTTTATAATATACGATATATCAAAATACATCTGAAAATTATTTTTAAATTCAATATTTCAAAAATAAGACCTGTCATTCTTAAAAGAAGAAAACACTATTGAATCACATCTATTCCGAATATCGTTTTGTTTATCGAACATTTTGTCGATATCAACATCTCTAATTGTTGGCGATTACAAGAAGAGTGTTGTAACCGCTGTCTAGTTTCGAAACAAATATTCCATTGTTTGGAACAGTCCTGCAAATCTTCTTCTATCAGTTCCTCCAAAATGCTTGAATGCTTGTCGCTTTATATTTCACATCTACAATGAACTCATTTCAGGATCATAAGTAGAAAAACCGGTAATTATGTTTTATTCGGTTGTACTGTATATTCTTCCTCTTTTTCTTTATAATATTATTCAACGGCCAAAGTCATAGATATAGATGTGAATTTTGAAAAAATAATCAAAATATGCTGGACCTCAAAACAATTTGAGAATCTCTGCTCCTAAGTTGAAAAACTGGTTGACTTACTCAAGAATGTCCAGTATGCATGTGTGTTTTTTTGTTTTTTTATAGTTTGATCGTACTTATTTTCTAAGATTCGTGTTCTATCTGGTATAGTGGACAATTCCAATGCAACTAAAAAACTTTCTCTGGCCTCTGCTCGTTAACCAGCTCTTCCTTCTTCGCGATTTTGCTCATTCCTCCTTTTTTTCACTTCAGAGCCAGTTTTCTTTGACAACCAAGTCGCAAACGTATCGTTGCTGACCAGGCGGTCTCTGTTAAGAGCATAGCCTCCAGCATATCTAAATTCAGGCATTACTCCTTCAAGTGCAGCATTTTTTTTTTCATCTGCTGTACATGTTGTTTCAACAAGTATGTTGAAGTGTTTAAAAACACAATACCATTAAAACTACTCGTAGAACAAAGACTAACTTGCATACGTGCAACCAAGGCCATGAAATCAAACCCAACAGTTGCACTAGAAGTGATTCTAAATCTCCCACCTCTTCATATAGTACTAGAAAACTCGTTTGGAATTGCCTAAAAAATTAAACGAGCTAGGAAGACAAAAAAGTTACCGTACAATGGATTCCAGGACACACGGGAGTGAAGGGAAATGAAATAGCTAATAAGCTGATCTGAACCCTTTTGTGGTATCAGCTATAGATCAACACTAAAGTATTGGAAAAAAGTAGATAGGAGCAGAACCAATTAGTGGCACAACCTACAGGAACTGAGGCAGGCGAAGACTCTCCTGGAAAATTATAATCGGAGAAGAAAGGCTGAATAAATCAACGTAAGTAAGAATAATCTACAAATATAAACAGGAGTCCTATCGGGAACCTGTTGCCTCAATGAACACCTGAAGACGCTAGTTGTGGTATCGCTAAATAATGATTTTACAAGTGTGAAGTACTAACCACCACAATATATACAGAAGGATTCAAATAGATTTTGATGCTGTAGCATTTATAAGGTGATGATGAATAAGATATCAATATCTTCAGCCAATCCAATTTTGATGAAAATACCCAGGTACAGTTATATCTAGATATTGATTCTAGTTAGGAGTGATCGTGAATGTTGTTGTATTATTTTAAATCCATCAAACCTCTAGTAAATGAGTCAAAATAAATTTATGCATGAATTATAGTTTAACTTATTGAAGTTATCAAATTGTTTTTCAGGTGGTGGTCCGCTATTAAATGAAATATTGAAACATTTTGAGAGTTTTCAAGTGAAAGCTACCAATCCAAAGTACAAAATCTATAGTGCTCACGACTCTAATATAGCTATGATTCTTAATAGTTTGGGGGCATTCGATCCACCCTACCCACCAGATTTTGCAAGCAGTATATATTTCGAATTGAGAAAGAAAAATGGAAAGTTTTACGTGAACGTCTTTAGTAAAAATAATAATGATTTCAAACCAGTTTCCATTCGAGGATGCGATTTAGATTGTCCATTAAGTGAAGTGCGGGCAAGATTAAGCGACATTCTTATTGACGTGAAACTTAGAAACGCTGAATGTACAGAAAATTTATATTTTTCGGATAAAATAGCTGAAGAAAGATATAACAAACTTATAACATCTGGTGAATTGAACAAAACAATAATCAGATTCTGAAAAATATATATTTTTTCCAATATTGATAATTATGGTATTCTAAGTGGAAATTTTGTTTTTTTACGTAAATAATAGTAACATCTACTATTTATAAAATTTCGTAGAATAAACGCAATCAACCCAAAACTACAGAATAATTTGTTATAATAAATATATGGTTGTGTGTATGATTATTATTTTTTGATATTAATAAAACAATGCAACTTTTCTCGTAATTGCAATTTCCAGGGAAGCATCCTGATATATAAATAGTATTGTTTGTTTGTACCATATGTAATAGTTCAACTACTCTCACAACATTTTTGTCAAATTAAATGTCTCTAATCAAACATCTCTTGACATTGTTGCGAAGCATATAATAAAAAGGATAAAGTTCTATGAACAGAAATTTCATGGCACTACTGAGAAATATGAAAGGATATACAGTTGGTTCAGCGGTTAGTACAACCGCCAAAGAAAAGAATAGCAAATAGGAAACAGAAGTATGATACTGAAGCGTTAAAAGGAGAAATAAAAAATGTAGAAGGATGTGAACGAATTACAACCTATTGAATGATAGAAGAAAAACCGGAAGTGTAGAGAGATGAAAGTAGCTGGTGAAAAAGTATTTTCATATGAAGAAAAGCTGGGAATCATTATAATAAAAAATGGGGAAAAATTACTGGAGGAAACAGAAGGTTAAGACAATACCTAACTGTTCAAAATTAAAACAAACAAATGAAGACACAATGATAATAACAGACAATTAAGGAATCAGATAATTTCATCCAGAAGTAAAGAGAATGAAGGAATGATGGTATAAATTTGTTTTGTTAGAGGATGTAGCGTCGGTGGTACAATTCCAGATTATACACATGTCGGTCCAGTGGAAAGTGGTACTTTCACAAACTCATGAATATCCAATATCAATTTTTCATGTGAAAATTATCAAAGACATTTTTTCCAATTGTACTCTAATGTTAACTTGATCAAAAGACATAGCTATAGTAGGCGTTTTGGGAAATTACATTATTGGACAATTATTTATTGACGAAACTCTGATATTACTGAAACTAATTTTTTCAGAGCTTAGAATTGCTAATAATAATAAAACATAAATGGCACTTCAGTTGTATATCTTACGTGTTTTTAGAAATGTCTGCGCAAAATATCAAAAATGGATATTATACTTTGTCAAAATGTGAAAATATCGCAAAAATTACACCAAATGAAGTATTCATTAGTGTGCCAAAATGAGATAAAGTACGGAAACAGAGGTGTAATGCAATGAACAGGGATAATATGTAATTGGTTTTGTTGTGTTGTATTTTTAGTTATATTCGCACACTTGCAAAATTAAATGGCTTGCTACTCCTACATTCAATTGTCTTGTAATAAAAATTAGTTACAGGGAATCATTGGTTACTTTTTAAAGTTACTAAAAAACATAGGTATTTTAAATCTTGTGAATATTGATATAAATCATCAAAGGCAAGAGTGGTTTTCCAAACTTTATGAATTTTTTTACTATTACAAAGTAATACGAGTATATATTAGTATATTTTATGTGAGTCTGTACTCCCAGTGATAAAGAAATATACAGGTGAATATCCCTCTATGAAAAATTCCACAATAACAAGACATTCCGATTTTTTCCTCTATCCAGCTATCAATTTGATGTTTAACGATGGCTTCTTTGGTACATTTCAAAATCTACTTAACTAAGTTCACAAAGATTATGTTAAGATTCTTCAATAACTTTTCCATATGTATCTTCAGTGTTGATCTCTTTGATTTTCAAAAATTTAATAGAGGTACCTGCTGAAGACAATTTTGATTTCGACCATTAGCGTGTTACAGAAGTCAGAGCTGGTTCTTAGCCTCGACGATGCATCAAAGACAAAAATGCAATAACATGCTTGTAGGACAATCGGAATCACTGATATGTTTTTGTTACAAATTAAATAAACATATACGGTGTTTTACGAACCTAGTGTGGTGAACCAAAGACTAGGTAGCTTTTTATGACCCCGAGGTTTGTTAAAAAATACAATAATAATTTAAGACCTCACAAATCCCGGAAACGACTAAAAGTTGGAATAGGATTAGTAAATACAATTTGATTTGATTTTTTTACATAACTTAACAAGAAAAATACTTTTTATTTCTTAGTGCTTGTATGAACGGGTCAACATAAAATTTAGTCCTCACCTGCATCTCTAAAAATTTACAGAGAACATTTAATATCTGCATAACGGTGAGGTTTAGGTTTAAAAAAGTATGTATGAATTGGCCTTTTTTTTCACCTCTGAATGCATTTAAATAGTTAAAACCGGGTGGCTCTAATTAAAAAATGAAGTAATTTCATATTTATGAAGTTAAACTTTGAACACTTTTTATACATACCCTGTATAAAATGAAAATTTTTCAACTTAGATTCAAATACATCTAGCCTTGCTGAAAGCGACTCTCTGGTTCTCCGAGACCTAAGAAGTTTCGTGTCCAAAAATCTGCTGGAAAAGTTCTTTGGGATTGCCATGGAGTAATCATGATTGATATTCTCGATAAGGGTAGAACAGTAACTGGAAATTACTATTCGACATTCTTGACCACTCTACGGGAAAAAATTAGAGAGACAAGACGCGGAAAGCTATCCAAAGGTGTTTTGTTTTGCAGGACAACGCCCCTGCACACAAATCTCATGTTGCCATGCAAAAAATTCGTAATTTACGGTTTGAATTACTAGAACACCCCCCGTATTCACCAGATTTGGCACCATCAGACTATCATCTCTTTCCTCAACTGAAAAAAAGTTTAAAAGATCGTAAATTTCCTTCCAACGAGGAGGTAATAAAAGCTGTGGAGATCTGTTTTTCAGAGCAAGAAGAAATATTTTTTTTGAAACGTCTAGAGACGTTGAAGGTTCGCTGTAATAAATGTATCCAATTAAGAGGAGAATATGTAATTGAATTGTAATTGAATTATAAGAATGTATTGTGAGGATGACTAGTTCTATATTATCTGACGATTTGGAAGCGACAGTGAATACCACATAGAGATTATAGTAGCTTACTGTTCAAAATACTTTTCAATCATGTTAATTGGAGTTTCTATTTTCCTTGTCCTATTGAGGTTGGTATTATGAGGTTGGTAATTAAATACTTTTGATTTTTACTGATAGAGAGCATTGCTTTATTTTTTGACTAACCTGCATGTGTTTGTGCTGTACTTTGCCATTTGTCATGTGATATTGGTCACATTGACGTGACTTTAGAAGCGAGTAGTGCGTGATTTTTATCAAAAGTTGTATTAGTTGTGAGTTAAGTTTAAATGGAGTGCAGAAACGAGCATTTTCGGCATATTTCACGTTTTTATTTCCAAGGGAAGAAAGCTGCTGTGAAATTTATGATGCTGATTGCACGTGTCCGAGTTAGTATAAAAAATTCTGTTCTGCAGATTTTCCCTTCAAGGGTAAGCAGCGTTCTGGTTGGCTAACTGAAGTTGTTGATGACCAAAGTCATAATTGAAGAAGATCGTCATATAACGATATATTGCAAAGACGCCACATGTATCGCACACAACAATTGAAAAACATATAAAATATCTTGGGCTATTAAGAAGCTTCATATTTGATATGAAACTGACCCATTATTTAAAATAATCGTCCTGTACAGTAACATAGTTCAAAAACGATCATGGAGCAAACATGATGGACCAGCACAAACCAAATCGAAAGATGAAAAACAACAAAAAAGATCAGGCTGTCAGTTTGGTGAGATTACAAAGCTGTTGTGTTTTTTGAGCTGCTTCCAAAGAACCAAACGATCAATTCTGATCTTTACTGTCAACAATTAATGAAACTGGATGAAGCAATCAAATAAAATGGCCAAAATAGTAGAATCCGAAAGGTTTAGTATTGCACCATGATAATGTAAGGCCTCACACATCTTTGGTAACTCCTGGAAAACTATTGGAGCTTGTTTGGGAAGTGATGCCACCCCTCCTATACAGCCTTGATTACCATTTATTTCGAATTTCACAAGGTCATTGAGTAAAATGAAAAATATATAATTAATTGAAAACTATTCTTAGCTAGAAAAAAGTGTTATTTATTTTATGTTATTTCATACTACAAAACCGAAATTACTTTGTTGCCACATTATAATTATTATAATGAATTTGTCTTTTATTTGAAATAGACTTAACAATGTCTCTAATATCCTCTAACATCTTGTAATATATAAATAAAGTGATTGTTGCCACTTTAGTTTTTTAATACATAAATAAAATTAAATATTTATCATTTTCGGTACAAAAATCAACAAGGGTGGAGTGATTTGAATATTTGTACGAAAAATTTGACAATTAAAATATAGAACTCTAAGGTTTTTTCATACTCTTCGATAAAATGATGAGTTCAATCTTGTTGTGATCTATATCTCTTAGAATGACCTATGAACGTATTTGTCGATGTTAGGTGCTCTTCATTACCAGCTATTTTGGGAGATTATGGAAGTCATGGATATTTGCAATGAAAGCTTAGAAGTAGTACACCTGTTAAACATTTTTTTAACAGGTGGTATACAACATGCACCTGTAGTTATTCGTATTTAGAATAGTGTCCAAGGATTTTTTAGTGGAAGTATGAGTTATGATAGCCTAGTATACTTTAGACCCAACTGATTTGATGTGGATAACAAAGTTTTTCTGATATTTATTGCTGCTGTGCATGCTTTTTTCAATTCCTCTATATACTTTTTCCAGTTAAGTTTTCTATCGAAAGCTCGTAGTGTTAAATTAATTAGCCAATTTATCATTATATTATAATCGTATATTCCATATATATTATTAGTACGAATCTCATAATTATTCCCTAGATGAGTTGAGTCATAGGTTATTACTAACAAAAGGTGAATCAATTTTTTCCATCTTTATATACAGCGGATAAAAATACACTAAACAAGTTAATTTTACAATAAAAATTGCTTACATATTGAAATATTGATTGTCAGTATTATTGCAAAATGATCTCATATCTAGAAATACTTCTGAGAAACTTGATGAATGAGTCACATTTTCATTCATTGTTTCGATATCGACAAAGACAGTATAATATACGCTTGTGTCCAATAAAATCAAACAAAATCTGAAAATTATAAGTGATAACTTACACCCCTATTCATTAAAAATGAATGTAGGGTCAGATAAAACAACCTTTTATTTATTATATTCTATTATTAGTTAGTTATAGTTTCTTATTTTATCAATAATTAAATCTGGAGGAGAAATAATCGGATTTCTGAAAAAACTTACATTTGTTATCTTGTGTCGTTACCACATACCCTTACAGGATATTTTATTTTGTTTCTCATCCGATATATTCCAACTTTTGGAGTTTTCTTTTCTGCTGAACCAAAATGCATGCTCTTGAAATATTACTCACTATTTTTCAGATTGAGTTGCTCGCAAAAAATAAATGTGCTCAGGAGTGTTCGGATAGTAACCTTTCTAAAAAGCACATATACATTCTCTCAGATAACCAAGAGGTCTTGAAGGTCCTGGAAGCATCGAGTGCACATCTAAACTAGTGAGGGAATGAAGCACTAGCTAACGGAACCAAAGTGACCAGTAATGTGGCTCCCAAACCACCAGGGTATATCGGAAATAAGGAAGCATACAGCATACCTTGGACCACAACCGTACTGTGGCTTCATCAATAACGAACTGACGAATAGCTATGTAGTCTTACTGGAGTAACAATCCAGGAATAAAACAATCGTGATGACTAGACACGAAACGAAACTGGTGGTTGGTCGTGTAATAGGTCACTGCTCCGTCAAATACCACCTTAAGACGATGGATATGGCAGAAGAAGACAACGGAGGATTTTGCGAACAATCCATGGAAAAAGCAGATCATCTACTCTTCGAATGTCCTGCCCATTTAGCTAAAAGGCTCAAATATTTAATTGATGTGGGCTCAAATATCCTAGTGATGTGGGACATACGAACGTCGAAAAATAGCCTCCTTTGGGAGGGGTATATATATTTTGGAGGCAGAACAATAAGATGTCAAATCTTGTACAAAATATCTTCTAGGTATAGGCTATAAATCCAAAACTACTCCCCAAAACAATTAAAAATCTACAAAAGTCAGATCTGAAGGGTATTCGATAATCGTAATTCCCATCTCGCTCAGATATTGGAAAAATTATACGGCTCCATAAGGGCAAGTCCTGGTATGTAATCCTTGTGTACGATACTGGTACTTGGTGTTATATCGTTTTACAATCAGATTGCCTCAAAGAGGTGTGAATACGAAAATTATTTTCCCTTCACGGCAAATTCCACTTCAAACAATCAAAAATCTTTGCTTGCGATTTGAGCCTATATCTCCCAGTCGATTTTACACTTTTATGGAACAATATAAATGAATTCAAAGTCACATTTGATGGAGGAAGAGGGTTGATTCTTGGGGTTTTTCAAGGACATTGTGCGGTGGCTCTTCAAAATGTAGAATTATTGTGGAATGTTAAATCTATTACGTTAATACGAGGATTGTTCCATTAGGTTTGATATAGACTAGGGAAAACTAATATTCATAATTAAAGATGGCTTCAGTGTTTTTTCAGCATTTTTTCCATTCCGATTGAGGTACCTGCAAAACATGTGATATGAATTCAGCAACTGCTTCCTCGGGTGTAGAAAAATCCCTTGGAGTACAACAGAAAAATATTTTTTATGACTAAAAAACATAGATCCGGACTATTTAGGACAAATAACACGGATATGCTTTCCAATAATGGCTCTCATTACTTGAGGAAAGTTTCACAAAGTTCGCTAAATACATGAAATAAAGGATGTTATCATTTACAAGAATAAGTACACTTTTTTTCAGAGAAGTTTCGACAAAAATTGAAGTATTTGTAGGACCAATTTGCAGTGGAGTTGGGAAAATTTCGAAACTTCCTAATTTCACGTTAAAATGACCATACTTTCATTCACTCCTTTTCTTAAGATATAGTAAAAGCTAGAGTTTCCGGTGGAAATTGAACTGTAAAAACTGCAGCAAGTAGACATATTGGAGGCAGCCAAGCTAATCAAGATCTTATTAACGAGGTTTCTGTTGACAAGATAACACTGAAATAAGCTCTAATGATGCCACCGAAACCGATACAAATGACGGGTAAATCACTATTCAGATTGAACAAGCAGCAAATAATATTTACAACAGAATCTAAGCGATCGCGGGTGACGGAGGAGGACGCTGATCACAAATGTTTTTGTTTGCTGCCCCATATGTGTAAAACACCAGCAAACCAAATACTATCATTTAGAGGACACGTACAGGAACATATTGAACAATATGCGTACGTACAGGGTCGATTTTTTATATCAACTCCTTAAGTTTCTCCCAACTCTGGGAGTTTATATGCTTCTTCACCTACATATGGTGCCCCAGTTTCACCAGCTTTTAACAGTAGGTACACTTCATGATACAGAATTGGGAATATAAAAGAACGTGCTATATTGCGGTTAACTATATAATAATATGTGCCTTCTCAAAACTGACTATACCAATTGTGACCAATTTCTGTTTTCCTCGATCATATTATGAAGTGTTTCGTCGGGAAAAATTGGCTGTTTGTGCCAGTTGCAACACGTTGTTGTTAGGCGTTGTACAATTTTTCCTGTATATAGATATAATTAAATGTGTCTAATGTCATTCTCATGATATTATCCATAAAATATTTGGTCTTGATTTATTGAATTTATTCTGTTTCTGGCTCGTTGTATTTGTATATATATAAATATATATATATATATATATATATATATATATATATATATACATATATATATATATATATATATATATATATATATATATATGTATATATATACGAGGGGGTACTCAAAAGTAACCGGAACTATTTTTTAAATGCTATATATTTCCAAATATTTACAAAGCAACCTTATCCCCTTCAATATCCTCTCCGTTACAAGTAAGACAATTGTCCCAGCGGAGCTTCCACTGTTCGAAACATTGCTTGAACTCATCTTTAGAGATGGCTGCAAGCTCCTGTCTCGTTATTTTCTTGATGGCTTCAAGACATCAAATCGCCCCTTTTCATGCGTGGAAACAAGAAAAAGTCGCACGGAGCCAGGTCAGGCGAGTAAGGTGCGTGGGGCAGCGGGACCAAGTTATTTTTAACCAAAAACTGAGTATGAGTGTGCAGGTACGTTGGTAGAAGAGCCTGTCTGCTGAATCGAGCTCCAAGGTATTCCACAGTTGATCAATTGTCTGTCGGCGATCTGTGTAGACAAGCTCTCAAATTCTGTCATCAATCGACATGTCGCCAGTTTTAAAGCGAGAGAACTAATCATACACTTGACTTTTCCCCATTGTATCATCTTTTTAAGCAGTTTTCAATATTCAATAACAGTTTCAGCAGCGTTTTTACCGAGTAGAAAACAAAATTTCACAGCGGTTCGTTGTTCACTTAAATTTCGCATCATAAAAAAACGAAGCAGCAGTGAAACAGTCACTAGTGACGAACATAACGTGGCAAGTCAACGGCCCGCAAGGCACTGAATTGGCGACGAGTTGCACTAGAAAGGCACTAGCGGTAGAAATCAGTACTACAAAATCTTCACTCATGGCAATTCTATTCCGGTTACTTTTGGGTATCCCCTCGTATATGCTTCCAAATATTCTTGATTTTAGGTAAAACATGATATTGACACTGACAATTTGCGTATTCATATTATTCAGAATATCATCTACACCTAGAACGTCAATTTATGTTTTTTTGATATTTCAATATTATGCATTATTTCAGTTAATGCAGTTTTATTATTTTTATCGTATACCCTTTAGTCTATTTTCTAAATATTGTGAGGTCTGTCCTATATAAACAACGTCAAAATCGTTAAAAAGTACTTGATATATAATATTACTACTTTTGATTTTTGGTGTTCTAGATTTTGATTTAGTGAAATATTTGGATAACGTATTATATCCTTTATGACTTATACTAATATCATATTTATTAAAATAGTTTGATAGTTTTTGAGAGTTGTACATATGGTGAGGAAAAATGTTTCATGATTTGATGTTTCGCTTCGGTTTTGTTTTTTAATTGATTGTAGTATCTGTTTATCCCTTTCTTGAATACGTTTTTCCGGATAATTATTTCATTTCAATGCAGTTTTTGATTTTTAAATAGTTAAGTCTCTAAATTCAGGATCTGCCAGTTGGATAGATCTATCAGCCAAACTTATTATCACTTATCATTTTTGTGACATTATATGAAATTAACAATAACATAAGAAAAGTATATGGAACCAACTTGGTCCTTAAGATATTTGAACTTTAATAAATGTCATCCTATGTCAATTGTCAATTGTCAATATATAAGTCAAAACGTCAATACTTTTCAATAAATTTATTTGTTGCTGGAATCTTCTTATTTTTCATAGTAATAAATATTAATTTGGATAATCGTTTTCGGGAATAATTTCAATTTGTTTAGTTTCAATTATTAATATAATTCATAAGGTGTTACTAGGTTCTCTATTCTATTCTTTTCTCCAATTTAATATCAATTGCCTATCTTATATGAGAACCAGTTATATAAATACTGTAACTGAGGCCAAATACCACTTCCCGAGGAAGTCTTCTGCAGATGAAGTTAATATTATATTTTGGGATGCTGAAAGTGTATTACAGAAGTTGTCAATCCAGATCCAAAACTATTTGACAGGATAAACAAAGTTGGGCACCAGATTAAAGCATAAAGCTCAGGTAGTCATATGTACAGTGAATCAGTGATTTGTAAATGTTGGCGCATTAGGAACACTGGAACTCTTATGAGAATAATACGTTAACATAGATTGAGAATATGTAGATAAATAGAATGATGTCTTTGTAGATTTTTCATTGTCAGTGGGCCAGGGGTGGTACAAAGAGAATAGCCCTCGTATATATATGATAAGAAATTTTTACTGTGGAGGCTAACGTAACAGTTCCTTTTACTCATGACTCACTCTATATAATGATATAGATTTTATTTCAAATTTGCTTTTACGATAAGAGAGAGAAACAAATCATTAAACAGTTATATTGTCTAATTCAAATTGAATTGATCGTTAGAAAATGAATGGAGCTTATGGTATTTGTGTAAACAAATGAAGGTCACAATAGTCATGAAATAAGAGGAAACAACGGATATTCACTAATTATTGCCGTTCACACGTACTTGGAAAGATCACTAACAACCCGATAGTGTTAAGGTGAACATAATTTCGGCTAGGTTTCTACAAATTTAAGATGAAGAAGCTGTTGACCATTGTTTTGGGTTTATTTCTAGGGAACTCATTATGTAGGGGTAAGTTTTAAATTCCATTTCATGGAACTATTAACATTTTTCTCATTGGATCTATATATGGATATATATATATATATATATATATATATATATATATATATATATATATATATATATATATATATATATATTCCACCTTATCTCCAATTAACATAATATGAATATCTATTAAATAATTCAACCAAGTAGAATGAAATTTATTCTAACAGGGGAGAATTTCGTATATTTAAAAAAGAGTAATGTATTTATCAATGTATTAATCGCTGAAGATATTCTTCCATCACTCTGCGGACTTTGTGCTCGCGTTGTGTTTTGCTTTCTCACGTTATGATTTGTTAAATATTATTTTGTTCCGCGATGTATAACATTCGATCGTTAAAAGTTTCATTAATTTTTTTTTTATTGAAAGTATCAGTCATCTCAATGCGTAAAAATGATAATTATTTCATTTAATTTTTTTGTGTAATTGTGTAAAATAGATATAACTAGTTTTGAATAATATATAGGATCACATAAAAATTATTTTCTTCTCCTAACATTACTTTTTAATAATTTATTTTTGATTTCCACTTTTTTTATCAAAATGTTTCGCAACCTGAATCAAATGATATTCAGACGAAGCATTGAGAGAATATTCGTGTTATATAATTGATTTGTTAAAAATTCCCAAACAATTTGTGTTAATTTTTGGTGAATATATAGCCTGGTATCGTCATAGTGGAACAACACGTTAGTTGTAACTTCAGGTTTTTTCTTTAAATTTCTTTTCATAAAACAACCGTTTGACGTATACGATATGAAACAGCCGAATAGAAAAAAATCGTTAATAAATAAATGAAGGCTTGTTGGGAATTATTCTTGGTGACGTTGTTTTGTATTTTTTTCGAAAAGAAATTATAGGGATCATGGGATCTGAACTTCTGACAAATCAGAAAAATAAGCCATTTTTCAGATATTATTACGTACCGAAATTCGAACGACTATACCATACTATACACTGCCATACAGGCAAACAACAAATTGCTGATGCTATGAGTTGTAAACGAAAATAAACTGAACTGTTTTCAATTCATAACAGTAGAAAAGAAAGCTGAAATGATTTCTGCTAGCTTTTTCAATATCAAGAGCTAAATGGAAAATAAGTTTTAAGCTTAATATAACGAATTTCCGAAATAGAATGATGCTATTCTATTAATGTTAATTTTTGTTATAAATCTCAAAACACTCAGTATTTCTAAACAATTCAACAATATAATTCCTGAAGAATCAAAAAATGAATGATTTACACTTTTGGCAAACAAATATTGATATACCATTCAGAATTAAGCGTTTTACGTTGCTCGAAAGAAACAGTAGTAACATGTCCTGTTAGTACGAAAAAACAAGCAACCATTTGCTTCGAAGTACTTAGTGCGAGAGCAGCTTGTGTTGGAATTGAATGGTCTTGAAATACCAATACAGTCAATTGTTGTTTAGTTTTGGCTACATTTGCAAAGATACATGATTTGTCACCTGTCGCAATCTTATAGATGTCTTTTGAAGCACCAACAATCGACAGAGCCATTGTCAAATTATGCGGTATCCAACGCGAATAAATCTCTTTGATAGCTAAATGTTGAAAATAGACAAGCGGAGCTAATGCCCAAGTATGCCTCAATCTCATGGTATGTCACATGACGATATTGCAATATCAATCCACGCACTGCATCAATATTTTGGTCAACACCCTATTTGGGACGATCTACCGATTTGGGACAATCTACACAACATTGTAGCGGAGTGGGACCAGGAATGAATTCGAAAAACCAGCAAAACACGGTGGCTCAAGATGGTGCTTCATCACCAAAAGACGAAGCGAGTTTATCGGCACAATGCTGTTATTTTAATTCACCTCGAAAGTCATAGAAAATAATCGCGTGCGATTTAATTCCATTTTTTGACCAAGATGAATGTTTCAAGTATCTATAACTAAGTGTATTGACAATTACGTGGTAGCGGTAGCGGGCTCAAATATGATTCAAATTTCAAACTTGAATGTTCACATTTGAAACCAGAGTTACGCAATGAATTACAAGAAAAACCATGTCCACCAAAATTGTGAAAATTGAAAAATTTGAGTAACGAACTTTTATCAACTACCTGTATTTAAAAGGGTTAAGAGGTAGTGATTAATATCCTTCGTATGCGACAGTAAAAAATTGGACTGCAAGCTTCAAAAGAGGTGAATTTTCCATTGAAAATGATGACCAATCGGGAAGGCCAGTTTCTGTGTCAGTTCCCGAAAATATCGATGCAGTTCATGACTTGATTTTATCAGACCAACAAATTGGGCTGAAACGGATATTTGAAGCAATGAATATTTCATTCGAACGCGTACATCATCACGTCAATTTGGACAAAATTGCTGCAAAATGGATCCCCAAATGTTTGAATGTTGACCAAAAGCGTGCAAGGGTAGAAGCATCGCGTACGATCTGTGCTCGATTTGAAAACGATGTAGACTTCTTAAACCAAATTGTTACTATGGATGAGACTTGGGTACATTTCTACGATACAGAACCAAAACAAAAATCAATGGAATGACGACACTCTTGTTCTCCAAGACCTAAGAAGTTCGTTTCCAAAAATCAGCTGGAAAAGTTCTAGCTTCAGTTTCTTGAGATTGCCATGGAGTAATCATGATTGATTTTTTGGATAAGCGTAGAACAATAACTGGGGATTACTATTCGACATCACCACTCTACGGGAAAAAATTGAAGAGAAAAGACGCGGAAAGCTATCCAAATGCCCCTGCACACAAATCTCATATTGCTATGCTAAAAATTCGTGACTTAGGGTTTGAATTACTAGAACACCCCCCTTATTCACCAGATTTGGCTCCGTCCGGCTATCATCTGTTTTGTCAACTGAAAAAAAGTTCAAAAGTTTGTAAATTTTCTTCCAACGAGGAGGCAATAAAAGCTGTGGAGGTCTGGTTTGCAGAGCAAGAAAAAAAATTTATATAGGTCTATAGACGTTGCAGGCTCGTTATAATAAAAGTATCCAATTAAGAGGAGAAAATGTTAAGTTTAAATTTTGTTTGGTTCTATAGTAGGCTAAGAATTTTTCAATATATCCTCGTAAGTCATTTATATAAGCCTTTATTGAAATGAGGTGTCAAATATGAAACAGCTTCGTTAGGTTCGTGAAGATGACTTACAATGTCAGTTGGCAGATAAAACATTAGGCACGTGGGGCAAAAGTCAGTTTTTCACTATAAAACTATTTCCAGCTTAATGAAACTAGAAATTAAAAAATGACAACAACCAGTCTCTGTTCAAAATGCACTAAAAATAAAATATTTTCACAATAATGGGTACAAGAATGATTTAAATAATAGATGCTGCTGATAACAAAGCTGAAATAAACTATTATGAATAATAAAGGTAAAAAATGTGAAAAAAAGCTGAAATCTAGCAAAATCTAATATATAATGTGATAAAGTTGAAGATGGTTTATTTGAATATAAGCATTTATCACTTTCCATTGTGTAACCAAAATCACTGCATCTTCTTCATAGGTTGTCTGACTGAGTATAGAGACCAGTTTTGATGAATTAATATCAAATATATTTGAAACAGTATTTCCGTTATATACTTTCCAATTTTAAAATATCTGTTACAGAGCTACATCTAATTGATCCCAAGTCTGATAAGTGCTTCGATTCCTACCCAGATATTCAACCCATCAATCTCAGTAATTTGACTAAAGTATGTGTGGAAACTATACCGGAATTGAACGATTGCCAAGGTATAAGTCTCATAAGTGACGAAGTTGTTATCCTAAATTGTGACGAAACTGGAGAAGACAAGGATAAATTACAAAAAGGTTGCTACAAACTCATCAAACAGGATTCTTCAGAAGATATCGTTTGTCAAAGATTTGTTAGAAGAAGGTCATGTGAAATAATAAAAACACCCGCCAATATCGCCATTGAGGTTCATTGTGAAAGAACAGCGAGAGGGATTGTTAATGTAGAGAAAATACATCCCTAAGGTATCGATTTAAATTTTTGAGAAATTGTATAATTTATTGTATACTGTGTAAAATAAAGTAACTATTATTCGTTGAAATTTTATTTTTGTGAAACCATAGAGAATAATTTGAACTGCGTCATTGTTTTAACATTACAATTTGATCTTAGGATCAATCAGCAATGTAGCAAAGTGAGGTCTCACTCAACACCATACTTAGATTTCTGATAAACCTTTTGTACACTATCAGTTAACATCCGAACACACACAATACTGCGCTTTAAACAAATTCACTTCATCAACTCAAAGGTTCAATCCTCTTGAGCTCTCTCTCTTCTCCTTCCAAAGTCGAGGAAAAAAATTACCTCAACATTGTTGTGGCGATGAAGTCGTAGTTAATGACTAGTGGCAAATTTTGGTTAACAGTGTCTATATTCAGATCCTTGTGAGGACTCCTGCTTCGAATGTATTAATGTATAATCAAAATAATCCCTAGTATTTTCTTTTGAAATCTTCGAATGTTTTTCAGATTACTTCGACTAGCACAGTTACATAGCTAATTACCATACCACCAGATGGGTTTGAGGGTGAGCTTATAAAGCGTATTGATCTTGTGTATAGACAGATTGGAATTTCGTACGATCAGCCAAAACGATTTTTCATATTCGACTGGAATTTATTTTCTTCTCTTTATAATATGAGCTTTCCAGCGAAGCTTAGCGTCAAGAGTTATACTTAAGTATTTTGCTGCATTTGTGCCATTTGAGTCATTGATTTCAATCCTCCAGTTTTTGTCCATTTTCCTATTTTACTGATTGAGACCTGTGATTTTTAGTCTTCTTCATAGCTATTCCCTGCTGCTAGTATTGTAGTACATCTGCAAAGGTAGCTATAGAGTAAAGCTGAGCTTATACCAAATTAGTCATGAAACTGCCTGTGAGTAGACACTCGGATGCTAAAAACAGCTTTATACTTAAGGAAGTATAACCATTCAAGCATACAAACGTTGGTTTTTTCTGTGTTAATCGGACTGTGAATCATTGTGCGAATCTTTTTTGAACTGAAATGAGTTATCTGGCAAAATCTGATGATTTGCATACTGCTGAAGTCTGTTTGTCAGATCTGATGGATATTATTTCTGGATGTGATTCTGTACTCGTAGGATGTATCATTTGATTCAGCTTTACAGGCTCTTGAGTATCTGGAGGTGATGATGGGGCTTGTCGGGACAGTGAAGATTCAACAGACCGTTTAAATGATAATCCAGGTAGCCACATTGTCAAAAAATTTGCTTGCTGAAATTTTTTATTGTAAACTAATTTTAAATAATGTCGTTTTTGCTTCAGTGCCTCCACTGCATATTGGAAAGCAACGCATGAACTCTGTACATCCCAACTTTGTTTCAATAGATCACATTTCCACAGCCAACTCCAATTTCTTCTCAATGATCACATTTTTTATTAAGCAAACTTCCGCTATAGAACGATGTATTATTGTATCATTCGAAAGTTGGAAAGTTCATTCCTATTTTTTAGTCAAATTTGATTCTCAAAAATTTGTACGTTTTCTCGAATATTCAATTACTTTGATTACACATGAGAGATTAGTATTTGGACTGCAATACCAAAACTAAATAAATCTCAGTGTTTTCGAAATTATCAACTTTATGGTTGCTTCGCTAAGAGGCGTTAATAGTTTTACACATAACAAAACGATAGTTCAAGGTAGCTTTTTTGACATAAAAACAAATGTTACATTGGAAATGTTGCCGCAATAATAAAAACACTTTATTGGAAATCAATAAAACTGGAATGAGGATTTAATTATAGCTCTATCGTGTCGGCCGGGAATAAACGACGATTAAATATATTTGAAGAACAAAACCTGAATAGGTGATAGCCAATAATGATAAAGATAATGGTAAGATAATTGAATGGAACTGACGTCTTATAAAAGGAGCTCATTATACTCTCTAGGGAAGACTACAGGAACTAAAAGAAATGACAGTAGTTAACGGACGGCACTAGAATATATTTTGTATAGACAGTATTTTTCAATTTTATTGATAAAATTGATCTATAATATTGATATATTGTATCCCAATATAATACATATAACAATTTGAACATTTGAAGACAATGTCTGAATCTGAAATTCGGATGTTGTTTAAGAGACATTTTTTACATTCATCCGGCAGTGATAAGTCTGAATAAGGTTATGAAGTTAATAAATTTGTTCTCACTTTTGAAGTAGAGGGAAAAATAAATGATGCACTTTTAATTACTATGAGAATAGAACTTCTTCAAATTCAACTCACACAATCAGGTGATCATCAGCTAATATTATCAATAATTATGTTGAAAATATCAAAAGTTTTGTCAGTTTGTTTCGCATACAGCTGCTGAGGGTCAAAGATTAACCATATCCTATCGATAACCAACTGATGTTCTCGTTTCAACGTCATCTCTTAGTTCTTGAGTACTACTAAACGTACCTACATGAAAGAGTTTCCTTCCTGCTACTTCAAATTCAAATTTTATATCCCAATTTCGTCCAGTTATTTTTCAAAACAGTTTGATGAAATTGTATCAACCAAAACAATCACGATCATTTTTAATTATGGAGAGAATGGAGCTTCATAAATGAAACAAAAAATTGAGGCAAACAACAGTTTTTTATTACATTCGAAAAAATATAAAATAAAAATATAGATAATTACATGTACGTACGTATATATATAACAATATCACATATTCACACTTCTAGAGAGTGTGGATAGAGGTTTCATTCTCTGCGAAACAGAATCTGCAGGCTGTATTATCTGCTTAGTCCAACGTCTTCAGTTGTCCGTATATCGTTTTTTTTTGTGTTTTCTTGAGTGTTTGTATGCCATTATAAACAAGAAATCACAATCTCTCAATCTTTCACGTTAAGTTTTTTAAATTTGGTGCAATCATAACTGAAAAATCAATTCTTAAGTTGTAAAATTTTTATAATGTATCACAAAGTTTCACGTAGAATGAAGATAATAATGTCGCATAGTATTTAGAATGTATCTTTTAATGTACTTTACAGTTAAATTAAATGTTCAAAATGAGCACCATTCGCTTCTTAATAATAACCGAGGCGATTTTGGAATTTTTTATATGACCTCAGAGCTATTAGTCAAAAAGTCAAATAAACCTGTGATATGAATCGAATAGACTGCTGACATTTAGGTATTTAGAGTTACTAAGGACGTCAATATAATATTTGTGCGCGTATTAAATTTAACGATGGCTCATTTGTCCGAGACTCAAAGAATAGACATTTCAATAATGATTGGTCGTGGTAATAAGAGAAGACCTCAAAAAGAGGTTTGTGAAATTTTACTAATGAATACCCTGGTCATCACGTTTCGCAGTCTACAGCAAAACTGCAAAAATTGTTCCGTGAAACGGGATAGGTGGAATATATTGAAAAACCAGCTAGAAATGTTTAATTTATTCATGAAAAAAAGTTATATGTACTTCTAGAGATTGTCGCCGACAATGATGTAAGTAAATAATCTATTTTAAGAGTTTTGCGTAAAGAAAAATACCATCCTTATAAAGTTCAGTAGGTTCAGGAGTTAAATGAATATGATCTTGATAGACGGCAATAATTCTGAATGCAGATTTGCAGTTCATAAACTAAATAGTTTTTTCTGATTAAGCTACGTTCCAATTAAACGGAACGGTTAACTAATATAACTGTAGATATTGGAGCAGAGAAAATTCTCACTGGATGTGTGGGCTTATCTAGATTATTTTATTCACTGCCTACATAACAAAGATTTTTTCCTGATATTCATCATCCAAATGAGGGATCAATCTATTTACTACCAACAAGATAAAGCTCCTCTACATTTTGCACATACAGTAATAAATTATATTTAGGTTTTTCCCAATAGGTGTATTTGAAAACGTGGAAAGATCGATTTGCCGCCTTAATCCCCCGATTTCACACACAACTTGATTACTTCTTATGAAGTTTTCTAAAATCTATAGTATATTTTAACAGACCAGAAAATATTACTGATTTAAAAGTTAGAATAAAGGAAGAAATTAACAAAATAACTCCTGAGGTCTTTCAAGTTGTTCGAGAATTCCAAAATCGCAACGGTTATTGTCAAGAAGTGAATGGTGGTCATTTTGAATATTTAATTCAATTGTAAAATACATTCTAGATATTTTGCGGCATATATTTTTATCATTTTACGTAAAGTTTTGTGATAGAGACATTATCAAAATATTAGATCTTTAAAATTCATTTTTTCAGTTATGATTGCATCAAATTTGAAAAAACTTCATATTGCTGAGCAGAGGATTGAGATCACTTTCCAACAAGGTGACATATGACCTCCTTTCTCACTTAAAATTTTCGTGGGGGTATTTATAGTTCAAAGGGCTGGAGGGGGATAATATTTGTATATTGTAAACTGTCAATTTAAGAATCAAAATCTCCCTGTTCTAGGTTTTTTCCATATAGTACATGATAACACTAAAATTTTATTTATATATCGTATATTTATTTGAGAGAGTTTTGATGTCAAAAAGATGGTATGGCGAATTGTAAAATACTCTTATGATTATAAAAGGTAGTATTAATTCAGTAGATACAAAGTATGTGAATATTTAATTATACTTTCAATGTTTTACATCTTGAATCTGAGACCAAATAAATTTTGTATGAAATCTCGCTTAATATGAAATTAGCGAGAATAGAAAATTATTAACGAATAGAGATTTACTCACCTCAGATTTGATCCAGTTAACAAAAACGCTTTTAGAGAGCAGTATTCAACACAGTTTTATTTACCATGATGAACAAAAACTCAAGAAACCTAGTAACCGGAAATTAATACCCGCACATGTAAGTATTCTCCCGGAATTCTACCAGCTATTATAAATTCCATTTCAAAAAAACTCTGGCACAATTCAAACGTAAAGTGAATCTAAAATAATAAGAGACATAATTATTTTAATAGAAATCTGTAGTATCTATATTCTGACACCAATGGTGAATTATCTAAGATAATATTTTCTATCATTATTATGACCGTATATATTGTTATTAACTAATTTTGAATGAACAAGTCAGATTCGTCAATTATTTCTTGATATGTAGATGTAAATACTATGAAAGTACTATTTACATATAGGTTTATCAAAAACAATTTCCTCTCGGGAAATTTTTTAAATAATATTTGAAATGAGGCAGATCTTTTAGTGTATTTATATTGTTTCACAAGCAAAAACTCTTATTATTGTTACGAACGCGTCTCCGGGGGTTCTGCCTAGATATAGAAGAATTCTAAAATTCGGCAACGGCGCGCGACGCCTTTGACATTCTTTTTATAAACCACGGAATCCGTTTGATGTTTGTTTTATTATAGCAGGTAGTTCATTCTCATTGTTACTTTTGAATAATTCCAAGGAAGGTCTATTTATTTATGTGTTGTGTTTCTTCATTTTCTAGAATTTCTGAGAATTTCTTTGGGGATATGTAAGGAGTTTGAGTAGAGCAGCTTGGTTCATAATAAATAATCATAGTGAACAGACCGAAATAGAAAGTAATCGGAGAATTTGAATAAATTATCTAAGTAAGTTGTTTGCTAGCGATAAGTGAATTAATAAGTAAGTGCGGTGTACAGTGTTTGAATAAATTGAGGATGTGAGAGACAGAGTCTATTAATTCACCCTACGAATATTAATCGTATAAAAAATAAGAAAAACATTACACTATCTTAGGTATACCTAATCATATCCTATAATAGAGTTCACTAAGTGAAATATGTAAGCAATTTTTCACTTATCTTCATATAATTCACGTTATTATTCTCGATATACTGACGCCAATTCTTATTTTTGAAGACCAATCTCTTCTAATTTTCCGGAATAATTGAGCATTGAGAATCTTTTCCGGTCGGCCTATGTTTTTGAATTTTTCCTGGTTAATTGGAACTTTGTTCATATGTGAAATGAAAAGTAAAAAAT
Source organism: Diorhabda elongata (assembly GCA_026230145.1). NCBI lineage: Eukaryota > Metazoa > Arthropoda > Insecta > Coleoptera > Chrysomelidae > Diorhabda > Diorhabda elongata. Next base: position 7,261,593 of record CM047928.1, read on the forward strand.
CTAAAATACTAAAAACTTCAACAATAACGTATACAGTTGAGTTGAAATCCGTACAATTCAATCAAAACCACTCATAAATCTGCTTCTGTTGTCTGTCAAAGTTGATAAAATACTGTGAAAATAGTTGAAGTTCCAATTACTCTGCTATGAGAGAAGATAATGTGATTCAATATTATATTGGATTTGTTGGAAAAAGAATGGTAATAAATTAAGATCTACAGTTTTCACATATCACAAATTACATCCTTGTCAGATATAAGCACCACCTTATTTTTAGAAATTATTCAAATATATATGCTGGAAGGCGCTGTTTGTTAATTTAAATTATTACATACCTCGCTCGATATTTTCACAAAACCGAATAAAAAATAGCCCCTATAAGGTGATTCCGCCTATGTAATTTCTTGACATATTAACTGATTTATGGTAGCACAAATCCGTCATACATTAAAGATACGGTAAACTGTCTTGAGATCAACTATCTCAATAATTGGTATCTGCATTCTTAAAAATAATAATTTGTTTTAAGTGTGAACTGATGAATATAGCAAATATACTTATCTATTGCTTCTGTCTTAGCAATATCTATTGTATTACGTTTTTACGATTTATGAATGGAAATAAAAAAGGTACAGACAAAAGTATTAGTCTAAAATAAAGCCATGAAAGGTGTAAAAATTAACATTAACTTAACAGTCACATAAAAAGGAACAGAGATATGAAATCTGAATGTAATCATGAAAGATCATAGTCTAGTCTATAAATTTAAATTATTTGTTTACTGAAGCATTTCTCCTTTTTCAAGTGTGACAAACTGGAATTGAGGCGATACGTGGGTCCCCTTTTCCACAACAGTGGCATTTTTTCTTCCTGTGGACAAATATTGGTTAGATTCAATAAGTTTGTCTGTTGGCTTCAATTTTACAAAATATTTAAAACTATTATTCATATTGGAGAAGATAAATTGCTGATGTTTTTGAGAAATGTTTTAGTAAAATGTTGGATTTATTACCGACCAATTCTGTACAGTTATGGTAAATATCAGTTACCATTGAAGAGGTACCGTTATTTAACCCCAAAAGGATGAAGCTCTGATTGACTAGTAACCAAAGAAACAGTAGCAGGAAAGGAATTACTTAAATAAGAGCTATTACAGTTACGTAAACAACATACAACAAAATCTTAGAAGTAAAGCGTAATTGAAATAGTAAACAAACATGTAGTTAAAGTCTAATTGTAAGTTTGAATTTCTCGCGAAAAATGATACCAGCGGGAAAACTTCTTCGGCGATGAATTTCACATTCCTCAAATGTAGTGGGGAATAGGCGCATTATCCATATTTTAAGTGATCTTACCATTAAACATATCAAATGCATACAAAATTTTATTATTGGAATCATTTTTTAACAATTTACCATTATTTATATTCACGATAATGATTGGTAATACTCGATTTTTCGGTCCGTTCATATTTTAAATGACCTTATATGTTCTTTGAAACTGACTTCAATGAATCTCTCAGTCTGCCCAACATACTTCCTGTCACAATCATTACATCCAATTTTATAGATACCACTCTTTTCAAATCTTAGGATTACCCAAAAATTGTTTTAATGTATTGCATCAATTTATAAATCATTTTTAAACCTACTTTGTTAAAAATTTCTTCGAATCCTTTTGTTTGAACAGGATTGAGAGATACCAGAGCAAATTTCTGTTGTTTTTCATTTTTATTGTGGAAAAAGGTGGCTTCACATCCTCAAACTTATTGAGGAGGTAGCTATACTTAAGACTTATGTTAGATAGGCTTATTAACCGGCATAGGATTAGAAAATCTTCTTCTTTCTCTTTCAATAGGACCAGGTCCTGTTGAATCCTGTACATTTGGCCCTCTTCCTGGATATTCCCGAGAAGCTGAACTCCAGTTCTCGAACCTCTTTGGTGGTCTGCCTACAGGTCTGCGGGTGTTCGGTATTTGAGTTTTAGCCCACTTTGTCCATCTGTCTTCTGGCATTCTTTCTACGTGATCCCTCCAGAATATTTTTCGTGCCTTGACCCATCTCACCATATCCTGAACGGCCAATTCCTCTCTTATGTCATCTCTTCTTATTCGGTCCCTGAGGGTGACTCCCTTGATGGTTCCAGTATTTCCATCTCTGTGGTTCTCATTATTCTTTTTGTTGTTGATGTCTCGGCTCTGGTAAAAATTTTCATCTTATATAGTAGACGTTGTAAGTCGTCTTCATTTTCTGCTACGGCAATACCATCTTCTGCATAAAACAATACCTTTAGGGAGCGGTGACCCATTCTGTATCCTGCATTGGCTTTGTTGACTTCCTCGATAATTTGATCCATTATGATGTTGAATAGGGTTGGACTAAGACTGTCTCCCTGACGAACACTAGTATTAATTTGAACTTCTCCAGAGAGTCGTACCTTAGTTTTAATTCTTGTTCTGGTTCCGGTAAAAAGTTCTTGGATAACACGTTGGTACTTATAGTCTATGATGCTTTGGTGAAGTCAACAAAAAATGAGTTTATTGAATTCTATCGACTTTTCCACCTACTGAAGAACTATGAATATTGCGTCCACTGATTAGAAAATCTCTATGTGAAAAATGTGCGCGAAAATTTGGTATGCTATCAGTCATTCTCAAATAAACTGTAGTATGAAATGTGGACATCATTATTTGACAAAATCGGGGATGACATACAACGATATTAACATTTCAATTTTTTATGTGGTTGTAGATAATGTTCCAGTTTTCGGAAACGGCGTTAAGAATGTGTATTAAACTTAAAGTGGTTTGGTACTAGATTTTTATTAAAAAAATTAATAAGACCAATGCCATGAATAATAAAATAGCCCGTGAAACATTTTTTGATAAACGTGTTTAAACGACCTCAATTATTACACTGACATGATTGAGAGACTGATTGTCCTTAAGACAGATAATATATCGATGTATCAGGTACCTTCGTAAGAAAGAAAGCCGTTTAGATGGTTATTTAGTGCCTGCAATTTTCGTATTATTTCTTGAGTTAAAGTCGATAATAACAGGCGAACATAATTGCACAGGTGTGAAAAGAAATTCCAACAAAAAAATGATTGAATAACGGTGGCTCCGTTGTAAATAATTTGCTAATTGGACATAGATAGAATCTTAAAAAAAATACTTAATCTTGTTCCAGTTAAGAGCATATTATTAATCTGCATCAGTTTCTGCTATATCATTTACTTTATGTGTGCAGTGGCAGTGATAAATATGATAGAACGTACGGGGTATGGCAGCAATCTGAGGGAGTGATGCAACTTGTTTTAACATAGCTAAGTGAAATCATCCACTTCTTTAACAGTTTATTATAACCTGATTGAATCGCATCTCCGATATGCTCTTCCATTCTCGGATACGTGTGGTGCGACTCAATTTCAGCGAATCTTCAAACTACAAAAATGTTAGATATATACTCGGACTAACATAAGGGCTCATTGCAGGGACTTTTTTAAAAGATTAAACATTTTGACTCTTTCTTCCTTATTCATCTTTGAATGTGTTTGCCTAATTCGTAAGTAGGCTTCTCTAATTTCAGGAAGATCGTTGCACGGTTGTCCACTTAGGAACGCGAACCACCACCTTTACCTACCTACTTCACGTTTAGAATTAGTTAAGGGCTCAATATTTTGCAATGCAAAAAGTATGCACAATCACTTGCCAATTGAAATCAAATCGAAATTATATTTTCCCGCATTCCGCAATAATTTGAGGGCATATTTACTGGAAAGTGCCTTTTACTCTATAAACGAATATTCTAATAATAATATTTGATTCCTGACATGCTGCATACTGTTTTTTTGCTATGGACTTATATACTAATTATCACCTATAATTTTGTTATTCATTGTGGTTTTTTTCTGTATATTGAAATTTTATTCTATTTGCATCTTAATTTAGTTATTTTTATTTTTGGTTGTCAGTTTTACAAGCATTTGTCTACAAATTCTAACAATTTTTTGACACTAAAGCATTTCTCTCTATCAAATGGTTCTTCCTCCAATATGAGCTCGCTAAAGAAGTCAAGTGGTAGCTGTTTAAGCCAAAGGAAAACTTGGAGTATCCTCAACCTAAATATTAAGGGAAAAAACATATGTAATTTTGAAAGAAATTAGCGGTATTAAATTTTCATTCCCCACATAAATGTTTGATTTGTATGGAAGATTTGATAAATGCCGTGAAAATAACTGAAAACGATTGTTCCTCCACACAAACCAGAATTGAGAAAGACTAAACTCTCTAACATGAATATTTATGTTCGATGATCCATCGTACTTGCCGGACTTTTCCTCTTATAACTTTTTTTGTATTCAGTATTCAGACAAGATTTGAGCAACACAAAATGGAGATATATTGAGTTCTATGAAAAGTGAACATCTAGCATTAGGGATATCATATGGAGATATATAGGGATTGGCAATTGACAATGGGAGTACGATATTACTTCTGGTGCAATAGGTCGCACATCGTACTAAGTAGGAGTTGGTGTATTTTGAACACACTGTTTACTACCACCTTCGTTTTTGTCGAGTCGAAAACTTGGTACAGAAACGTGCCTCAAACAGTGTAATTTTCAGTACTGTTGTAATGATAGCAGTACAGATTATACATCTTCCTCTTGGGTGGAAATTATGTGTAAATATACTTTAGTATAATTGAAATTGTGAGCGTTTGAATACCACAGAAAACTGATCAATTTGAAAGCTGGGAGACGAATCTATTAAATTGATGCATTTCCTTCATTTTTCACATTGAGTTTGATAACTCTCGCAAATTTTTATTTATAACAATATTTATTCTGGAAATCATAGGCGAAGATAGTCAATATAGTGTAGTCATTTACAAAGAATAGTAGATCACTACCAGTATGAGGAGTATGAGGAGCAAAACTAGACAAAAAAAGAGAAAGATCTTAAGGGACATTGAACAGAATTATCAGTAGTATACTTTAGAAGAAAAAATAATAGCAATGCTATTTGGAATTCATTCTACATAGAAATTAAACTTGGATAATGGATTAATCATCAGTTCAATTATTTCCTATCAAAATGTAGATTATATTAATGTTCACATCTAGCGAAATCATTGGATCACTCTGGTAAGTTTTGTAGAAACAGTATATTTTCAAAGGCTGATCGAATCATGCAGCATCGTCGGTGAGTTTACATCTAACCTCCAAGTTCACGTTATCTTCATCATACTCTGAAGCAGAGTCCCCTTAGTATGTGACCTTTTGCTTATCATAGAATTATTGATACTACTTGGATTTGCGGTTACTATTAATATTTATGGAATCGTCTATTCTTGGTACTTTCTTTGGTAAATAATTGCCCTTATGAAACAATTACTACTTTTCCATAGTGACAATTCTACCTTTGTGTATGTGTGGGCATATGGATGATCAGATATTGAATATTTTATATTGCACCTAATGAATGTGTGTGATTTAACAAACTAATACTGCTTCCTTAATGAAGTTCATTATAGTATCAGAAGTAGCTTTATTTGTGTTTGCTTGGAGAAAGCTAATATATATAGCCGCTTCATTTTTCTTGCACTTTATAAAAATATAATTAGTATCACCAATCGATACGTTGTCGCAGCTGCAATATGGTGATTGTAGAATACCCAATTTATTGAAGTGCACCAGGAAATAACCATGATTTAATTTTAGTCGCGTTATAGTTGCTGTGTATTTTTTTACTAAAAAGTTGGTTAAGGATTGAATGCTATTTGATAGATTTGGTTGAAGCTGGAAATGAGACTTTCTGATGTTTTGCTGAGTTCATTGTAAGTTTATGACCATCTGATTCCAATAGATTTTTTATGCATACTAGTTACATTAGGTTGACAGAAAACCTTTAAGTACTCTTTTAATTTGCAAGCTGCTTTTGCCACATGATTTACCATATCGTGTGACCTTTAACCCATAGGAGGATAATCTGAATTATGAATATTTATTGGAGACCCTTCGATAGCTAGTGAAACTGATATGAGTCTGTCATTATAGAAACAGTTTGAACCAGATTTAGTAAGCATCATGATAAGCATTGTTAAATTGTCAACGTTTTGGCAGAGTACACTGAAAAAATGTTTGCTTTGCTGAATTTTTTAACATGATTTATATTTGAAATGAAAAATGCTGATTTATGTTATTATTCAGTTTGGTTGTGAGTATTAAATTATTTATATTAGGAATTTTGATGTATAAGGGGTTTATAACTATACTTTCGGACTATTGAAAATGGGAACTTCTGTATTAAATGCTCTGTATTTATTTATTTGTTCATCGGCTTAAAATTGAGTACGAGTGTTTGATGGTGGTTGCTGAATTTTTGCCAAAAATGTTTAGCTAGGAGATAACATATTAGTTCCATAAAAATAATAAAGGCTTCATATTGAATACAGTCAATAATTGAAAGTTTTGTTTCAGATATTAACCCATTCAATGTACAACCATAGTCCAATATGGACCGGATATACTTAAGCCTTGTCTTTTTATAAAGGCTGTTCTTCCTGGAATCATCGTCGTTAATATTCAATTATTCACTATTTCTATTTCTTAAAAAGTTATCTTTTATCGATCTAAAGTAGCAACACCATCCAATATATTTCATGTAATGACCTTCAACGCATTAAATCTAGTTATTGCCAATGCCATAGCTATTTGCTCTATTGAGAACTTTTTTTTTCTTATCATTGAAGATGAAATGTTTTGCCAAGACGTCTTGAATTCGACTCAAAAATAACTCTATACTTGATGTGAATTTCTAAGACACTGCATCATTTAGACTAAGTGATAAATTGAAATAGTGACGTTTTTTTGATATTCTATACATCAACTTCACTTTAATCCAGGGTGATCTCCTCCTACAGCCAATACAAGGCCTAGAATATACTTTTAGCTCTCTATAACAGTTTCAGAATATTCATAGAACAATATTTATAGACACTTGTCTAGTATCTAAATCTGGACACTTGTCTATAAATATTCAATTGAATCACTTATAAGCCATGTTAAAATAACTTAACAAACGCCTTCTGGATTGTGCGAGACTGTTTACTATCATCTAATAACTGTAACCTAATCTCTGATTTGATGAATGTTTAATTTTGTTTTTGGTTATGATTTTCCACATTAAATTAAGTACTATGAACATTTTCTTGTTGTTTATAATCCTGTTAACAAAAATCTTGTTTGTGTAATGTTTCGAGAAAATATCAATATTACATAATTTAAAAACATAATTACTGATGTACAAGGAACCACCATAGTTAATGATTATGTTAGAGATCGAAGTACTTTGCGTGTTATTCCTTGACGTGAAGTTGTGTACATTATCTAAATGATTACTTGGTGTTGATTAATCCTTCTACATCGGAAAGTAATTGCAATAATTTGATTAAATAATTTACTGATGGAAATCTATGGTAATCTATATTGTGTGCGTTAGTTTTCCATTTTTTCATACTACAGGGGAAAAAATACAAGATTTTAGCTTCAATTTGTATTGTCTTTCGATGCGTCTGTCACGGAAGAAACGATGATTTGATATTGAGAAATCATATAATTAAAATCATCAAGTCAGAAAATTATCGATGTGAAATTTGAATATTAAAATTTGTAGGCTAGTTGTTGTACTTATATCGATTATTAGACAATTTTTGAAGTAATCAAATAGCTGTCAATTCAATTTTGTCATTTGATATTGATAATTCAAATTAGGGGTTGTTTAGAAGTGATTTTCAGTACTATGAAGTAAAAAATGTCTGATTCCAAGTTTTCTTTGACTCCACCGGAATTAGTAGAAGTATCCAAAGTAGCGTCACAGAAATTCTTGCCAGCTAAATCATGGAAAGTTTAAGAAACTGCGTACTCAAGATTCATGGAATAAGAAATGAAAAAAAATGCAGTCCTTTCTCGGAGAAAATGGCACAACAAAAAAGGGAAAGTTAACAAGCCCATGAAATTTTTAATAATGATGATGAATTTTATTTAATGGTCAAGGTTATTGTTGTATTTGAGATTGTAGAAGCTTGTCGAAGTTCTGAAATTATCCAACATTAGATTATGTCGAAGATTCTGGATCATTATTAATTGTGAAACTTCAGGAAACAAAGAATGATGTAAACAGGAGATTTGTAGTTACTGAAGAATATGTTAAATGTTACCAAATGTATATAGCATTTCGTCCAGCAGCAATAAAGGATCGCCGTCTGTTTTATACATATCGCAATGGAAAATGTATCAATCAGGTTGTGGGTGAAAACCATATTAATAAGGTTCCCGAAACATTGCCTAATTTTCATCAACTTAAAAATAGTAACTCATATACAGGTCATTCATTTCGAAGATCGTCGGCTACACTTTTACTGGGGAAAACCAAAAAAACATGGCGGTTGGAAGCCATCAACGTTGGCTGAAGGGTATGTTGACAAATCTGTATTACAAAGGACGGAAATAGCTAATGAAGTGTGGTGGTGCTGAAATAACATGACAGTCACAACACTATGACTAGAATCGTATAAATTCATATTTTTAATGTCAATTCTGTATTTTCACGCGATAATAAATACGAAATGTCGTGTGAAGTACCTGTTGCTGTAGTTGCTGCTACCATACCAAGAGCAAAAAAAAAGGTCTTCCGGGAGAGAATAGGCCATTTTTGTCCCGCATACCAGGAACAAGAAGTGAAATTTTCATCCCGGCAAGAGAAAAAAGTCATTGTGACATTTTTTCACATGTCAACAAAGATAGAATGTCAAACTTTTTTCCCGTCAAAAAGAAATAAATGTTAGGTATATCGATTTTCATGACTATAAAATTGTTCTTCATAAACTCAGTTTTTTATTTTCAACTAACATTTTTTCCTCGTCGCTTTCGACCATTCTAAACTATTGAATAAAGTTTATGTACTCTATTTTCCTAACAGTACGAGACAATCGACACGTTTTTTAAACTGTACTGTACGTTTCATGTCTTTGAACTTTGGAAAAATATAAAATCTTTCTTCATCAAGGAAATACTGCTAATGAGGTTATAGGAGAAATTAACTTAACGTAGAATCAGCTTACTACTACTTAAATACTCAACTGCCACTACCACGCACTAATCAAGTTTTTATTTTCACACTTTTTACGTGAAATTCCAGTGCAGCGCTATTGCTGCTTCAACAGTCATGTAGATAATTATACTACGTGCGGCAATCCAATAACAAGTGAAATAAAATTTGTTAGCTCTTCTAGAATTCGTGTCACTTTGTCTTTTACAGATTCAGTGTGTACAAACCTTCTTCTTCCAATGTGAATTTTATAATTTAAAAAAAAAAACATTAGAGCAATTCTTGACTCTACTTTTACTCTAAACATTTTTCTAGCGCAACAAAAAAAGATGCTGCCCTAAGAAGATATGATACTTGGATTAAATGTGAGTTACAACAAATAGAAGCTGATGAACACACATTTTATCATTTTTCAGCAATGGTATTCCCACGGCTCTCAACCGTCCCAGATTTCCCCAGGCAGTCCCGATTTCTATTCGCTTGTGTCTGCCTTGAAAATGATTGAGTTAAGGCAACTGCTAGGCTTAGAAGATCAACCATAAAGATTTGATCACTCGAAACCATTGTATTTCTACATTTTCTTGCTAATATATGCGCCGCCATGGAAAAATCAAATAGTATTCTTCAGAAAATTGAAACCAGCGTTACTGAACTCTTCACAACTATTCAAAAGAACAAATTATTACTAATAGAGAAGATTAATTTTTTGGTTTCCATCTGAAGATAGTCAAAAATCCAGCAAATGTAGATAGTTTTGAAAGTGCAGTTTCCGATTTCCAAATTTGGGACAGCATTTTTATTTTAGCGTCGATAACTTGTCTATCCATAACAGAGTATTTTAGGCTTTTTAGAATTAGAATCTATTCTATAATCATTGTATTGTTGAAACGGTTTTTTCTGTTTGCAAGCCTTCAACTTTGACAGTTCTGGAGAGATGGTGTCAGATTTTCACTAGTGCCAAAGAAACGAGTTTGGACGCGCTCAAAACCGTTGTGACCTGAATTTTTTCACATAGACTTCGAATGGACGAAGTCTAAAAACCACTGCAGCGTGGATTTGATGAGAGCCAAACTACTCATAGAATTTACATGTGGAATAAATACTGTAACCGAAAAAAAATATCAGAGGAAAAAGTGATATATTTCACTTTAACAAGTTTTTTGTTCAGGTGTTAATTTTTTGAGTTCATAAAATCTTGTTAATATCGAACTCTTCAAAATTATTGATAGCATTCGAAATTGATTTTCCCGGATTTCTGTCTAACCCTGAGTATTCGATAAATAGGATAAGGCATAATAACTATGAATAAATTCAATATAGAACTTCAAGGGAATAAGAAATCAAGAATCTTCTTGAAAAAAGCGAGCTGAATTAGATTCAAGATATACACTGAGTATAAGATAGTTGCTATCCGAAAATCATTAATGCATTTTAAGCTTAACTAAGATGTACTGTTTATACCACCACTACACCAAAACTCACAATTACACTGTCTGACGCGCGTTTCGATAACCAAGTTATCGACTTGAGAGACTGAAAGTAAACTTTAGATAAACTGTTTACCTTCAGTATCTTAAGTCGATAACTTGGTCATCGAAACGCGCGTCAGACAGTGTAATTGTGAGTGTTGGTGTAGTGGTGGTGTAAACAGTTTATTCAGTCTGAATATCATCAATGGTTCTAGAGATTCCAACTTAGTTATCTAAGATTGCTTGATAGGATGAACGCTTCCTAGTCTGGAGAAATAAAAGATTGGGTATGCTAGGACGCGTTTTCGCTGTCGAAATTCGTATTTTTTTGTGAATAAGTATTTTACTCTTAAGCAAGCATCCGCCATGGCGTTGTCTTACCGTACTCAATGTCGTGATCGCCAATAAAGACTTCTATCTACAAAAGACTTCTCAACGCTACAGACAAAAATTAAGATAGGTATGTGAAACTTTTATTGTTGATTTCCCTCAGTATGTATGCATTTTATTTATTGAAGAAGTAGTCATCCTTATTTTTGGAGAGATGAATACCGAAGTAGTTCATAAAATGTTTCGACCCAGCTATAAAGTGACCATTTGGAGAAAAATCAGCAGTAGAGGCTTGATTGTTCGGTATTTGCCTCAATATTCACACAGTTATATCAGAATAGTTGAGGACAAGTATAGTTTTAACAGGATGGTATTAGAGATAATACTGCTAGACAATTGATCTCGTGATTAACATTCCTTCAAATTATCTACTCTCACAACACTTTAGTTTATATTTTGAGGTGAAAGTTTTTTATTTTAAGCACCAAGTTTTCTTTTTGTCATCGGAGAGAAGTAGTTCTAGTTTTAAAGCCTTACAGACCACTTTTTTGAATACTTCTTATATTTAGAGGATTCTATCAGTAACTAAAGATCAAGATGGTCTGTGGTGATGCGTTTGCTCACGACTATAAGCCTATTTTATTATGATCCTGTAAAAGAAAATCGTTCAATAGCAAATTTCATAGACCAACCGAGAAAATTTTGAGAATCCAATGTGTGATTTCCAAAGATTGTTATAATACTTACCAGGGTTGATACTTAAACTTTGAGATAGACAAATCCAAATAAATATTTTCAATTGGATTTGGCTTCCTTGTTTTTCAACATAATCTTCATTCAGATCAACACACTTTCGTATACGTTTGAGCCAATTGTCACAGCATTTTTTTTCTTTCTTTCTCCGATTGACGTATCTACAAAGCATGTGATTTGAATGCATCAACCGCTTCTTCAGGTTTAGAAAAACGTTGAAATACACAATTAATTTTTGATCTGCGGAAATAAGAAGGAATCATATATTGCCAAAGAAGTACTGTACAGCGGATCATCCATCAAATCGATGTGTTCGACTGTTCAAAAACATTTTTTGAACTCTTTTCGGGTAAATAAGTATAGATCCATGATTCCATTAATTGACCAAGATGAATGTTCCATTTATTTGTAAATAACTCAAATAGCACTCTTTCTAAGTACGTTGACCATTAATAAAAATGTCAAATTTTAAAAAGGCAAAACTCAAAACTTAAGAAGCAACCCTTGCGTTTGCTCATGCTACATTGTTTTTGTTATTTTAAAATCATGTTACTTATATTTTCTCTCTACAAAAAGTATCATGATTCTCAAACATTTTTATGTGCTCAAGTAATTTAGCCAAGACTAAAGTTAACGGTAATATAAAATACTTCGAGTGTCTAGACGATAACTTAAGATTGTTCTTTTGAATGAAATTTCAACCAGCGGAAAATCGTATATACTTATTTGCTCAACTGTTCATTATCGTAAAAGCTTTTAATATCGTTATTGTTTTATAGACTATAAATATCTACAGAGAAAGAGAGAGAGAGAGTATGTTTTTATAAAGGTGTTCTTAATACGTGTCGACGCATTCGAACAACTCAAAATTAATCATAGCCTTATTAAGTAGACCAGATAACATCATACCTTCTCTAATAAAGCAATCGGCTACATGTATCTAATATCTGACAAAATCTAATATAGAGTAGACAGTTGGATATAATAGCTTCTTAAGTAGTTATCTCGTTCTTTTTTAATGATTACTTACTTAATAAACTCTTATCTATGATCCTAAGTTAAAAAAATCTCGACGGCGAAAAGAACTTTAAATTAACACTGGGCAGCCGCTGCCACTACAGTATTTGATGAAATCTAATAATAAAATGTAAACAAACATTCATAGCAGGATTATTATTTAGAATATCAGAAGTTCATAAGAAAAAAACTTTTCACAAATGATGATTCCTAAGTGATGCATCAAATTTGAATTAAACGTTTGCTAAAAAATAGTGTTTTTATTAACACATTGACGGACACTAGGAACAAGTAAGTTCGAAAATTAACAATATGTATATGTTTTTGAAATTATTAGAATATTATAAGTAGAGCTCTACTTTTTCTGATTAAATGAACTTAATTTTGATTAATTCGCACCATGACGGCTATAACCGTATTTTTGGAAGTATTTTTGGAAGTTTTACACGAAATGTTAGTTTGTAATCAAACAATAGTTAGTTCTGAAACAAGTGCGTGAAGTAACATTTCCTATGAGTGAAAAAAAGTTACTTCACTGACGAGTTTCATACAAAAAGTTTTCTACGACCGTAGAAAGAAAGACTTTTATCAATTTTTATTTTGTAATAGTAATATTAACGAAGACAACTGTAAGCATTATCAATTTGAAGTAAAGAAGAAGTTACATTACTGTTGGTACTTGAATTGGCAACATTTAACGAGCTCAAAGAGATAACCTCGTCTACAGTTGTATGAGTACTTATTGGATTATTGGTAGGATTCTGAACATTTTCAATGTTGCTTGAAGTCGAACTAGTTGTTCTCATTGAAATTTTTACAGCGGAATCCATTTTGTTTTTTATTGGGTCGTCTACGTAACCTTCCGCAACTGTGTTAGATTTCCACCCACCGTGCTACTCTAGTTGAATTATATCATCACCGGAATCTACTAATAGAGACGCCGAAGAGCGTCAACATGTATGCCCAGTATAGTTTTTTGGATTCAAATATTTACCATTAGGTTGCCTTACTGCCTACTGTTTCCTGGATTTCTCAGGGAGAATATTCGTAGTCGCTGCAGTTGCCGATTGAACAACATCTTCTGGTGTGCAATTTACACTTTCTTCACTATTACTCTCCATTATTAATAATATTACACTCCTTTTAATTAGACTTAAAACGGATTTTCTTGAACCAATATCACGAAATAAAAGTGTAACAGTTTATCGTAGAAACGAATTGACATGGGAAAGAAAGCGTTCATTGTCCACTATTTTGATAAAACAATTTTATAATTGCATTAAAAAATGACACGTTACGACAATTTTTTAACACAAAAGCGTCTTTCGATATATCTGGCATCAGCGACAAATAATCAATACTTTCAAATCTCTTAATTTTTTATAATAAACTGTTTTGTTTATTATAAACTGTTTGACGAAATTGATAAAATAACAATCCTTATTAACCGATAGAAATCGATCAACACTGTTCATATTTTTAGGCGAAAAGCCGATTTGTATTATAACAAATACTACTATATACTTCAAGGTATTTAAGTATATTTACTAGTCTCGAGCTTAGCGAGGGCCATTTTTCACGACGGCTACGCAAAAGTATTCCACGCACGCATGCAATAAATTTCCTACGATCACATTAAAAATAATTTCATGAAATATACTTATACCAATGTTTAAATTAAAAATTATGGTGATTTTAAACATCTAATAATGAGACAATAACGTTGATGATTTCCAATGACATTGTCTTAACTTTTCCGAGAAATATGCAATAAGAACATTTTCCGTGTAATTTTTGATTTTTTTTACAGTGCACGCAATTTCTGCAATTTCAGGAGGAGAGCAATCAGATCCATCTTCCATGTTTAGTTTAACAATCAGTGTTTTATTATTCAAAATTTGAAAATTATTTTGCAAGTACAAATTATTACAATTACAGAACATTCGGCAAAATACTCAAGATAACTTGATAAATGTACAAAAATAAAATAGTGTTAATAATTCCATTTAGAAGCGATTGTACTTTTTCACACTCTTTCAGATGTTATAATGACTCTAGATGTATGTATAATACGTGAGGTCACGTATTTATATGAGTTCCAAATGCTTAATTTCAATAGTGGTCGTGAATAAGCGACTATTACTTTGGTATCATCAGAAGCTACCCAGGGAATACATAATAGTGCAACATCGTTCCAACGTTAGTCTTTTTAGATGTTTTGCCGCTTTCTTGCTCAAAATAGGATTGAATTTCAGTGAATGGACAAAGAACTAGATATAAATCGAGGAAAAATAAGCAGTTTGTGAAGTTTGAAGTGTTAAGTTTCTGACAAATTACACTTATTAAACAAGGTACTTTTGACATGCTGGTTATTGCCAATAGTAGTTTAATAGAGATTTTATTATTGTTTAAATTAATGGAATTTCCAGTTCTCGTAGGCATGTGTAAGTGATGCAAATTACTTCAAGGGAAAGACGCATTTTTAATTGTTTCCATTCCTAATACAAAGATACATTGATTTGAATAAAGACCATTACTTTACATCATGCTGCTAAATAAATCTTAGGTTTTTCAAAGTTCTTAATATTCATTTTTACTTAACACATATACTATAGAATGTTTGTTGTGAGCCATCTGCTAAGTTTTTATCAGTTCTCCACAACATTGCTGATTAGACAGTTGCCGAACTAGATTTTCGTTTTTCATGAAGCGCTTGTAGCTATTTCTTTTGGCCATACGTGCGTTTCTGGAATACTCACAAACTATGTCTTTAAATGGATATTATTTTGATTGATATCCTGGAAATATTTTTTCGGTAGATCTAATATTCCAACTTGTTTTCATATTACATCACTCAATAAGTCGTGTGACTGACACACAGATGCTGCTGCCATTGTTAAATCCATATGACGTTTATGAATTACCAGCTTTCAAAAGACTATGTGTAAAGTTTTATGAAATTTCGATTAGTCAAAAAAAAGTGTCAGCTATTCAAGTGTGTTATTTTCAGAACAATTTCTTGTGTTAATTTATCATTGCTCCTTGATAAAAAAATACTCTACAAGCTCAGCAATAGCTTTAAAAGTATTATCCGGACTCTTCTCAATCCAAAAAAAAAAACATTTGTTATTGGTTTGCTGAATTTGAACCTGGTTGTAAAAACACCGATGATGGTGAACGTTCTGGTCGTCCAATTGAGTTGGTTACTCCATAAAACATTAGAAAAGTAAACAAATCGGTTATATCTAATCGTAAATTGAAATTGCGTGGGATACCTGAGGCCGTAAAGATATCGGAAGACAGTATATTTACAACTTTGCATGAACATTTGCCCATTAGAAACCTTTTTTCAAAATAGGTGCTTCGTTTACTCACAGTCGATCAAAAACAAAGTGTTGATTTTTCAGAGCCATTTTTACACGTAATAAATCAGATTATTTGCATCGATATGTGACAATGGATAAAAGTAGATCTATCACTTCACTCCAAAATAAAAATGAACATCATCTGAGTGGACTGAAACTTCCGAAATGTCCAAAACAGTTTGCTGGGAAGGTTATGACTTTAGTATTTTGGGATGCGAGTGGAATATTGTTCATCGACTATTTACAAGAGGAAGCGACAATCAATAGCGAATACTACATAAAATTGTACAAAAACGGCCTCATTTGCCAAAGAAAAAACCAATGTTTCACCAAGACAATGTACCGACAAGTAGATGTCAACGATAGTTGAATTGAACGATTTACACTTCGAATTGCTTCCTCATCTACCGTATAGTGACTATTGGTTGGCTCAAATTGCTGAAACTGAAGCCTATTTTGAGGCAAAAGACAAATTCTTCTGCAAGAACGGCATCGAGAAGTTGGAGAAGCATTGGACTGATTGTATTGAAGTAGATTACATTAATGAATAGAATTGATTTTTGGCAAAAAAAGTGTTTTTATGAGTTAGTCACACGACTGATGTGATGTGTTAACTCCTTATACTTGAAATACCAGTCACCTGCCAAGGGTTCTTGAGAAATTCATATTTTCACTTATCTTACATTAGGAAAAGCAGCTTCAAAACATATTTCTGATTTTTTTCTGTGTTCACAGGCGTTATATATACAATTCCTTGAATTATTTCTAAACTTGAAGTCAATCCGAAACGATTCAATGTAATTGTAATACGTTAATGATTTCAAAAGTTGGTTATTAACGCAACTCGCATTATTGGTAAAACCGAAGTGAGTAATCCACGTCACCAGGCATATAATCGTTCAACCCTACACTCCAACTATGATCCATTCGTAATTTCTTTATCTTGAATTATATAATGTTCATTATCCAATTCTGATTGGTAACACATTTCATCACTCGATAAAAGTTGCATATTTTATTCGAAAGTAAAAGATACTTTTGTTACTCATTTTATATAAATTCCACCTCATTTGAAAGTTTCACAGTTATTCATACAATTTCTTGTTGTCTTTTTGTATACCATGCAATATTCATCGAACTGATGCAGTACAATGAATACAAATGAAGAGACAATTGAAAATTCGCCCGAGCGGAAATGCAGAAATGCAAGCAAGACACGAAATCAACTAGTGCGGAAAATAGTACCAAATATCTTCAATATACATTTTACATGTAGCACTATTAAGCCATGGGCGTTCCGCAGCTTTGAAATAGAATTCGTTTCAAAAATTATCTATGTAATAAATGTGATCACTTCACGGTCAGACATTGTTTAATGCTGCTCTTGGAATTGAACAGCAAACGTGAGAATTACGTATTTTATTATTTTTTTAGTTTAAAAATGAATGTACTGCTTTCAACTCAAGTTCTATGTGGGGAACTATTATTTCAATTATTTCAACCTTTCTGAATGTTTTAATTGATATTGGCTAACGATCATTGTAAAAAAATTCTAATATCTACTATTCCACTTTTTCAAATAAATATGATCAAAATTAGCCAGCACAACTTAAATTCCGTGTACAATTTTTTTTACGTCACTAACTTTTCATCTACTTGCAATCCTCGTAATTTATTAAAATAATTCAGTTCTAGATCAAGGTCGATAATTGAAAAAATAATAGTAGGATAGAACTCATTACCAAAAGAAGGGAAATATAATAAAACTGAAAGGAAAAATAATTTACGGGTGATCTGATATCGAATTGGGGAAGGGAGTGAGTTTTTAAGAGTTAAAATAGGTTTATACCGATTTTCGGAAAAGTTACAAGTCCTATGGAAAAAAAAACAAATGACAAAGCTGTAAATAATGAAAATAATAATTCATGTGAAAAATTCCAAGACCCAATTTTTTGGTTTTTTCTTTTTTTTCATATTCTACGAAAAATTTTGTTCGCGACTATTAGTGAAAACTGTTTATGTCCCATTACACTATAATTTGTTTTCTTCGAAATACTTTTTTGGAATCTTTACTAAAGGCAATAAAATGGAAGGAACTCGCATTCGAAAATTTTTCTCTAATCATTTGTTCAATTTTAAGTTATTAATGAAATATTACGCTCTAATTACACAGAAAAATGATTAGAAAAAAATTCAGATGTGAGCTTTTTTCGTTTTTTTGCCTTTTCTGAGAAAATTTACAATGGTGTTGTTGATATTTTTTCACATCATCAGATTGTAGAGATTTCAACGAGCAAAAAACTCACTGTTTAAAAGAAGCTGATATTTTGACGGGTTAATTTTTGATTGAAAATTAGGGCGCTTATTCAATATTAAGTCAAAATAAACTGAAAAAAAAAATATTTTAAATCAAATAAATTACTTTGTTTTGGACATGAAAAGGTAAATAAATAAACCAAGAACTTGGTTATTTCAATTTTTCACGAAAATATTTTTATTTTCTACAACTCTGCTATCCAACATTTTTCCATAGAACTTGTAGTTTTTCCAGAATTAAAGATAAACTGTTTCTTACATTTAAAAACATTTTTCACTTCCTAACCTCTGATCACCCGTAAACTATTTTTCCTTTCATTTTATCATATGTTCCCCCTTTCCCAGTTGGTTTCATCCTATTATCTTTCTTTTAACTTCTTATCACTTTGAAAGGCTTCCACTCTGGTCTAAACCTAAATAGAATTCAAATGAAGTTGAAAATTGACAAATCAATTTCTTGTATTTATTGGAAACAAAAGTGACTACTGCACCATAATAAGAAATGATGTTATTAGGTTAAATGTGCTAGTTTTCTCAAAATGGTACTACACCTTTATGAACAGGTGTAAAATTTCATGTAGAACTTATTCATATATTCTTAGTAGTTAGTCCATGCGTGTATATCTACAATTACTTTCAACATCAACATCTCTTCGTCGATTCTTAGATCAATTCACTCATTCTCAAAAATGTTCACAATTCTTTATTACTGTAGTTTTGGTAATTCATCTTCGATTTGAATACGTATCACTGAAAGTTAACTACTTAACCACTGTAACCTCGTTAATCGTTATTTGGTAAACACATTAGTAGTTAAATTTAAGAAGTACCTTATTACCTTACGTTACCTTACCTTACAAGAAGTACCTTACATTACGAGGTCTAGCTATTAAGTAACGAGACTTGAGCTGCTACAGAAAAAATACGCATGCGCTAAAAGTTAACGACAGTCAGTTGTTTAACCTAAAGCCTATTTTTTCGAATTCGATGTCTACGGTGTTTGTAGACATCGAATAGTGTAGTGTTTGTTTTTGTGTTGTTTAAGTGTTTTCAAGATGACAAAGAAGATGCTGAAGATGATTCACGTTTCGGTGGCCTTCCGTCAAAAACGGATAAAATTATCGAAAAAATCGCCAATCTTGTTTGTTCTGACCATCGGCTAAGTATTCGGGCGATTTCTGAATCTATAGGAATTGAAAAAAAAAAGTGCGCAGGAGCTTTTACATGCAGAAAGTGTGTGCAAAACATTTCATTAACAAGAAGTATAAAAATATTTGTATTGACACTTTGAATGCTATTGAAAATAACTCCAACTTATTGGAAAAGGTCATAACATGTGATGAATTAAATCTGCAATAGGAGGACCAAGATTTTAATCAGAGATATGACCAAAAAAGACTTCCTACATTGCTTTGAACAATAGACGATTTGCATAGAACGATGTAGAGATGGAGGACGGGTATATAGTGAAGGTGATAATAAATGCATATGCATAATATCAAAACAAAATATTCTATATTGCCACATCTCATAAATACCTTTAAAGTGAAACAATGAGAATTAATTCATGATGTTTATTTATATAATGACCGAAAAAGCTACTAATTTTTGACCCTATCTATTTTTTAATAATTTTAATTTCAAACGAGTCCGAGTGTGGAACCATTGAAAGTAGAAGGAGCGTTCTTGATGGGTTATATTTGAAATTTAATCGATTATGATAAATCATTTCAGATAATCATAAGTCCTAATACATCTAATCGACTTTGCAGATGACCTGATTCACTTGAGAACATTTTTAATCGTAAAGAGGATAGGTTATAAAATTTATGTTTGAGCATATTCTTTAAATTGATTTTTTATAGAAGTGGGAACTGGAAAAAAATTCTGGAGAATCAAGAGAAAACTCAATTTGAAGGACAATATAAATATTTCTTGGAAAAATATATTTCATTATAAATCTAACATAACCGGAATATGGTTTCCAAATACAAGTCTATTTGGAGCATACTTTCCATTATAATGTTTTTGATTAATTGATTTATTTCTTGTTTTTGCATCATCGAATACAAAAAAGGTGTTAGATCATATGCATTTCTTCATTTTTAACTAGTATATTTACCGAAATGTGTGATCTAACGTGCTAAAAAAATGGATACATAACATATCTTGTAGTTTATCATTCATATATGATGATGATCATAGAGCTACTTTAACATCACTTTTCTGCACAATTTCTAACTAGTTTTTATTTCGTAAGACAAATGAAAATCACTCGACACAAGATCGAGACGGGCGCAAGAGGAAAAACCCCCATTTCAATCAATCAGACAATTTTTAATTGTTTATATTTATTTGTTCATAGTTTCTGATACTAATCGTTTCTAACTAACTGATAAAGTGTTGGCTGCTAATTTTATACAGAAAAATTTGAAGTATTACAACTTCATTAGCATCAAGTTGCGTGTTTCAGAATACCAGTTTAGTTTATCTTCTTCGAACTGAAGGAAAAACCGAACAATCTGTGTGACGATCTCTATGGACTAGAGATCTGGGGAAAGGCACTTAAACTATAAAGAAATCTTAGGTACAACGTATAGGTATGCTGAAGATACACTGTGCCTATTGAACAGCTTTTGAAGCGGTCGTGTGATTCCAAATGTATCTGAGATACTCAGAAGGTTGTAGAAGGAGTTTTGGAGGATATCGGATTCCCACAACGCTGGTAATCTATGAAAACTAGGCATGGACTGAAGGGCTTATTGGACGCATCCGGGTTTAACCGGAATGTCGAGAGTTAGTTACTACTAAATGTTTCGGCACAAGTATGATAAGCCATTTCACAACGATCATCATAAAACTCTATACATAGACTATTGATATTACGAGAAATCGATTTATCATATTTATTTTATGCGGAAACATTCACTTCCAGAGATTACGGAAGTGGCCATTATCTCAGGAAGGTTAACAGATATAGAACAATGGATAACTTTGTTCGATAGATCTCATCAAGATCTATCTATGTGCAAATGGCCATTTCATGAAAAATCAATAGATAAAAAAAATTTTTGTGAGGTTAGGTTAGGTTGTGCTAGAGACTGAAATAAAGGTGAACAAAAATAATTTTTTTCACATAAATATTTTTACATTTGAAAATCTTTTTCATTTCTTCTATTAATAAAATGAGTGGGCCTATTTTGAAGTTAGCTTCATGACTCTTTGGTCGTCATGTATATTCTAAGATTCTGTCCTCACAATCTTCTGAAGGTACATGCTTATCGCGGAAGAATGCTCTCAGAGGTCTCCAGCTGGCATTAATTCTTTGGATATGAACCCCGCTGTCAGAAACAAATCTATCTTTGTGATTGACCCACTCATGAGTGTAGCCTTCATTGCTGAGGAATCGATAGACTAGCCAGCCATCTGTTTGAATTATGCTTCCTGGAGCGACGTGCTTTTTTTGATAAAAATGCATACTTTTCTCACAGAAACTCTTCTACGCATGCGTCCATCAAAATGACTTTTAACATACAGATAGATCTTGATGAGATCTATCGAAAAAAGTTATCCATGTTTCGATTTCTGTTAGCCTGAGATAATGGCCACCGGTATCTCCGGAGGTAAATGTTTCCGCATAAAATATATATGATTAATCGATTTCTCGTATCATGAATAGTCTATGTAAAGAGTTTCATGATAATCGTCGTGGGGTGGCTCTTACTCTTAACGAAGTTTCTTTGATGGATAGTAGTACTGACAGAAGAAAGAAAAAGGAACTGTGAGGTGAAGAAACACCATTAAATTCCTTAGTACTGAGCACTTATAACAAGAGGAAATTTTTGTTAGGTAGAGATCCCACATTACCAACTGACCTATGTTTTTCGAAGATTTTCTCTCTCTACAACAGCGGTGGAGTTTTCAAATGGCGACTACAACTGTTTCGGACTAAAAACATTAATCTGAGGGAAATTTTGTTGTTCAAGTGAGGATTTTTGGAGCTCATTAGCAGTGATCAGTGAGGTGTAAAGTCAATTTATCTTTGAATATGATATGATGAAAATCTCCATAGTTTCGTTAGCGAAATTGCATATAAACTATCGTAAGTGTTGTGTTCTTCGTTTTTAATTGTGTATTTGATAATAAATTCATGTATTCAAATACAAATCTCTTGATACTTTATGAGTACTTCTGTTTACGACCAATGTATTATTAATATATAATAGTTCCCGAAAAAATATGAATAAATAGACTAAAAATAGTTGTTCTCATATTTAATCAACGAACTATTCGTAATTTACTCACAATATCTACTTAATGATTTAAAATCGTGTATAATAACAAAACGTGTAATGTTTATGTATTTCATCGGAATTTATAGAGTGAAAATCGTGATTCACAACCTTCATTGTTGATTCATTTGCCATTCCTTTTATTTGCAATTGAATGAAATATTTATGCAGCTAACAAATATTTAAAACGATATCTTTGAAGTACCGCCAACAAAACCATGTAACATCACGTTCCATTTTTTTCTGGTCAACCCAAATTTTTTTATCATTACACAATATTAAAAAACTATGTAAGACATAAGCAATATTATCTGACTAGTTCAATCGGTTTTTTAAACAAATCAATTCGTTATATATATGAATACAACAGTTGGTATCACCTTGAACGACACCACTTCGGTATAGTTACGAAAAATGTCCTTAAGATACACACATTAGTGAGGAGTAGTATTATAAAAATTCTTTTTGTGCACCGATAACTCATCATGGTACGATTCTGTGTTTTAACGTTTCTAAAACTAAAGATTTATCATAATAATCCAAAAAATTAAGCTCTGCCTATTATGCGCTAAGATCAGTTTTCAAGAAACTAAATTTTTATAATAGTGCCCTTATTGAGGTGCATCTTTGATATGCCCTTCCCTTCTGGGTTACGTGTGATGCGACTAATCTTCAAACAACAAAAGATCCTTCCTTATTTATCTTTGAATCCGTTTGCCTAATTCGTAAGCACGATTCTCCTATTTTAGATACATGATAGCACAGCTATCCACATAAGGACGCAGAACATGATCTTCCTTTATCTATTCCAAGTTCAGAATTAGAGGGCTCAATCCATTACAATGCCAAAAATATGCACAATCATTTGCTAAGCCAAATCAAATCTATAACGTCCTTTCCCGATTTCGCATATATACTGGAAAGTGCCTTCTACTCTATAGACACTTTATATTTCATTTGTGCCTATTCATGTATTTGTGTTTGTTTCTTAGTTCTTTGCAAGGTTTTGTCTACAACACGTAAATAATTTTTTGACAATAAAGTATTTCTCTTTCTGTTTCTCATATTCAGATAACTTGACTTGTGTATTGATTGCAAAATACCTATTTGCTTCATGTTGAATATACAAATAGTTTGTCGTTAACTCCTACATGTTACGAGATACTTTTGATATCCATTATTATAGAGGAGAGGGATGCTAGAGTCCCTCAAGATGAACAAGTCAATAAAGGTAATTTTCGCACAAGGACTCAAGAGGAAAGGACACATTATCGCTGACAAAAAAGAGAAGATACACATCAGTAGGTCAAGTTGCCATTAGAAGGTGTGTATCAACACATCTAGATGCTAGGAATCTTCATGATGGAACACAGTGTGTCTTACTGAAGGAACGAATAATACTCAAATATTAGAGTATGTCGTTGATCAAATGATGAGAGAGTTAACAGTATATCATTGACAAATCTAAGGCAGTTAACACTATCGTGAAATCATCAGCGAAACATATAAATAAGAGCTGAAATCCAATTATAGAAGAAGGCACAAACACACAGGGGTATAGATGAAAAATAATGAAAAATTACTTACTTATGAAAGAGGAGGCGCTATCAAAAATAAAGAAGAAATATGCTGGAAGCAGAAACAATAGGTGCAATTGCAGAATTAGGAAGAATGTTCAGGTTATTTCCAATTCTTATGAAGTATAATTATTCTTAAGTGATTGTTTGCGCTTATTAATAATGAAAATGCGTTACAACTATTTTTATAAAAGCTTCATGTCAGTCGCTTAAGTTGTTTGTATTACACTATAACCTAGCGTGATGAAAGCATTTCTTTCTATCTGTTTTTCCTAATTATGTTCGATTGAATCTAAGAAATATTATTGATATAGAATTAGTTGACTCACTTTCCTTAGCGTTTGTTACACCAATGTACTCATTTTGAATCCACTGTTTCTTGTAGTGGACGAATATAACCAGAATGAGTCGTGTATAGATACACTCAAGAGCTTGTAGAGATTAATTGATAAATTTGCTTTTAAACGTTTTAGTCGGTCGGTTAAGTGATTTAATTATATGTAAATATATTGATGATAAATTATACCGATAGTGTTAGACAGTCACGAACTTGTTTACTCTTGGGCAAATTTCATTACAATGTGTTCCTGCATTGTGCATGAATTAAATAATATAACGTTGAAAATAGATATAATAAAAATCGTTAGGGGTTAATAGGAAGTGAAAGTAGGAAATTATCATTTGTTTACACTTCCGGTTATGGAAATGAAACAATATTTTAAAAATCATTGATAAATCAGATATGATTGAGATCGGCACATTTAGGAACTTTACCAAAGTTTCTAGTTCGCCTTTTATATTTGATAGCTGTTTAGTTTTAATGAAAAATGTGAAAAATTGTCATCAAGTATCGCTGTCAATCGATTAGATGTATTTTGTCTAATAGAACGCCATACCTTATGGGTAAATATTCATTCATTCATTCATACGATATATCTTATGGAAAGCATGTTAACCTAAAATTAAAAAGAAAACTTCTTAATTGAAATTTTATTAAACTCTATAAAGGCTTTTACGGTTATTACAATGGATTAACGACCTGGTCTGTTCGATACATAATTTTTTCTTGGGTAGACTGTACATTGTAACCGCTATTGTACCCGGTGAGACTCTTCAATCAAAGTTAATTAATTTAGTTCAAAAACTTTATCAAACAGTAATAATCAGAATAATTACAAAAGTATTAACAATTTTGTGATTATCACTTCAAAAAAAAATATTTCATTATACCGTCCAGATTGTCTTCTAACTCCATCTCCTCCGCTGGATGCATCACATACTCATTTTTTCACGCTATGTTTCAATTCTGTCTTGTACTTGCAATCAAACTGGTAAGTTCTTAAAAGCATCTGCATTTTCGTGCCATCGGCGTTTGCGGTGTTTAAACTTTCACTAATATTTATAGAGTCGTTCAATCGATTGAGCTTTTTGTCCCTCTTCTCGAAGTTCAAAAGCCACATTAGTCAAAAAGATCACAGTTACTTATGGAAGTACTCATGGATCTTGCCCATGACCAGGAGCTCTATTATTGATACGTAGTGATTCTTCTCAGCTTCTGACAGCGCAGCAGTAGGCAATGATCTGTTCATCACCATCTTGAACATGCGACAATATTCTAGGTTTTTCACATCAACGTTGCTGTTTTGAATGGAAAAAATATAATGCGATATCGTTTGTTTGAACTGTATATCAATATAGTTTTGAATTTCTTTGTTATCGAACTTTTATGAGAGTGTATACTATGTTTTGTCTAAAAAACTGAAGATTAGCAAGACTGCAAGCAATCTGAACATTAACATTTTTAAAGGCCAAACCAAATCCTTCTTTTTGTCGAGTCTGACGGATTTAAGACCTGATTGGATTGTACTGAGGTAGGGGCCAAAAAAATTATAAATAAACATCATCTTTACATTCTCGAGCGAAGATCAATTTTTCTTATTTTGAAGGAAATAATTTAAAGATATCGACAAATATATAATAAAAATTCATCGATAAATTTGAATACGTGAATCTGCGTGATGCTTATATCCCCCTCTCTGCGTTTCTATTGCTCTTTCCTTCTTTCTCTATCAATTACTCTCCCACTACGTCCCCACTCTGGTTTCTGTTTCCATGATCACAACTGATCACAGAGACTCATTCGTGGCATATTGTTTAGGAACTTTTTGGCTTATTTTGTAATTCTGATTCTAACTCATTTGAATTATATTTCACAAAAAATTTACTATGGGTGATAATAATTTAAGTGTATATTTCATGTTGACACTAGTGTGCAAAAACCAATAGAATTTACGTTAGAAACATAAGAAAAATGTACGTACATTTTAGATTATCGTCGGCGCAAAGCGGTTCTCCGAGTACCCCGAACAACATACGATAATCTAGAATTGTCAAGAGAATCTTCATCAAACCTTTTCTGTTCATTATAACGTATTCTATTTGGATTTCACTACCAAAATGAGACGCCCAAGTCTTATCTGAAATAAATTACAAAAATTGCTGGAGAAATGTCGTTGTCTTCAGCATCTAGTGATAACTTCATAGTTATCACTAGATGCTGAAGAAAACGACATTTCTCCTACTGTCGCTGAAGAAACTGATTCATTCAACTCCTCACATTGTTTTGAACAGTCATCCCTACCATTGCAGGAGTACGAAACAGAGCAGGTGATGTAAACTACAAATAATTTAAATCGGACTTTTTATTGGGTATTACTGCCTTTTTTCTGCAAAAAAGCTTATCAGCTGAAAGCTTTACTTCAGTTTACAAAGATATAGATAAAAACCTAACTGCAACGGAACTTTTTTAGAGGATATTTCTTCATGCAATATTACTTCAGATCGCCTTGATATTTGAAATAAGTCAAAAAAGTGGAAAGATCACAGACAACGAAGAGATACAAAACTAATAAGGTGTACGTGTGTCATGTCAAACAATAATCTGCCTGCTGTGAAGCTTATATGTGCTTTTGTTCTCGATATTATACCTTGCTCGCTCAGATAAACAAGAGAATGCTCCCTTATCTTTTTAAGTAGATCTTAGATCATGCCAAATGTTAAGTTGCGGCTTCGTTGTGATGATTTCTTCAGGTTATACATGATATAAACGTATACTCCGGAAAAGAATCCTATAAACTAACTTGACTATTCGTCTCTTATAGAAAAAGTTGTCAAATTATAAGCATCAACGATCAAATTCCAAGATGTGGTTCTATGCTTTGACAGATTTTTCACTAAAACTTCCCTAAAATGAAAAGGCAAATTGTAAGTGAAGAATCTGCTTTCATGTCCACAAACAGTGGGTTGTTATATGGCAAAAGGCAAGTTACCAAAAAAGTAATATTACTTATGTCCAAAAAGGACTTATTTCCTTACATTTTCTCGTGGAAGGACAAAACAAAAGAAGATATGTGAGATGTGCAAAAAATAAATATCAAAAACAACAAAAACTCTTTGTGCAAAAGGCAATATTCCTCTTTGCAGGGTTACTATTTTATTCCATTTCCAATAAATTACTTATTTTGATACCACGTTCGTTTTGTGAAATATTACCTGGTGGTACTTATTTAAACCACATCAAAGCCTGGTGGTAAACCTTCTCCTCCCACCTACCAGAAAAAATATTAACTAATAATTAATAAATTCTAGTTAGTTAATATCAAGTTACGAAGTAGACCCGTCCATTGTTGGAAAATTTTTGACCATCGAACCATTTGTCGAGTCTAGAAACAGAATATGAACTTCAATTCATTAATTTTGGCCCTAGCAATAATGAATATGTAAGCTGGTGCATTGTATTAATTAAACAACATTTTCTTTTCAGCCAAATACGGCCGTTTTTGCTTGATTCCTTCATTCAAACGTTGCAAAAAGTTCGCATAATACTCAAGATAGTCAATGAGAATTATCCACACGCATCTCAAAAAACCGACGCTATGACCTTGCCGGCAAATTCTCCCTTTTTAGTTCATTGTTTTAATTGTTCTTTTGTTTCGGGAGTGAAGTGATGTATCCACGGTTCATTCATGGTTAGGGAACGGTGCAAAAATTGGGCTTAATTTCTGTGGAATACTGCCAAACACTAGGTGGAAACATCTTCATCTTTCTTGCGCAAAGCTTTCTCATCTTCAAATTTTCAGTTAATATGCGATGTACCGCACTTTTTGAAATGCCTTATATGTCTGCTACCTCCCGCACTTCCAGTCTTCGATCATCCAGTACCCCTTTGCGGATTTTTTTTATTCATGGAGTCGTCACTTCATTTGGTCGACCAATGCGATGTTGGTCTTCGTAGATTTTACAACCCCTGTTATTCAATATACTCTTGATAACGAAGCAGAGCAGTCTCACCAGAATCGAATCTTGTTTAGCTTCTATATTCGCTTTGCTAAGACCTTTCAAAAAATAGTATTGTATCTCATAACGATTATAATTTTTTCCCATTTTTACAAATTCATTGAAAACATTTACTATTGATAGCTACCAAACAAATACTAAACAACCTGGCGTCTTCAAACTTGAAACATATGCTGTGTAGATTGTGTACTTCCTGTGGTATTTCTTAACCGCCATCTTTAGGTCGGGCCAGGTATTTCTGGGACCATTTTCGTACATACATTATTTCAAATACGTGGGGCATTGATACTATTAATATCTGACGCGCCCGAGTCCATGCAACAGTATTTTTTTACATATTTGGATATCTATAGCCGTTTCTCGTTTCTCCTATGGAAACATATACATTATAGAACCTTTTTTTTGAAGTTTGCAGTAAAGTGAAACATTAATGGCGGTTGGTCGATGGAAATTGGCAGTGAAATTAGTTAGTGCCAAGGCGCTGAAGTACCCGAACTGTCATCCGCTTTATGTTCGATAGCAGTCGATAACACGTCAACCAGCTGAAACCTTTTAGCATTACGATAAATTCAAACCGTTCTATTGCCATTAATATACATAATCGAGAAGAATTAAGATTTGTATAACGATTTTTGGAAAATAATCGTATTATTTAGCTGTGTAACTAAACGCGAATTGAAGGTTACTGCCACAAAAGTCAGTTTTAAAAAAATACTTTATTTGGAAAGCAAAACGACACTATCATTAAAATTACAGTGTACAATAGTTATTTTTGATCGATCTTATATACAAAAATAAATGCAGCTATAAATTAAAAATATGCCAATCAGCAAGTCACAGTAGTTATTTTTAATAAATGTCTACACATATACGAGTAATCATCGAAGTGTTTTGGAATTGGTAACTTACGACCAGATTTTGCTTTTTTAAACTATTTTATTCACATTAAAATTACGAATAAAAATTATAGTAAACTATGGTAATAACCTTTTTGAACTGGAGTTTATGAGCTTTTGTTTTATTGGTCACCTACAGAACAATTTGGGAAAGGTTGATGTAAATATTTGAATGATCACAAAAGCGATTTTCGTAATAAGAAAATTATTAGATATTGATAATGATTATTCAACCAGATATAATATTCAACTTGATATTTCAAATTAGTAAATGGATATTTAGAATGATCGAAATTCAAGGAAATTATCCGATTGTAGTTTGAGAAAATTATGTGTAGTTTTAAAAAGAATATATAGTATGATTAATAAATGAGTACATTTTGAATGAGATAGTTGGAATAGTACTAACAGAGGCGTGAGAAAAACAGGTCTCAAAGTTTCAACTAATCTAGTCATACAAATGAATACTGAAATCTCAATAAACAATCATTTAACTTGAGCAACATACGACTTGAACATGTAGCGTTCCTATTTCACCTCGTATTTTCACTCACATACCATTAAAATAAACCTTTATTTTTCCCACGGTAAACGATTGATTTTGTCTTCGATCGAACAAAACAATGGCCGCTAGCAACTTACTATTGATCATAGCAGTCCATTTTCCTGCGCTTCTCAACATGTCCACAGGCGCCCTCCGTTACCCGCTAATGCCTATTGCAAGCTATTAATGTCACTTGCCAGCAATAACTTACTATTGTCTTTTCGCGTAATGCATGCGTCTTTTGAAAGTGGATCGTTCCTTCAATAAGAAGATATCTAGATGTCAACTATAATGTATTTAAAGTATGTTTTGTCACAAAACTAATGTTAAGTTGCAGGTGACACCGGTACGTACTATTCCTATATAAGTTATATATCATTCTAAGAAGAATATAACAATAATTTGAAATTGTATAAATAGTCCGGTCAAATTCAAATTAGACCAAAAAAAAGAGTAAAGCTACATAAATTACCATCAAGCTGAAAATCAGTACAAATGTTTAAAATACAATAGAGAAAAAAAATTTGCATGTTCCCCATCATTTAAGTGTATGGAAAATTTTTTATTCAAGGTCACAGATCAAGAAAATGGGTTTTTCGCGATTATCAACAAAATAGTGAGTTTCATCATAATAATACCTCATACAAAAATTATACACCATAAAATTGTCTACAAAAAACCCACCAATACTTTTTTCCTACGAGCCACCGTTTCTAAGATATAACGATTCAAAAAGTTGTAAAAGTTATAATGTTTCCGTATTCTGTTGTATTCAATGGCTATAATGATTGTACGAGAAATACCAAAGCTGCAGAACATCTTCGTCAATTGATCATTTATTTGATGAACTTATGACAGTTCCCACCAGTCAACAGAAATTTCTTACAAATACTCACAACAGGTCTCGGTTCATTCCGATGCTGAAAATATATCGGTGAAACCATCAAATACGGCAAATTTTACAACTTTTTAAATCATTATATCTCAGAAACGGTGCCTTGTAGGAAAAAAGTATTAATACGTTTTTTGTAGATAACTTTATGATCTACAATTTTTGTCGAGGGTATTGTTATGATAAAACTCACCGTTTGCTGAATCTTGCGAAAAATGTAACTTCGAATGTCTAAATTGACTGTACTAAAAATGTTTTTAGTTAGAAAGAATCATTGAAGAAATATTGTAGAACCATTGAGGTGTTTCTTAGCAGCAGACATATTCAAATATTTAATTATTGTTTTTTCCAAAAATATTTTTTTTTCAATCAGGTTGCATTTATCAGTGAAGTGTTTAGCGACAAGATAATAATATTTGAACAGATTGTGTGTGCTACAATTTTTGTCAAGCCCTTGGGTTATCGGTTATTAAGTGTTTCGTAATGAGAAACTTTGGAACAATCACCTATATGATGATAAAGATATATAAATCATTGCGTATCTTTACTGGTATCAGTTAGCGTTCGCGTACTTCCCCTGAGGTTGAAATAAGGGGAATAAGACAAGCGTGCATTCTAACTCCACTACTATTTAATTTGTACTTGAAAAATATTCAATGAAGTCTTAGAGAACGCTGATGAATGTGTCTTGGGTACTGCAAAAATTGAAATATACGCTACGCTGATGATATTTTTTTAATAGCTAGCTCATTTGGATAACTACAGAGGCTCATAGACCATGATGTAATGATCTAGCAGAATTACGGAGTAAAACTAACAACATAATGTACTAGAAGGATGAATCAAGGTTAATAGAAGACAAATACATCAAGTAGAAAAATGAACGGAAAGTTTTCCAAACTGAAAAAATCCTTTGCAGCTATGATCTTAATATTGATCTGAATATGAAGATGGTACGATGCGACATCATTCCTCACAGAAAATCTGCTCAAATTTTTGAAAGCATTTGAGATATGGGTTTATCACTGTATTGTGACGATAAGTTGGATTGATAGAGTTAAAAATAGGTTCTTGAGCGCATGAACAAAACTTTAGAAATAGTCAACAGTATAAAGAAAAATGAGAATACTTTGATTATGTGATGCCTAACCTAGTGAATCAGGATCTTATTCACTTAGTAATGCCGGGCAAAATAATGGGCAGAAGAAGTGTAGGTCAGCGCATAATATCGTGGTTGAAGAGTTTCCGTCAATGGTTTAGGAAACCAACCATTGAGCAATTCTGCCCAGCAGTAAATAAAGCCACAGTAGGCAATATGGGAGCTACCGAACGATAACGGTTACAGCACGCTAAGAAGAAGTACTACTTTTACTATGAGTAAGCGTGATTCGTAGCGGAGTTAGTTCAACTAAAGTGTTGGTGTTGGCATTGATAATTGACCACAACCAAAGTTTTACTGCCTGGGACCCAAAGAATTGCTATAATGTTATCCAAGTGCTGGAACTATGATGATTCGACTTTAATTTCGAGTGCTAATAGATGTGTGAGAAGAAAATGGAATATTTTTTGTTTTTAATGCGTATGAATGTTTGCAGAACAACTTAAGTTTTCCAGTACAGATGTTCCTTATTTTAGGTAAATTTATTATTATTTTCTCTAAATTGACGTGAAATGAAAATTTGATGTTTGGAAATTATGTATAATTTGAAAATGTTAAATTAGTTACCAAAATGACAGTGTTGCCATTCAACAAAATCATCGTCGTTATATCTCTAAATTGGGACATACTTTATGAGTAATCCCAATAGGAAGTACTAAAAAACTATTGAGTACAGTTCAATTTACCGACTTTCTTTTTATAGCAAACAATGCAAAAATTGTATGTGCCTACAGTGAAGATTGATTAAGAACAGTTACTCAAATAGGTGTTTCACAGGATTTCAACAATTTTGTTGACTTATTATTCCAATTTTTAATAATTAGATGAATCGTAGATAAGTATTGATTAGAGAGAAGGTATAAAATCAGTTGTATGTGATTTGATCAGCTACTATCTTAAGTATCCAACTAAAATGACTCACCTCATATTGTGGTTCATCATAAGTGCTGTTTTATATACTTTTCCGATTATTTGTGAAGCAGGTATATGGTTTATTTATTTTACCTAATTTATTTTTAATTCCAATAGCATTAAACATTTTCCAAAGTTATTGAATGATCCTATTCTCCTTCATCTTTCCAATTCTCTACACCTAATAACACTCATTTTGATCATCCAATATAGACGCCTTCTTTCAGTACACTTTCCTAGATTATTGATTTATTTTAGTCGTCTTGGCTTTTTAACCACTCTGTATTTAAACCTAAAAATATATTTTATGCATGAATCTGCTTCTCATTGTTCTGACAACAAAATACAGAGACTCCTCCCAAAGAAGGCTATTTTTCTGAGTGTTTTCATTTCCACTTCCCAAGTTATTGACATTGCTTCTGCTCAAATGTAGAATCTCCAACTTCCGTCCTCTACCATGCCGATCGTGTTAATGTGATATCTGAATGTCTCAATTGATGTGGTGATGAATGCAATTTTTTCTATCCAAGACTCCATCTAATCCTTCAAACATTCAGACAGTACTTTGTTAATGTGATATCTTATAAGGCTACAGTAGGACTCTGGTCCAAAATATGGAGTAATTACCCCGTTTAGGCAAGGTTATCAGCTTCCATATTGCTTGGTATAACCTGGTGGCATAGTAACTATATTAGTGTTACTTTCTTTCTATTAACCAGTGCGATTAAGATTTCATTCAAAAACTTCTGAGCACATATGTATATTGATAGTTGCTATACTTGACAAATAGTTTTCTGGAAAGTTTGCATGATGGTCTAGAAATGCCCTATCCTGTTCTATGCACTAGTTCCGAAACATCTTAACTCCAAAGATCTTCATTAATCCTTGATTGACGGTCACTTATCTCTTTGTTCATCATACTATGCTTCCGGCCTTTATCGATTCTATGATCCTTAGATGACCTATCAGATTTCCTGTATCCAATTTATCTGTCGAGATTAGCCACTATAAGGTGAAAGGAAGGAAAGTTTAGCAGCGCCTCTAAGGCTGTAGTAGAGCATGTTGTTATAGTCCCTGCGATATCCAAACAGATTGAGCCTCAGTTTTATTGAGCAGTTGTTTGTTAAGTTTTCGACCACGAAACAAGCGATGAGTATATGATCAAGGATTTGATGACCGACAATACAGGAAGCGAAAATAAGCTAAGTGAATAGAAGACTTATGTCGAAAACTAGGTGCCCCTAAGAGAGTCGTAAAGAAAAGTGTCAAATATAAATATCATCAGTTCAAGGAATTTGGAAGAAAAGACAATAATAATAAAAAAATACATTTTTTATAGTGGTGTAAGAACGAAGGACATTAAATTTCGTAATTGAATCAAAATCAATGCAAATAATCATCTTCACAGCAGTAAACCATTAAATTAAAGGAAGGGAGATAAAGGGTTGAATGTGAAAAATGGGTGTTGTAGCCTTTTGAAATAATTATCATATAGAAATACCCATAATTCTTGAACTGTAGAATATTTTTCGTAATGTAACTTTTAAATCAAATTCACTCAAAAAGAAGACAACCAGATTTTTTTTCTTGTTCATCAGTGTAAAGTCTAACTTAAAATTTTACATACATTAGTATCATTTGCAAATAATCTGCAACATTCTGCACGAAGCTTAGAGATTTCGAGTTATTCATTAGGTTCTTGAAAAAATTGAGAGAAGAATAAAATATATACCATATCAGAAAGAATAGTGAAATAAGTAGAAAAACGATTATATAAAAAGTACAGTCGCAGTACTCCATATATATACTAAGCTCTCTAATAATAAATCACCTGTTTCAGCAAAAAATATGGTGCAGTCTTTGCACATTTTTGTATATTTTTCAGATTGTCTCATTCCCCGTCCTTAACTAACTCGTTTCTACTTTTAAATTGCTTATATTACTCATGATAAGTGATATTATCACCAAGAACAAATTCCTACATGATCTCCAAACTCAAAATGTAATGATAATTGTACCAGTAAATTCATTTTACAATGAAATTATTCCAAAATCTCATAGAATCCAACTATTTGCAAGTTTTTAATCTTAGAATGGAAATATTCCACACATGTATTATGAAGTGTTTGTAGGCTCCTCTAAGACCCACATTCTAATGCCCTGGTGCTAAATAAAGCTCACGTGGTACTGAATCATTCAACATTTCTCAAATCTAATTACTCTTTTAAATATTTAAATTATATCAGTTTCTATTTTATAGAATGTGAGATAAATCCATTCATAGATAAGCATCCTTTAATGATGAATTTGGAAATGACCAGCTTCATTTATCCAAACAATGAAGATAAAACTGTAGTAATAAAGTCTGGAGACACTTATGTATTCGTTTGCCCTGGACAGAAAGTTGTACTCAACTCAACTGAAACTGAAACAATCATTGAAGCAAAATGTCAAGTAAACTCCTTGTTTGAAATTGAAGATATAACATACACATGGGATCAAATAAGTTGTACTGGAGGTCCTGTTGCCGTAGGAAGATATGTGGATACTGTTTGTGGTATCAACGCCAAATCAGCTGAAATTGGTTTTGCCATGGAAAATAATGGATTCATAAGAACAATTAATTTATGTTTCGATGTACAAAAGCGAGAAGCATTGTATTCTCATTATAATATTACGGCTTCAATAGGCTTCCATCAAAGTGCAGTACCTCGACCATCGTTTCATGAAGATCAAGGTTTTTATGATGTAGGAGGTTACAGTGTTAAGCATCTGTACTTGAGAGACATACAAAGATCGACTATAAATGGTTTGGTTGGGTTGCCACTGACGTCTACTAAGTACATTGATAATAATCAATCTTACGTTCTATCCAAGGGTCATCTTGCTGCTAAGGGAGATTTTGTATATGCAGCTGAGCAAATTTCGACATTTAGGTAAGTGATAGTTGATGAATGGTGAGTAAAAAGAGACTTCTTGCTCACTACAATAATAAGGTATTGAAATTATCAAGAAATCAATCGATACATATTAAAAACTGCAATTGTACTTCAGTATTAAAATCCAGCAAATCTTGCCGGATTTCAAGATTTGCTGGTATTTTTTTTTAATTAGGTAGATGCAAATAGACCACGAATTTTGGACTGAATAGTATCTATTTTCGTACAAAATCATGATCTCAAAAGCATGATGTCGTAAGATAGCTAAATTTATACTAAATAGCTACTATGTCACACCACGATCTAAAAACAAGTTTTAACTCCATAAGTGTGAACAATATATCTGACAGTATCATTAGTGAGGTTGGGTTTTTGTCACAAACCGAAGCAATGGAATCAGAGCAACGTTGTGGAACTTAGTTAAACTGCATGCAGTTTGAGAAGTAGAGAAATGGAAATTGTTTATCCATAGCAAAAGTTTTCTGCTGACTTAAATCATTGGAAAACATTTATTCGTGTGTCAGATGGAACCGTCATTTAACAATAAGAATCATGAATGGACAGTTATATATAAACAGTTCTACTGCGAATCAATTTTTATCAGAATATTTGTGATAAAATAGTGCTTGAAAACCTTTGAAAAACAGAGGATTTTTAACTGTAAAAAAATCTTGATTGTTGTTTAAGTCTTCGACACTTTTTCCACCTTTTCTTAAATTGGAGCATGATTTAGATGAAAGTCATTTCGAAAAACTGGAAAATATTGAAGAGCTTTGACCAGCCAGTTTAAAAGTTATATGAAAGCCGATAGCTTAAGCAATCCAAATCTCATTACTTCTCTCACTAAAGGCTAAAGATCAATATACTACGTTCTATGATATTTCTATGTAAATTTCATAACCCGCTTTCATAACACAAAAATAGGTTCACTTTATTCTAAAGCAATTCTGCAATTAAAGTTTCTATTTTTTTGTGTATCTCAGTATGCGGTAGCTTTTCCAAGCCATATTTCCAAAAAATTTAGTAACACACCTTGTCGGATAAGTTTACTGAGTACCTATATCATTTCGAATCCAGTCTGGTGAAAGTGTATCATCATCGATTTCCAACTGCATTATAGGAACTTTGACAAAAATGGTAATAAGTAAGTTAATCAATATAAGAAAGAGTGTGATCATTTCAAAAGATCCCAAATATTATGGTACCTAATTAAATATCAAGAATTAGTTAATTTCCCTGAAGGGCTAGTTTTATCTACAAGTA
Source organism: Diorhabda elongata (assembly GCA_026230145.1). Taxonomy (NCBI): domain Eukaryota; kingdom Metazoa; phylum Arthropoda; class Insecta; order Coleoptera; family Chrysomelidae; genus Diorhabda; species Diorhabda elongata. The sequence continues at coordinate 7,298,787 of CM047928.1, forward strand.
AAACAAGGTGTCCGTCTATTAATTGACACAATCCAAGTTGAGCTTGAGAATCGCGTAATATATTGTCATGCAGTTTTTACTAGACTATAAATATACTTTTGTTGAGTTTGTCTCCATATGTATTTTTTTTCGAACATTCACTAGAATACAATCCCAAAGGTTTTCAATAAAAATCTCAAAGTTGTATTTATACATCCAATAAATTTTTTTAAAATACAATTCCTTATTTTTTCCAAGGGTATGCGCCAACTCTTAATTTTAATACCCGCCATGAAATTTTAACTTCTGTAACAATGTGCCAGCTTGTCATCATGGTTGTCATGAAGATTAGACAACCCGTGACAGAAGATTATGCAGCCTAGAGTTTTTATTATGAAATGAACCTAATCTAATATAACCTAGCCTAACTGACTTCCATTGGTATGGCACTTTGCTTCACATCCTTGTACTGAGCAGCACAAAATAATTTTGCCACTTTTTTGTAACCTTTGTTTTTAAAATTTAAAATCATTATTCACAAGTAATTTGTTTTTCCTATGACTTAGCATGATATCACAAATTACAAACATCTGTTTGAAGAATGGGAATCAAGTGTGCATTATCATGTTATATGGAGTTTTACAAATTACGGCTACTGCAAATTATAAAAAATTCATTTATCTATCGTATATTGTTTAGAAATTCTGGGTTTCAATTTTTGGATTTTTCAACTCTAAAAAGTGGATTAGGTTCTAAATTCCAGTTAATATTCTTAATGTATCCGTCACGAGTTGTATTATGTACTCGGACTACCTTTTCGTTTACCTGAAATTTCCCCGACCCGTGTTGGCGCAAACCTATCTCTATGGATTAAAAATCGTCACGAGTTCTACAGAAATGTACTTTATCAGCTGCAACTCTTAAGTACTCGTAGGTTATAACAAGAGTGCGAAAATTGTCCCAGATGATTATTATTTTTTATTTTCATATCAATATTCTTCCTAGATTTCATTGCGATACGTACGCGCATGGAAATATAGTCCTCAAATTTTTTAAAGTAGGTCTTGTAGTATGCTGCTGCTTCTGCTATCCTTTGTCAATTAGTCTAGCTGAAGCAGGAGAAAAATCGTTGATTGGGCTTATGGCTATTAATGTTTGTCGTTCACAGTAGTCGTTTGCCCCGCGGCGCCTTTAATGTACCCATCATATCATATAAAGTTTCTGTAAAGACCGCCAATTAATTTTCAATTGTGTGACTCGTACTGGTCGATTCTGTCCTAGAATTGGTACACCCATATTTGACAGCAGCTCATACTCTTAGATTAGCAGCAAGTTCCGTAAAGTTCCAAACGACCGGCAATTTTGTCAACAGAAACTTGAAGTAAAGTCATGACATCTTGTGAATACTCGATGTAGATATCCAAATTCACCCTTCCTAGTTAATATGTTGTTAATTACGTGTTTTGTAGGTATATAAATGTTGCACCCCAATGGGAAACATTCAACGGCAATAATTGGGCCAGTACGGAAAGAGATGCCAGAGCTTACGCCCAATCTAATAAAATAGATCTCCAAATTTGGACAGGCACTTTTGGCATAACAAGTTTACCCCATGAAGAAACTGGAGAAGACGTCGAACTTTATTTATATACTGATACAAATACTCACGCAATACCAGTTCCAGCTATTTACTGGAAACTAGTTTACAATCCAATCAATACAAGAGGGATTGTCCTCATTGGTTTGAATAATCCTTACGAAAATGATGTGGAAAAATATATTTACTGTCCAGATGTTTCGGATCAAGTGAACTGGTTGCATTGGAAAAAGGATGACATACAATCAGGTTATTCATATGCGTGTACTGTTGATGATTTCGGAAAGGTTGTAACTTATGTACCTAACCTGAGTATATCTGGATTATTGGTTTGATTGTTTTCATTTTCATATCTAATTTTATATCTAGTACATCTAGACTGCATTGAATTTTCTGTTAGCATTATCACATACTATATTTGGGAATATTGAAATATAAAAATCAATTATTATTAATATGAGACAAAATTGATGTATTATTAGTAGAGTGCGCTACAAAAACAATATCTGATGGTTGCATGAAATAATAGCGTAACGTAAATATATGAATACTAGCTGACAAGGCAAACGGTTTTGCCGTATATATAATTTTTAGGAAATGTTGTTAAAAATAACTAACACTATAATTGTGTGGGGATATAATTATAATTGAAATAGGAATAGACCGCTAATCAGGTAGTGTTCCGTTTGTTGCACTTCTTCTGATGACCCACACATCACAACTGACTCATTCTTAAATTTAAGTGGACGAAAATACGAGAACTCCTTGTCTAAATTACGTATGGCTATTTTGGAATGAGCATAATAACATCAAACTTTCAATTGATCACATTCAAATGCTCGAAGTTGTCGTTGATAAATTGCTCTACGTCTGTTGACTACGGATCTGAGCGCTTCTCTTCGTTTTGATTGTCGGTCATTTAGTGCTTGTTGTGATTCACGTAACTAAACCATACTCACACGAATATTTGCATTGTTTTTTTGGATTTTGTTCGCCTAATCTTCGTACTTTTGTATAACTCAATATTTGATTATTCGACGACTCAAATTGGAATTTGCGTCTTGCTAGTATTGATGACATATAAATAAATCAAGTTGAAATACTTATTGGTGAAAAAAAGTCACTTGATATTGTATTTGTTTTCTTATTATTTGACTTACCTTTCACAATAATAAAACACTTATACACGTACACGTTTCTGTTTTGATTCAAAAATTAAGTACAATATGTACAGATACGGTAATGGCTCACAGCAAGTGTTTATTCACATGATATTAAAAACTGTCTTTATCAGTTATTAATAAAATGTGAATAAGTAATCTTTGTACTGGAAATTAATGATAAATTCACGATGAGAGTTGCAGAGAAAAATTAAAATACTACGTATTAAAGTCACTGCCACGATCGATACACAAATAAAACCGGTTTCGTTCTCATCCCTACTCCGTAATCTTTGCTGGATGAGAGGTGACATCTGGCGAGAATAACTAATCGATTAATAGTTGACAGTTATCGACCGATGAGGGTGGGAGATCAAATTAAATTGAGAAAAAAAAACATGAAATTATAAACTCTGAATAATAATTCATCGTACTTCAATTATTAAATTTGATTGCTATCTTGCAATTCTATTGGGGATGAAAATCGCGAATAAAAAGGGGGGTTTATCTTGGAACGGTACAAAATTGAGAGTAACATTGAATTTTGATTCTACCTCATAACAAAATAAGAATAAAAATCTTGCTAAAAAAACTAAAGCTATTAATTAACAAATGAAAAATAGGGGTTGATCCTAGAAGAGTGAAAATTTGGGGTTGTATATTTTTTCTAAAGTGTCACATAGAAAATGATATCAAAAAATTCTTCTAAAAAATAAATTAGGAGTGGACCACCCTTAACATTTAGTGGTATGAAAAATAGATGCTGGCCGATTTTCATACCTACTAAACATGCTTATAAAATTTCAAAAAATCGGTCAAGATGTATGAACACTGTTATAGTTTTTTTTTTTTAGTTGAAGAAAGATTATTATGAAAAAAATAGTATAAGATATTTTCAAAAATATCTTAAGAATTTTTTTAGGAATCTGTAAGGTTACACAAAGAAATGTAAACAAAAGTGATACGGTTATGTGCCAGAATTGATGGCGTTATCTTAATGGTTGTGTGGTAAAAATTGATGAGCTTAAATATGCACAGATTAACTTGGTGTAGATTATAGAAACAAGTCTTGCAATTTACATGCTTGTCTTTTGAAAATGGTGAGGTAAAATTGGAAAAAAGCAGCATTTAGTTTACTCAAATACAGGTTCAACTGTACGTAACTAAGATGTATACCTATGATTTGTTTATTTATTCGCAAGTTGTGATGGCTTCATTAGTCGGGATAAAGAATTCTTGAAAGATGCTAAGTGCAAAAACATTTATTTTAATTACTATTTACCAGCAGCTTAAGCGATTTATACCTAAAAGAAAGGATGAAACCAATAGCCATGTTGGATTATTTGATAAGCGAGGATTTACGGGAGCCAACATTATCAATAATAGGTATGTGACATCGTCAATGTAAATAGCAAGATTCAGAAACCCAAATCATACAAAATATTTTAATACTTCCAACTTCTACATTTTCAATGTTATGCTTTCGATATCGATTAAAATTAATTTTAAAAGATATTTGATTACAAAATTATGATGACTTAATAGTCATATTTTGATAGAACACAGCTAATTTACATTATATTTTATTCACTTATTACTTTGCTCATTTCTTTTATTCATTTTCCACTCTGCTAGAGAAAATGTATAAAATTTAGACTAAATGTTCAACTTGTATCTTTGCACTCGACAAAACTATTATGAACCATTTTTCACTCAATTATCACGCATTTACTTATATTAATGATTTTACGATAATTTGACCACATTGAGCACTGTAATCGAATCAGTTGTCCCCACTACATACTTCCCTCCCCACTGATAAAATATTCTCAGGGCCGATTCAAAAACTTGAGTTTCCGTTTGCCGTTGCCGTTGCCGTTCGCGGGTGACATTTGCCATTGCCGTACGTGGCTGACGTTAGCCGATTGACATCTATTGACCCTATTCATAAGCTTGACGTTGTCGCCGTTAAGCTAAAAATTTTGTTATGCCTTTTGACGCATGTTCAGCTTTTTTTCGTGGTATTTTTGTGGTATTTTTTTAATCCAGTTTATATGAACGATATTATGGAGAATAACGGGGAGAGAGAATTGGGTAAAATCACGTGATAAACGCAAACGGATATGATTGGCTCTTTTCTATTGCTACGAACGGCCGAATTGAAAAGATAAAATTCGTTTATGTTTGAAGTCACCAACGGCGGACAGCGATGTCAAACGGCAACTATGAATGGTCTTATGCATTTCAATGTTTTTTAATTTTGTATCAGCAAACGTCAGCGGCAACGGCAAACGGAAAATCGGGTTTATGAATCGGCCTATAAACATAGTAATACTGAATGTTTTTCGTATCCATTTTTTAGGTTATGGTTCATCATTCTATCAATAGTGATTTTCTTTTCTTTCTTATTTTACTCAAATATTCTTGTTTCCACGTTCATTTTTTAATGAAATTTTTAGAAATGTGTGTATATATCTTCATTGCATCTCTTTTCTTGTTCTAGCTATTTTTTCAATTCATTTTGATTATTCAAGGTACCTAGAATCATGTTCGAATCCAGGTTTGGCAAACAGGCGTTTATTGACGTTTCCATGTCAATATCAAAATCGGAGAAACGTGATTTGTACTTTAAATGTCAAATTAGTAATAATTTATCTAAAGGTATCCTTTGATTCATCGAGGATCATTTGCGTGTGCATTTGAAAACGGCATTATAATGCATGTCACAAAAATATACGTCTGGAGAATATGAAGGATAAGGGAAGTCAGTAAATCGAAAAATTAATCTGCTTTTCAAATGTCCTGGAATGAATTGACGAGCGGTAGTCAACTTTTGCTGAATATATTCATCTCGAAATGCAAAGTTACGTACTCGACAGGATTAACGGAAATCAAAAATAAGGCTTGTGAAAATTTCTATATGTATCTCTCTTGATTAAGTATATTTACCTAAAATTCTCTTCGACCAATGATTCTGTTAATTCAAATTCGACAAATTGTCCTGAATTTGGTACATACAATGAATTTTTACAAATGAAACAAGTTGGTATTGATGACACTTTATTTTTTTAATACAATAATTGATCAGTATTCATCATTGAATGGGTAGTGTGGATGTCCAACAGCCCTGAAAAATAAAATTTACATGATATATAACTGATAAATGAGAATTCAATGGAATATATTCATGAGAAAATAAATATATAAATCAGTCCACGTATTTTGTGGATGAATTCTATTTTTGATCTCTCTGAATAATGATAACCATCTCAAAATAAAATGACACTAAGATATGTTTCACAATACAAACACACTGTTAATATTCGCTTTTCAATATGTTCTTTACTGTCCCTCCAAATATCATTATTTACCCAGAAAGTTTCTTTTCACCATTAGTACTTCAACCATTCATAACCATTACCTTCCCTATTCTTTCCTGTTAGCCTTTGACACATGTTACTTTTCTGGACCTCCATTTTTCATTATTTCAGTTACGACCAAATATATGCCTTCCAGAACTTTTTATTTGATATAATAGAAGCTTTTTTACATACCATGTTACTGTTACCCACCTTGAACATTTCATTTTTCATGATCAAAAATCGTACTTATTCCTTCTCTTAAGCTCCAATACCGTGTGAATCAAAAATGAGAATTTTTCAGAATAGCAAAAGAACTGTGCTTCTTTATATATCGTGATCATAATACGCGTTGTTAGAACTTAAGCAACGATTTCTACTTTTGATTGACCAATGCACTTCCATAATTTTCTCATTCGTGCTCGTTGCTTGTTCATTATCTAATATTCCTTACTAATTTTAATTTACAATTTCCAATTTATGATATTTTGGTTATAGCTACTACTATGGTTATGTTCTAAGATCTTCGACAATAGTACTTAATAAAAGTAAATAATGAAAGTAAATCCAGATGAGAATCATTTTAAACAACTGAATTTCAAAATTCTACGAACAGACAAAAAGTGAAGCGATCTTGGGAATTGAGATTTACCATTTCCCCGAGAAGATAGTCCTGAAAACGTTTCTTGAAATTAAAGAATGGATCAGTAATCATTAGATTCATTAGTATCCAATATTGCTGAAAATTTTAGAAGCGGTCATCTAAAAGCAGGTTCTAGTTCTAACTTAATTTTTAAACAGATTTTTCTACTACAAGTTCTTATAACTCCATCAGTTTAGAGCTTGGTTGAGTGCAAAACACCATGATTTCCTTTAGTGTCCAATTGATTTCCTTTTTGGAAAAGCTGGAACGAGTAATAGACAGACAAAATTGGTATAGTATTGTTGTAATTCTATTCACCCGGACGTTTCTTTCGAATGTCCTTCTTCAATATAATAATTTTAATAGCGTACTATTTGATAAGGCTTTGAAATCTTATAGTTGATGAATAATTCCTATTCGAGTTCACTATAGACCCAATATCACTTGACAAGCCATCAATGCGAACTTTGAAGTCCTTTATGTGACCTCACTATGCTCCAGTCATGATCTTTTCCATTTAACGTATTCATGTATCATAATTTTTCATTGCCTTTCTATAATTTCATGAAAACGCTTTCATTCTTTTGCGATTTAAACGAGAATTGTAGATTTCGATATGCTTAGTTAATTCAATTTCGTTCAAGCAACTCAATCACTACTCTAACGTTGAATGCTTTTTGTATATCTAATATTTTCTGAATGTTTTCAACCTGATTCGTGGTTGATATACAGTGTCTACCGATCCATATACATCGGTTTCAAAATTTATTTAGTGAGAGTCTAGACAAAACATCAACAACAAATGCCATGTTGAAAACGTTGAAACAAATTACGTATGATATAATCATACTATCTTCATACAAAATCCCACTAATTTTCAATCGTTCATAACATAGTCTAACAAAAATCTCATCAGAAAACTATAAGCTCAAATACTACGTCCAACAAGTTGGCTCAATCGGAGTAGTTGCAATCGATATACTGCCACTAATTACAATCTACTTTGAAGAACAAAAATTTTTGATTTGTTTGTTCCAAATTAACCTCAAACATCATGCTATACTACATGTGAAAAGTTCGTTTTCCATTTTATTATATTATATACTATCGGATTACTTACTCAACAAACCAACAAACTCTTCCATTACAGTCAAACGTGTCAAATACTGCAACATCTTCAGGAGTCAACTCAAAGTCAAAAATATTTATGTTTTCTGTTATCCTTTTCTTATTGACGGATTTTGGAATTGGAATAACTCCTTGTTGGAAGAGATACCTATAAGATAATACAATTATCAATTTATTTTTTGGCGGCAATACAATTAAACCAATGTTATCGAACTAAAAGCTTTGACTCCAATTATGATCTACTTGTACTATAACACATTTAAGTTAAATAATATTTGATACCTCAAAATAACTTGTGCACTGGATTTCTTATATTTTTCGGCAATAGCCTTCACTTTAGGATCCTCAGTAAGAATTGGATCGGTAGGCTTAGCCCATGGTCTATCTGGTGATCCCAAGGGACTGTAAGCTGTTACTGCTATATTTTTGGATTTACAAAATGCGATGAGCTTCTTTTGATTCAAGTACGGGTGACACTCGATCTAAAGATGAAAATAGATTGAACTGAGTAAATAATGAATCAGTTTCCAGAATTTCAGAAGTCATTACTTTAAGGCTTCTAGCTTTTTAGTCGTTTAAAGATTTCGGAGACCGCCAGGTTTATATGAATAAACAAATATACAGGTGTTCCGGGAATTGATGCAAAAATTTTGATGGTGAATAGATGACGTGAAAATAATGCTGTGACTTAAAAAAATTCTTAAACCATCCCTCATTTCTTAGTTATGTGCCTCTAAATTTGCGAAATCGGAGCTTATTTTTGAGAATATTTTCTAAATTATACATTTTTACATACATCGTTGTAGATGCCAAGGAAACCGTTCGTCATAAAGAGACATTCTGATTATTAAGACAAAATCAAACATTTCTAATTGAGCTGCATACTGTTGATCACCGTGTTCCTTACATAAGGAAAACATTGAAATGTAGGAGAATTTAGGTGGTTAGCCTACAAATTATCAAATGAGAACAAAAAAAACTATAATAAATGTTCGGTGTGGGCACCTTTCACAAAGTTCCGGAGTCTACGGAGGATATTTATTTGAGCTGGAAAGAGCATTTTAAGATTCTGCCTCATAGCATCACAATTGGATTTCATTATATCGATCATTTCGTTCTTTGTGTTTACCGGTGTTGCATATAACAAGCTATCCTCAAAAAAAATAATTGATTGTTTAAATTCCACCTACTTGGAAAAATATTATTAAGATGATTTTTTACATTATTTAGGAAGATGGTAGGGGCTTCTTCATGTACGAACCACATGTCTCTGCGAATGTTTAAAAGAATATCACATAAAATGGCGAGAAATCATTTTGCAGAAATTCTAAGTATCGCTGACCATTGAGGTTGTAAAATTTGGAACTACTAAGATATTACTCACTATTCCTAAAAAGCTTGTTGAATAATCAACTAACTTTTTTCACATTTAAATGTTTTCCTTATGTAAGTAACACGATGTTCGACAGTATGCAGTTCAATAAAAAATGTTTGAATGGGTTTTAATACCTCCTGTGAGTATTTCCAATAAAAAATTACAATTTATGATAATTTTCTTCATAATGTCTCTTTATGGCGAACGGTTCCTTGGAATGTGCACCGATCTAAAAATCTGCATATCTTCTAAACTATAGATTTTATCAAGTTATTCAAAGAGTTGATAAATAAATAGAAAAATACGTTTTTGCTATCTGCTATCTTTAGTACAGGTTATCCCTGTGAAAGTTACGGATCGTTAACCATTGAGCATGAGTCGGCATGAGTCGCCTCTGGCCTTCAGATAGTAGTGTAGAATTATTTATTTCGTCAATGGACATGGACATATGTAATCATCCATTAAAAATTCATAATGTTCGAATCTATAATTTAGAAAATATCCTTAAGTATATTCTGATTTCGCAACTTTAAATGCCTATAACTCAGAACTAGAGGGGCGTATGAGAAAAGTTCACGTCATCTGCTCACTTCTGAATTTTTTGCATCAAGTCCCGGATTAACCAATATATGAATGAGATGCTGATTCTTGGAAACGTGAGTTTTGATGATTAGATGAATCTTGAATCAAAAAATTTAGACATGAAATACAATTTACTTCTGGAGAATGAGACGAAAATAGTTGTGAAAACAATGAATAATGAAAATTACCTGATTATTAACAGGTTTGATTGTGGCATTTTCTAATACTCTCTCTAATTGTCTTTTATTGAAGTTGGATACACCAATAGATTTAGCTAAGCCCTTTTTAGCTACTTCTTCCATAGCTTTCCATGTGTCAATATAGTCGACATCACTAAATACACATAGAACGTCATGATCGGGTCGTTTTGGTAGTAATGCACCTCCTTCCTATTAAAAAAAGAGTAGCAGTAGTTTATTTTGAGGAATAATACATTCAAATTCAGTGTGTACAAGTATATACAACTGTATGTATGTATATTTTATACCCCGGACAGGGATCAACCTTTAAATAATTCTGAATTACTATAAATTTTGTTGCTTCTTTAAATAATAATGAATGATAATTCATCGTAATCTTTGCTTTGCATGTCACGGATACACAAGACCATTCTTTACAATCTTTTAAAATGCTACGAGGGTAAAAATAATCGTTGCACTACAAGTTAAACTAAACTAAGTAGTAGGTTATGAATGGAACACACTTAGTCTTTTTTAACGTAACTTAATAGTCTCCTAATTCTAAAAGAAAATCCTTAAGATGCGAGATACGGTGATCGATCTGGTTATCCTATTAAACCTTGTCGTCCAAACCATCTAGGATGGTATTCCTAATCCAAATGCTGTCCAACTGCATCGCAAAGTGTTGAAAAAGCAGCATGCTATTGGAATCTTATTTCACAATCAACAAATTCTTCTAAATCATATTTTCCAACGATCAACGGCGATTCAGAAATTTCTCATCAAAAATTAGTACACTGTAGTGTACTGGTATTTTATCAGCTAAAGTCCTTATCCTTTCACTACTTGAAGTATTTAAACTTTCGGTTCAGTTCAGTAGTAATGCAAATGACAGAAGATATTTCTTATGCAAGGTGAAAGTATAAGATTTCAGCTCTAGGTTATGTTGTCTTCAGATACTAAGCGATTTTCACGAGCACAGATATTGGTATTTGTTCAAATAAAGCTCTAGATAAATTGTATTGAATTGAAAAGTTTGTTGTATTTACAATTGCAGGAGATCAAAGAATTCTGGAATTAAGAGTATGAATCGGTAGCACTCGAGTTTGATAGTGCTGAAATAACATTAGATTTGTGCCCAGGTACAGAAACAGCAGAAAAAATGTAATATCAACACCAAACATATCGATTATTGAACCGAATTGTTCAAGAAAGTTAATCATGCAATTATCTGTTAAAGACTATAATACTTTAAAAGAAAAATGTACTCATTCTTTTTTCGGGAAAAAACTGCATAAAGTAACATTTGGTTACCTCTAATTAGTGATACAATATCAAAACATTTTGCTGTCACAGAAGTTTCTAGACCCGATAAATACTGAAATGGAAGATAAATAAATACCTTTAAAGCCGCTGGCCAATGAATCAAGTATAAGTCCAAATAATCTAAACACAAATTTTTCAATGATTCTTTCAATGTTGGTTCGACAAGATCAGGTCGCATGAATGAAGGCCACAGTTTACTGGTAATAAATAGCTCTTCTCTTTTGACAACACCGCTAGCAATTTTTTCTTTAAGTGCTGCTCCAACTTCGGCTTCGTTTTCATAGTAATACGCACAGTCGATATGTCTGTAACCAGCATCGATAGCATCTTTTACTGCCTGAGTTACTTCACCCGGTTTCGACTGAAATAAAAATATAATCCATATAATTATTGACAAAACGTTCTGGCTATAAAATCACGTAAATTCATCAATCTAAAGTCATATAATGGATTAAGTGACCTCGTTTAAGTGAAAACTTGATGTAACAAAAGCTAATTATATTTTCAATGATTCGAATGTATTGAAAAATACTTTCTTGAATTTTAAGTGTGATTAATATTTTAATAACTTTCAGGTGTTTGTCTCTCTGGAGTAAAACTGTTTTTTTCACAGTTGTTTTCTTCCAGATTAACTAAGAACCATCACGTTAACGTCTGTTCGGATACATCGTGAACGGAATACTTTTTTATTCAATTTAAGCATTGACATTGACAAGTTCAATAACAATACTTGATACTACAATTGATTTCAGGCAAGAATAGATTTAATGTTCGTTTATTCTACTTTGCACATCTATGATAAGACTCCTCATTGAACAAATAATGTGATTTTATCTAAGAGATACTGTATATTTAGTGCGTGTGAAAGAAATAAATCAGATTAATGATGAAAAGCGAGAAGCGAGAACGTCGCGTCGACGGATCAGCAAAGATGTTTCTAATCATGATCCCTTTCAAATAAAAAAATAGTATATATGCATGAGTTGTATTATCACAAACATTCAAAGTTTGAACCCGTTTTGACATTGTTGAGATCCTGTGGAAACTGTCGTATAAAATATATCTTAAACAATGCAGTTTTTATTTCAAAATAAAAAAAAAATCAAAAAGCTTCATAGAATGTTAAAATATGTTAATCTGTTTACATAGGGAAGACATCGTCAATACGATAAAAAAATGAAACTGCATTAACCAACTCTGAAATATCAATAAAACATAAACTCAATTACAAAGATTCAAAAGTTTTTGCAACGGAATCTAATACACGAAAAAGAGAATTTTAAAAAATGGTTCACAATCATGAGAACGAAAAAGCTATAAATGATAAAAAAAGACCCGAATAATTTAGGTAAAATTTATAGCGTATTTTGTAATGTAAATAATTCAATCGATTACTCCTACCTATTAAGTTTTTTTTATTAGAACAAATTTCTATTTTCATTTTATTCTGATGTTTATGATGTAGGTGATCTATTGATTGATATAAATACTCAAATATTTTGATAAAGACTTAAATTCGTCGAAACGACAATTTTTATCTGCCTTTCAAAAATTATTTAAAAAAACTAATTTTAAAACAGGATATACCTAGAATAAAGAACATTTAAAAGCATAAATATATCGAAAGGTCTAAGAAATAAGGTATTAAAGAAAAATTATACACAAATAGACAAATCCTGTATTTTCTGAGTATAATTTGCGATGCTCTTTTGCTTGATTCAATTTTTTTTTAAAATGTCAATATGTACAGTCAATTTTACAGATTCGAAAACACGAAAAACCAAATTGTCTTCAATAAGATGTTATTTCAAACAAATGGTTGTAGAGTAGACCATCTGTTGATAATTTCAAGATCCTTGATTATGACAGACTCTGAGAATAACGTATTTGAGTTGCTCCAATTGATCTTGTCATCAACCAATGAGGTAGTCTTTCCACAGATTTAGAAGTCGTAGATATCATTAATAAATATCAGAGAGAGAATTGAACGTAGAATTGATTTTTGACTGATACCACTATTGAATTATTGATGTATGGATTTGTAGATGCATTTACGTTGTACTTGATAAGTTGTCGATTTCGAAGGGGATATTTCAACCATTCCAAAAGAATACCATGAACGCGATAACATGGTATTTTATTTATTCAAGTTTCACAACCAAAACACTATAAACTTTCTAAGCAAACACAAAATACCAATGTGGTGAACATATTTCTGTATCCCTCGATTATTTTTGAAAAAAATGTGGTAGAGCACACAGTCTATAATTACAAGCTTCAGATTCATCCCAACCTTCATGAAATGATATTATCATAGTGGTCTCTATGCAGTTTGAAAGGAAGTCATATAATTTTTAGGTATTAATTACTACATCAGGTAGACTACAAAATATTTCTAAATGCATTTAATATCGAATGATGCTTGGACTATGTAGAAGTTTGAATATATTGACTTATCTAAGAAAGAATTTACTATAGTGATTGTTTTTTAAAATAACAAGAAGGAAAAGGACATAACAAAGTGGATGACAGTCCTATAATCATGAATTCAACGTTGGAATAAGTGAATTGCTAGCAAATGGAAGTATTTTGAACGAAATAAATTCATATTTTATTATCTCTTCCCTTTATTTTAAATGAAATAATTATTTTACTTTTTCATCACATTCTATTATTTAACTATCAACTAATTTCGATTATTTTCTAAAACCATAATGAAAATTGGTAAAATAAGAATAAGTATAACTACAAATGAATTACTAAGTACTTTTAAATTAAAATAGGTTTCGACTGGCTAAATTATTCTAGTCCATTGGCTTATAATGAGTTCACCACTTTCTTCTAGCTTGCATAAAACGAAACTTCCTTTTTCTTTTGGTATGTACAGAAGCGAATTGATAGGATAGGATCTGTGCTTGTAATTTTAGTAATATTCTCAACAAAAATAATTCCTCCTTCCATATCACCACCTAGTGATTTATCTCAGTATTTATATTTTTTCACCTTGAATATATAAATATTTCCAATAATTAACGATTATTTCTACTATCAGGTTATTTATCATTAGCAGTGCACTTCAGCTTTTCTAACATAATCTGATTTATATTATTATTTAATTATCTAATTCCCAGTTCAAGAGCTGACAACATATTTTAGGCTAGCGGCTTTAGACAAGGTAGAAGGATTTGAATTGTATATTGAAATATCCGTAATATACGAAATAGATTCAGGTTGACTGGATGCGGTTATTTTACTGTATGCGAGGATTGCTACTTATGTTTTCAAATAGACAAATAAAAACAAATATTTGTGATTAGATATGGCTAAATTCTCTTTTGATATCAATACACTTTTGCATGCGTTTGAACGAACTGTCGAAGCATTTCTTCCATTCCAACTGAGGTACCTCCAAAACATGTGATTTAAACACATTATCTTCTTCAGGTGTCGAAAAACATTAACCTCGCAATATATTTTTGATCTGCGGGAATAAGGAGAAATCATTGGGTTCCAAACAACGGATGACCCTTCAATTTTATCAGCAATTTTTTACACCAACCCACACGATTGTCAAATTATGCGGTATCCAATGCGAACGAATCTTTAAGATAACCAAATGTTCATGCAATATTCAATGTATGCCAGTGGAACTAATGCCCAACTATCCCTCAATCTCATTGTATGTCAGATGACGAACTTTCAATATCAGTTTACATACAGCATCGAATTTTTCTGGCACAACAGCCGATTTTGGGCGACCTTCACGGAATTTATCCTATAGCAAAGAGCGACTACGAATGCATTCGTATATCCAGCGATGTAAGGTGGTTTGTCATCAAAAGTCAAAGCGAGTTGATCGGCACATTACAAGGTTTATGTTACAAGTATCTGTAAACAACTAAACTTACACTCATATGACAACATGTACTGAGTACGTTCACCATTGAAATTGTCATAGCCAATTTATGTGAAATTTGTGATGGTAATGTCAGTAAGCTTAAGTAGAAACTCTCGTATAAGCTTTTCAAACAAAGTTACCTAAATTTTTTTTCGAGCGCGTTTTAATAAGCAACGCGATTTCTCTAAACTTATAAATGTTTGACGAAAGTATCTCTCAGATAATCTATAATCATAACATGTATTATTATTTAAAAATAGTAATGCCTTCAGAGCCATGAATAAGTACTTCTAAGCTAAAGAAATCGATGGTGTAGATTGGTCTGCTTAAGATCCTATTGTAAACCCTGGGGTTTCCATATATTGAATATGTTTAGGATATATTTTCTGAAAAAATTGGAGTACACTTACAAGTTGCCTCATTGGAAAAAAGTTCTTAATTATTCATCTAGTAAAAAGCATACACAGCATACTATACCAATACTATTTCACTTATGTTTCCTCTATGAAAAAAAGCTGAAATTTCATCAAACGATGAAAAATAGACAAACAATCAGTGTTTATTGACTTTCAAAACTATTAAATTTGATTATGAGTATAATATATTGATAGCAGCAATCACTTATGGTGCATTTAGTGTATCTCTACTATCATGTGTTGAGACAAGAAGTGACAGTTCCTGCTTGCCATGCTATAGTGGCAGATACAGTGAAATTGTGTGAAAAGTTGATGTTTAACAATATATTAACATTAAGTTTTCTTTCACGTTCCAAAGAAGCTCACGAAATAAATCTACCGTGATGATTTAGTTACTTTGAAAACTAATAATAAGTGATATAAGCGATATAAATGTCTGGGAACAGTCAGGAGAAACTTTTTCTTTCAAACAGGTTATTAATTATTCGAGAACTTTATTAAGAGCTTGGAATATCGTATAGGTAAGAAACCGATCAATGGCTTTTTCTTAATTATAACTAAGCGCTGTGTCTCATGTGCCTTATAATTCAAACGCTCGTGGCATCTAGAAGTTTTCCTGTCTTCCACATGGGCATTACACACCAGATTTCTAGCTTTCTCCAAAAATGAATACTCTACTGAAAATAAAACATTTTGGCACCCTTTTTGACATTGAGAATGCCACGAAGGCGTATTTTTTTATCACGACTTTTAAGTCGGATTCCTATAAGTACTGAATTACGATATAAAAACAGATAATGTTATTGATACCATTCTCATATTCCTTTTTTGCATACGAAATTAATTCAAATACTTCAAAAGAACGAATATAAGTTTGTTTTCTTAAGATAAGATATGAAATTGAAAATAATATATTTATTCATATCATTCATAGTATTACATAAGATTGATACTGACTAAAATTTCAAAATCTTATTTGAGGAAATAGTAAAATAACGAAATTGATATTGGAATGAATTAACATATAGGCATAATGAATTGTTAGGGGAGTCTTGCAATTAATGATGCTAGTACGGACACAATACGAGATTTGTGCTAAAAGTATCGTCATGAATCCTCGGAGTAGGGCGAAGCTACTTGATGCTTCGTTAAACATTTAATATCGTGTTGAAGCACACTGCTTGTCCGAAGTGTGCCGTTTTCTGAATTCTGAATTCGTTACGCAATACAAAATCAATGAATATTATTTCCACTTTAAAGCGTTTCTTTGGTGTGGGTAATTAAGAAAGCTTCTTCCTTTTTGGATACTGTTCTTTTTTGTATTATAGCCGATAGATCACTACTAATATTTTAGTTAATCTTTCAGCAAAACTTGATACAAATTCCTCGATACAATTTTCTTCTTCTTTCTACTTAAAAATAACAAAGACACCGTCAATAAATACACATCGTTCTAACACATCCGCAACTTCGTATAAAAATGATTTCGTACACACTTACTATGCCTAACAGAAGTTGTTCGGAAGTTTTAATAAAGCTTGTGTATCGCATTTTACAAAATTTTATAGAATTCTATTGAATTGGATCTTAAATAATCAGTATCAGACTGATCACAAACATTATTCATACTTGTGTATGACTATTATGCATGGTAAAAAGTTCTCATAATCAGTATTGAATTGAATATAATGATATTAGAGAGTAACTATAACAAATTACGGAAATAACCATAAAAATGTCACAAAGGCAGCAGTTATTTCATAACATGAATACATAGGGAAATTTGCCAGCAAAACTGACAATCTTTATATTGAGGAGTGAATCTATTTTTGAGATAATTAATCAGATATGAAGAAATTCGACTTTATTACAGACATCAACTTCAGAACCTGTAAGAACCCGGAGATGTGGTGGAGAGCCAGGATCCTCAATGTAAATAAGATAATGTGAAATATAGCATAACGTTAAGCAATTAGGAAGTGGATCGTATTAAGTCATTGTTGAGTTTTAGTGGCTGTAAAACTCCTTTGTAGGATAAAACTAAAGTTTTCTCAGGGTTTGTACAGAGAATGTGAAGCTTGTATATCTGGATCACTTCACTGCAAATAATCTGAATTTATCATTAATTCTAAGTCTGTGACATCATTATTGAGTATCAAAGAAAGAGTTGGCCCTAAAATTAACCACGAGGGACAACATTGCCAATTTGTAAACTACTCGAAACTTTACCAGAAGTTTTCTACATTAAAGGTAAGATACAAACGAAGGAACACCTCGAATGCCATAAGACTCTGGTTTGTTAATCAAAATTTCATGATCAACACAATCGAAGCCCTTAGTGAAATTTCAAAAAACCGAAGCCTATGAAACTTATTATGAAGTGAGGTATATACTCCATTATCCATCGTTCCATTGGAGCCTTGTGGAATGATAATTTGCAGATTGTATATAGTGTATAATAATGTGTTCTGTTACCATGTGATAGTCAATAAAAACGATAAGGAATAATATTTGTTGACCTATTTGATTCATTAGGTCAAAAAATGGTTTTAAACTCAACAATTTCAAATTTCAAAGCATGTGATTAAATTATTTATACTGTGCGTTCATGAAGTAACGTAACTTGCCAATATTTGTTTTTTCTATTAGGTTGAATTATCTTCGTCTATTCGACAATCTCCGAGTCTATCATAAAAAGCTAAGTCGGAACAATGCAATTGATATTTTAAAGAATCTCAATCAGATTTTATTCTGTACGCAATGGTTTAAAGATATCCTCAAAAAAGGGTCACAAAGCGATGAATCTAAAGATGTGTTTTGGAATTCTATTTTGCCCCTTCTTTAAATCCATTTATCTGGTGAAACTTAATTTAAGTAATTTCGAATAGCAATACTGAAGTATATATATGCAATTTTTGAACAAATCTGAATACTTTGGTCGATACAAATAGCTACGCTATTGCAAACATCCATTCCCAAAAACCACCAGTTGACTCAGTGATTTTGTATGGTGAATACGTGTGTTAAGTACAGTGAAGGCGAACTCAGGTAGTCAGGTAAGACGAAACTTTCCTTGTCTAGACATAGCCTCTAGTGTTTTATGAAGTAAAATACCTGCGCATAAAAGAATTGCGTTCATCAACGCAAATTTGATTGTGCGGAGGTTATCCATTTTATTTCTGTTCTAAGAAGTACGGCTTGATATTCTATTTTTAGGTATTTAGGAATTTCATATCAATATAGAAAAACCAAAGTCCAGGCGTTGAGCCTGAAAACTCTGAAAATAGGGAACCATGTGATACAGGCACTTCAGTAGAAAGAAATAGGAGAAAGTTCGAAGCACTAATATGGAAATAGGAACAAGAAAACGGGATCCAAAAAGAAGAGAATAGAATAGTGAAAGAAGAAATCAAAGCTCTAAATGAGACAATGGATTCAAATATGTCAAAAATTATGGAAAGATTTGAAACAAAACAAAAAAGCGGAAGAGGACGATCCCTCCAGCATCATAAATAATAAAAGAGAGAAGATTGGATGCGAGAGCCTTAAAAGTCAAATAATGGAAGCCAGAAGAACTGAAGAAAGGCAAACGGATGACTGCCCCATGCAAGGAGCATATACCGAAGTGAGCAACAAGAAAAAATTAGGAGATAAGAAGAAAAAAAAGCTGGAGAGAAGCCCACTTCTATTCAAATTAAAGTCTATGCTTTTATGGACAGCAATACAGAAGGAGCAAGTGCGGAGGGAAATCGGTACCCAGCGCAAAACGGGAATCCACACGGAGAAAATCACATCACCAACAAAAGAAAATTTCAATAAAACTAAAATGCTATTGAGAGAATAGAGAGAAGAGATTGAGTGGTATACTCAACGAAGATAAAGAGGAAGCTAATCGTAAAAGAACTGGCAGAAAACACCCCCTCGTCGGACATTGAAATACAGCTGAGGGAAAATGGACTCAAGCCAAGGAGAGTATAGCAATTGACGAGCTGTACACAGTAAAACGCGAAAACAGCCGAAAATTACTACTAATATTCATGGTAATAATAGAGCCTGTAGAAGAGCAGTCCTACAACAAAACTGATATACCTATGCCACACAAAGATAAGTGTGGTTGAGGAAAAGATAAACACGACGGACTTATACAATGCTACAGGTTCCAAGGCTTCCACCACGGACAAAGCACGTGCACCTCGAGAGATGCGCACATCAAAAAATAAACCAGCCACAATAACAACACAACCAGGAGGCAGCTACAGCAGAACGAGGAACAACGCCTGAGCTATTGAGGATGCTGCAGAATATGCAGACAATCATACTCGTAGCAATGCTGATCGCCCAATATGTGATGAAAAATGGGGAACGACAGCATTGATAGATTAAATTAAGTTAGTATAAAATTCATAAAATATACAAAAACACACAAAAAGACATACCAAAAAAAAATACAACGAAAACAAATAAAGAACCTAGGCTTTCCAAGGCAACCCACAAGAGGACAACTCTCAACACAGTAACACCACACGTTAACTCCACCGATAAACAAGTGCCGAGTTTCACATTAGGGACCGCTGTAAAGATGGCAAAGGACCACTTGGATTAGATCCATTCTTGCCGTAAAAGTTTTACCCAAGGGTTTACCCAAAACATCGAAAACACACGTCCAGACCAAGAAGACAAAAGTGTATAGCCAACAGGCTAACTTTTATTAAAAAGATATGACTCCCTGAACCTGCCATAAAACTCAGGGGATAGAAAGGAGTCCACGCGTGAGCCTGCGATGCGAACGAGGATTAGGATCTGTTGAAAAGATAGAGGGTGGTGGAATATCTTTCTCCGAATCCATCCGTGGATTTATCTTGGGATGCTTATGGAAACGGGCTATCTCACGATCGAATATGTGGGTGTGTACCATTTCCAATATCTACAATTGTGATCATTAAATATATCAACATAAATGTGGATTCGTCCAAAAAGACTATATTATTTATAATATGACCATTTGCAGCTACCTATTGCATTATGATTTTCCAAAATACATCTCTGCAATCATGATCATCTTCATATAATTCTTATATGAACGTTACTTTATACAGATTCTTTCTAATATTGTGGAAGACACATAAAATCATAATGTAATACAAAATTTCACACAACGTACAAGAAATCTCTCTAGTAATGTTTTCTTGTTGGCCAGTTTTAGGGTAATTTTTAGTTGAACCTACTTCCTCCAAAAGTGCCACAATCATCCAAATTGTAGTTTTGTTAATTTGATTGTGATTCGAACCGTTATTGTTTACTACAACAATGAGAAATAATGACATATAACATTTAAACATAGATAATGTCTACTTCAGAACTGAATTTAAAATTATGCGACATCGGTAATGTATATGTAATTCAATAGATTACGAAAGAATGAATTGTACTTCTTAGTGGCAAATACAGATGGTGCCAATTATTAAAAAACAATCATAAAATAAGTGAGCAACTCTATGAACACTGTATAATTATATTAGACGTAAAAATGAAAACAAGCAATCGGGAATAATAGAAGCACGCACCTAACATGTGAATGGAACTAATCTAATAATATCACAGCCACAGGCGTCACAAATAACAATGATTACTGTTAATACGTACTTTCCACGTGCCCAGGCCAAATGCCGGAATTGTTCTTCCATTATTCAATTTAATTAATGGTACTCTACTGGTCATATCGAGATCAAATTGCCGTCGCGGATTCAAAGGAATAACTAAATTTTCATAAGAGTGAACCTTGTAAAATATATCTCACTTCATTAGTTATTCAAGGCTACGTTAAAAATACTCTAGTCGAGACTTTGATACAATGTTATCGGTAAATATTAGACATTACATTAATAGTGATAAGGTTATATAATGATTTAATCACACCATACTACGAAAAATATTTTGGAAATTACGAGGGTTATCCGAAAAGCTTCTGACCTAAACTTTCACTTATGCACTTATCTGTACAGTTTGGAAATATATTTGCGCATATGTTGACAAATTTCTAATAAGATTTCAGTCATTTTGAATTTTTAGTTTCTGTTAAAAAAAGCCAATATCAAGGTGAGAATTAATTAAATTTCATATCATACACCGTTTTAATTGCATTTGTTTGTTATAAAATTCTTATAAATTGGAAATATACACATAATTCATTAATTGGGACGAAAATTTTGATAAACAAATTCCATTTCAGCCTCTATTGTTCTATGTTTATTATTCTTGCAGTAAAGTTAGTCATCCTTTGTGTGTACCTCTATTTCACCTTAATTTTTCTAAATTTTATTTTCCCCCAGTACTTTATTTGTTCCCTTTAAGCCTAATACCTCTCCGATTATTTTTATATCTTATTTTTCTTTTTCCTGCTTTCCTATTTGAGGACCACCCTAAACGTGAGACCCCTGAAAGTTTATGCACAAAATCTAACGATTAAAAAGAGTTTCGAGAGCAGTGGGATATGGAAACATGGCTATAACATACAGGGATCTCCAAAAGGTTCTAACATTAAAATGTAACCTTCTTCCCAGCTTATACAGCTTCGAACCTAAATTTAAATTCATCTTCTCTAATAGGTGAAAGTGGGAACATAATTATTCTGATTTCCTAAACCCAAAATGGAAGTTTGGCATACGTATCGAGTAAAAAATACTATTGGGAAGAGCCCCAATCTTTAAAACAGCAATTTAAGCCTGTACTGGACATTTAATCGACCAAAATCACAGGAACAAACAAATCTAAATTTGCTGAAATAATGGGCAAGCTCTCAGGGTGGCAGTTACCATCTTTAAGGTGGTACAAAACTGTATCGAGCGACTTGTGAATAAACAACTATGTGTGGATCACTAGATATTCTTGTATAAAAGGCAATGAAAGGGCAGACGTTACATAAAAAAGTATAATGGACAGAAAAACTGGAAACACGTCTTACATTAAAAGTCTAATGAATACAAGATCTGGAGACAGCTCACAACAAAAGTTTGATGGTCAGAAGAGCTGGAGACAGCTTTCTACAACTAAGTTCATTCCAAGAACATGAGTTACTGAACACTAGGGAAGTAAACCTGTATCAGTCAAAGTCCTATCAAACGAATGTTGAACTCCAGGTATAGACCTTTCATCGGTCAAAGTGGTCCATTTAAAAGACAAGATATCTCCATGAACATAGCAGAAATAAATCATCCCTGATAAAATTATTCAATGTAACTCAATGGAAGCGATGTTAATAGCATTGATGGAGCATTCTAATGAATTCTATTTTGTGTGAAAGGTTTCGATAGCAATCAAGCAGAAGATATTTAAATACTTGATTCACAATTCACAAAATGCCTTTTTTGGTCTAATGATTGTTCAATGAATAATTCATACGTTCTAAGAGATATTGATGATGAAGGTTTTAGAAATGAGGTAGAGTATATAAGTGAAAGTGAATATTATAAACATGGAATATCGTCGATGAAATTCTGTTATTAATCAATAGACAATCCAATAAACCAAAACCAGGATCGGAACTACAATCTTCAAACATGGAGAGCAAGTTTATTGGTACTACTAATCATAATTACAATATACAAAACTCTACTGTAATGACACCGCGAACAAGTCTACTAATCAAAGACATTTTATTGTCACAGTCATCTTAATTTAATAAGTTTCCTGATAGTTTGGAAACTGTAGTGATGAACAGTTGGGTGAGCGTCATCATCAAGAACTAAAGTAATGGAAAAAAAATTCGGATAAATCCATCACATAATAGATTAGATTACTGCTTATATTTGATATGATTGTACTTCAGAAAATTGTGAAAGAAAATGTTATAAGATACGACTAGTTGAAATATAAGAGTTTTTGAAATTCAATCCACTTAATTGGCATAATCATCACTTGAGAGTATTAGCTATTCACGTAACTAGTTATGAAAAGAGCGATATTGTTCAACAAGCGTGATATTTGCCTAAACAAGCGGCGGCGAATTTTGCAAACTATGCGAATTGAACATTATCACTGTTTTCATAACTTGTGATTTGATAAAATCTTCAATTACAATGAAAATCTTGATGTGAATCAAATGTCTCCAGATGGCAAATCGGGAATTCAATTTGAAATGCTGCAGTTGGTAGTTTAATACTTGAAGAATCAAGAAGTAGACACGTCCTGGTCTACCAAAAATTTGAAAAATGATGTAATTTGATACATACTGAACATCCACGAAAATGTACTAATTGCTTATTTTGAAAAATTGAGAAAATTGAAGGCGTCGACTTACATATTCCATGTTCAGATCTAAATTCACCGTGCGCTAAACGTCGATGTCAATAAGTATACTATGCTTTCGGCTTGGCTGAAGAGACGGTCAGCAGGATACCATGCAAAAAGATCGGAGAAGGAGAGTGTAGAAAGATTTATAGAAGAGGCTGAAGACGAAATATTTCTATTTACGATATAACGGTGCTGCTATTGGTACCCTCCATTGTAATTTTTATAGAAACTGATCAAAATGAAGCTTTTTCCGTATCTCTAAGTCTTACCACGTTATCCGAAAATACCACCCACGGAAAAATACGTGGCCATCATTTTAACCTTATAGACCTAGAAATTTTTATAGAAACGGATCAGAATGAAGAATATGATTCAAAATCACCTCCCTCCACCGAAAAAAGCAGTGGTGTAATTTTGATCTTAGAAACACAGAAATTTTAAAACTAAACTAACCTAACTTAACGTAACCTAGCCCAGCCGCTAACCTAACCTAACCTAACGTAACCTAGCCAAATCTAACCTAAGCTAACCTAACCTAATTATCCGTATCCAATTGCCACGGATATTAGTCACTCATGTAACGTTGTACACTTTGAGCGAGCTTAGAATAAGAGTCAGAGAATAAATTACGAGATATACATAGCACTATCATCAATTAATTACTACTGAAATTATTCTTACAATCAAATAATTTATTAATAAATTTTTTTGTATAATTCGTTCTAAATAAATGAAAAAAATATATTGGGACTAGAATTGGTATATATGTTAGATTTCATCTGTAGGTAGTGTATATCCGTGGATGGGATTTGTCAGTGGACAGTATTCATTCGTAGGTTAAAGCTTATTATTGTAACATTCACGGCTAAAATTAGAGACACGGATAAAGCTTCATTCGAATCATTTCTTAGAAATGTCCGTGTCTCACGATTTAAATTAGAATTACGGATTTTTTCGTGGAGGCTGCCAATAGACACGATTTGATGAAGACACTTTTTTAAAATAACAATTCCAGAAAACAAAACACACGTTATTCGCAAACTGGTGGTCACTGCTGGAAATATTGCTGGTGTCAATCTTGTTGATCTCAAAAGTATAAAAAGATCAGACCTCCAACTGTAAAGCACGACAGATTTTTAAGGCGATATTATAATGAAAAATGTGGGATACAACCCGTGGGCATAAATACCGTTGGAAAATTACCAGCAAAGATTGCTCAGTACCTGGGTCTACCTTATGTTAAAGGATTCACACACTCAGGAGCAAACATTTTGAAAATAAAGCAACAATAGTGTAGCCGAAGACCATGTCGAGAGTTTATTAGAAAATATAGAGTATTCCAGAAAACATTCTGGGCCAAGTCCCTGGTATACTTGTAGGTATCACAACTTCAAATGAAATGAACACTAGACAAGAAGTTCAAGAGAATATTCACCCAAAATATGGACTTTCTTCAAATAACCGTGTCTTTAATAATGTTGTTTTCAATGTTATAATACTTATAATACTATTAAATTAAAGTATGGTGTTAATTGTCGGTTTAAATAATGAAATAACCGTCAGTTTTCACAGTAATTAATAAATTATTCTTTGAAACCTTGAACCAGTTACGTAAAGTTTTTACATACCTACTTTTCATATATCATTTAAGAAATTTAGAAATGTGTACGTTTCTTGATATCAGAGTGACTTAAAGTGTCCCTTTTGATAGCGAAATTAGATAAAAATATTCAATCTCATATCAAACCACTTTTGACAGTTCAATTTGTGAACATAATAGAAAAATAATGATACATAATATAATTACAAATAAATTTTTTGTTAGTACAAATATCACCGTAAAATATAAACTAAAAAAAATCAGCGAAATCGCAGAGATTTATCAAGATATTTATTGATGTCTAATTACTGTTGAATATATCGGCAGGGACATTAAAAAGGCTTGACTGACTTACAATCTCATCTCGTCAACATTTATGGTATCCATTTGATTCTAGTTTGTTCGTTAAATGGTCCTTTTTATCAACATAAATAAGCAAGCATTTTTTCAATTGACAGATATGGGTAGTTATTGACATTCTACTTTTTAGTTAGCTGTAAGTATTTACGTGTACTGACTTATTCTAAAATTGATGCGTATTTGTGAAACGTTCTTGTGGAATCGATAGCAATTTTGTTCTTTTACGGAAATTTTTTCCCGAAGGAATTCGATGAATAAAAGGGAATATGTTTTCCGAGAATGGGATTCGTTATATGATCATATATTCCAAACCGTTGAAGCAATTTTCTAATAATATTTATTGTTTCATTATTGAACGAATAGAAAACAGTGATAATGAGCAATTTCTTGAAAATACTGGGTTAATTTAATAAAATCGAATTACGAGAAAAATTCTGAATTAGGTAATTTTTTCTAACGTTGAAGGAATGGCATATGAGCTAGAAAGATATATCGTAATGAAAATAAATCTAGTTGCAACATTTTTATGTGAGAAGTGGTACCCAATAACTGTATGGAAACTTGATCAGTATGTACACACGCATTTTCATGTGTACCACAGTAAATAATATAGCCTCTAACCATGACCATTTGTCATAAAAGCAATTTCGAAAGACAAGTCAATAAGTGTTTGGTACCTCGTAAAGTGTAGACTTATTTTGAAACAATAACTTTCTCAAACACAAAGTAGCCAACGGCCACTAATATTTCAACCATGTTGTAAATATTTGTTCAAAGAATTAACTCGTTTCGTATTAATTGCTTTTTCATATTGATGGGTTTAAGACTGGATAAATGTCAGATTTAAGCCAGTTAACTCAAGAAAATCTCATCACCTAGAGAAGAATCTTTAAAGTATATTATTCACATGACAATGAAAAATATGTAGAAACTCACAAGATAGGGGTAATAGGAACCCTAATAGTTAACTCAAGAAAATCTCATCACCTAGAGAAGAATCTTTGAAGTATATTATTCACATGACAATGAAAAATATGTAGAAACTCACAATATAGGGGTAATAGGAACCCCTAATAGTTAACTCTAGAAAATCTCATCACCTAGAGAAGAATCTTTAAGTATATTATTCACATGACAATGAAAAATATGTAGAAACTCACAAGATAGGGGTAATAGGAACCCCCAATAGTTAACTCAAGAAAATCTCATCACCTAGAGAAGAATCTTTAAGTATATTATTCACATGACAATGAAAAATATGTAGAAACTCACAAGATAGGGGTAATAGGAACCCCCAATAGTTAACTCAAGAAAATCTCATCACCTAGAGAAGAATTTTTAAGTATATTATTCACATGACAATGAAAAACATGTAGAAACTCACAAGATTGGGGCAATAGGAACCCCCAATATTTAACTCAAGAAAATTTCATTACCTAGAGAAGAATTTTTAAGTATATTATTCACATGACAATGAAAAATATGTAGAAACTCACAAGATTGGGGTAATAGGAACCCCCAATAGTTAACTCAAGAAAATCTCATCACCTGGAGAAGAATTTTTAAGTATATTATTCACATGACAATGAAAAATATGTAGAAACTCACAAGATAGGGGTTATAGTTAGATTGTAGATTATTAACACGAGGGTACACACCCTAAAACTTGCCGCTACTGGCTCATTTTACGACATAATAACGAGATAGCGATCGTTTCCTATATAAAACAGTTGAAAAAGGAGATGAAACCCAAATAGTATAGACCTACCATCAAGTGAATACGAGTGTTGTTCAACTGATAGTTTTTATTAGTTCGCTGAAATTCCATGGAGCCAATTTTTGTGCCAGTATATAAAATATGTAATCGTTAGTTTTTATATTATTAACACAAATTCAAAATATATTTTTTAGAGAGTTACAGAAACATGATGTCATGGCGAAGTTCCGCTAGGTGTTCTCAGTCATTTGCTCACATATCTAGAGATATTTCAAATTCATTTAATAATTCATATGTTTTTTTAAATATTTCTTGGATCACAATGATGAGCGTAACTCATGATTTTCATTCTGTCTTGTAGTTACCCTGATAATGAGAGGTGCACTTCCCAAAAGCTTGGAATCATAGTTTAATAAAGGGTTCTCATTTCCAAATTTGCTAGGAGGCCCCAATATTCTAGTTCTTCTTCTATCTAGTCAGCAAAATAACCCGTCTTGATACGTTATATATAAAATGTTTGGAAAGGTCTCCACTGTCAGGATTATAAACCAAAGAACTAGGTTCACGGGTCGGACCGTGTTGGAACTTTGAAATTCTCGGCGTTTTGACTCCCGCTTTAGAGCCATTATCAAGAGGAGTGGGGATGGGGTGCTTAGTGATCCGACTCCGTTGTCTCAATCTGCCTACTCCACCCTTTTTTTTGGTTGATTCCAAGGCCTCAATCTGGCTTCTCCTTGGAATTTCACCAAGGAAATGAAATGAAATAGAAAATGAAAATGATATGCTAACCGTCGAAAACACTGTTGACACTAATACACTCACTGTTGGTCTTAAGCTAACTGGTGAGCTAGTCGTCTGGACTATAGGAAACTATTGGCGGAATTTGGGTTTTTGACGCGTGTGGGATGTATATGTTTTATAAGAAATGTTATTGTTGGCCTGAGTGGTTTGGAACGAAGTTTATCCAAGTTGACGATAATCTCTGGCTATTGTCCCTGTTCGGACAGTTTGGACGTTTCTCTATTTCGATAGCTTCCCATCATCATCCGGCCCAACTCAACTCTGCAATTTATACATCGTATCACAATCTACCTCGTTGTCTGACGAATCCAGTCGATCTGAAATCAATGAAATCAACAAACATTGATTCGGAATTGGTACACCAAATCCCAAATTTCCAGGAGCATCCACAAATTTTGCATCTCCAGCAACTCCACCCACTGGTCTGGAGGATCAACTAAAGGTGTCCCTTCCTCACATCAAAGGTGTAACTGACAAAATTTGTAGAATATTCAAACCCCACGGTATTCGCACAATCTTCAAACCCAATCAGAAACTCTCCTACCTAATCAGATACGTCAAAGATAAAATATCCACTGAACACCATGAAGTGTATAAAATCTCCTGCTCAGATTGCCACCGTTCCTTTATTGGCCAGGCAAATCGTCATATGTCCCTCAGAACCAAGGAACACTTGTTGTCTATCACTAATTCTGATATTCCCTCCACCCTTGCCCAGCATCGTGTCCATACCACACACACAATTGATTTTAATAGAACCAAAACTATCGCCCCACACCGATCCTTCAAGTCTAGGATTATAAGGGAAGCTATCGAAATATAGAAACGTCCAAACTGTCTGAACACAAGGGACAATAGCCAGAGATCGCCGTCAACTTGGAAACACCTTCTTCATGCACTTTGCTTCAATACCACTCCGGAAAACAATAATATTTCTTCTAAAACCCCCCGAGAAGCAGATATCCACACATTTAGTACCCCTCTCCCTAATAATACATTTCCTATTCGCGTCAAAAACCCAAAAACCGCCAATATGTCCCCTAGAATCACAAAGTCCAGACGATGACCCACCAGATAGCTCAGGACCAACAGTGAGTGTGTTAGTCTCAACAGTGTTCTCATTGGAAAGTATATCATTTACATTTTCCATTTTAATCAATTCATGTTTTTTTAGCTTTTCATTTCCTCAGTGAATTCTACTATTTACCACTGAAATAATTTCGAAATTATCTATTTCGAAAATCTATTGTGCCGTTTTTCAAAAGAGAAAACAACTACATTTCCGGCTAATACCTCGACGAGTATTGAATTACAACTCCTTCGAAGAACGTGACGTCAATCGACCTTTTTATCCATATGATCATCCCCAATGACTTGCAAGGAGAGGTTGTAACTACTGACTAGTTTCGACGTAATTACATATCATCAGATCACCTCATTTTACCACAACATTTTACATACCTTATTTACCATCAGAATTTACATTATTGGCGATTACGTTAGATTTCTACATGACCAGTGGTTCGCAGTTGGAAATGAGGATGGCGCCACTTAGCATTCGCTGGGAAATGCTTAACTACATGTACGAAATAGTGACGCTCTTTGACGTTGTCTCAATCTCTCCTTGCAATTACGAGCTATCGGAAATGTTGATATCGACAAAAAGGTCGATTGACATCACATTTTTCAGAGGAGCTGTAATTCAATAATCGTCGAGGCATTAGCCAGGAAAGTAATTATTTTCTCAGTTGAAGATCGCGAGAATACATTTTAGAAATATTTAGTTTCGAAATTACTTCGGAGGTGAATAGTAGAATTGTGAACTTTATTTTGATGTTTATGTTTCTAAATCTTTTGATTTTTGGTCTCTTCTGATTTCAAATTAGTTTTTCTTATGATAGTTAAGAATTTGACGTTGACTTTCAGTAGGCAATTTAATACAATCAACTTCCAATTCAATCATTATACAATCGATATTAATTGTAATTTACAGTAGAAGCTTAACTAAAATATCCCAAATTACTATTTTTACTCTATATTTTAAGTAAGTACTTAAAAGTATAGTTTGAAAATAAGTTGTCTTAAAGTTGTTATTGTTCTGCTTGGGATTCACGACCAAATAGGCCAGTAGGTGGTTGATACAAGATTAACAGAATAATTGCAGTACCGTTCCTAGACGAAACTTTAATTGATTACGTTGGTGCTGTATATTTCACACATTTGTCGATTAAACAGTTCGAAGTTACTTACAGATCACATTTTAAATTTGATTATAAAAAATGAAGACAATGTGTAGTTGTTCCCATTATGATTGCTGGACGTCGATAGAGGTACTCAACGCCCAAGCGTTCCCTACTTTCTAAATAACCCTCGTATCTATTTTCTGCGTGGAATAAAAGTATTTTTTAAGTCAATTTTCAGCTAATTGATGTACAAGTAATACTATCAAATGTCGATAGTGTTATTAGTAATAAGAAAATAATTGTTAATATGAGTCCACTTATCAACTAATTTATCACTCAAATATAATAGGCAACAATCACGGAACGACAATGATCATTTCTTAGGCAGTATATTTATGAGGTGGTGTATAATTGGCGCCTGCTCGTTTGCATGGTCTTTAATGGTACCAGCAACCGCAACCATCGTCGTCATGAATCAGCTTAACTATGCTCTTTATTCTTTTATCAGGTAGCCTATTGAGTTTAACTCGTTACTACTACGTCAATACATTCTTCAGCACCCACCTGTATATGGGTTACATGAAAGCTAATTTCAAAGTGTACAAGTACTACAATATAGAAGATATAATATTGGTAACAAAAGAAAATTGACTGAATAATTCGAAATTCTGAATTAATTGAAACGTAAGTTTTTCACTCTAACAGTGCTTTTTTCATACTTTAAGTTCCGTCTACCCAAAGGGTTGCTCTCGCCCACAAATCGTTATTATAATTATAACTTTCATCTAAAATGTTAATTATTTGAGGATGGGTCCAGATATTTGCAGTCTTATACTGTTTCTCTAATGTAGATTTCTGGTTACTTATGGAACATAGTATTTTCGCTGGTTCGAATAACGAACAATACACGAGAAAAAGCTTACGGCACAGTTCACATACGAGGATATATTGGAAAATTCTCAGCCTACTATAGAACCGAGCAAAATTTTAATGTCAAAATATTTTATTACTCAACATATTCTCCTATTAATTGGATAAATTTATTACAGCGAACCTACAACGTTTCTAGACCTTCAAAAAATTGTTTCTCATTGCTCTGCAAACCAGACCTCCATAGTTTTTATTACCTCCTCGTTGGAAGAAAATCTAGTACCTTTTAAACTATTTTTCAGTAGAGGAAAGAGATGATAGTCGGACGGAGCCAAATCTGGTGAATAAGGGGGGTGTTCTAGTAATCCAAACCCTAAATCACGATTATTTTGCAAAGCAGCATGAAATTTGTTTGCATCTTTTCTCTCCAATTTTTGTGATCAGTAATGTCGAATAGTAGTCTCCAGTTCTACCTTTATCCAAAAAATCAATAATGATTACTCCATGGCAATCCCAAGAAACTGAAGAACTTTTCCAGCAGATTTTTGGACACGAAACTTCTTAGGTCTTGGAGAACCAGAGTGTCGCCATTCCATCGATTGTTGCTTTGTTTCTGGATCGTAGAAATATATCCAAATCTCATCCATAGTAACAGTTCGGTTTAAGAATTCTACATCGTTTTCAAATCGAGCACAGATCGAACGCGATGCTTCTACCCTTGCACGCTTTTGGTCAACATCCAAACAATAGGGGATCCATTTTGCAGTAACTTTTCTCATGTCCAAATTGACGTGAAGTATATGTTGAACGCGTCCGTAGGAAATATTCAGTGCTTCAGATATCGGTTTTAGCCCAATTCGACGGTTTGATAAAATCATGTCATGTACTGCATCTATACTTTCGGGGACTAACACAGAAACTGATCTGTCATCAAATAATGGAAAATCTACCTCTTTTGAAGCTTGCAGTCCAATTTTTGACGGTCGTATACGAAGGACAAGGGTATTAAGCATATCTTCGTAAATCTACTCACCTCTTAACCCTTTTAAATACAGGTACTTGATGATGGCTTGATACTACAATTTTTCAATTTCCACTATTTCGGTGGACATATTTTTTTCTTTTAATTAATTGGGTAACTCTGGTTTACTTTTTTGACGTCAAACTTCACACTGGCACTTCTAATAAGTTATTAACTAGATATCAATACATCCTCGTAAAGTTAATTTCTTTTTTTATTGATGTCTGACTGAGTAGCACGCATCACTTTATGTCGATCACTCAGTGAGATATTCAGAGAGTTTAATTGATGAACTTTATCTGTGATTGTCGACATACACCGGTAATGGTCCGAATGTTCATGAAATATTCGTTCTTTCATCGAAGTATTTGGTGTCATTCATCGATGAAAGTCGATATTCTCCAATTTCGCTCTTTCACGGCAGCATATGTAGAATCAAATATATGTATATAAATGAAATTCACTATTTTGTTTACTGATTGAGAATAGTGCTTTCTTCACCTTAATGTCCGCTAGGGCCCTTATTTATTCCAGCACTGTCATATAATAATCCATTATGTATGTTTGTTTAAATGAATACAAAGAGGATGGATGGGCTCTAGTGATTGTTAATGCCTCCATTTGGCAAGTTGTGACATCAGTTCAATAGACTATAGACAATGCCTGGGAGAAATCAATAAAATACATGTAAAGTACTTTATCAAACTTTTAGGTTTTTTGGATATTTAGCATTGCTGATTCTTTGCTGTTTTTCACAGTTATTATATAGCTCAAATATTTACCGAAATTTTCAAGTACACGCGCGAAAAATTTATTGTCATACAAGTGGCTTCACTGGATTTTAGATTGGTCCGTTACGAAGCGTAGAGTAACTCCAAGACCGCATAACTTCGCTTTTAGCTGTACTCAGAGCCATGAGCGAGAAGAATATTTGTTGTGTATTCGTTTTTTTGGTCATAGATAATGTCAAATCCGCGGAAATTTATCTAAAATTACTCGAAAAATTGGGGGATGGGCGCCTCTCCATGACTCCAATGTATCTTCCGCTTTCCGAAAAAGGAGATAAGTAGTGGCAAACTTGCCATATGCGCGAAGCCCCAGAACAAATTTTAACGATGAGAAAGTTAGCGAAGTACTATATGCGAGATGGCTGCAGAATTGAGCATCAACGTAGGTGATATTCAGCAAATAATTTATGAACGGCTTGATTATCGCAAAATTTCGGACAAATAGGTGCCAAGATCAATTTTGCACGTGTTTCATGAAACGGTATGACGTGGAAGGAGAAAATTTATTGCAATGAATATCCACCACTGAGTATAACAGTAATTCCGGAGAGTAAACGCCCGTCGATGAAGGTTACACGGTCATTGGGGGAAATGTACTGTGTTTTGGAAAATAAAACGAGTCATTCCAGTTGATTTTTTCATGGATCAATGAAGTGTAAATATGCAGTGTATAATAACCTCATAAAAAGCACCATGAAACCTGAATATAAGTCAAAACAGCGCTATATTTCAATTCGCAGTGCGATATTGCTCCAAGACAACGCCATACACATACAGCTCAGCCTATGATGGAAGCGTTGAACGAATGGGACTGGGAAACACTAGAACACCCTCTTCATAGTTCCGATTTATCACCATGTGAGTATTATTCATTTGGTCTATTGAAAGAGGCTCCTGGCGGACTGTGATTAGTAAACATTTCGGAGAGAATCCTCGTGCATGAATGATTACGTGAAAATCCAAGAGATATATGTATATATACATACTTATTTGAACCAACCTCGTATATAATTTCGTGAATATACTATTTTTAAAATCGGTATAGGGATGCTCCCTTTCCAAAGAGATGGTATATTCTTGTGAACTGTAAGAATTCGAATAGTAATTGATTATATCTCTTTTTCTGATTGCCTTTAGCCTTTCAAATTCGTGTTGGATTTTTTATAAAAGAATGGAATATAATATGGGTTAGTTAATTGTTCCCTATTCTTTAAACGTAACTCCTCTTCAATTATAATTCAACGCTACCCAAATTTAGGAATAATTTTGAATAAAATAATAATTTTGTTCAGATAAGAATAGTCCAATAAAAAGTTCAATCTACCAACCTCTTCATGATCAATTGGTAATTTCAGTTGTAATCTTAAAATATGAAGAAATAAAACTTCTGATATAACTGCAAATTATTTAATTTGTGTGAATATTATAATTGCAGTTATTAAGACGATATGAATTATTTATTCTAGTACTCATTGATCTACACATTGACTTTCTTCTACCAAACAACGTCTCTTGACAACATCAGTGAAGTAATCCGCTGATTTCCTTTTGATTCTTGGCCTTTCTGGATCGTTGAAGTCAACTTTGTACATTCCCAAAAAGGATCTAAAAATTGAGAAACGTGCTTAATGAATTTTTTTTATTCAAAAATGGTTTCATATGATACATTTTCTACTTTCACGAATTCGAGTTTTAATAAATGGCTATTACTTATAAATTATACAATTATGTATACAAAATTAATTTCGATACGACTTCACACACACCCTGCTCTCTCTAACTCCAATAATAACTTTATGGTGAATATACAAAGAGATTATGTTCCCAAAGGTTATATTAATACATAATTATGTTGACATATGATATTCGTGAATCTGACATATGATATCTGTGAACAAACATTACCATGCCATTAATACAAGATTCCCATCTGTGATTTGAAGTGAGTTGTGTGGCATTATTTGAACACCACTTCAGTTGAGAAACGTTATGCGCCATGCTTTGACTCACTGCGCGCTATATCAGGAGTATATTGCGCGAGGATGACGTGGAATTTCAATATAACGGCCAAGAATCTCAATTCCGCAGCCATTCGACGAATTTTGTGGTCGTCAGTCAGAATATTTGTGATCAAGTAGCGTACACTATTTGTATTATTGACCCCTTCTATCTACGAAATGTTGGGCCATTTTTTGATATATTTTCGCTTCACTTCTGGCTACAAAAAACGAAAAGCAACTCGCAACTAACAATTCTCGGGAAATTAAATAGTCATGTCCAAGTGACTCAACAGGAAATGACGTACTGTAGTTACCATTGCTATGATGGAAAATATGCGCAGCAGCATGAACTTCCGAAGTATAGTTGGATCAGATACTGGGTGCTTCGAATAATAAACAATCTTTGGTCGACTTGCTCTGTAATAAAAAATCGTAAACTCTCCAAAGTTGGATTACAGCTGATGGAGATGAAAAACTCATCTAAAGATATGAGCGAAAATAGATAAGAATTTAAACAAACAAGTGCTAGATTAAATTATATAAATGACAAATGAAAGTAATAATTACATTGGAAAATCATGAAATAATGATAATAGTAACTTTTAGATATTTAAATACGGTTTCGTACAAAAGAAGAATTGCAAAAATGGTCGATTGAAGGTTATTAATACTCATTCACAGCATGATGATTTTTGAAGCAAAAATGAAAAATTGGAAGAACCGTTTTTGATTATTGAGTAAAATAGCCCCAGCACGGATCAGTGTGTTTTATTGTGACGTTCATGGAATTTCACTCAAAATCGGTTACAAAAATCATTATAAAGAACTTACGTGTAGCCACCACCCCATTCCCAATCATCCAAAATACTCCAAACTGTATAACCAGTTAAATTAACGTTGTCGTAATATATGGCATCCAAGCAAGCACTCACGTGACCCTGTAGTGAAATATTGAAATATATTAGTGAATCCAGTGAATCTAGAATGCATTACATTCAATATTTGCGAAACTCATATTTGGTTTAGATGACAAATTATTCGTAAAAGTAAGTCCACTTCGTCAATAATCAAGTGAGAATTAGATATATGTTTAATTT
This sequence comes from Diorhabda elongata, assembly GCA_026230145.1. NCBI lineage: Eukaryota > Metazoa > Arthropoda > Insecta > Coleoptera > Chrysomelidae > Diorhabda > Diorhabda elongata. Next base: position 7,335,155 of record CM047928.1, read on the forward strand.
ATGCAGAAAAATATGAGCACCCTATGCTTCCATATACAAGGGTTGCTACTGAAATTTTGAGATATAGCAACACTGATATTAATATGTCAAATCTGATATTTCCGTCATGAAGTTTGCATTTTTACTATTAAACATTTTCATGTGATGATTTTCTATGACTTTTGATGTGGTTTAAATCAATTAAATCAGTTTACCGATAAACACGCATGGACGAGCCATGAGCCACCGTCTTTTGCTGGTTTTTCGAATTCAGTCGTGGTCGCATTATGCTACAGAATGAGTTTTATGAAGGTCATCCAAAATCGGCTGCTGTACCAGAAAACGTCGATGCTGTGCGCAAACTAATACTGAAAGATTCATGGATGTATGAATATGAATCCGAAACTGAACAATAATTCACTATATGGGTATTTTAAGTTGAGCACTTTCAAGCAAATAGTCACCTGCTTTTTTAAAAAAGGTTTATTTCTGCACCACGACAATGTGAGCTCTCACACTTCAGCTCAAACAAAAATGTTTTTGAACAGTCAAAGCATTCATATTGATGGTGGTTCTCTGTACAGTTCCTGATTGGCTCCTAATGATTTCCTCTTATTCTCGCAAATCAACGTTTTTCTACACCTGAAGAAGCATTTGATGCTTTCAAATCACATATTTTGGAAGTACCTCAATCGAAATGGAAAAAATGTTGCGACAATTGCTTCAAACACATGCAGAATCTTAATGAAGAATATTTTGAAAATCAATGAAGCCATACCCAATTTTAACTATTCATTTTCACTTATCTATCTCAAAACTTAAGTAGCATTAGTCGTTGAAAATGAAACATCACGATTCACTAGTTCTCCTTACCTAGTCTACACCCTGTTAAATTCCATCTTATATTTTGGTCCTCTGTTTTTCATCCTCCAAGTAGCCGAACCTAATCCAATATCTTCATGTATGTGGAGTTGTCATATAATATTTGCTATGGTTTCTCATATATTAAAATTTTCATTCTGTTTTCCCCAGAATTGTTACTTTTATTAGATAAGTATTTTATGTCCTCCTATAATGTGATCAAATCTCTCTTCAGAACTTGAAGTAATTTAACTAACAAGATTATCTCCCTATTAACTTCTGTATATTTTCCAAACATAAAATTAGTTCTCTCAGGTTCATTTAAAACTATTATACATAAGATACGCTTCTTATCAGTGAAATTATATGTATCAATATTTTGTTTAAACATTCGATTTTATTATTAATTTTCATTTTCACATTTCACATAATCATCTTAATTAAGATATTTATTTCGTTATTATCTCGTGACATGTTTTTTACCAACTGTCTTCCCATTATACAGGTGGTTATCCAGAATGTATATTTCCTTTCAATTTCACATCTAATGCTAATCATGAGTTAGGTTATTGCATAAGTTTATCACGCCCTCTCACCATAGCAACTATTACGCTTTGTCGTTTCATATCTGCGTTTTTCAGTTTCTGTCTTCCAAGTTTGGTATGTCGAAGGCTTTGGTTAGGTTAATGGGGCCAAAATACACCGGCATAATAAATGCCACCACTTCATTTTAAATTTTTTCGAAGACCTCCTTCCCTACTTGTGGTTCATTACTCAAATTTCTTTCTCGAATAACAGTTATCCTTACGATCGTATTAAGAACCATTGTGCACCTATAACTTTTATGTACAGCACTTTTGGCATTTGGGATTAGGGATATGAATTTTAATGATTTCATCTTTTGGTATTCCTTATACTTTGAGGACACTTTCCCTTTCAAGTTATTTTACTAAACTCAGAGATTATAGAAGTCCCTAGAATCCACGAATCGACGAACAATACAAATTGAAATTTTCATGTTAAAATCTGATCAATTTACTCATTCACCAGTAAGTGAAACGATTATATAATAATTATAATAAGAAATGAAATAAGAAGTTTCTGTCTTTGAGTATTCATAATGATTTTACTGCTAATAAAAAACTGTTCGATCTATTATCAATAACGTTCACATCTCACCTCTAAATATGTTATCCTGTTATCGTCTTCCAAAGTTCCACTTGTATCGGAGAAACCGTTTTCAGTAATGACGATTTCTGGATTATTGTAATTGTTTTTCAACCAGACTAAGAATTTTCTAAGACCCCATGGTACATCCTGTAACAAAGAGAAAACTGATGAGTTTCCAAGGAGAGCCCAATTAACTATGATCTTTTATATTAAAATAGCATGATCCACGCAATCTAACGTTTGCACCATAGTATTCATCAATGCTCTTAATTATAGTTTCAATTAATTCAATCAGCAAACATCAAATGAGACTGTTGGAGGTTCACGATCACTTCCTATCAAACCATGAAATCAGAATATTAAGGAAACGTTGAATTGTTATAGACAATTCACAAGGAAATTCTAAGGCCCCAGAGAAGAGAGCAGAAAGTGGCAGATTTAAAAAAGTCCAGGTTCTAAATGTGTAGAAAGTTATAGAGCTTGTTTTCTGTTGAGCTCTGTTAACTGATAATATGAAACTAGTGTATGTCACAATTTCAATAATAATAATAATGGTCACAAAAGGCAACACATGATCGAAATTACTCCGACCTCGAACAAGGCAGATCTGGACAATACAGTATCAAGTAAAATGATTATTAGCATAATCTATTGACATAGTACCAGGGCTTCGTAATAGCTATTCAAAACCAAGTAATCAATAAAAACAACTACAAGAGATATGTGATTAAGGAAATCAACTATGACGTATGGTTATATTGAAGGATAACGCTGTACATCTGATGCCGACTCCAGTGATGTATTTAACGAATTACCCCAATCGGGAATACAGAGTGGAAAATAAGCGATATGTTCAGTACCACTAATAGGCAACCAGTAGCTGATTCAGTGTCATCTAAAATTTCTCAACAGTCTGACAAAGCCCATTCTGCCACCTATGTAGAAGACGAAATAAAGAAGATGAAGAATAAAGCAAGTGCAGAAAGAGTGAAGCCAAAAATTAAGGTACGAGTTAAGGCCACAAATTCAAAACCACTTGATAATAAAGTGCCATTCACAACAATCTGACAAAATCCAGCCTCTCACATGTGCGGAAATAATTGAAAAAATTCTTCCATCACCTTTAAGTCACCAATCGCTTTTAGAAGAATTCATAGTCTGAAAACGGGTCTTGCAATTAACATCACCTTAGAGTATGACCACTCTTCTCGAAAAAGAGAAGAAATTTAAGGAAGACAATAAAACCAAGAAAAATAAAGAAAACACTATGGGCGAAGGAAATTCTATGAAGAATAGAGCAAAGTCTGCGATAGAAATCAAGAGTTCATTTACAAAACAGAGAGAGTGGCACTGCATTTACTGTTCCGAAATATTCGTTCATACACCATCGGAGGATTAGATTCAGTGCAATGCTTGTGAAGAATGGTGCCACGAAAAATGTGCTGATATGGAGTGAAAAGAAGGCCATATATATGTGAACTATGTGCCAATAATTAAAATTGATGTCATTATTAATTTTTTACTATAAACTAGATTATTTAAGACTAATAGTAAACAATTCGAGCCTTGTTGAATTATAGAACTTGCTTCTTTGGTGAATTCCTATTTATATCATAAGTAACTTCCAAATGTTTAGCAATATCAAGAACATAATTTAATTAATATAATTAAATAAATAACATAATTAGGCTCAACCCAGTTCACATTGGCCTTTTTGATCTTCGGGGTTAATAACCACCACACAACACCTAATCCTACAATTCAAAATATTACATCTGATTGTAGTGTGCTAGCTAATACTTCAATCCGCTCTAGCAAAACTAGTTGTGCAAAATTATCCATAAGAAAATGCTTCTGGCCATTTTTGGGTCTTCTCAACAAATTTGAGGTGTACTACGATGGGTCCTTTATCGCCTATAAACAGATTAGAAATGTGGTGGATTATAAGAAAGTCAAGTAATTTCTTTCTGTCGACATAGCTATACCAAATAGGCGGATCTTATCATTGAGATTGAATAGAAACTGATGTAGTTCAAATTATTATGTCATCCACAAAAATTTTCTTGAAGTATCATGAAATTGCTTTCTATCTTATTTAATGTGGAATTAAACATTTAACTAGTAATTAAACTTACCCAGAACCAATCTGCACTACCCTGTGTCCAATCATCTCTATGCCAATAAATAACATTTTTGTCGTTTTCAAAACTAGGTTTACCAATAGGGAATTCAGCTGTATGGTTTATCAACTGCGTAGAATAATGATTGAGTCCCAAGTAATCAGAGGTACCTTTTATATAATCAATTTCAAAAGGAGTTAAAGTAGGAAGACGAGATTCAGAAAGCCCTTCTAGTTTACTCCTTTCTGCTACACGATCTTTGACTATTTGTGGCCAATCACCATTGAACAATGGATTTCCATAAATTCCAATCTGAAATTTAGAGTTGAATAAGTATGATAAGATATAAAATATGAATTCTGTATTTTATGGATATGTCATTATTCTGAGTAAGCTGCATCGATTTTCTAGTTTGACTTTGACTTGGATTATAATCATCTATCATGATGATTATAATCAGTGTTGAGTATAGATGGGTAAATGATGTGTTTTTCTACATAAAATATACCAACAAATCAACTTATATGAAGTTTTTGAAAAGAAATTTTCCAAAAATTGGGGCGGTTTCAGGTATTTCTAAAATCATAATGAAATAACAAAGTAGCCTTACATCAAACTGTTGTGCTCTTTCTGCGGCTGCTATATCGAGTGGATCATCACTTCCTGGCTCATACCATGTAGCATCAATAACCATGGCTATTTGTCCTATAAAAAAGAGCGTGGATGGATTATTCCCGATTATATAAATTATTTAATCAAATACTATATTCTATCTACAACTATTATTATGAGTAGTATCAGAAATGATGGCGATTCAGGATAACTTCAAACTATTCATCTATTTACTAGGATATAATACTGGTATTTGACGGAATGAGAAAATTGAAATTGCTGAATTGGAATTCAGTTTCTTGGTGATAATGAAATATTTGTACAAATAACTGGGGCTGTTAAATGTTTTGCATTCCTTATCTTTCACTACAATGTGGACCTTTCATTGTTTGAAACACTACTGGTAATCTTTCTCTGTCAGCTCTTCGCAGCTACATAGCTTTAATGTACTGAATCTTATCCCTATTAATGTGAATTTCACCTAAGGCAACAAATAGAATGAAGATAATATTCTAGCAATTGAATTCTATAATCTCTTGACAGACAATTCCGAATAAACGGATATACCGAAGGCTTTTTAGAGCGTTTGGATTGACAACTTTCTAAGTAAATTAAAATCGTAGGGTTTATCGTCCTCACTTATCGACTGGCTTCGTATCTTTCTCAAAGATCGATCCATCTAGATCACTATCGATATACACTCAATAAACACCGCAAATCAATACCGAACTTGAAATAAATCCTGGTGTGGGATGGAAGCAATTTTATTGAGTTTAATGCAGCAAAGATCCAGACTGCTATTTTTACAAAGAAGACTGGCACTGCAACCTAGGATTTGGTCCAGTTGGACATAAAATATCCCCATTACCGCAAATTTGCTTCTAAGGTGTTGAAGTTGGGAGACATTTGTCCTGGCATAGTCATGTGGCCGTTTTAGCTGAGGCAGCTTCACAAAAACTTGAAGCCCTTTTCAAGACCAAAATGCTATATTCATGGCAACAGCTACTCATTTGCTACAAAGCCCAGATTTGTTTATCTTTGGAATATTGGTCACACATTTGGAGCTCAGCTTCAAAGTATACCCTGAAAATGCTCGATTCAATACAGAAGAGAGCAGTTCGACTTATAGGCTATTCAGAATTGACCTGAACCTTGAACAGCTCAGAACATAGAAGAAAGGTCGTTGACTTGTCTCTGTTTTACCAATACTACCAAGGCAAATGCTCTTCCGAGATGTACAATATAATCTCACCTAGAGCAGTTTTTGCAAGACTCCACACGGCAGACACCACTCGAATCCATTTTCCATTGTTTAATAGCATTTAAATTTTTCATTACTTACAAATATTTTTGCAAGCTTTCTCTTGTTGAGAACTAAATGTTTTGAGCAATAATATAACACAGTTTTTATATATTATATCATTATGTAATTTCTACCAACAGGTTCAGAATCATATGAATACTTAACCGAAGGTCAGATTGAATCTGATTAGGAATTTTTTCGGAATTGTTATCTAGAACGTCTCCTCAGTTATCTTGAAAAGCACTCAAAAACGCGTGCACCAGATTAACATTCATTGCCATGGATTTTTTCCAATAAATTATTCCATTTATGGTTTACTCAAATTTTACATGAAAATGCGAAACAATTAGATGATTTATATGAAAAGTATTTTCTTGAACTCAAACTTTGATACGGCTATACTACTTTTTTTACAGCGAGAGTTACCGTATTCATAGCAGAAGGTTTAATATAACACTTGTCTGTTGCTGGCGTTTGGTACATGTTTACTTATTATGTAGTACCGTCAGTATCGCTATTTCATAATCAAACTTCGTATCTCAAAATAAAAATAACAAAATTATATTTGGGTCTAGAATACCTGCGTAATTTGTATATAACAGATTACGAATCAATAACAATCCTTCTTAATATTTGTTCCATATGAATCTCACATTATAGCGCTAGAATAGAATCACACGTGGACCTTAGATTGGTTTGTAAGAACAAAATGGTTTAAGAAGAAATTGTAATTTCGATATGCAATTTTATACCATCCTATTATACACGTTTACGTATATAAATTTGGGCTTAGGACAGTAAGAGCGGTTGAGGCATTATTTTCAAGAGTACCACGCTCATCATTGGCAGTCTGATCATCTTCAGAAACTGAATGTAAAGCTGTAATATTACCAACGGATCCAGAGATTCCAATTTTTATATTATTTTTAATGAAAATTTAACTTCTAAGTGCAAATAAATTTTTATGTTTTCCACAAACTGAATTGTTTTAAAAAATATTGTTTTAAAAAATATATGAAATATACGATGAAGCGAGTTTTATTTACCTTGATTTTTTTCCCTGAATAATTCATCGTAGATGTGATAGGCTTTGGCATGCGCCAATAAGACGTTCTTAGAGCAGACATAAGCCAAGGTACCACTAGCTTCGATCGCAGGTGGGAAATAGAGACTACCATATCCAGATTGACAAACTTGTTTCGGTTCGTTGATAGTTATCCACCATTTAACATCATCACCAAAAAGTTCGAAGCACAATTTAGCATAATCAGCGAATATATCTACGATAGTTTCGTTTATCCATCCGCCCATTTGGTCCTGAAGAGGTTGAGGTAAGTCCCAGTGGTACAAGGTAACCATTGGTACAATACCGTTGTCTCTGAGTTCTTTGAAGAGATTTTTGTAGTACTGGACACCTTAAATTGAGTTTTTGATTAATTGAGGATATTTTGTAGAAATTTTCGCCACTGAAAATGACACATTAGTATGGAATTTCTTATTTTTAAAAAGTATGAGGCTGCAATTTGATAGGGCAGATCGATATTGAGAGTTTTTAGACGAAGAATTTTTTCAAATCATAATTGATAAAGAGTTAACCCAAAAGTCGTAGAATAAAATTAACAAGTATTATAGCATGTGAATTTATTGTAGTCTCCATTCTTATCGTTTGAAAATGTTGTAACTAAAGAAGAAATTGATAAGAAAATTTTCTTCAAAATTTGTGTCCCTCACCAAGTAATATTATAATAATATCAGTAAGTTTTCTGAATATTATTGCTGCAAATTTAATTTCATTTAGTTATGTTGATGTTCAAATTTGAAGATATGAAAGTCGTATAATATTCATGTTTTATTTCTAAGGAAATTTTGAACTAATTAATATACGGCATTTGAATAATCTAATGATGGTAAAATGATATAAATACAATCAAACAAGTTTCAAAAAAAAGGGGTTGGAACATAATTGGAAATAATATGCAGAGAAATTAGAACTATTGGTTAAACTCTACAGAAAAAATATTTAATAAACATGACAGGAAGGAAGATCTTCTATGGTGTATGTAAACTAGAGGAGTGCTAAGTATTTGCCAATTCGTGGTATTTGATTACCGCATTATCTAGTAATATAAAATTTTTCCCAGCATTATCGCTGCTGTGGTTGAGAATGAAAATAGTGAAGGGGGAGGAATAATATAAGAAAATACAATTTTGTACGGAATTATTGAGGAGAACTAGAAGATCGATTATGAGTGAACTTGAACTTTCTACCAATGCATCAGTGACAGCTCTATTAATGAATCAATTATTACTGAATGATACTGTGTCAAACATTTTGGAAACACCATAATTCAGCGCTGTTGTCGAGTCTAATTTGTTAATCCACAATTTTCTCTCGAAGAAAAGAAAGGAAATGAACGAATTACATAGTGTAAATAAGAAAAGATTGAAAAAAATTTGTTATAGATACGAATAAAATATACGTTGGAATAGTTTACCTACATTCAAAAATCGAGTTGAAATTAATAGCAATAAAAAGAGTACATAGAAACAATCAAAATAGGATAAATCAATTTTATTCTCAACTGGACATATTTTTTATGAAAAGATTAACGTATTTTTCCTTCTAATTCATTGAAAGCATGAATCGAATTATCTATCTTACTTACTCTGGGATAAAACAGACTTGAAGCTTAGTCAAAAGCACATTCCAAGTAAAATTTGAATTGTTGGATATGTATTATGAGCTTCTATTATGAGCTCGAAAATGGCTTTGAAATTGTTATGCATTCGTAACAAATTGGGCAGGAATTACTTACAGTTACCCAAAAATGGGATCAAATACCCTCTTTCTTCTTCTTCTTCCGTGTATTCGGTGTAGTCGCCTGTTTTATCTTCAACATCCTTGCCTCCTATCCTGCTTCAAGGTAGTCGCTCCACCTTTTTCTTGGTCGGCCGGTACTCCTTCGTCCCAATGGGGATTTATCGCGTGCTATCTTGACCAGTCTGTTGTTGTCCATATAACTTATGCGCTCATTCCATTCTTTCTTTCTTGATAGAACCCATTCGTTGACGTTATCTATTAGGCACGATCTCTTGGTTTTCGCCGTTTCTGGCCGTGTCTCTGCGGTATAGGTAATTATGGGTTTTATCGTGGCCTTGTATATTCTCGACTTGGCCTCTATTCCGATATGTTTATTTCGCCATATGGTTTCGTTCAAACATGCTGCTATTCTTAAGGCTGCATGCCCTATTGGTGGATTAAGTATCTAAGAAGGACATGTTGCCGGTCCCAAGCCCGGATAAAGAAGGAGGGTTCTTGGGTAAGGTTAGCTCCCTGTCTTAGGTAAAAATAGACATTGCGCAAAGAACCGATACTTTGCCGCGGAACAGGACGGATTTTAAGACGACGACCCAAGCTATGGAAAGGACAAGAACTTGGAAAAACAAATACGCTCCTGTATATTAGAATCCTTTTGTAAAATCAATATTATATACAGGATAAAAAGAAAAAGAGAATTCAATGACCTAAATGAAGAACAACAGTAGGTATATAAAAAGTGAAGATGCTACGTGGACGTTGTTGCCTAATTGTCTATCTCAAGAAACTCTCAATAACAGTAAGAGATGATAGCATATTCTGTGAATTAGATGAGAAACTATTTATCCACATTGAAAGAACTCATTGTTTCAGGGAATTTTGTGAAGCATACATCTTTATACATATTTCTCTCACCTAATTGGTTGACGTTATCAACATATCCCGTGGGAAGAATCCTAGACCAAGCTATTGATAGTCTATAGTGATAAAGACCCATCGCCTTAACCATAGCTACATCTTCCTTGTATTTTTCGTAGGACCTACAAGCGATATCTGGTGTAGATCTATCTGCGATTCTCTCGGGATAAGTGTGAGCAAAGTGATCCCATATTGTTTCTCCTTTACCATCTACATTCCATGCACCTTCAATTTGAGGTGCGGCATTCGCTACACCTATTCTCAAGTTTTTGGGAAATCTTCTGGTATTTATTGGATCATTTTGAGCTAAACTGAAACCATACAATTTTTTGTGAGAAAATTTCAAATTACAGAAACACGTCGGATAGAGGACATATTCAGTTTGTTTCTATTATAATTTGATTGTGTTAAGTAAGTTCTTAAGCCCATTTTAAAGTGTGGGTTTGCTACTATAGCCGATTTAGTAGTATTTTTTGTACAGTCATGAAATATGGATCTCAACCAATAAAACTAAGTTGAAAGTGAGCTTCAAGAAAGCTCAAGAAATCTTCCGATGAAAATTATACTGTCATTTTGGAGATTATTTAGAGGGGATGAAGTGAAGAGCCTTGCGACAAAATATAGTTGAAAAAAAAGTGCATAAAGGGAAAAAGTTCGGCTTTACCAGAATAACTAGCATACGACTTCTGGCAAATTCAAAAGTGAAATATGTCTTAAAGAGTATTTTGAGAATCCTTCCATAAATGCAAGTCCAGTAATTTTCAATGAAAGTATTTGATCTGAATGATTGGTGTATTGTATACATGTAGATATTAACAAAAAGTGGTGGCGGATCTCTGCTTCTATTATTTCGTCCCTATAACTTTTTATATGCCCTGCGCCAAATATACTTTCGAATTTCCGTGTTCACATGAAGAGTTTTTGCACATTTCTGAGATTTGATATTATGCTCTTCATATTTGGCAATCATCATATGTCTAGAATTAATTTCAGTTTGAGAGGAATTTAATTCACTCAACTCATGATTTGGGAGAAAAGATTGCATAAAAAGTTCATATTTATATACTATTATTTTTACTATTACTTTAATTGAATATTTATTATTCTTGTGACAATATTTAGCAAAAAATCTAATAAGAAATGATTGATACGTCATATAAGAGTTGTAATATTAGTTGGCACACTCACCTCAATGTGAAGAGACATGTTAAAAACCACAAAATCTTCATTTTGCACAGCAATATAATAATAATAAAATTTTGAACTTTATCAACATTATATATAAGTATTGGCTAGCACTTCAACTTGAGAGATACTTTTCCATATTAAATGATATTCAGATATTATCAAGTGTATTATTTTTTTAAAACATATTTCATACACTAAATATTGAGAATTAGTTAGTTCAGTGTACAATTAGTGAGGAAAATTTTTTCTCGAGTGGCCTTACACTGTTTTTTTCGGATGCGATGTAATAATTAAATTATTAGTCGCTATTTTTTTATTATCCTCAGCCGCCTCGATGTTTGCTTTACATTTTCTTGCAGATATTTCTCTTTGTAGTAATTCCCCGAATCCTCTTATTTATCTCTTCTTGATATTCCTTGACGACGTTTTTATAACTTCATGAAACACCAGCAAACAACATTTACTAAGACGATAACATTTTGGAGAATGGAATTTGCCTGAATGTTAGAAATAGACTATTAGTGATTAGGAAAATGTTATATTCCTTTAAAATGGCCGTGATGATGTCTGAATAGTAATAATAAATGTCTCAGAGAGAGTGCCTTTTGGTGGCGGCTCTAAGTAGCTTGTAACACAATATTTTTGTGAATAATGTGAAGCTTTTTGCTTCATTTGTGCTCTTTAGTTCATTATATACAGGCCAATACTTGTTTTCGGTGGCTGTCACTAAATACTGTTAGCGTTCCTTCATTAAGAAAATAGAATTTTGAGCAGCAAATGTAGTAGGTGGATGAAACGTTATAGACGATGACTTAGTCGTATTATTTGTGTTATGCTTTTATGTTGAAGTATTTATGCATGTTCAGAAAAAGCAAATTTTTGTTTCTCAATCAATATTGTATAAATTATGTTCAACAGAATGGTATGTTAAATTTGTCCAGTTTATATTTGATTCTACATAATCAACAGAAATAGTTTGCCAATTCAATTTCATTCATATCTCTTGATCTCTACCTAATAACATATTGATATGAATATTTTGTTCACGAAATAATCTGAGATTGTGATGTCGAGAGCCCATATTTTCAGGGTTATGATTTATTTATATCAGATCAGATACATACATTATACATATCTGATAAACTACAACTTTTTTTAAATGTACATGACCCACTGATATCAATTGTTTTAGCAACTGGCAACAATATTTGTAGTAAAAAATAGAAAATTTAACAGAATGGATCATTAGAAGAGAATAGCAGAATTCGTTGATTTGTTTATTCTTATTTCAAAAATTGATAGAATGAGAACCGAAAATATGGACTCGATTGATATAACTGTAATAATCAAGTTCACAGTGTCCATGATAATAAAACGTTTTTTGAAACGGCTTTTATAATTGATTTTCTCCAAATTTTGGCAACCTAAATTATCGTTTCATTGTTCTACACAATCTTAAAACAGACTACAATTGTTATTATGGAAATTTGTGTTTTCAAGGATTATATTGTGATAGGAGACATCATTTATTACTAAAACAATTTTTGGACTATAAAAGATATAAAGCAGGAACGGTAGAGGTTTTCCATCACGAGACTAATATGTCAGCACAATATTCATATGACTCAAATCAAAATTTCTGTAAACTTAGTGGAAATAATCGTTATGACTATTATTCCAAATGTCATCCATATGCGAATTGGTAATTAAAAGAGATATTCAACCTTTTTATTTGTTTGTATTTTATTCGCATGGTTAATTTAGACATATTGAGCAAAACTCTTATGATAAATTTATGATAAAGTTATCTATATATTGGATGTATAACTGATGTAATATTTGATCTACCAATTGAATGTCCTCTCCACAAAATTAAATTCAAATTTTACGAACTAATTTATATTATAAAGTTTTTAAGATAGGCTTTATGAGATATAGAAGATTCCCGAACAATTCGAAAATTGACGTTTCGATAAATATATTACCATACTCAGGGCAACACACAAGTAAAAATATCCATAACAGACGCCAGTAATAAAATTTGTATACTTATAGGTACTATAAATCGAAAAAACACAGACGAATTTTTGAAAAGTTCTAGGTGTAACAAAAGCCACTTGAATCTAAGTGGTACCTGGTACTTCACATCGATTTCCTCTGCTCTTATTCTGTGAAATTTCATAGTTTTTTATTGTAAGTTCATGCTTTTTAGAAAACTTTTAATACAATTTCTGTGGAATTTTAAAAAATAACTGGTTCTACAAATTGGTAATTATTCACAGATAGTACTCAACATACAATTCAGCAGATGTAGAAGCCATAATTATCGCATTTATATTAAAATAGGCCCAACTTCTGCTATTCTAATACTTCCATTACTCAGAGGCTTCATGATTAAATTTACATAAATTATCAGTTTTCTTAGAATTTCAGATACCACTTAATAACTGGTGAAGATCACACTATATGTACTACGATGTGTAATCCTAATTTTTCTATATATATATATATATATATATATATATATATATATATATATATATTGGATTGCTTACCAGGTGGAACTGAAGATTTTCAGATCCTTTATCTTCGCTCACTTATTTGATAAACGAATGTCATCTACACCCTGTATACTCTCATCGATGTACAGATATCATGAATTATTTAGAAAAAAGTTTTGAACCCTAATATAAATATAAATATCACGTTCCTTCATAAACACACTGTATATAAATGTCAGAGTCAAATTTTAATAGTGATAGTAATAAAATATGTTTATTTGTTCATAAAGTAAACGTGCATACTGTATACTTCTAATGAACTTATGCAGACAAATAATAAGACATTTACTGCCAGCATCTCAGCTCATTATTTCCAAATTGAAAATGAATGATATTTTTTGCAACGTAAACCCATTTAGTCGAAGAGCTGGTCCCCACTTCTACTAGGGTACTTTCACAAGGTTGAAACTTTTTTATGTATTATTTAATATGTTTAAAGTAGAAAAATCAACTTCTGGCAGGGTTAGCGTCGTAGCAACAATATACACTGTTTTTTCTCTAAAAATTTACAGTAAAAATTCAATATCTAGATAACGGTAAGGTTTAGGTATAAGACAGTATACATGAATTTGCCTTATTTTTACCCCTGAATGCATTAAAATAGAAAAAAGCCGGTGGTTCTATTTAAAAAAACAAAGAAATATGATATCTATGAAGTTAAACTTTGAACAATTTTTCTACACACCTTGTATAAAATAAAATATTTTATAAGTGTTAGCATTGGTCATATTTTTTCATAAAAATTAATAATTCAAAAAGTATGAATTTTCAGACAAAACTATACTAAAATTTTACGTAGATTCCAAAATGGTATTAATATACAGGGTATTCTATTTGAAATATCAAAGTTACAGTCAACTTCCGGTAGAATTGAAAGTTTGCCATCTTTTAAAATATTTTAGTTGAAAAGATCGTATCCGAAAACCCAAACGTAGAAAGTTTAATGATTTTACGTTAAGTATTTTGCCATATACAGATAGTTTTAACACGTCGTGGGAAACCCTGTATTCTCGAAGGTCAAAGGAGCCTTCCTGTATATTTTGTGAGCTTGATTTCTACTTTCTAGCTCATCGTAATAAAATCATTTATACTAACTAAATATTGGAAAAAATTATACGAAATAATTATTTTAAATTTGTTATGTTACATAATTTATAGAAATAAAAAGATAATATTTACCTGCAGATTCAAATGAGACCAATGAATATTTTCTCATTATTGCAGAAAAAATTTTTCAATTTTTGAATTTTTCACTATGATATCCTACCGTATCGTTCATTTCATCAGGTAAAACAATATCACTCTATTTATGTTATAGAGATTTTCTAATTATCAATACCTCATGGCATTTTGATAAAATCTGAGGTTTAAATTTAATCAATTTATTATTGTTTTTTTTTTTCTCACAAAACACACAGATTATTTCTTGCCCTTCCATAATTGATGAAAACAAGTAGTCTTTTCTCTTTTGTTACTTATTACGCACAACTGATCACAATAATGTAGCTAAGATATGAAAAAAATATACAGTAGAGTTGAAAACTGAGTCTAAAAACACTCAAATATGGAAAGAAACGGATATTGAACAATCAAGTATCCAAAAATAGTATGAAAATGCAATTTTTCATGTATTTCATCAGTAAATTAGACGAAACCAAGTCCGAAATAAGCAGCGTTGTTGACAAATTTGCTTAAAATATTCTACTCCCCTACCTAAGAATGTATTACCTGTATTTTACAAATACTTGCAACCGAGCAAATCATCTAGCAATTTTTTTATACTTAAAATTGTCTAATTAAAAATATACTCGAAAGCCAGATTTGTGAAGATACATTTTTTCAAATAAAAAAATTT
Organism: Diorhabda elongata; assembly: GCA_026230145.1. NCBI lineage: Eukaryota > Metazoa > Arthropoda > Insecta > Coleoptera > Chrysomelidae > Diorhabda > Diorhabda elongata. The sequence continues at coordinate 7,350,540 of CM047928.1, forward strand.
GCAATATGCAAAAAACAGTGGATATTGTTGCAACCGCGCTAGCCCGCTAGAAGTTGATTTTTTTACTTTAAATATATTAAATAACAAATAGAAAAAGTTTCAGCCTTGTGAAAGTACCTTAGTCGAAGTGGCGACCAGCTCTCCGACTAATTTCTATACACTGTGCTGAAACTCGTGCTTAAAAAATATGATTATACTTAAATAATATAATAATAAATTGAATATTTAATTCGTTAATCCATTATGTGGATATAATCAAAACAAATTATGCCCTGACACCTGAATAATGAATTAATATTGTGTTTAACAAACTGCCAAAACATTAGTTAGTGGTTATTTCATTCACATAACTGGTACTGATCTTTATCATCGACAATATTCCTTTCTATAAAACATTTTGTCTGAAGTTAATTGAAATAGATTTATATTCCAACAAGAAAGCGATACAATCCGAGACATATATTTCGCGAATAAGATATGTACAACATTTACGCAACATTGCAGAACATTTCAATTCAGTTTATGATCAACTGTTAGGAGATATTCAACCGATACGAATTCCACCACAAAAACAACCATTTTCAAATCTCATATGAAATACAGAAGATACAAAGCTCATATAATTTTTTTCGCAAGAAACATGCAATAATCAGAGAAAAAATTTCATTTTTGAAACAAGTTTTATTGAAAAAAAGTAACTATTAAATAACGAGTGAGTTACCTAAACACTTAATCAGCGTAAATTTACCTAACAACTATTTTTGAAGTAGTATCGGAATTGCAAATACTACTTCCAACGAAAAAAATGAGTCTAATCAATATATAGTAGACAAAATTAATACGAATGCTGTTGATAAAGTCGATTTTCAAATAAATAAACATATAACTCGTGGTATCAAAATCCTAGAAAGACACATATACAACCAAACAAGTGAATTCGTCTACTCGTGTAACATCATATCTGTTGAGCTTGATGATATCAGAATATAGAATTGATTGAAGTACAATGATTTCAATCATATTCCAGAAGAATTTACAAATTTATAAAAGAAATTACTCTTAACATAAATCTTCTGTTGCAATTATGAATCTTCTTTATTTCTTGTTGTATTGGGAAAATTTTAAAGATTCATTTAGAAGTTCTATAACATTCCCTTTCATATAAAAATTAAGTTGATCAATTCACGACATATGAGCAAATATTTTTAGTTCTTCACTGAATCATGATTCGAATACGAGGAAGTATGTGAAATTTTAAATCAATAATTTGATTTGAAGGTAGTGAAAACTTTATTTAAATAATTTAATCTAAACAGAAAAAGAGATAAAATAAGAGCGTAAGTTAGATACAGTGTTGTTAAAAAGTGGAGAGAGAAAAATATAAGATCAATCCCACAACAATGGAAAATTCATAAAATAATATACGGAGGAGTATATATAGAAAAAGCATGGAGACGAGGAAGGTGTGAAGGAATATATCTGTAGTGAGACGAATCCAGCATGTATTGAGAGAGTGTGTAGAAGGAAATAGTTAGGACCTTGAGAGAAATAGGGTGGTGAAGTGATACTGTAAAGAAACCTCAAAAGGAATAGCAGAAAGAATTTCAGTGGTAAGGTATTAAAGTACAACCACAAGGCCTGTTGAGCAAATGTATACTTAATGTTAGAGGAAATTTTTTTCGAAACAAAAATTTTTATTTGGAAAATATTTCATATACATGTTCATTGTAGAATTTTTAACACAAGATTAATGGCTATGAACTAAATATTTCCAATTTTATTCAATAAATATTGTTCTGTTGAGCTTGATGATATCAGAATATAGAATTGATTGAAGTACAATGATTTCAATCATATTCCAGGAAGAAGTTACAAATTCTTAGGCTTCCAGTCCGAATAAATGTAAACTATCGTCAGCTGAATGAGTTCGAGAGAGGTTGAAAAGCAAATAGCACTGTTGGATTATGATACAAATCGCCATTGCTACAGACTCAAGGTTATTTTTAATGTTCACCAAAGCGAATACTATTGTCAACGCTTATATAAAAGATACTTCCATAATAGAGAAGAATCATCGAGTGATAGTAAGTGAATAATCAGTGTACTAAGGCTACGGCAAAAACGCTTCCTGCCAACTAGCCGTCAAAAAATGAAAGTTAACATAACATTGTTAATTGGGAAGTTTGAAACCACAGATGACATTAGAAACTAAAAGTTTGAAATATTACGTCCATAGCAAAATAAAGCTGTTAAAGTAATAGTAATAGGTTGTTCACAAACAACAAATCTGAAACAAATAATGCGTCAGCATCTAGTGTTCATAGAATTGTACAATGTATTTCTCGTTAAATATATGAGATTGTCTCCAGAAAGTCTACATTTATGTTTGAAGACGTTTTTAAGCAAGGAAACGAGACACCCATATATTTCATTCTGACGAACGATGATTTCTTAGTGCTTTACATTGGCAGATGTGGCATAATAGAATGGCCAGCCGAATCACCGGATTTGTGACTTTCGGTTTTTTTGTGGATATACTTGAAATCAAAAATATTAAAAATGTATGTTTTGCCTATAGATCATGAAAAGTTGTGACGGAGAATAACAAGAAGTAGAAGTTTCAAAGATGGTTGAACAAGTAGTTTCATCCTAATCGGGTTGTAAAAATTAAAATTTCTCACTTTGACTAAATAAAACCATTGATCAATCAAATGGTCATGAACTCCAAATATCTTCTATGAGCAGCAAAGGAAGTGATAGCATAAGAGCTTTCAGTCATTGTTAAAGTTTGGTAACTGGTGATATATTAGAGTTAGTGCGGTTGTTTCAATAGTACGATGTCAATTTATTCAAAGCAGTTTTATGTAGAGATCAAGTGAGTGAAATCCAATTTTCATACTTGCGATTATAGATCCAATAATTAGAAATGGAAGCTGAGTTCTTTCAAGAGAACAAATGCGAATTTCATTACAAATATGAAGAAGTACGCAAAATGCGTCTAGTCTACCTATCTTCTCCTGATGTTAGTTATTCATACTTTGTCAACAGCAGCGCGGGATAAAGTGGTGACTTGTTTGCACTATGCTCTTAAAAAATTTAACGACGCTGCTCTTCCACATGCCAAAGTTTTCTAGTGCTCAATATATTCTGCAGTTTTTTCTTCTTACGTTATAACATAATTATTGGTCATTCTATATTTACAATCAACTTGATTATTTGGTACTGCTCTATATCTCAGTCCTCCATAATCCAAGAGGATTGTGAATAAAAAAGACGAAATTTCGTTGTGAGCTGATAACGACTTATTTTATCTTGACAAATGCTGGTTCTGAAATATCTTATTTGTGCTTCAATATGTGTATTTATTGATTTTTCTTGAAGGAGTCCAACTATAAATAAAATACTAGAACGAAACTTTTTTTGATGACCTTTACTTCGAAATCTATTGAAGTTGGCTCCATCAAATTTAAATAAATTCTGCTACATTAAAAGATTAAACTATCGATTATTGTAATCACAGGTCACTTACTTAACATTTTTTTGTAATTTATATTTTTCAATAAATTAAACCGTTTTTTGTCTCAAAATGTATGTAGCTGGCAAATTCTCTGATGGGCAGTTGATGTGGATGTTGCTGACATGGTTCTGGAGGTACCTACACATTCTCTACCTGATTCTATTTACTTTTATGTAACGGAAGCTTTTAGTTCAACTTTTTCCACTTTGAAACGTCAGATTTATTTGAAAGTTTATTATAGGCCATCAGAATTAACGATTTCTTTCTGGAGACATCTGTTAGTTGAGCGAATAAACCAGTTGCTAAATAGGTATCTGCTGTATCAAGATTATGTTAATTTAATAGAGAATTAATTAATAAATTAGAAATTTCAGTTCTGTGCTGCGCATAAACTGCCGATGCAGTGATATACCCTTGATAATGCTGAAGTTTATCTAAGTTTTGCGCTGTAGCTTCTGGACAAACTTATGCTTATGCTTAGCTTCCAGCCACCCTATGGTCCTTAAATGATAATGGAATTGCTAGGAATTGAATCATATAATTCATATAAGCACATGAGGGTGAAGTATATTATAAGCTGATATTCATGTATAATTCAACAAATAACTCGTGGTTAAAAACACTGAAAATGCGGTCTAATAGTAAACAATGCTGAAAAATACTTTTAAATGTGGGCATAATAGACGGATAGAAAATTATTGTTAATTTCTAGAGGCGCGGGATGATTTGTTCGAAATTTTTCTTTAGAAAATCATTTCACATCATAGAATAGAACTAGTAAGATATTACAACAATTAATATCGAGCATATCACGCTTCTAAAACATTAACAGTAACTTTCATTTCAGTTCTTCTATTCTGATTAAGAATTATTTTCCAATTTTAATTTGTTTGTTGTTTTCTAGATTTATTTTCAAATTATTTTATCATCAAACATTTCTTATTACCGAGTTATGAAGAACAACTTCCAGCAAGATCAATTTTTCGTTTTATATCTGCGAAGAGGTGGGGGAGAATTTTCGTTCATTGAATAACTCGTTAAATCGCCATTTTACATGAACAATGGTTATTCCCAAAGTTACTGCACTAATGGTTGAAGTGAATTTATTGATGTGGATGTCAATTATCATTGATTATTCTCTCGGACTCCTCGAGTGAATCCTGACTAGAGGCTTAAATACGCAGGTACTTAGGCCTAAGTACGCTCGTTAATGAAGGTCGGTGATCACTTCCCCCATAATGGAAAAAGTGGGACAAGGAACGAAACGACAGAATCAGTATTGAGCTGGGACAAGAACGAGAAGGACGACTCCGCTTTCTCTGAATAATGGACTCACATTCCATATAACTGCTCCAATTGTTGCCTGTATACAAAAGGGTCACATACAGGTATACAGTAAACCCCAAAACAACAACAACGCGGCAACAAAAAGACAAACAGAAAAAATAATAATACAACATCAATAATAAACGCGATAATAGAATACTTGGGTTAACCTCTTCTTTTTGGGTATAAATCGAAAAAAAAAATGATCATAGGAGAAAATAGATAACAACCAAAATTGTAGGAAATTTAATTTTAAAAAACTTTTGTGATAACTACTTTTCGTGTAAAATTGAAAATAAACGAGTTATTCAAGAGATAAAAAATAACCCTTTGAATCAAGATGGTGGATGCACCAACAAGTCTGCTACCTCTACTTTTTGAATTTAGACTACCAGTAACCCCCCCTCAACGAATTCCGAAGGAAATTTGCTGCTTAGGATTTTCGTAAATCTCAGTCTCTCTTTAAAGCCAATCCCACTGGGCTAATTTGACTCGCCGTTTATATATTGAATTTTGCCGCCTTTCTAGTAAAACATTTTAAGTAAGAGAACCACTTCAACATAAACTTCCACATTACTTTCCTAACTAATAAACTAGAGAGTTGACTGTGAGAAATATGTCTTTATCCTCATTCAAACTATTCTTATATTTAATAATATCAATACATTCAAATTTGTGAACAATTATTTATTTGCAAACCATGATTATTCCTCTGCTTGGCAATACCCAAATTTTCTCTCTGTCCATATTTCAAATGAGGAAGGTGCACTTTAAACCGGACATTAACAGATCTCTTAGTTTACCCAACATATTTCTTGTCGAAGTCATTAGATCTTTTTTTCTAGTATTCTATCGTTACTTGCTATTGTTACGAATTATACTTTATAGGTAAGTTTCCAGTTCACCTTTTACTTGGTTTTCGAAACGCGCATCAAATAGTGTAATCCTCAGTTTTGGTAGCATGTAGCAGTAAACAGTGTGTTAAGTAATCTTATATCTATAAAATGTACTGTCTCTAGCTCTCTCGCCATATTTTATAAAAACTTTTTTGATATTAATAAATGAAATTTAAAATATACGACAAATCTAAATTTTCGATATTTGACCAATTTTAGATTTCAATTTTCGTAAAGTTATAGGATAAGTCTTGGTTTTTGAGGCCCACTGCGAGTTAAGACTAATTTTTGTAATTGAGGTATAAAAATAGTTTTTAGAAAAACCAAAACCAGTTCTAAATATTGAAGTTCGTACTGATTTCATCCAATGAATGGAAAAAAAAGTTTTGAATAAGTAAATGATTTCATGTTTAACTAAAATTGATGAAAAATGTATCTTACATTATATGCAGTATTTAAACAAATTTATCAGATAAAAATAGTTATCAGGCTACTAAGTGGATCTCATTATACTTGCTAATAAAAATGTTTTATATGCGAGAGTTGTCACCTAAGTTTTTAGATATGATAACACAGATGGGAATATGTAAAATCTGACATGAACATCTTTAATATATGAAACATTCATCTTGGTCAAGAAATAGGAACGAATCGCTAGCATTTTCATGCAATGGTCTTCTATGACTATGCATATAAACTTGAAACTAAACAACAATCGACTGTATGGTTATTTTAAGTCGAGCCAAATCTAATAAAATTTGTTCGTTCAAGAAGCATTTCGAAGGAAATGATCGTCGATTTTTTCCAATTACTTCAAATTTCGTGGAATTCCAAACTATGATTCAATTATTACAAACCTTGGTGGAATAAATGAGGGAACTCTTTAACGATGTGTAACGTAATATGTAACTCACGTTGCCACTTTATTCCACACATATTTTGAATTGACACAAGAGATACAGGGTGCGATTTTGCTATGAGTACAATTTATATATGGACGAATGTATTTCTAGTTTATTCTATAAAGGGTATGTCATAAAAAATATCTGTTTCTCATATTCACTTTGTTTTAAATTATCATAGAAAAAGAAAGTCGTAATATACGAGGTATAAACCATCATAATCTATGGTTTCTATTGCAATGTTCAGCAAGCTCTTCGCGACTTTTTCGAGCTTAAATGTAAAAACTTATCGGAGTGCATTTCCAGCGCCTCTTTTAGATTTGAATTGTACAAATGGACATGAAAAAATATTACTTTGACTATGCAAGGCCCGGATTAAATGCTAGATATGGTAAGAGTTCAATATCACCAAGTTTTCTACCTTATTCCTCTAACTGTTTGCAATATGTGGTTTAACATTGTTTATTATTGTAATAGGAAGCCGCTTCCGATTACTTGAACTTGGATATTTCATCAGCTGTCCACCATATACCTCGTCATTGATAGCTCGACTATCTGGAATGATTTCAAAGTATAATATACCCTCTAAATTCCACCAGTTACATAAAAGACTTTCCGTTCCAATCGACGGGTTCTGGAAATTGTCTTTTTTATAGCCAATGATTTTTTGATGAGATAAATCCATTTTAAATCACGAGTGATAATACGTACAGTGAAACGATCATCTGTCGACAGGGCAAGAAGTTTTGTACACACCTCTACTTGATATTATGCTTGGATCCAGACACTATTCGAGAACTCATAAATCTTACCCAATGATTTGGAATCGCAATAGTATGGTTGGAAGGCTTAGGAAGTCTGATAATTGGCGAACGATATTCAAGCGTCAAATATTAAAACAATGAAACCAACACTGTTCGCTCGTTTACTGTGTCTTCTCTTCCAATTTCAAATATTTTCATTGCTGTCACGACTACTCCAAACTTTTGTGTCCAATGTTTTACGTACGTCAATAAACCACTAATATACCATATATCACTATGGAATAGTGTGTAGCAAGAAGTGAAGCCAATGAAACGTGAGTCCATAATTAACACCCGAAACAAAAACCCAATCAAAACAATGGACTGAAAAGGGAGAACCGGCTCCAAAGAAGGCAAAGACCGTTCCATCTGCAGTCAAGGTCACGGCATCGATTTTTTGGGATGCGCTATCAACGGCGAGTGTTATGCGTAATTATTGCAGCGTATGAGTGAAGAAATCAAGCAAAAACCTCCGCTTTTGGCTAAGAAGGAATTGTTGTTTCATCAAGACAATGCACAAGCTCACACATCCGTTATTGCAATGGCCAAAAACAAAGAATTAAAGTTTGATTTGTTACGTCATGGTGGATTTAGCCTGCTTGAATTATTTTCTTGACTTGAAAAAATGGCTCGGTAGAGAAAGATTTTCCAAAAAAGAAAAGGTGAAGTCGGCAGTTGATGGCTATTTTTAGGAGCTTGATGATTCTTATTATGAAAAGGATATAGAGCTCATTGAACATTGCTGGGTAAACTGTGTGGAGCTCAAAGGAGATTATGTTTGAGAAATAAATTCATTTTTCCCAAAGTTTCTGTGTTTTCTTTGAGGGCCCAGGAACTTCTGGGACCATCCTTGTATTATCCTGAAATCCATTCCTAATCTTTAAAGGTATTCTTCAATCGAAGGAAAGGAAAAGTAAGTAAAAAGTCGTCTCACTCTCAGTGCGAGAGACTATAACGCAATTTTGACCATTATCAATCAGTATATATCAATAAAAATCCTAATTTATAAAATGAAGTTTCCATGGAAAATAAAACAAGAAAAATGTCAATAATTTCCTGAAAATTCTTACAATAATTGGTTGATAAAATGAAAAATGACCTCAAATGACATGAATTGGTGTCCATTATAGTCAATTGATATCTATTGTTATTGATCGACGTCTTATGATGTCTATTGATGTCGATTGATATTGATTCATGTCCTTCAGCCAATTTTAGTTAATTTTATTAATTTCTTCCTAATAATGCCCAAAATTTCTTTCGTTTGGGAATATCTACAGCTAAACAGAAATTAATTGCAAAAAACCATATCTCACTACATGCTTCTCTGAGTGCGGATGAATTTTTTTCGTAAAAAATGAACTAAAAAAGTAAAATTACGATTGAAGAATACAAGAAAACAATGTGTTTGACACGATAAACTTTTATCGATGTAATATGTGTTATAAATTTCACAAGACAGTATTTAAGCATTTAGAAATATTAATTCCTCTGGAAATAATTAGCAATAGCTTTCCCACAATAATGCCGTTCTCGATCCGATCCCGGTTTAAGAAATATCATCGAGAAAAAATATATGTGCACATTCATATTATCCGTAACGATTGAGTTTGATTTGAATTTTATTCCAAGAATGCACGTATTCAATCACGTGGTCGACATTAAAATCGGATCAAAATTATTACTATTGAGTACTTGAACTCCAGCCGAACTTGAAGATTATGGAAAGACCATCCAATATTGCGTACCGTCACATAATGAAGGGAGTTATGCGTATCAAAAAAAAGAACTAATTGCGTGACGATTTCTGTAATGAAGTGGAATCATTAAAGAGTCCCACGTTGCACGTTTCGATAAGGAAAAAATCTGTTAAATAGTGTTCTACAGATTTAAACTTGGAAAAGCAAATTGCCTTTGTAAAGAATACTTTCATTATAGTGGAACCCACAAAAAGTTGTGATTTAGTAGATAATTTTTTCATTTGCTAATGGATTAACCCCTCTGCATTTATAATACAAACTGCAAAATTAAACTGCTTTATTGTAACTTACAAAGACTATTTATGAAAGCCCATTATTGTGCTCGTGTGTTAATATAGGAAGGAATGGTATTGTCAAACCACTCCTGTTTATAGAAATCAAGGTGCAAAAATTATTACGTTACATTTATGTACTTTACATTTCCCTTATACATTTTATGAAGATAATGCTACTGTTTTCAAGAAATATAAAGCTATAAAGTTAGAACTTTATTTCTTCACACGTGAATAAGCACAATGTGTTTCTATATCCATATGCCGAGAAAATATAGATATTTTTCAAGTATGGGACCCGTCTTTTATTCATTCGTAAATTAATTCATGAAAATGTTTATAATATGAAAACATCTTGAAGATTATGCTTGTACACTTCACACTTACCATTGGCCTTTATACCAGATTGAATTGACTGGACATAAAAGTATTTTTAATGGTACTATGGAAATTATATTCATGGTTTAGTCATGAGTTTAAGCCGTCAATATTCAGTTTTAATGCCACAAGAATTGCGGAATTTTATTAACGAAGAGATTTTTCAAAGATTAGGTTGATTTAGAATTAAAAAAAATAATCGATAACTTTCGATAGTTGGAATGAAATTCGTTACGTTTATATAATTAATTTACGCTATTCACAGGAAACAAAAAATTATTTTCAAACATATTTCTACATTTACAGTGGATTCAGGATTCAGTTATCTAACTTTCTGATAAACTCATACGGAACCGCACATTGTTGGATCCATCGAAAAAATTGAAAAAACCACGTCGATAAGCGTATAATCGTTTATCTACTTAAATTATAGTTATATTCAAATATCCACCATATCTGTTACGTATCTTTCACAACGGCCTTATTTTTTATACAAATTTCGCCGATCACTAATCTTAATAAGTGCATATTCTTGAATTCCTAGAAAAAAATTATGATAAGCCCGGAAGTACCTGGTCTGGCCTAGAGATGGCGGTAGTTGCTTGAAAAATACCTACATGGGTCCAACACTTCCCACACCAATCAAAAGAACAATAAAAGCTATGGACCGTTCAATTTGCAGGCAAGGTCATGGCGTCGGTTTTTGTAAAGCGCTTGAGATAATTTTCATTGTTTATTTTGAAAAAGGAAAAACTATCAACGACGAGTATTATGGGAACTTATTGCAACGTTCGAGCGGAGAAATCAAGCTAAAACGTTTGCATTTGTCTAAGAAGAAAGTGTTGTTTCATCAAAACATTGCACCAGGTCACACATTCGTCCTTGTAATGGCCAAACTTAATGAATTGCTACTTAGTTGGTCAAAAATTTTCAAACAATGAAGGGGATTTCAACAGTTGATGACTATTTAGAGGAGCTTGAAGATACTTATGATGAAAAGGTTATAGAACATATTGAACATCTCTGGTTAAAAATTATAGAGCAGAAGGAGATTACATTGAAAGTGAATGTTCTGGTCGTACAATTAAGTTGGTTACTACAGAAAACACAAAAAATGTCCACAAATTGGTAATATCTAAGCGTAAATTAAAATTGCGTAAGATAGCCGAGGCCGTGAAGATATCAGAAGGCAATGTATTTATAATTATGTATGAATATCTGACTCAAGAAAGCTGTTTTTAAAGTAGGTGCCGCGTTTACTCACAGTCGATTAAAAATAACAACGTGTTGATGATTCAGATCATCATTTGGCCATGTTTACAAGTGATAAATCAGATTTTACGCTTCTATATGTGACAATGGATTAAACATGGATCCATCACTTCATTGCGGAATCGAAACGTTCAGCACCTGAGTGGAACTGCAGCTGGCGAACCACATTCGTGAAAAGGCACAACACTAAGCTGGGAAGATTATTGCTTTATTATTTTGAGATTGGCATGAAATATTGTTTATTGACTATCTCCAAAAAAGAAAGACAATCGATAGCGAATACTATATAGAGTTATTGGGACCGTTTGAATGCAAAAATCAAGGAATAACGGCTTCACTTGTAGAAGAAAAAAACAATGTTTTACAAAGACTATGCGCCGATTGACAAGTCGATGGCAATGATGGTTGAATTGTATGAATTACACTTAGAAATGCTTCTCGTCCACTGTATAGTCCCGATCTAGCCTCAAATGACTACTGACTATTCGCTGATCTTAAAAAAATGATAGCTGGTAAGAAATTCAGCTCAAATGGAAAAGCAGTTGCTGAAACTGAAGCTTATTTTGAGACAAAAGAAAAATCCTTCTGAAATTTCAATACTCGGTCTCTATCAACTGCAGAATACTGATATCAATCAATAGATTTCACGTTACTGCACTGACACAACTCTATCAATTGTATGAGTTTAGGTTGTTCTGTTTCAACTTCCTTGATTTCGAATATTTGTTTCCAATCAATTATTTAATAACTTTTATTTCACTCTCCAGTTACCTTTATAAAATATAGAAGAAATAATGTCAACGACGGTCTAATAATATGAAAAATAGAATTGTCAAATGTGTCGGGTTAATCTCGACTTCCAGAAATCAACTCAATGTTGTCATAAATTGATGTTCAACGCATCAATATTTCATGTTTGTTTATCAGTAGAAAATAATTTCCAATGAACAGTTTTTATTGTATAACTACTGTTGAACCGATTGATGATTATATGACACCCCTGACAAAAGCAAATAGTCATCATACATTGTATATTTATTTATAATTCTTTGTTGTTGAATAACATTATATACTCGGAATCCCATTATAGCCGTTCGCTTTCGTTGGAATTGTAAAAAAAAGAACACACCGTTCGTTATGTTGTGAATGTGAAATACTGCAGTTTTCAAATTGCGATTACTTGTTAAACTAATTATCTATGGCTGTTGACAATTTTTTTGTTGTCATTTTTCTCGACAAAAAATATACCACGACTCGTTATAGATATAAATTTCAAAAATTTAACTTTGTGACTTCGTATTTATTTACTTGACAGGCGGGAATTCAGCAATCAGAATTTGAAACAGAGTCGGACTCGCGAAATTTTTGATCATAAAAATGTATGTCGAGGAAACGATTTCACTTATATTTTCTACGCTTCTCCAGCTCTGGCGAGAACATTTATTTCCTCCAGAGTTTGCTTTTTATTTCGTCCTATTTTATGATGATTATGAATCTATTCTCATTTTGTACTTCACTTTTTGTTTTTTTTTCATGTTCACCTACCTCAACTATTTTCCTAGCTCATCTTTGTTAATTTATATTCTGCTTTATCTCAGTAGTTATTTCAAATATTTGATTTCAACAGCTCTCGTATTAATTTCGTTCTTTCCCGGAATTACCCAAATGCCAGCTGCATTAATTGTACATTATTTACTATTTTTGTTACGATATGTATTTTTCGTAGTCTAAAAATCTTTTATTTACTTAATCTTATTGATTATTAGACTGTTGATTTTCTGTATATTCCTTTCCTTCTGTGCTAATTGTGTTGATACTCTTCCTGAGATAATTTTCCGCATATTATTTCTTTTTTTTTGATCATAGAACTTCTCTCTCAATATAACCTTTTTTTCTTATATTCTCTTAGCTTTCGTATTTCTGTATTTTTTTTTGAATTTTGACTAAATTTTTAATCATATACGTATGAAAAATAACTAAGTCTAATTGACTAATCTATCGTTGTGTCTAATTGTCTTTCTTATTTTTTATATCCCTTTCAACATCGCAATCATCATCAGAATAAAACTGCTGCCTTAATTAATTTTACTTCCGTGCTATCTTCTTTTTTCTGTATCTGAGATTTTATTGCACTTTTTGATACTTTCAAGCTTTCCTTTTAAGATTTATTTCAAGCATTTCAATGTTCTTTTCTTTGAAATGTATCTATATTAAACACGATGACTGATTTCCAAAATTAGTTGTAGGACTAAATATTGCCTTTGTGAAATTAGGAAAATTTTGGATACGGATCTCCCACTTCCCAGAGCAGTGCTAGATCGTAGAAAATACTGAGGTAGCCTTTAGATAGTTGGTTACAATCGTTTGAGATAATAAATTGCCTTGTTCTAATGATATACCAATATCCTGTGGAACCGGACGCCTTTTTTGATACATGAAAACTGAATTAGTTTGGTGAACCACCATTGTGCTGCAGGCAATTGGTCATCAATACTCGTATTCTCACTGGGTATATATGTATTTTGGCAATTATCAAAAATATACTTTTAAATGCAAGAAATCGATCACATTGCTACATTATCGAATCTCAGGTGGTCTAATAAAATTTCAAATCTCGGTAGACTCATCATCCTTCCAAATATTAGTTGGCTTATTTTATACACCCTAGGAAAATACAACAAACCCAATGTAGCACATATTTCGACTGAATCAGTATGCTTTGCTATTTATTTCAGGAGTTTTAGAATTTTCCGCAATGGCTTTAACAGCAGATAGATGTGATCTAATTATATTTTCAGCTTTTGTTCCTACAGAAAAAGTGGAACAATAGTTCTTTCATTTAGTTTTTCTATCTCCTGAATAATATTGTCGAGTTTCATTATTTCCATCCATGTTTCCTATCTTACCTAATAAATCACGTTGTTCGACCATAGCTTCATCTTCAGCAAGCCGAGCTGTTTAAATTCTAGCTTCACTGATTGATGCTACTTCATCTTCTTGCTCAGACTCATATTCATGTGGCCTTTTGTATACAAAGTCTTTTTTTCAGAATCACTGGAGCCAACAGTTTCCTCATTACTTTGTAACTCTTCCCACAAAGTTTAAACGTTTTCTCCTCATTTTCGTAGCTACAGATTTCCATCTAAACAGTAATAAACAGAGAAATCATTGAGGAATAAAAATGATAGAAAAATAATAACAAAAAGTCAACTTATCTTGTTAAAAACTGTCAGTTCCAGATAATGAAAAGAGGAGGAATATAATTCCAGACATCACTGAGTAATCCATGATTGAAATTTGTCCAGACGATTTCCACCACACCACACACGCGCCTGGTTAAGACTATGCTGATGAACAGTGTGGGTTTGCATATTTATTCTTCAGATCAAGGTGTTGGCTTCGTTTGCAATATCTTATCTTTGAATAATATATCAATCTACCCTAGATTCCATTTGAGATTTTAGGAGTTCTGTACGGCCCTAATATTGGATTGATGTGATTTAATTGAAAACCAGTCTACATTCTAGTCTCCTTGAAGGTAGCTTGGCATATTTTCAAGATTTCTATAAGTGCTGATATGAAGAAGGCAGTACGTTGACAGATTTACACCTGTATATCAGATATATCCATTCGGATCATGAAATCAATTGTTAATATGATCTCATAATAATATTTCATTAAAAAAACCTCAAATGTTTGATATAACTTCTGCATAATCGATATTAATCCAATTTATGTGAAGACGTCAGTTTTTTTTGATCTAAATATTTTCTTGATTATTCGTCTAATCTAGTTTCTGCAATTTTTCTCAATATTCCTATCAAATAGTATTTTTATAACCATCTCTTCAAAGTTTATAAATAAATGAAAAAGGTGTAATTTTTAGATTTAGTAGTGAAGTGTTTTAATAGTAATATAAAACAGTCTTAAATACGATAGAGCTATGTTAATTGGAAATTCTTTGCTTCCAAACTCGACAAAATATTCGAAAAGAATGTTAAATAACCCATTGAATACAATAAAGGTGCATTTTACTCCTTGATAATGAACTTGAATCATTTGAACAATGAACGAGAAGCATAAAAATCTAACAAAACCCATTTTTCCAGATGATTTTCGTTGAAACATAGTCGGAGTACTTAGGGTGTCAACTTGAAAAATTTATTATGGAAAAATATTCGGTTAACCAACGAGTTTTGATCGTTAAAGCAATTCACCTACTACCAATATGTAATATCGAACATTACGATACTAATATGAGTTTCGTAATGAGATACTTCATCGCACAAGTGCAGTAAAGTTACTTTACCGCACTAGTGGAATGAACTCATGAATAACAAAGTACAATTAGTGATGTTTATTCTAGCTGACGTGGAGGCAATTAAAGAATTGTAGTTTTCAATTTCGATTGAATTTTTTGTAGAAACGATTTCTCCTCCCATTATTTTAGTAGCTATAATTTTTTTGTTGTCTAAGGATATTTCTACATATCCTTCAGCGACACTACTGGATCTTCATCCACCATGTCTGTTCAAAATGTGCATATCAACAGCACCATCAGTAAGTAGGGATGCTGATGATCTTCTAAAACAGTGACCTGTAGATTGTGATGGATTTGGTAGCTCCAGAAACGTTGCTATTTCTTTTGGAATGTGCCCAAAAGTATTGATACCAATTGGTTGAGAAAAACATTCTCCATTTTTATATAAAATAAAAAATATTATAAATATATATATTTTATAAATATAAATATATTTTGAGGTCGAAGTCGAACATATTTTCGAACGTTATTCAAGCAGTCAAAACCAGCGATGTTTCCTACAGTAATAGTAAATTCTCTTTGATTTTAGTATTTTGATCGTTATGAACGTAACTTAGTCAACTAAATCACCAATTTTAACTTCATCAATTCTTCTCTTCGGCACGCGCCAAACATACTCACCTATAAAAATAATATGGTACATGAAAATGTCACCATATTTATATATAATCTTACCTTCATAATCAAGAATTGATCATCATTGGCTTCTTTCAAAAATCTCTGTATATTTTTCTCTGAAAGTATACTGGATTTTTTTGGCTTGTGACCTTCACTTTTCTGCTTGAAAAAAGCCAATAACTGTGAATATTTACTTATGTCCACATTTTTCTTAACAGATATCAATTTTCTCCGATATATCACGGACTTTTTTTGAATTGCACCAGTCTTTGAATCGCTTATATTCTTTTCGTATTTATTGCGAGATTTAGCGGATACTAGGGTTTGTCTGAGGTATTTGCAGTTCTATATCAGAATCCACACTTTCATAGTCGGACCTCATGTCGATACCTCAATTATACCAAACTGAACGCGTCAAAATTGACAGTTCGCAAAATGATTCAACAATGAGCGCAACGCTTGTTTGTTACATAATTCTATCATTAATTTCAGGAATATTGAGTAATTTTTAGTAAATAATTAACATTATTGTTGGTACGTAAAATAATGTACTATATTCGTATCGTAAATTCATATTACGATATACAATGGGTTATCAAACTCGGCCTAAGGGCCTTGTTTGAAAAATTTCCCATCTCATTTCGTAATATGAATATTTACGACACTTATATTGTGAATATATATTATCAAAATCAATCATCGATTACTGTGACGATGAGAAAGTTACGTGAAATATTTGGAAGCAACAACGACGCACTATTTATCGTGTAGTAAATGATTTCGGAGAAACAGGGACTGCAGCTGATAGGTCCAGTCATGGACCACAACGTACTCCAAGATCGACTGAAAACCTTACTTCTGCTCAAGAAAGTGTTCAAAACAATCCATCAACTTCAATTCGACGCCATGCTCAGGAGGTTGATCTTCAAATAACAAGTTTGGTCAGAATTTTACACAAGGATTTGCATTTGTTTCCATTTAAGATTCAATTGATACCAGAGCTTCTTCCTGAAGACCATTTACGCTGCCGTACATATACTAATAAGATTTTACAGCTCGATTTTCATGAAAAAATCATAATGAATCAGAAGGCACATTTTCATTCAAATAGATATGTGAATAAACAGAATAGTTAGTTCTAGGCAATGGAAAACCTTCAAATTATTCTTCAGTCATCTTTCCAGACATTAAAAGTGACAGTCTGGTGGGCAATTTGGTCAGGAGTGATTATTGGACCTTATTTCTTTGAAACTGGAAACGGCGTAACGGTAACTGTCAATGAGCAGTAATATGATATGAACTTTTTAACGTCACGACTGCATGTTTTGGGCTTGAGTAACATGTGGTTCAACAACGGTAACACATCGCAAACAGCCAGGATTACAATGGAATTACTGCTAAACCTCTTTTCACAAGTTATTTCAAGAAATGGTGAAGTTGATTGGCCTCCCTGTCGCTTAATTTAACTGCTCCTGACTCCTTTTTGTAGGGATATTTGAAATGCAAGGCTTATGCCAACAAACCAAGAACGCTGGAGTAACTTAAACAAAATTAATGATATACCGTGTGAAATGTATGAGTAAATAATAAAAATATCAATACAATACAATACAATATCTTATATTGTATTCCATACATAATTGCCAACAACAAATAAAAAATTTATCAATATAAGATCCATTCTCTTTCATTTAATCAAAAATTATAAACAAACAAAGTAGTATACCTTCCCGACGGACACCCTACTTGTATGTTAGGATATCATCAAAACTAGTAGTATAAATAAATTTAAGAGGTGATTATCGAATTAAACTGAACTATTTTGTACAAACGTATCA
Source organism: Diorhabda elongata (assembly GCA_026230145.1). Classification (NCBI taxonomy): domain Eukaryota; kingdom Metazoa; phylum Arthropoda; class Insecta; order Coleoptera; family Chrysomelidae; genus Diorhabda; species Diorhabda elongata. The sequence continues at coordinate 7,368,443 of CM047928.1, forward strand.
TTTAATTTACTTTACTGTAAAATTACTTCTTACTTAGATCAACTATTAGTTGCAAACATAACACTTACATCAGGCAACCCTTCGCTTCAAGAATCTTCATGGTAAAGCTGCAAAGTCTTAAGTTAAAAAGTCAAACTATAAACCTAAATCTCAATAACAAATATCTCTTGGTATATTAAAAGCTATCAACTATCCCCAAAACCTAGGACCTGATTAAAACTTTCAGTCAATTCCAATGTTATTTTTATACGTTTTTATACGTGTTATACGCTGCAATATTTTTCATCAAATATTACTGATTTGAAATGTTTGTCTATCTCATTCCGTTATTCAAAAAGTATAATACCTTATCTTTCACTAGAAAACTTGACGCCCTTGAATTACATTTGATTGTGACGATTTAAATTGACGGCCCAGAATTGCTAGGTCTTTTAAGAATATATACTATTCGAGTTACCACCTGGTCCCCCTTTTTATTCCAGTTCCTAAAACTCTTAAATTTTATTCTTTATATCGAATGAATCGATGTCAATGTCATATGTAGAGCTCTCTGGATATTTCTTGAAGCACTATTTCTAGAAAAAAGAAATAATTTTTACCGTTTCACAATTTTCTCTTTATTCCTATTTGGCAGAGTAATGAAAGAATTCTAGAACTGTTATACTTATTATTTTCGTATTTTTATGTGTATGTTATTTACATTTCATCTAAATGTGATATTGCTTATTTGAATTTTTAACTCTTAGGTATGTATTTCTCACCTTTTAATTGGCCCTTGAGCTGTAGGGTAGTGAAAATATATAAATAAATAAATTCATCTCCTATGACACATATCACAATATGAACTGCTTCTCCATCTTCCATTTAGTCTAATGAAATAGATTTTACTGTCCATGTAACATAGAATCATTGAAAACGAAGCTGATTGAAGGATCTCAACATTTAGAACTTCATTTGAGAATCTTGGTTTGACATATGGAACAACAATATGAAAATAAGACTTTCAAGTAGTCACTCCAAATTTACACTGTTATGTTTGTCTACACTGTATTTAGTCGTTATATTATATGAAGTTATTGCTGCTGAGCCAATGGCTGGAGCTATCGAGGCAAGTTGAAACAAAATTAAAATATGTTTAAAATTTTAAGAGATGCATTCTTCTTCAAGAAAATAACTAGAAAACCCAATCAATAATTATACATAATTACTGGAGCTTACAAAACATCTCCCGAAAGTTCATGAGTTGAACTAGGAGAGCCGTCCCTAGCTAAACGAAGACAACCTAACATTGTCTTATACCAGTACTGAAATAGCAACCATGTACATCCAAAATACATTAGTACAATTACACATAGATATCAAAGTACGTTCGAGTTCAGGAAAAGGGTTTACTATCCCTGTTACCAAAAAGTTTCTAAATATATCAGACATGGTGTGCGGTATACGTAAGATCTGTATATTTAGAAGAAATATATGCTGTCCTACAAGCTTTGGTCAAAATTCAATCATCAAAACAACAAAGAACTGTAATTATAGCAGACTCCTTAAATGCCTTGAGCTCTTTAAAAAATATCTATACCAACAACCCTCCTGAACTACAAATCAAGAAACAATTGCATCTAATACAAAACAACAACTCAGATGTCGGATTTTTTTGGGTGCCCTCTCATCAAGGAATACAAGGAAATGAAGATGCTGACAAACAGGCAAAAGACGCTACGTTTTGCAGTGATGTACATATAATGAATATGGTATACAGAGTGAGTTCTATGTATGGAACGCTTTAATTATCTCGGAAACGGTTTGTGTGATTTTTATAAATTTTTGTGTACATAATGAAATTTGTTATTTCAAATAGATCATCCTATATATTTTGTGTTTTTGAAAATACTGATTATTTTTCATGTGAGATTTTCTATACCTAGATGCCAGAATATCGAAGTTATAGCTACTTGTACATTTACAGTATCCCCACCAAAGTTACAATAAATATTGTACATTTAGATGACTGCGATTGAATAAACTCGTTTAATTTGAATATTCTTTAATAATTTATGCTCTAATACGAATCTCCTAACAAGGTCTAGTTTCAGTAAGTTAGTAAAAAGTTCAACGAAACTGGTGCTGTAAAATATTTATTCAAATCATGGCGCACAAAACCTACAACAACTGAACACAAATATATAAATGTTTGTGTCATGTTAGAAGTAGATCCACATTTGTGAGGTAGAAAAATTACGAATTTCAGAAAACAGTAAAGGCGATTACAGCAGATGCTTAAAATGTTGTCAATTTACTTCAATACAACAAGCCTTGCGATTTTTAGAACTTTGCAATACATTTTGTAGCATCCCTGACTGCTCAATCTTTCAATTCCTGAATATTGGCTAGTTTTGTTTTATAAACGATGTTTTTTAAATGACCACACAGGAAATACTCTAAAGGATTCATGTCGGGTGATTAGGAGAGCCATTCGATAAAACCACACCTTCCAATCTATCTTCTGGGAAGCACATTATTTAGTTATTTCGTTACCACACACGCATAATGAGATGGGGCACCATCTTGTTATAGCCAAATAAATATAGTTTGGGATGGGATAGATGTCTGAAAATTTCTAATAATCAAGTTGTTTCCAAATGTAATTGAAAATACTATTTCTCAATATATCTAAATACGCCGGACCATTTAAGTTATCTTCAATATAAAAGGGACCAATTATTTTGTCGCCCATTATTCCAGCCCATACATTCGTTTTTCGGGATATTGAATGTGGGATACGCGCATCCAAAAAGGAATATGGTTAATTAACAAGTTGTAAAAAAAAGAAAAAAAAAACAGAAAACTAATTGAGGCTTCCATATATATTAGGAAGTTTTTTAACAAATTATACGGGGCACTCAGTAATTGGTGTCATACTCTTGCTCAAATAGCAATTTCATTTTTATGAACGTGAAATGTGAGGAGAAGTTTTGTTCAAAAATCTATTTCTAAATTAAAGCTTAACAAACTTGATATTTTGTATGAGTGATATCCCAATTATCATTAGTGTTTTTTTTTCTGGAAAAGTTGTTAAAATCCAATGCTGAGAAAGATAAATAACTAAGAGTAAGTGAAAATTTCCCTCTGCCATATTGGATTGATAAACCAAATGACACTAATCTTAGGCACAAACAACTATTCTCCAGTTAACTAGTCAGTGGTCTGTAAGATATTCCACATAAAATACAAAGTCTTCAGCCTTATCTGCAACCCTACTATATATTAGTTTTTAAACACAAATACATCGTATTTTGAAAATCAAAGAATCGGAAAAATACCATTAAAATAATACAGACGTGTGAAATAACTTATCAAAAGTAGAACCATCATTTTAATCTCCAAAGAAAATAATCTAATTGCGTTCAGAATGTGGATCTTGTTAGCCATCTAAGTGTATCAAGACATCGAATCCAGTATTTTTCAAAAATTTAAGTTCAATTTAGAAACTATTGATCGACATCCAATGATAATTTGGTCTATTTCAATTATTTTTGAGGCTTGTACCAAGCAAAACAAAGAAACATTGATACATTTAAGAAATATATTAGCCATCAAGTATTTCATGTCATTTAGATACCGACAGAGGAACTTAAACATAAAATCGTATTTAACCGCGTTACAATTTTACATTTTATCATGTTTTACATTGAATGACTTTAGCGTCCACATAAATTTCGTAATCGAAACGATCCCATTGTTTGTCTTTTCGAAAATAATTTGGAAGGTCTTTTCTTATAGGTCCCTTTTTATACTGATGTTTCGACTTGTAGTTCTTTTATTGTAGAGCTTGATAAAGGAAATATTTTAGCGTGGACATAAATTAGAGACGAATTGTTTCAACAATACAAGGTTTCCTTAGTTAGTTTAACATAACGTACAGGAGGTAGAAAAACATATACTAGTCCACAAAAGTTGAGTAGATTGAATGTTTATACATCAATCTAGCACTGTTGATATTTCGGATTCTCGATATATCGATATTTTAAATATATCAACATTAGAGTTTGAAATATCAAAACAAATACCGATCCGATATATCGATTTTCCATTTTATTTTATCGGCTCAAAAAAAAAATTCAAACAGTTCATAATGCAGTTATTTATTAATCAAATTAAGTCATGAATGTATGAAAAAGTGAAGAATTATTATTCGATTTCAATAAAACATTTTTGAGTATCCATATTTTTGAGTAAGTTTTTAAAAATACTTAGGCTAGTTGACTACTACGATTATTAAGCACTAAAAGATTGATTGTAGAAGCAATTCGTTCATATGCTATAGATGTAGCAGAAGAAATATTTAACAGTTATTTCTAATAGCACAGGAGTAAAGTGTATCTAACAATCTATCGATCCCAAATTTAAGTGCATTTGATGACCTTGAGATATTTAGCTGATCTAAATACTGTTTCAATTCAGCAAGAATTGTACGAAAACTTCAGCCTAAAATTTTATTAGAGAGGGAGAAAGAATTACCTTATTGTCAAAAAATTGTTACAACTTATAGACAAAAGCTTCTAAAATCTACAAAACAAACATAAAAATGAATGAATAAAGATACAAATAAAATAAAAATTCAATGGACAGACGAAAACTGCAATGAGTAGCAAAATTGTAGGTGATAGTAATAGGTGATAATTAGTATATAAGTCCAAATGAGAATTAAACCAGTATGCAGGATGCCCGGAATTAAATATTATTATTGGAATAGAAGTCGTTTACATACTAGAAGGTACTTTTCTGTAAATAGACACGCTTAGAAACGTTGTGAAAGAGAAGTCTAGAATCGCACCATGATTTAAGGGTGATTAGGTCACTAGATATGGTCCTATGAAGTGCCGTGTGATCTAAGAAAAACTTGTATCGTCTGCAAATATTTCACCTCTGATATATAGATAGGCGATATCGTTTATAAACAGGAGAAACAAAATAGGGCCCAGTACTGAGCCTTGGGGCACTCCACATTCCATTGACTTGCAAGAAGATATCATTGTATCAACCCTTACAAGCTGACTTCTGTTGGTAAGGTTTGGCTTACACCATGCGAGAGATAATCCCCTGGAACCGTAGTACTGCAATTTGTTAATTGAAATATTACGATCGATACAATCGAAAGACTTAGAAAAATTTTGGGGTGGTTGATGGCTGTTTATACTATAGTAGACATTATTAAGAAGGGTATATTCCCCCTTCTTAATAATGTCATCATTTGTGCAATTGTTACTTAAAAACCCAAATTGATGGATAGTAAGTAATTTATTTTTAAACAGAAATGATAAAAGCCTTTTTTTGACTAATTTTCATTAATCTTGGATAACGTGGGAATGAGAGCAATTGGGCGATAATTCGAAGCTTGTATTCAACTCCTATTTTATGCATAGGTATATATATAGCCATCTTAAGGCAATTGTGAAATATGTTTTTATGATAGCACAGGTGTAAAATGTCTACTTTCGATCAAAAATTTTAATGTATTCGATGACCTTGAGATATTTAGCACATACTGCTTAAATTCAGCAAGCATTGTACGAAAACCTCTGCCTGAAATTTCATTTACATTTGACATATTTTTCTTCGCGTTTAGAAGCAGCCAATTCTGACATGATATGTAACTTTTTGAAGCCGGGATCTAAGATAGTTGCTTCGGCAAAAAAATGTTTCTTCGTGAAGGCAATAATCTAGCTTCAATACCTTTCAATAAATCATTTTGTACTGACACTGACACTTTGTTGAATTTCTTTGTTAATGGTATTACTATAGCGTGGACATATTTCTCAGCACTTCTCTTAATATTTTAAATTGACCAATTAGCTACCATATCAGGTACATTATTCTCAGTTCTTGATGCTAGTATCTTTGGACACTTGAAGATAATTTCAGGAATCTTCCCATCATGTTCTAACAATAATTCTAACAAGCACTAACTGCTTGAATGAGCATCAATATTTGGCATTCTTTCTTTCCTTGTTCTAATTACTCTGATCGTAATAGAACAAAAGCACCAACTGAGTGTTTGGAAAAGGTCACAATACATTTTATATGATCAGCTAAATTTGAAAAATTTGTAATGCTTTCCGAAAATCCATCTATGATAAAATTTATAGTGTGCACAACAGAACATATTCAAAAGTATTTTTACCCCTGTCATGTAATGAGCGCGGGAGCAAGGCTTACATTGAAGTTCAATCTAATCTGTGATCCTTTGCGCAATATAGAGTGTTGAAAAATAATTTGAGATAGTTTTCTTTCAACATTATGTTTGGCCAAACATTAACTACTCAATAAGATCATTGAAATAACCTTATTCGAATAATCTCTATCCACGTGTAACAGGCTATAGAAACTTGGGTAGCTTACAGCTCTTAACTGTAGTCTGGGATTGGTGAATATGTGGCCGTTGGTCCAATAGTGATCTTCGAGTCGTTGAGATGCGGAATAGATTTAAATTATAAAATGAGTATACGTATGGCAATAACTGAGTAATAAGTGAGTAGGTTGAACAAATCTGTGCAAAGAGGAGTTCATGTATCACACATAAATAAGCTGCGTTTGTGTTTCTAGAGAATAATCTATTCTATTATACTCGCTCCCAAATTTCTACGAAATTTTGCTTCCAATAATTTTTTAGGGGAAAAAATTGAGAAATGCGATGAATGATAAACCTTTTGATGTACTAGAAAAACTTACTGACAAGGAATCCAAAGTGGTTATACAACTGCTAAAACTAAAATCCATAAAATTGAGATATTAATATAAATTACAGTATTAGATACGAGGATTGCTGATTAAGTTTTAGAATACAAAAATAAAAACAAATATTTATAATTGGATATAGCTTTATTGTGTAATCCCCATTAAAATCGATACACTTTTTCATGTGTTTGAACTAATTGTCGAAGCATTTTTCAATTTCGATTGAGGTACCTCCGAAACATGTAATTTGAACGCATTAACTATTTCTCCAGGTTTAAAAAAACATCGATCTTGCAATATACTTTGAACTAAGGGAATAAGAAGAAATAATTGGGTGCAAAAAGGGACTGTATGGATGATGTCTCATCAATTCGTGTTTTTGATTGTTTAAAAGCGGTTTGTTTGTATTGATGTGTGAGAGCTTGCATTGTCGTGGCGGGGAATGATTCGTCTGCTACGATTAATTTCCTTGATTTTGGCAAACAAATGCTGATGTACCATTCAGAAATGACTGTGCTACGTAGTTGTGATGAAAAGGTGGCAACAATTTCAGTTAATCGGAAAACACAGGCGACCATTTGCTTCGAAGTTCTTAGTACGCGAATAAATTTTTATTGGCTTTGGCTAAATACAGATAGACAATTGTTGTTCAGTTTTGAGTTGAGATGCATATATCCATGATTTTTCGCCATTCATGATCTTGTAGACGTCTTTTGAATTGAATGTTTTAACAATTTTGCTATTTATGAGCGATTGTCAAATTATATGGTATCCAACGCAAACAAATACTTGTGACAGCCAAAAAAATGTTGATGCAATATCAAATGTAGGAGAGTGAAACTAATGTCCAAGTATGCCTCCATCTCACGTTATGTCATAAAACGTTCTTGCAATATCATTTACGTACAGCATCGATGTTTTCTGATACAACAAACGATTTTTGGCAACCTTCACGATGGCTCAAGATGATGCTTCATCATCAAAAGTTGAAGCGAGTTAATCGGCACACTGCTGTTGATTCAATCCATGTCGAAGGTCATAGAAAATGATTCCAAACTACTCAGATACCACTCGTATGACAACTCGTTCTGAGGAAAGTTATCATTAACAATGTCAAACTTTCTTATGGCAATGTCAAATTTGACATATTCACATCAGTGTTGTCATATCTCAAAACTTAAGTAGCAGCCCTCGAAAAATAAAAATACATTTACAGCTAGTGACATTTGTCAATGTACAGTATCTACAATAAATTTGATGCATTTATACCCAAATGGAATTGGACATAAGCTGCTTCGAGATAATTTTGTTTATGTACTTAATCTTCATACTTTAAAGAGAAAATCAGCCTTACCTTTTTTCCAATTATAGAATAATTTGTTCAGTTACTCCGATTTTCTTAATTCGATAATTGAATTAATTAGATAAGTACTGATGATGAATTGAGTGAGATAGTACAATTATAGTCACGAAATGTCTACTTGGTTCCGTCTTAACAAGTGACTCTGAGAAAATACGCGTGTATTGTCGAGATAGAAATCTGATAGCTTTATTTGCAACTTTCATTACATGAAATGCAAAGACATTTAGAAATCAAATAATCACTAGAACGTTACTATCAATTCGATAGTTTGGTAAAAATAGAGAAGCATACACGTAAATTTATTCGCCCATCTCATTGACAATTTTTGTATATTTAATCATGAAATGTTTCATAAATTTGCTGTATTAAACAAACTTCCGAATGAAATGTTCAGTTATTAGGGTGACGCATAAACGTTACTAAATATTTTTTAAATTTTTAGTTTGAAATTGTACACTTCAAACTGTACACTTTAAACGATACTAGTTTCTTCCTTAGAATGTCGAAAATAACTAATCGATTATTGGGAAAAATTTTTAGATCTGCTTAGACCAAATCAAAAAGATAGCTGTATAATATATATGAACTAGCATGGAAAGAAAAAAAAACTGATATCGTGCACTATCGAACTAATAAGTGAGGGATGATATTGCCTCATTTGCAGATAAAAAAATTGTTTTTTACCAAAACAGTGCATCATGTCATTACGTATGAGAACAATTTCAATTTCGATTTCCTTCAACATCCATTGTCTCTAAACTCAAGAACAGTTTTTAAACTAAAGAACAGTTTCCAAAGGAAAGTAAAATCAATCAGTGGAGGAGTTTATTACCAAAACTACAGCCCGCTTTGATGGTGAAGATATATTAATGTACACAAACGATGTAGAACGTTTGGACAAGTGTTGAATTAATAATTTGTTAACTAGATCAGGGATTTGATGGATTATTATGATAGTGAGGAGAATCATTCTCTCATTTACTGTATCATTTTATCATCAATGTCAAACATAACATTGTTTTCTATAGATGATAACTGAAGTTGAGGTTGGAAATACCTCCGAGTAAATAATTTGTATTTTCAAAGCATTGTTCAAGGAAGTCAATGTAAACTGTCGATAACAATAAATTGATATCCCATTTGAATATAAGCCATATTAATCAATTACACGTATTGTGGTTTAATGGTTGGATACCATAAAGTTGAGATTTATACTAGTAGCCAAAGATAAGAGCGGTATACTCAGTCTAAAACAGGTACATGTACTGGCTTATCAAAAGAGGCCACTTATCGTTTCAAATAAGCCGATATGTTACAAGCTGGACGCTGGACTTATCCTTTAAATTATTAACGACTAGTTTGATTTTAACATTATTTTGTGAGATTTATTAGTTTGATAAGTTCCCTATTGTATGAAATAAATAGTGCAGTCATTGCAACGTTATTGCTTCGAATTTTTTTACTGTGTACCGATTTGCATGAAATTTTGCCTAATTTTGAGAAAAAAATGTTCCATAATCGGTTCTAAGTGCAATATCAAGCAAGGTATTAAAGATCAAAGCCGTTTTTTATTTTGTCTGAAATTTAATGGATGTATGCAATGCCATCTAGCGGTGAGCAGATACATTTTATGCGTTTAATGAAATGGGGTTTTGTAGTCCTTGAAATGAGCACTAGTATTTTACACGTAAAATAAGTGAGCTGTAATGCAAATAAGAGAAACATCTTTTGGTTTTATTAATATACAGTGCTTTTCAGATAAAAGTATCCACCTTTAATAACTTTTGTAATACTGGTATTTAGAAAAAATCCAAAAGCACGTCAATTTATGTTGGAAGGGGCAAGCATTATGGCTTATTTAAACTTACTGGAAAAGCCACCCCCTCACCCCTAACAGCATCCCCTTTATTTTTTCAAATTACTTTCATATTTTTTATGTAAAATTTGGATACTCCTCTTTGAGCTGATTTCAAAAATGTATAATACTTGTAGGTTAAAGTGGTTAGTTTATGAGATAAACAATTTTTCTTTTAAGAGCACAAATTTTACTTATTATTTACTTTCACCTTATTTGCCTGTACTAAAATGGGTTGTACAACAGTTCAAACTCTCTAATCTTTTTAACTGTGCTATTTATTCTACTTAAAAAATCCAAATAACAAAAAACTCTACTTTTTATTAAAGTTTGACATTGTCAACTAGAATTTGTAGTCACTATTGATAGTGTAATTTGATACATTATTTATTTTGTTTCTCTGAAATGGTTTACTCTTTGCAAGAAAGAATTGAAATTGTAGGTTTATTCTACCAAAATAATAATTGTGCAAGAGCTGCTGCTAGAATATTTAACGAATTACATGACGGAAGACACGCAACTCATAAGTATGTAATTCAACTGATGGAGAAATTTACCACAACAGGGTCTGTTTGCAATAAAGTGCATAAGCGAGAGGGACTCGTAAATAACGAAGCAATCCAAGTGGCAATTTTAGGGCAAGTCAGCTTAGAGGCTCAACAACCCCAATCGTTGTCAACAATAAGTAGAGCGATCGGTGTTTCATCTTCTACAGTTTTCCGAGTTCTACATAAATTCAAGTACCACCCATACAAAGTTAAGTTGGTGCACGAGTTGAATGAAGATGATTTTGATCGTCGTCTAGAGTTTTGCGAATCAATGACGCAAATTATCAATAACAATCCACAATTGTTAAACAATATTTGCTTTTCTGATGAATGCTCATGGTCATTAAATGGCTTAGTAAGTAGGCATAATTGTAGATATTGGGCTGAAAGTGTTCCACATATTATGCGTGAATTCCATACACAACATCCCCAAAAGTTAAACGTTTGGTGTGGTATCCTAGGTGACCACATTGTCGGACCTTTCTTCATCAACGGAAATTTAAATAGTGAATCATATCTTGAGTTACTCAGGGAAGGGGTTGACCCACGTATTACAACAATAATAGAAAATGATGATAACCTTTCCGAAGATTTACTGGTATTTCAACAAGACGGAGCTCCCCCACACTATGCTATGCCTGTCCGACAATTTTTAAACGAAACATTCCTCGCTCGTTGGATAGGTAGAAGGGGGCAGATGATGGAGTGGCCACCTAGGTCACCGGATTTAACACCCCTAGACTTAGAGAGGATAGAAAATGAATGTCGACAATTAAATCCAGCCGTATTAAGCAATGTCAGAGAGGCATTTCAAAATAGATTATACCATTGTATGGAAGTGAATGGTACTCATTTTGAACACTTATTGTAACTTCATAATAAATAGCATAGTTAAAAAGATTAAAGAGTTTGAACTGTTGTACAAACCATTTTAGTACAGGCAAATAAGGTGAAAGTAAATAATAAGTAAAATTTGTGCTCTTAAAAGAAAAATTGTTTATCTCATAAACTAACCACTTTAACCTACAAGTATTATACATTTTTGAAATCAGCTCAAAGAGGAGTATCCAAATTTTACATAAAAAATATGAAAAGTAATTTAAAAAAATAAAGGGGATGCTGCTAGGGGTGAGGGGGTGGCTTTTCCAGTAAGTTTAAATAAGCCATAATGCTTGCCCCTTCCAACATAAATTGATGTGTTTTTGGATTTTTTCTAAATACCAGTATTACAAAAGTTATTAAAGGTGGATACTTTTATCTGAAAAGCACTGTATATTAATGGTATAATTAATCGTATTCCGTCTAGAATTAACTTTAATATAAAGAGTTCTGGATGGATTCTAGCAGTATGGCTGCTTTAGGACACACAGCGAAATAAGTTCCACTGATCTGCCTGCGGAAATTTCCGGAAATTCAAAAGGAAAGCGACTGACGATGTTTCTGAAAAAGATGTGCCGCTTTGTGGTCAACTTCTGACATACGAAGAGTCTGATGACGACCTAGATGAAGTAGGAGATATGGAGGAGGACAATGATTTCAACAAAAAACTAAACTCTGACTATTTCAATAAAACCATTGCTCAAAAAAATAAAGAACTGAACTTCTGTTTCTTTATGAAAACGACGTTTATTCTGGAGAAATAACATCGGTGGACGAAAATGGTGCTATGATTAATGCCATGGTTGGAGCATTAAAATTTTGGCCTTCAAAACGTGATGAAATTTGATACACATGGGATCAGATACTTAATCAATAGACCCTCCGAAGTACATGACAAAACTTGGCTTGTATACCGTACGAGAATGTGACAAACTGTGATGGAATTAATTTTTTAGAATTATATCCACAACAGTGTTGCCATATCTCAAGAGTCTGAGTAACAACCTGCGTAATTTAGGAAAGTCATAAACTTTTATTTATTATTATTCTTTCCCATTATTTATAGCCAATTACACATAGTGCTTATTAGAAAGTTGTTTTGAATGTTTGCAACTTGTTCAATATTTAGAAAAGGTGCTGTTTGTGAGAATTTTTTCTGTATATATATATATATATATATATATATATATATATATATATATATATATAGTGCCAATTTGTTTCTAAATTTCCACAGTCGATAAATGGAGAATAATGAATGAGAAACTTAATTTGATTTAGGAAAAAACTGAATAGAAGTCATTAGAAATCCTGGCGGCAACTGATATAAAAATACAGAGATAAAACGAAACGTAGTATTTAACAGTAAATCCTTGTACAAATCTACCCGTGATTGCCGCCTGCATTTCTCTGTATAGCGGACATGAATAAAATAAACATTGAATTCAAATATAATCGCACCACTGGCTTGAAAGAGCTGCGCCTTATAGCACCCTAGCGGCAAAATCAAACAATCCTGATTTAAAATATTGCGAAGTGAAGTTCTCGTTTCCATGTTTAATGCATATTGGTAATGATGTGTCTGGTTCTACACTAGCTTGACAAAATGGTAACACCTTTTCTTTCGAAGCACCATACAAAAAACAACCTACCGGCTTGTAACTTTAAAAAAGGAAAAGATTATCTGAATCTATGAATTTCATACAGGTTGTATACGGTGATTGATGAATAATTACCGGCATTATAAATTTATTCGTTTCTTCACTTTGAACACACAAAAGCATTTTCAAAATTTATTGCGATCGGAATATCACTAAGTACTATTTTACTCAGTTACTTGTAAAAAATCTTCAATTTCTTGAAAACATTTGTCAAACTTCATATGTTTCTTATTTCCTAATAGACCTAATTGTATTGGGTTATCTGCGGACCTATTAGAAACCTATCTTTTAGGAGATATCTCGTATAACGAAATTATATATAACGCGTAGATGATGGACCGTCAAATTATAGTGATTTACAAGCGGGGTTAAAAGCTGCAGCGAAAAAAAGCCCTCCTCTGATGAAGGGAGTTGCGAAGCCCCTACGTTTTGTTTAATTAGAAGATTAAGTTCGAGGTTAGGTCAAGTGTAAATTAGTACTGACCAATATAAATTGCACACTTATTAAGGAGTTCTCCGCGCCACCTGAAGAAGCTGCAAAGGGTCACCCCTTCCCCCGAAATGAGCTGCGTGAAGAAAGCTTTTCTTTAAATAATTTAAAACTGAGGTTATTGGGTGTATATTAGTATTGATTACATAGTACTTGTACTTGATTAATAACTAGATAGTTGGTGGATTTTTTAAATAAAATGCAAAATAATAATAATAGGTAACCTAACCTAACCACACTTTCTCAACCGATGATTGATAATGACAAGTTATAGTTAGGTTAGATTAGGTTAGGTGTTGATAACTTTGATCAAAATTTCGAAACAGTGTTCTAGAAAAAGGCCAAATCAAAATAAAATTTTTAAAATAAAAAAGAATATATGGAACTGAATTGAGGTATGACATCGTAACCGTAATAGTATTTTCTATAAAATTCCATTAATTTATAGATAATACGACCCCTAAATGATTAATGGCAACATTGGACACACCATGCATGACACAATACAAAGTGGCGTCTTTATCCAGTTACGTTTCGTTCCACATAAAGCTGTAAAACACACATTTTCGAAAATTAATATGTCGAAAGCTATTGATCGCCGCAATTTAAAATTCCCTACAAAAACTCCTTATCTCATGGACTATTTATCATGAAAATATGAGTATCCAATTCAACGGTCCATAATATAAAATTTAGCCTTCGATCTCAAAAACAGTTGCTATTGTGGTATAAATAGTTCAAACAGACACTTGCTTTTGGTTTACCTATTTTTACATTATGCAACTTCCTCACCAATTTGAGTACCACAATAGATCTATTCTTCCCGAAAATGTACTTAAACATTTCTACACCACTCAAGATACTGAAGAGGCTACAGTACAGCAAACGAAAGCCATTCGGACAGAAGTTTTCCAGAAATACTTTCAGTTATAAATGTAACGTTGGGATAAATATATAGCTAGCCAAATGCAGTACATTTTGCTTGAATAAGCACATTTTTTTACAAAAAATGACTTAATTACATTAGTGGTATGTCACAGATGCGTTAAAGGTACAGAACCAATGAATACCCAGCTTTATTTGAGTCCAGTTATGAACATGCTTCTTCTTGTTTTATTCTAAAATATCTCTCAGTACTATATGATTCCAAATTTGTTTCAGTGAGTATGATCGTAGTTCATAAAATAATAGCTACTCTTGCTAACCATACAGCTATAACAGCAGAAGGAGAAAATAGTGGAGAAGCAACTGAAAAATTACAAACAGATCTCAAAGGAATGAATAAATGGACACAAAAATGGAAGAATCGGACTGAATAAAGCGAAATCCATATGTGCCAACTTCAAATTGTATGTCAACGTATACTAGTATATTTCAATTCAATAGTAACATTTTCAAACAAATATCTAGGTACAACGCTTGATAGAAATTTCCGCTGGAGACGTTGACGAGAGCTTATATGAAGAAAAATATATTAGTTAAATATAATACAGCGATACCAAAATAAATTACTAAAGATCATTCATGCTCCCGTGGTATATTCGTATTAGTGACCTATCTTTATAGTGACCTGAAGATGAAAACTATTAAATAATATTCCATTGATTTAGAGAGGAAGAAAGGCTTCATCAACAAATGGAAGTCGAGTTAATCCAGCTGCTGAAAGTACCAAATCATATGAGTTACTGAAGGGATAATCTTAAAATTTAGGTTATAATAAAATTGCTCATCCATCTCTTTGACGATGTTGTAATGTACTGAAATGCTCAATATGTATTAAATATATATATATATATATATATATAAAACTGTTATTGGTGGAAATATTTCAATTTAATATTTAATTAAAACTATGCCAAAAGAGGTTGGTTTATCACAAAGCGGTGTTCTGGGCCCACGGATGTATCTCCTGTACTCTTCGGTATGCCACTAACAGAACAAACTACAGTGGCTCGATTTGCAGATGCCGAGGGTTATGGTAGTAGACAAAATTGGACAAGAGGCTAATGAGAAACTACAAAAAGGATTAAATAAACTAAATACATGAGCAATCTGGCACAGAACACTTAATAAAAATAGATCTGCAAGCATGTAAGTTTTACAAATGACATAATGATATGATATCAGCAAATATAATTTCATATTCGGCATCTAAGCACGAACAGGGATAGTATGGAAGCTACGACAAAAAAAGTACATTAGGAAGGAAAAGAAAAAGCAGAATTTCAATCGAATAAATTTATTCTTGCCATAGAGGATACAATTTCAATAATCAAACTTAAGCATCTGTAAACATAGACTATAAACATCCAAAACAAAATATCGAGGAGTATTTTCCATATTTATTGGTAAATAAGAAATAGCTTCTTTCACAAAGGCGTGGAAATGTAAATATAGCACCAGGGTAGCTTGAAAGAACGCTTCACACCCACAAACGTCGGAACTATCCAGACTAACATAAGTTAACGAAAAAACTCAAAAGGATCAATGGTTTTGAGCTAGTTATTGGAAGTGAAGTATAGTGGGTGTTATGTATCGTAACCAATACAGAGCAAATCTGGATTTTTTGCGATAAAATTTAATATAAGAATAGAATAGAAGAAGTTTCCACACTTATTCTTCATTTTTTTTTATTCGAATAGCTTCCATACTTCGAATTAGTGCTTCTATTTGTTCATTCCATCACCAAATTGCCAAACTTCTTCAATTACCTCAGCTATCTGTTAATCTGTTTCTCGTGGATTCTTCACTCAGACTACATGTAATAACATGTAATAACAATAAAGATTAATAAGAAAAATATTTTTCTCTTTATTCCTATGAAATTTCACGCAATTTTCTTGTATCCGTACAGACATACAAGTAGCCACTTCTTGTCGGTAAACGACACTTTGTAAAATGTTCCAGTAACTAGTTAACTGTGGTGTATAAAATACGGCTTATTGTGTTACAGGTGTCCCAACGGTGATACATTGCGGTAGTTATCATTGCCAATTGGTAACACTTGACATACAAGGTGGTCTTAGTTTAGAATAAAAACAACAATATTAGAAAATAACTGAAGTAAGAGGTGTCCCTTCATATAACGTTGAACAGTAACATTCCTATGTTATCATTGCAGCATTAAACAGTATTAAACTACGGGAAAGGAAAGGTCGAATGTCCAACCCAATCAAGTGAGATTTCATTATCAATTTCATTTCACAGTTACTTTATTCATTCAGTTTCAAACAAAAAATCAAGAAATGTAACATGTATCATGCATAACTTAAAGCAGCTGGATATGGTGCAAGTCAAAATATTTCATATTGGACATCGTTTGAAAAGTCTCTGAATTATGGCTGCCCATAGCAAAACTTCCATAAGAAATTAAACAAATTCCCAGCGGCAAATTTTATTCAATATTTATTGACCGGTTTGAAAATGAAAATAACGGAGCTAAATGAAGTGAACAAGGAAGAAGTAACTAGACTCCTCCCTAGAATTTCAACTCGCACGCAATAAAAATGGCACCAAAGTAATAATGTTACAAGTGCGAGATTTTTCACGAAGTAATCAGCTATATATCTCCAGTAAATTCCAGTTTCCCTCTAATAGCCAACAACGAAGCATGCATATCAAAAAATGAATCAATCCACTTGATTAATGCTAAATTCCACTAGATCATCAGTATTAAATTATTTGATAATCTGTGTATAGGACTTGTATTCAGCTTTACGAATAGAATTATCTTTCGTAGGCGAGGGATATAGATCAAACATAGGAGACGTATGCACGTCTTCAGATTTTCTTTTTTGTACATTATTATTGTTGACATGATATCTAAGAGAACGAAGAAACAATACGTTCGCAACAGTTGGGTGTCGTCGCTTAATACCTGGCGATAAAACTGAATTCTTGGATACTGTCATCGTGTTTTTTATAACTATCTAATTTGCTTCGAGCTCTTAATTCCAAAACACGAGTACGAGTACGAATACACCTTCACCTCGAAAATTGACAGGATTTCCATCTTGATCCAAATCCAACACTGTAATATTGGTAATTTCACGCTGTAGAATTACTTGATGATACAATAGATTTGAAGTAGCTTCATTTATATTGTATCCAGGATGAACTCCTATAGCAAACTCGTAAATTGCGTGAGCAGGTCTATCACCATCAAAGGCTTCCGATGTGACGTTCGCCTCAAAGTGAATAGTTGCCACTTCTATAATTTTGACAAGTAGACCTGAAGAATGTGTCTGACCCAAGTTGTGTATCCTTTGCGAAAACCCAATAGACTTTACAAGTCTATTACGTTCAACTTGTTATGTGCATCATAACAGTAAAATTTTTGATCCACTTCAATATTTGATATCGAATATAAATTCATCCTGTCAGAAGAATAAAAAATCTTACAAATTATCACTATAGATATACCAGAAAGGTGACCAATAGCAACGCAGTAACTATAAGGGTATTTACCTATGAAGTAATCCAAAAACGACTAGCTGATTGAGCATTACGTACAATAAACGAAATAATGGAAGAGGCATATTAGCA
The DNA here is from genome assembly GCA_026230145.1 of Diorhabda elongata. NCBI lineage: Eukaryota > Metazoa > Arthropoda > Insecta > Coleoptera > Chrysomelidae > Diorhabda > Diorhabda elongata. The sequence goes on from CM047928.1 coordinate 7,386,519, forward strand.
CCAAATAAGCATATAGATGCTCTTCATTGATTCTCAACAGGCTTTTGACTCAATCAGAAGAAATCATTTAGCACCAAAACAACAAGGTATAGATTCAAAACTGCAAAGATAATTCAAAATGACTATGAGCAAAACAAGACTCAGCATACAACTAGAGGGGAATTTGATGACTGTGATTAATGAAAGACAAACGCATGGTGCTATCTAATACTATTCAATTTTGTATAAGATTACATATTGAGGAGAATTTCATGAAGGGAATTTGAGGTCAAATGGTGGAAAAATGATCTATGATGGATACAATGCTAGACGAGGGTTAAAGGGAAGACCGATGGGTTTAAAAAATCAATTAGAACAGAACACAAATGGTGGAATTTGGAAATTAACTTTAAAAAGGGGAAGTTGACGATTATATAGCCTATAGATATAGCCTTTTTTATGAAATTATTGGAAAGTATTCTTCTCTTGGAACGAATGAGTATCAATATATATTAAACGATGATCAGAATAGTAATGTTGTACTCAGCTGAAACAAAGACACTAACAAGAAATGATGAAGAAAAATTGAGAAGAACGTAAAGGAAGATAATCAGATAAATAATGGTATCAGTGAAAATTAGTGAAAAGGAAAATAGAATAAGAACGAAAAAACAAAGCTCAGCGAGTTCAGTGATTGGGGAATGTATGGAGAGGAGTAACAAAATCTTTAGCATTCAATATGATACAATGGGACCCCAGTGAGAGAGAAAGAGAGAGAAAGGCGCAGCAGGATTAGAACAAAATGGTTAGAAAAGGAAAAGAAAGTACTTGGTAATTTGTGGTGGAAAATATGCGAGAGCGTGTAGGGACCGATTCACCCCAACAAGAGTATCTATAGAGCATTTTGCGGCGCAACCTAATTCGGAGTGTCAAGCAATTATTTTAATTATCATTATTATTATTAAATTCACTATCTGAAAGACTATCAAAATTATACAAAATATATGGTTGCCTTTAATTCAATAACATATTTTTATCGCATAGGATTGCATATTATATATATATATATATATATATATATATATATATATATATATATATATATATATATATATATATATATATTTATTTATTTTTAGTAATCTATTGAATTATGACTACAATCGTTCGTGGTACTTAATTTAAATACCATATTCCTAAAGTTACAGTCATTTAAAATTGAAATTATATTATTCAATGAGCGTCTAAAGATAAATATAGCTGTTGAAAATGATTTCATTAAATTTATTTCAATCATTAATAGTCATTACTTGCAAATAATATACTATACTTTATCTACATTTATCAGAAAAAACTATATATTATTATATGGACCATAATAATACTTTTTTCATATTTTAATTACGTTTAGTATATCGTCCTTAATCACACACTGTTTTTGATTCTTTTTAAACGGTATATTAGTTCATAAAAAAAAAAATAAATAAATTTAAATACCTAGATGACGCACCAAAACGCATTTGTTATCACATGACTGAGTGTGACGTAGAAAGTAAGTGAACAGACTAAAGTAAGGTTAGATGTAAATACAGTTTGAAGAGAGTTGTTGGGATTCTTGAATACTACTCACGGCTATGAGTATTCAATTTTGTAGAATACAAGATGACGTATCGTTAGTTCATTGTACGAGAATGTACAAAAACAAGTATAAAGCCACCAAATAAAGTTTTCGTTGCAGGTCCCCCGAGAGGAAAAGCAACGAAAACATTGGTTTCAAGCAAGACCATTTCAATGTAAGTTTTATCTATTTGTATTTAAAAAATGTTATTGTTATGTTCTACTGTATCTTGAAACAGATTTGGAAAACTATTTGATATGGAAACTAACTTTTATTTCAAGAGTTACTTATTTAATGTTTTTCATGTTTATTGGGCTTTTTAATTGCCTTAAGCAATCAGTTTAAAATTCGAGCAAGAAAAAATTGCAAGTAAGAATAGCCTAATTTATATGAGAAAACTGCCTGTAGCTTTAAAATGTCCTAAAAATGGTTTTACACAATATTTTGACATTTATGACATTTTTGAGTAATATGTTATTTTACTGCCTGGGGAGATGAAATAGTTATTTTCCTAACAAGTGCGGAAAGTGATACTTTCCCGCACGCGACTGCTGTTGTCCCGAACGACGCGGAGCGGAGTTCGGACAAGCGGTCAAGTGCGGGAAAGACACTTTACGCATGAGTTAAGAACATTATTTTTTCTACGACCGTATATACAAAAAAGTATACCAATCCATTTTTCAAGAATTATTTTATTCCAACAAACATAATAATATACAAAATTTTAACTAAAAACTATTAAGTATTATAAATATTAATATTGAAAACACAATTTGTTGTTTTCTGTAGACTAGTAAAAATTGCCGGCCCAGTGGAGTTATTTGGTTTCAACTGGAAGGTAGATGACGTCGGTGAGGATGGCATCGGTTGCAGGTCGCATAAAGATGACGGTGACGGCAACAGTTTTAAGTCATTTGTAGAACAGAGAAACTTTTTACCATCGAATAGTGTGACCATAATGTATTAGATTTCAAAACCTCACTTAAGTATACCTCTTCCTTATAAGTTTTGGCCCCTTTCTCATTACACCATGTAACAAAATGGTCGTATTGCTTCTCATACTTTAGTCTGGATTTGGCACGGAATTAGCTTCATTTGCAGCCTTCGGGAAGTTCTTCGTCGGATGAATCCATTAATATTATTGTATCGGATTCGGTTTAATGTGGTTTAATTTAGAAGAAGATTGTTCTTATTCGGTCACTTCCAAGACGTTTTGAACAACTTTGACGTTTTAGTAAACAATTACACGCTTGGGTTGTCATAGCAACTGATATCAAACCAGGGATAGTTGTTTGTAATTTGAAGAAGTGCGGGAAAGTGGCACTTTCAAAACTAAAATGCGTGCGGGAAAGTGGGTTAAAACCCACGGTCGTAGAACAAAGCTATTTACATAGAGAAAAATTGAAAATTTCTGGCAGTATAGAATAAAAATATTTATTTTAAAAATATAATACCTTATACTGTAAGTTTTGTCAGGTAAATTCCATTTGAACAGTAACAATAAGAACATTTCAAATATATGAATGTACTACATCTATTGTCACTGCTATCTACTTTTCAATCTGCTTATTAATATCTTAAAAATATTGACGTTACTATAAGGAAGTATAATTAGTAGTACTTACGTATCTGCTTTTACTACTAATCCATAAAATTGTTGTATAAGGCATTATACTTCCCCTTTGAAATTGTAACAGATTTTCTGTCACGTTTGCGGCTAATTCTAATATATTAGAAGTATAGTTACGCATTTCGTCTTCACTCTTAAAAGCCATAGTTTTTAAAATAAAAATTCACAAAAAGACACAACTAATATTTGTTAAAATAAATGTTATCGCTAATATCATATTTTTAATATTATTAATTGAGCTTGAATGTTAAGAATTATGTCTCATTCTCATTAGTGAAAGTTGCTCATTTTAATGAAGTACTTTTAAATTTGAGTTTTACTCATCATACCGGAGAGATTAATGATTCTTGTGATGAGAGAATACGGTTATCGTTATGAACTCATTTAATGGTACTAACCCATATTTCAACCAAATTACCAAGACTGCAGTTTGGGAGATTGTGCAACTTTTGTAGCTTCAACTTTTCTTAGATTTCGCTGATCGTAAATATTGATGAAAATGGGCGTTGTGCAACTTTTGTAAAAAATTCTTCCAAATCCAATCGGAAAACTGTATTACAACATTATGTTTGTTTAAGATTCGTTAGTTATATTATTATAAACACAAATTTCATCCTCACAAATATAACGCTTGTACAAGAATTAACGGAAGATGACCATAGCCACAAAATGGAATTTTGTGGAACCATTAGGTATGAGGGGAAATAGGCCAAAGTTAATGCTGTCCTTGGATAACATTTAGTTCCAGAAGAATTGTGCACCGTCTCATTTGAAAGCTCTTGTTTGAAATTAACTGAATCTACACTTTCATTATTGATTCCATTATTAATGAACAGAAGTAGATTATTGTAAATAATGAGCTATGTACGTCTTTTCTATACGTGGTTGAATGAAAATAAACATATAGGAATAAATAACTGGTGTACATCACCATAAAGAAACTTCATATCAAAAGAGCTGTCGGTGTTTATTGTGAACCAAATATTCTTATGTCATTATTCAGTTTTAATTCAGTTTCTGGAAACCAATGAATAAAAACTTATGGAATGTTGCAAGCGAGATACTTATTCTTCAGAAATTGTTTAGCTAAATAATTCGGCAGAAGTCAATGAACACACTAAAAAACAATTTGTGTATGAACACACAATTATGTTGTATGTAATCGAATACTTTTTACGGTCCCGTCTGCGCTCTTTTTAAGCTCAACCACGTAGAATATTTCAGATAAATATTGGGAATTTCCAACTATTTTCTTAATAATTTATTACTTAGCCAAAACAGTGCGACAAAGTGCAAAATGCCGAAGAACAATTCTAACCTGATCAATTCCTTGATCAAAAGCTATCCTAAGTTGCTCACATCAATGGAAATATATTGTGCAAAGAAATGCTGGAAAGATTCAATTGCGGTATTTCAAAAGACGTCTAGAAGATCGTGACATACAAATCATGGATTTATGCATATGAATCCGAAACTAAACAACAATCAACTGTATGGGTCTTTCAGAACGATTCAAATCCAACAAATGTTGTTAGCACACGAAGCACTTCGGAGCAAATGGTCATCTGTTTTGTCAGAATAACTAAACATGTCTCCACCGTTCCATTGGAGCAACGTAGAACGGTCAATTCTAAATGTTTGCCCGAAATGTTCGAAAAAGTTATGGATACTACACGATAATACAGGATCTCACACACATTACATCACAGATTAAAAAGTATTTGGCAAAAGTCCGAATTTCGTACTAGAAAGAGATGTTCTTGAATATGCGTTTAACTCCCGAATCACAAAAGCCTCACTAGCCAATCAATCAACCTTTATCAAAATGCATTACAATTTTGTAATAAAAACCATAAACAATTTAGAATGCATTTAAAATTCGAAAGAATTATTGCAAAAGTTTCAAGTGAAATTGATAACTCAGTAAGTGATAAATATTTCACTGTTGAAGAAAGAGCGGCCTCAAAACCCTCCATATAATTTACAAAACTTTGAGATTGACGTGGATATAGAATTTTCAGATTCAAGTCACTCTTAATATGCTCAAATTACTTCGGTAGCTTCTCGAATTTCTGTAGTGCAGTTGAGTTCAGTTTATAATAAATAGTCGTAGTGAAAAGACCGAAATAGAAAGGAATCGAGGAGTTTGAATAAATCATTTGAATTAGTTCAATGATAGTGATAAGTGAATTTTATTGATTAATTAAGTGTAGTATTCAAATGAATTAAGAAGTAATGAGCATTTCATGTGAATATATACGCATGTTTCATCAAAATTTTTCGCCAATAATCCGCTCTTTAATTATTATTGTCGACTGAAAACTGGTTGTATTCTAAAATATTAATACGATTACAGACCAAGACCACTATGTATGATACTGAAAACCGATTTCGACATGTATATTTATGAGTAATACAACTAGGTTTATTAGGTCTTTACATTTTCACACCATTATATTTTCACCAGCGGAGTATAATTCTGTTTTATATACGATTTTATTGAGTGTCCGAGCAAATATATCAGAATATATTGACATATAATCAGCTTGCAGAAAAGGTCATCTAAGAAGGTCGCACAGAATCAGTAACAATGGACGTATATCTGTTGGATACTGAGCTCACAATGAATCTTCAACCATCTTAACGTCTTCTAGTCACTTAATTAAATTCGAAGTTAATTAGTCAATAAAGTGAGATATGTATTGAGACATAAAGGGTTTAATGCTTTGAATGTTTGATAACACTGGTTAACAAAATTTTTTTGTCACACTTAAACTTACATAAATTTTGAATGCATTAGAGTCATCAAACAATAATATATCAAAGGAATAAAATTGATACATCAGTTTTCTTTGTGACACCAAGACATATATTTTTATAAATAGTACAAAAATCACTAACAATTATTATTATTAATATTTCTTAAAGTACAATGAATAGCTACGATTTTCGTGAATGTTGGTTTTCTGGTAGATTCTTTCTAAGTCTCCGACAGTAATCTGCTAGCAGTCTTGGACTTCTTCTCCTTGATAGCACTTTTCTGTTAAGGAAATGCTCGAATGAAACCTTTCCCCTTGATCGTCACTCACATTATCAAATTTCTCGTGGTATCCAGAAATCCAGATGAGAGTGCAGTATATGCATTTTTGAAGATATATTACATCCCAAAGCTTTGTATAAAATTCTTAACTTATTGAAGTGTTTGTAATTTTCCGCTTTATAGTTTCCTAGGAAATTTTTTGTACAACATTCACAAAATAGTTCCAGGTGACTTCTTCCAGATCATTCAGCTTCCCTTCAAAGTTTGTATCCTTCATTAGTTACCGTATTATTGTTCCAATAAATATTCCCTCTTTAATTTTTGCATGGCTAAGCTTGGAAAATTTCTCTTTCAGGTATAAGAAGCAAAAGAGCAATGCCTTCAAAATCTTCACAAATTTTCCAAACATATTTCAATTGTTTTAAGAAGGAACTTCATATTCTCGTGAATTTCTTTTATATCAGAACAATAGGCAACCGGCACTGAACGAGATTTGTTTCCGTTGTATAGCAATAGTGCTGTCAAACTAGTTAATGTTATTACAATAGACTAAATCATCTCTTCAGAAAAGTGAGCTTTCATTACGATGTCGGAAATAAAAAATTTTCGTACCAGAAGAAAGTGAAGTCCAGTCGTTTAATCTAGACTCCAGAAGCTCAGCTTGCTTTTTAGGCTAATTCAAATCACGTACTAAATTGTTTCAATCCACAAATTCCGGACTAGAAACAGAATCCTGACTTTCTGCTTGATTTTGAGGCTTTGGCACTATGTAGGACTGGCCTGTTGGCCGATGACAAGTTTGAGTACGGGACAGTATGTTTGGACTTGGTTGTGACGCCTTTTGCTTGAATTAAACAAAAATAACAATCACTTACATGAACTTTTGGTTCCGTCCAAATCATTGGTATACCAAAAGGCAAATGTCTAGATTCTAGTTTAGCAATGTATTTTTATATGATTAAAGTTTGATTTTAGAAACATTTAGACACAGATTGGAATCACACTATGATTTGAGGGTGATTAGCTCACTAGATTTAGTCCATTGAAAAGCTATGAGATCAGAGTTGCTCCAAGAGAAACTAGTATCGTCTGCAAAGTTTGTAGAAGTTCAAGATGCCCACTTCGAATATTTATCATAGCTTTATGTTCGTTTCTTTCGATCAGATGTAGGCTACTAACTACTAAGTAAATTTTTCTATATCCCAATCTTTTCCTTATGTTAGTATTTCCAATCAATAATTACAATTTATTATATTTTTCTTCAGAATGTCTCTTTATGTGAATGGTTTTCTTGGCATGTTAAACGATTTAAAAATCTACATATCTCCTAAGCCATAAATTTTATCGAGTTAAACAAAAAGTACCTTTTTGTTGAAAAATCGATTTAAACATCCATTTTTGTTATCTTTAGATTGTGCAGGTGGTCCCTGTAAAAGTTACAAATTGTTAACCATTGGACGTGAGCTACCCCTGGCCTTTAGATAGTATTGTAGAATTATTTATTCCGTCAAGCACAGTACATGGCATCATCCACTGAAAAGGGAGGAGAAAAAGTCGTAAAATAAATGTTTTTCTACGTCACAGCATAATTTGACATCTATCACTTCCGAATTTTCCCGGATCACCATGTATAAGTTCCGCGTTGTAGGACTCGTTATACAAGTTTTCTCATATAACGCGCTCGTATGACGTCGTATAACGGGTTATGTATGTATGTGAAAATTATTCGGTTTATTTTTCATCATTAAAGCGGGCTTACATCGATGAGTATGCTATGAATTAAATATATGGGTTTTATTAAAATCAAACTAAGAACATTTTTCATTTTTATTCGGTGTCGAAGCTATCTAAAATAACATTCCACCGATATCTTTTTTTAGGAGTATCTTCTTGGTCGTCTGTATTCATTAAAATTTCACTATTGAGTGATTCTTCCTTTTCCATTTTATGTTTTTCTACATTTTTACATATGGTACAAGACAGTATTGAAGATTTATTTTAAATTCAGAAGATCGTTTCCCTGAAGAATCACAATTTGTAACAATATTTCCAATTGTTTGCCCAGTTTTACTAGTTTATTTATGTTTTCTACACGTTAATTTTCGTTTACTTTATCAATAATTTGTATTGAGCTTTCTTCAGCACTAGAATTTATAATGCTTGCGTTAGATGTATCAGCTAATTGTACAAGGTCTTTCTCATCTAAATCTCCAGCATCATCTGTTGATTCATGTCGTCAAATCCTCTCCCACATACTGATGGAGCAATAATCACTTTCGATTTATATTCGAATAATCTGATAAATTTTTTTGTAAAACTATTCCAGGCCAAATATTTTTGCAATAGACGGTTAAAAATTTTAATCCCTTGGATTACACAGTTTGGTCGTATATTGAAGAAAAAGTTTATTCTACACAGGTAAATGAGGTATATTCACCTCAAGACGGAATTCAACGTCACGTTAATGATCTCATAGCTGACTCCCAACTGTTTAGAAGATTAATGGATGCTTTAGAAAAAAGGATCAACTTGTGTATTCGTGGAAACGGACGACATTTTGAACACCTACTCTAATTGAATTCTTTTTCATGTTATTAGCCTTGTTTTAAATTTCCATTTCGTAGTTTTCTGTTTAATTTGCTTAATAATAATAAATAATCATTATTTCACACCAGCATCTGTTATTACTTCATAATTTTTAAATCTGAATAAAAAAAAAGATACATATTATCGAGTTTCATCAAGAGTAGCCTTTTGGGTGTGAAATTAGATAATGTTCAAGTTCACTTGAAATTTTACTTGATAAATCTAATATTTAAAATGTTATGTTCAATACTACTTGGAACCTAACCGTGTAACAATCGCCCTCTATGAGAGACAGACATAAAAGCAAATTCTTTGGATCTATCAATTTCCAAAACATATTCGTATGAAATTTCAATATAATGTTACTTGTAGTTGCCGCAAAACCGTAAAAAAATATGTTCTAGAGACGGGATCACCTTTTTTAAAACTTCCTGTATATATACACCTTTTACATAATTTAACTGTTGGCTTAATTGGAACAAATCATCAAATAGGTCATCAATGCTATTAAGTTTCACAATATTATGCTTAACTTATTCACAGGTGGACAGCAAATATGAAGAAACTGTTATTTTTCATTAAAATTGACCAGTGTGATACAATGGCTTCTAATTTTGCATTCTTAATAGCAGACATTTGAATACATTTTTTGTTAAACGAATTCTTCATTCTTACTTCAATATCGCTCAATTCCGTAGAAACTGTATACAACTACTAAACTGGGATACTAGAGTTTAGTAATTATCATAAAACTTATTTGATATAATGTACTTTTCATATAACATCCATAAATAACAATACATTACGTACAACAGCACATAAAAATAATAATCGCTAGAGGTGTTGAAAATATTACAAGAATGACCCCTGAGACCCAATGTAGTCGTTATAACCGCGTAGGAGACACCAAATGCTCATATACATGTTCTAAGAATTTTATTTTCAGTAATCGTCCACTTTTTCCTAATGAGAGGATAATATATAGTTATGTTACCAGTTTTGAACAATACGATATATTTGAATCACTTCATCTAATACGTTTTTTCTTAGTATTCATTGGATTTATATTTCATGACGTGTATCCGAGTATAATTTGAATATATGAGAAATAGTTTTTAACTTAGTAATGTCTACAGAAAACTGAGAAGCTCAATTTATGATTAATACCCCATTTGTTAAAGATGACGCGTCGCGTACAGCTGCAGTCAATTTGAATAAGCAATAGCTACAGTATTGGATTGAGAAGGCAAGATAATATATTGATTTATTAAAACAACTCAGAGAAATCAATACGCAGCGGTTTTATAGAAAGTCACAAATAATATTTATCAAGTTCATAAAAAATATGTAACTATTTTACTTTCATTTAACAGGTTAGGGAGAAAATAAGGCAAAATAATAAAAGTAGAAAGTCATGGCGCAGTTAAAAAAAGCTCTATATCAATAAACAAAATTTCCTTTTCTTAAGGCAGTGACTCTTGTAATAGTGGACTGGCTTAGACCCATAACAGTAACATCAGTATATTTCCGCCAAACTATCTTGAATTAAAAACAAATTTGAATTTGAAACTTGAATTAATCGTACTAGTTGGGATTCTTAACTTTGTGCACCGGGAAGAGGTAGGATTTAACAAAATGGACTGGACAAGAATGTGGGGAATCAAAATTGATGAAGCAAAATCCCTCCAAACCACCTTCACAAAATGTAGAGGAGTCACACCTACAGTAACGCTAAACGGAAGAACCCTACCATAAATACATCCTTACTAAAAGGATAACAGGGATTGCATTTAGCAAACACTATTGGTTACTGGGAAGTAAATCCAAATTATCGTTGCAAAATAAACTTCTAGTTCACAGAGCTGCCTTCAAGCCAATATGAACCTATGGGATCCAGTTTAGGGTGACAGCAGCCATATCTCACCTTCGAGATTATAGAGAGGTTTCAGTCTAAAGTATTACTCATAATATTCCACACTGTGGCTTAGACCCCAAAATGAAATCAGGAAAGATCTCCAAGTGAATTCTGTCAAAAAATTAAGTGCCATCAGTGAATGCTACTTAAATAGACTTAACAACCACCCGAACGAGCTAGCATCTACTTGACAACAGTGAACAATCATAAATATTGAAAATAACAGAACCGATGGACTTGCCTTATTGTTTCTAAATGTATATTTCTACATAAAAATACAAAATATCAAAGAAAATAGTGAAGAATGATATCGCTGGACATCAGTTCCAAGTATACTCATACTTTGTGACAAACAACAAACTTGCTTTTAGCACATAATCTCTTCAGTGTAAATGCAATCCTATTTTGTATATACGTAAAATGAAAAAAGTAATTCTCTTCAACAAAAGATTCTGAATGAAAATTAATTACTATAGTAATATAATTAATGCCGGTACGGGGTGAAAGTCAACCATTTTGATAAGTAAACGTAATCTATCATTAGTTATGTTCTAGAACAAAAAATATATTACGGTAAGAGTTTATTGTATTCGAAATAAACAAACAGAACACATTTTATTATGATAAAATAATTCTTATTAATTGTAACAGAATACTATCGCTGATAAGTATTATACTTAATAGTTTCATAGTATCGATACCTCACAAGGTGTCCCGGCGAAACCGGCTCTACGGCGGCTACGAGAATAGTCCTGCTTATCCAACAAAACAATCGAATTGAATAAACAAACACTCTATTCTACAGTTGGTAGTAGTACCCAGTACTTTCCACAATACTTTACTGATTAGGATTTATACGATCATAATTTCTAATGTGTTTCGTCGTCAGACTTGTTCGCCTCTTATTTATCGTATTTTATTTACGAAATTATGTGACTGAATTGGCAATATATAAAAAGAATTACTGCTCCAGTGTCGTATGTGAGGGTGTAACTTCGTTAGATGTAGCTTGGGATCAAAAATAAATTAACCTAAACATAAAAGATAATAGAAATAGATATACATTTCAAATATTTCGAAGAATTAAGGAATTAAAGAAAACTGAAATCCTGGCTATTCTGCTTGAGTGTTGTTGCATAGCGAGAATGGGGATTCGGGGCTTTGATCAAGATCGTTATTATACTTGTAGCAGATTAGGTATTAAGAAATTTGAATATTATCTAACTAAACACTGAAATAATATATTATCATTTAAGTTAAACAGAAAACGTTTGTACTCGTCCGTAGAGATTGAAACATTATTTGTTGAGGTTATCAATGTATTTGGCTTTGGCTATCATTTCACACTCTACTTTTCTAGACATGAAAAACATTTGATGTCGTATTGTCACCTAATTAAAATTAAGAAACAAACAGTCTTAAAAGTACGACGATGTATTAATTGATATCTAGTTGTCTTGAACCAGTTCCATGCATAAACAAGATATTGCGTTAGAAAAAAGATGTCCATTGTGCAGTTCATGACATGATTTTATCAGACCGTCGAATTCATCATATAGTTCACGTCAATTTGGACACGAGAAAAATTACTGCAAATTGGATCCCCAAATGTTTGAATGTTGACTAAAAGCGTGCAAGGGTAGAAGTATCGCGTTTCATCTGTGCTATTTTTGAAAACGATGTAGACTTCTTAAACCGAAATGTTACTATGGATGAGACTTGGGTACATTTCTACGATCCAGAAACAAAGCAAGAATCGATGGAATGACGACACTCTGGCTCTCCAAGACCTAAGAAATTTCGTGTCCAAAAATCTGCTGGAAAAATTCTTGCTTCAGTTTTTTGGGATTGCCATGGAGTAATCATGATTGATTTTTTGGATAAGGGTAGAACAATAACTGGAGATTACTATTCGACCACTCTATGAAAAAAAATTGAAGAGAAAATACGCGGACAGCTAATAAAAAGTGTTTTGTTTTTGCAGGACAACGTCCCTGCACACAAATCTCATGTTGCCATGCAAAAAATTCGTGAGTTAGAATTGTTTTATGCAGGAGTTGTGACTGCTGCAGTATTAACAAGATTTGTAGCAACTGGATCTTCAGATTGTTTCTGTGTCATCAGCATATTCCTGTAATAAAGTTGGTCTTGAGTTTTAGAAATACTATGAATATTTTTAGATACACCTTGGGGTGTCAAATGGGAAGTTGCCTGAAGTAGATGCACCTCTTTCTCTCTCTACTCCACTGTATAAGGCTAGGCCCACTAGAATGTTGTCATTTTCTATTTTATTTTATTTTACTACTAAAATGATTGATAGAAAAAGTGTATTGCATCGTGTGATTTAATTGTAGAGGTAAAAATGAAAATACTCTTAGAAGGTAAGTATGATATTACGAAGATTATGGTGAACGCGCCATTAGTTTAGGATATCTCAAGTTTGCAAACGCAGGTATAAAATGGCCCCCGTATTTACCGGACTTAAACAGAGTGATTCCTTTTTATAGAGTTTCTTGAAAGATTACTGTTAAGTAGAAAAACTCAAGACCAAAGATGATTTGAGAGAAGCTACAAGGAAAGCAGTTTCTAATATTTCTTAATCTACAATTGAACAACTTTTTCATAACTTTCGAAGACGACTCGATTGTTGTGCAAGTTCAGAAGACTTCCAAAATATTGATCATTGATAGTCTAGCCAGGTTTTGTAATTTTTTTGCAAAACCTAATTGTATCTGTTGAAACGGTTCATTTAAACTGAAACCTATTTCAAATTAAAATGACTACTTCAGTCACTCAATGTATCACTTTTTTTTCTTCGCACATATCAAAATTCTAAGTGATTACACAAGAAAACATTTTTCACCCTTTATGATACTACGATGAGTATTTTCAGTACCCATCCAACATATCGAATTACATTAGAAGAATAGAATTAAAATAAAACGTAATCACACCTCATCACTACTTGACTCAATACTACTTGATTGAGCATATCAAGGTTAAAATTGCCACCAGAATAACTGAAATATTTTCCATTATTGCTCGATTCTTCCAAGATATTTCCAAGTTTTTAATTCACTTCAATTTACATTTTTTAATGCCCAACGGACTAGCCTTTAATAGCACTCAGCTTTTACTGGTCATATAATAATCCAATAGGCAATAGGCTATTGGATAAACTCTTGGATAATTAATTTCCCTTATCACTGATCTAAAAAACTAAATAAGAAGTTTCCAAAAAGCACATAAACGCACATACCTACATACGAGGGTTGCTACTCAAGTTGTGAGATAGACAAATCAAAACAAATATTTATAACTTGATACAGCTTTATTGTTTTTCAAAATATTCTCCATTAAGATCAATACACTTGCATGCGTTTGAATCAATTGTCGAAGCCTTATTTCCATTCCGATTGAGGCGACTCCAAACATTGTAGAAAAGCGTTCACCTTATTTTTGAACTGAGAGAATAAGAAGAAATTATTGGGTGCCAATCAAGGCGGATGACCCATAAATTCGATGTTTTGCCTGTTTTTGCTTGAACTGATGTGTGAGGGCTTCGCATTGTCATAATGGAGAATGATTCGTCTTCTGCGATAGGTTTCCCTGATTTTTTCAAACACTTCTGGCAAATGAATACCATTGAGAATTGACTGTTCTACGTTGCTCTAATGGAACGATGGTGACATGTCCAATTATTCTGACGACAATTTGCATCTAAAGGCTTTGTGCGCGAACAACTTTTAGTGGACTTGGCTCATCTTGAAAGACTTATATAGTCGATTGTAGTTTAGTCTCGGGTTCATATGCATATATCCTCTATTTGTCGCTTGTCACAATATCATAAACAACTTTCGAAGCACTGCGATTGATTTTTTTCAGCACTTCTTGACACCAATTGACACTAGCTTTTTTTGATCAATTGTCAAATTATGTGGTATCCAGCGCGAGCAATTTTTTTCGACAACCAAATTTTCATGCAATATTGAATGTATGCTAGTGCAATTCACTTTTAACTTCGGGAATAAGAAGAAATAATTGGTTGCCAAACAAAGACTGCATGTGGACCCATCAGATATTTTGTCTGTCCCAAAAAGTTTTTGGATGAGAGCTCGGATTGTCGTGGTGGTGAATAATTCGTCCTCTTGGTTTACTTGATTTTTTCAGGCAAATAAGTTCACCATTCAGAAATGATAGTTCCACGTTACTCTCACGGTATAGAGGTGACATGTCCAGTTATTCCAAACGGGAACAACTTTTGTTATATTTGGCTCATCTTGAAACACTCATACCGTCGTTTGTGGTTCATTTTCGGGTTCGTATGCATAGATCCATGCTTCATCCTTCCGGAAAACCATAGAATCACGGTGTCTCGAGATGGTGTTCCATCACTAAAAGTCGAAGCGAGTTGATCGGCAAACTGCTATTGGTTCGACCCACGTCGAAAGTCATATAAAATCATCGCATGAGACTGTTCGCAATTTAATGTTTCAAGTATCTGTAAATAACTGAAATAGCTCTTGTATTAAAACACGTTCTAAGTACGTTCACTATTAAAAATGTCAACCTTTATGATTGCAACATATAGACATCAGTGTTGCCATATCTCAAAACATAAGTAGCAGCCCTCGTATATTTTATACATAGATTTTTGACCTTCAATGGTTATTTTTGTTCTCTGTTACGTTTATACGAGTGGATGTTGATCAAGAAGAGAAAAGATCCTTTTAATTTACATTATGACTTTCATCGTTTTTGCTTACGACGATGTATCTGGACTTAAGTCTTGTTATGAGAAGTACAGTTGCATAACAGATTATGAAATATGTACAATATTTATTTAATGAAAATATATGTACATTTAAAATGTCACGAACGGGGTTTTTGTGCAATGGAATATGTAAATGTAAATTTGTTATTAAATCATTGAAGTTTCTTTACGTACACACTAACTAGAAATATAAATCATAGTATTGAGTTTATGCCAAGTTTGAAATATAAGAAACTACTGAATCGAAAGTAAAAAAGTTTATATGTGCTTAAGAAGCGGAAAATATATAAAATTCCAAACAACTATAACTGATTGTACTGGGAAGATAATTTAATTCTATAAATGTTCTAATAGCATTTAAATAAAGGGTCCACCAGCGCCGTGTGAATTCTACAAACTTTTCATAATGATTGTTATATGGAAGCTAATTCCTGACTCCCTTCCAATAACAAAATGAGAAAACATATCATTTTTATTCTTAAATATGGTTTTCATCAAGGCCCAACGCTTCAAGTTAAGTTTAAGCCTCAAACTTCGCTTTAAACGTTATCGGTGGTGGTTTAAACTCAGTTTATCGTGAAACGTAGGATCCGAACCCAACTTTCTTTTATTGTTCACATTTTCACAATACTTTAAAAAGTTTTGGTAGAATGATTAAAGATTCAAAGACTCGTACTTTATATTTGATCAACTCGATGCTGATGACAAAGAAATTATCAACATTGTAGACGCGCCAAGAAAACAAAAAGTTATTCGTTCTATTACGAATAAACTCCCTTGCCAACTCTTCCTTCTTCCAAGTTACTGTAGGGGAAGTCGGGGCAATGATGGTACCTGGGTAATGGGAGCCCCCAGCTAGTTCATTAGCCTTCGACTATATTTTGAATTTTTGAATATGCTGCTATCTGTTCGTTAGTAGAGTAATTTCCGAATTAAATTTGTAGAACTTTGGAAAAAACTTGTAGATGGTAGTGGAGTGAATGTCAGAAAGTTCCGTTTCATGTAAAGTGGCGGCTTTGAGTGTGAAATTTGTGAATTCCAAGGATCTGTACGATTCGAAAACCTTGTGGAGGGTTGCTCGTGGTGCTTCTGTTCATTTCGACTTGAGGTGAATATCTTTACTTATAATTGTTTTTGTTGGGGCAACCGAAACGCAAATCGTGTGGTTATGACAGCCGTTCCAATAAAGGTAATGTAAGATTTACGTAATTATGTTTTGTGATGTACTCAACATCTTTTCAGATACCTAGACTTCACAAGAGAACAACCAATAAGGGTTCCTGGATTTCCGAGAACCTCACGGCTGTTGTCGCTGCTCCGGGCGGTATCCCGAACTTTCAACATACCAAGGAGCACCATAACCGCAGGTGATGAATGGCTCCATGATTTTCTGAATTGCAATTTAACTATTGCTCCGAGGAAACCTGAGGCTACTAACATTAATAGAATAACAGCTTTCAACATAGAATAAGTGTCTTTATTCTTTGAGAATTTGGATCAGGTTTCAACCCAATAGAAATTCAAAACACACAAAATTTATAATTTGGACGAAACTGTCATTTCTAACATGCAGAAACCAATAAAAATACCCGCTAAGAGGGGATTAAAGCAAATTGGTTTGGCGACAAGCTGGGAACGGCGGAAAAATATAACTGTAATTTGTGCAATTGGTGCATCGTGAATTTAGGTTCCCCCCATGTTTATTTATGGCAGAATACGAATTAATTCTATGCTTCAGAAAGGAAAGCCTCCATGGGCAGCATATTGCTGCTCAGATAAAGGCTGGATAACGGAGGAGCTTTTCATTTTATATTTGAAACATTTTCAAGAAAATGTTGAAGCAACTATAAAAGATTCAGTGTTACTCATAATGGATTTTTATGCTTCACACTGCACTCTGGAAGCCTATGAGTTTTGTAAAGCTAATTGAATTATTCTTTTGAGAATCCCCCTACAAAGGTATAACTATTTTATTAATTCTGTTTCTTTGTATTTTTTCACAATGTTAACCAAAAATACTAATTTATATAAATAGTAAGAATTTTCTTGATTCAAAATTCAAACAATTCAACTATTTGTGACATCTGACAGAAAAATGTGTGTTTAATTGTGACCTGTAAAATAAAGCAATCTTGTTTACTCTTAGTTTAAACCAGAGTCTTAATCATAGTTCAAACTTTAGTTTGATCTCCAGTTTTACCTTAGGCTGTAAAATTGGCCCTAGGGTACAAGGTTATTGTGACCAATAATTTTCAGCTCAACATTTGGTTAGCGTCAATTTTTTGAGTGTTACTGTAAAAATCTGAACAATGATAATAAAATTCTTGTTTTGGCAACTGGCTTTAAGAACAAAAAAAGATGCGACGAATGAAATCAGTCACAAAATATGTATTTAAATTTAAAATTCAAGTATGTGAGTCTCAGTTTTCATTTTTTGTAGAATCAGAAATATATGTATGGTTTATCGGAGGTTTAACTGTTTCAGTAGCTTTGGTAAAATGGAAACTTTCATATTTTAATAACTTTTCAAACCCTAGGGAACCAGATGTTCAATTGCTTTAAATAGCAAATTGGAACGTTCCTCAGGTGGAAAACTGGTGAAACTAGACAACATGTCGCATTTTTGATTATAATTTTTCCCATCGGATCGTTTTGCTTCTATTTGAGAAAAGTTATTCCAACAACGTGTAGCATTAGTACAGCAAAACGGTCTGACAGACCACGTATTCATGATGAGAACAAAATTGGTAAACTGTCACTAGTGATAGTAAATCCTATTTCTTGGAGAAATCAAGTTACGTTGACTTGTGAACTCAGTCAAAGTACAAGCAAATTAAAAATTATTCATTAACTTCTAGACGACGAGATAAATACATAGAATGTGAGGTATTGCAGTAATGCAAATCCTCACATATGTTGTGAAGCACTTTCAGTTTCACTCACATTACTTGTTATTTCAAGTACTAATTCAAACGGGGCCAGATAATCTAGACGAGTTCTGTAATTTGGAGATAACATTATTATTAAAATTTGGAGGAGAGGTATCATGGTAAATGGATTGGACAACGAGGTTCAATGGAACGGCCAGTCCAATTACCAGACCTCACATTTTGGACCTTTCTTTGTTGAGGTATCTTCATTTGAAGATTTACCTCACTCGAACTTACAATACTTATACTCGAAACAACGTATTCTTGCGAAATGTTTTTTCCTTCCGCAAGCAAAATATAATATTTCATAGCAGGCAGTAATTCGACCTCATTCTAAGCATTTAATAAAATAGATTGTTCAATCTATAACTATCAACAAATAATATAGAATTAGAAATTTTATATGGAAAAACAAAAGTAATATTGATAGCATTGAATGAATTTTCTATACTTCAAAAAAAAAGTGTCGCTTGTTATTTATGCTATAGTTAAGTAATCCAAAACAACCCTTTCCACAGCGGCGCATCGTCATCAATTACTTATTTATTATTATGAACTCTAGCCTTATCATCATAGTTACTATAAATTGTCTGTGTTTACTTTCTGTCAGTTTTATAGATTCCACTTCAACCCCATTAAGGTATCAATTATATATTATTTTATTATTATTAATGTAACTAATGTACCAAAAATATGTATATTTATCTAATTTTACAATTATTATTGTTTAAGATAAGAACTAATATATAAAGGAGCCTATAAAACTAATATTGGGTTCATTCATTTGATATTCGTCTAGTAAGTTAGTCAGATTAGTGTAAATGATTAAATCCTCAGTTTGCTAAATAAATTGTTTTTATAAGTTGTTGAATTGAGTTATCTATCTATCATCAATAATTAAATTTCAGTAGCTTATGTATAATTTATCGAAATATGAGGAGAGTTTTGACTTTGACAATTTGCAAATATTATGACATTTTCTAATGAAAAATAATATTTACCTACGGCTCTAGAATAACTTATTTATATTTAAGAGAACATTGAGTTATAATGGCGGATCTTACTCTTGTCAACTGAATAATATTAACAACAGTAGATTTTTCAATCTATAATATAGAAAATTAGCATTTATTTGGAAAACAATGTTAATAGAGTTAAATAAATTTATTCTATACCTTAAAATAATTGTCGCTTGAATGGGGTTCTATTTTCAAAATTAGCTTTCATTTTCAACATAATTTTAGTTTACTGTTTCATTATTTATACATCAATGAATGAACTCTATTTCTCATACGAATTATTAATAATCTCAAAATAAATAACATTCAATATGAAAATCGCGAATCGCTGTAGCCAACGCATGCAAGCTATCAATGTGGGTATTAACGGCGTCTAAACAGAAATTTTGCTATGTGATCATCCATGTTTTAATCACGGCGGCCATATCTTAGTATATTATCACGTGTGTCACGCCACACTCGCTCCACGTTTTGGATGTACGCACCGGAATCAGGAGCCACGAAATTATAAATGTTACGTCATTGATACCTATATACCTACCTAATATAACCTAAAGTGTTATTGCTCTAGATGACCGCGTATTCCGATGTGATTGGATAATTATTGACAATCAATATTCATAAGGTAATAAGTGTTATAATGGAAAATATGTGTCTCCCCCACCCTTAAAGTACTTTCGAAGCACCAAAATACACCCTACTTGGGGTGGAGCCCCAATTCTAAATAATTACCGGAACATTTAACTTGAACGATATTGAATATTCGAAAGGTATGTTCGCTTAATGAGCCGCAGTATGTGGTCTTATTCGTGGTTACTAGCTTTAATGGTTGACGAAGACTGTTTGTCGAAGACTGACTCGAAGTTTCTACTTTTATAATATTAATTTCTCTCTAAAGGAGAGGGTGGTGCTTGGAAAAAAATAGAGTTATGTCGAATGACTATTTTCTAAAATATGACTTTACTGGGGAAAAACCTGGGTAATAAGGCTAATAAATAATGGTTGTAAACTAGGAGGAGGAATTGAATAGATTCGCATTTCATTACCGTTCACGTTTTACAATCTGTACAAATGCTCTACAATGTGTTGACCACTATACGTTGCGAAAAAATGTTTACTCTAAATCAGTCTTGTAGAAGATACGGCCAGAGGGCCTCTTTCGTATCAATAAGACACGCAATGTGTCACATAAAGAAGAATCGTGTTTTTTAAAACTTTTAGACTTCCTTAGATTCCTCCACGAATGTTTTAAATACTCGTTCTTTCAAATCTAGATCGCCATTTCTTAGCAGCAAGCGGAAATATTCTATTATTTTTGTCAAGAATGATAGAATCTTCCTTAATCATATAAAACGAGTGCGTCTGCGCGACGTGAGTCAGTTGAGTTGAGTAATCGAAGCGATACGGTTGAAGAAAAATTTTAATAGTACTGCGAAGTAGTGATTGCGAAGGTATTGTGCATTTGTTTGTGTCCTGCGCGTGCGATATCCAAAATTGTTGTGTCATTTCCATAATTGTTACGATTTTGGCATAATAATGTCACAAAAACGTAAAGTTGATAGTGAGTGTAGAGTTTTTCGGTTTAAATGGGAAATTGCGTATTTTTTCATAGAATGGGAATGTATATCACTGTGTTTCATTTGTAATCGAACAGTTGCTGTTTGTAAGGAGTTTAACTTGATTTGATACAAATCATAAGTCAAAATAAGAATCGACACATTGTCAACTTTAAAATCTAAACTTCAAGGTCAACAATCGATGTTTACTAAAGCTCATACAAATAACAAAGATGCCCTGAAATCAAGTGTTATTATTACATTGTAAATGTATGTTGAACATTTCCATCTTAAAAGTCAATAATTCAAAACACTGAATAACTGATTTATCTCAAAATTTGGTTTTTCAACTGAAGGAGAAAATTAAAGAATTTACAAACTTTTCACTGACTGTTGACGAGACCACTAATACTGTTGTTACAACTCAACTTGCTGTTTTTATACGAGACATCAACAGTAACTTTGAAATAACTGAAAAACTATTAAAGTGCGTTCCATTGACAGGTACAACAACAGCAAATGATATTTATTCTGCAATTGAGCATTCGATAGCAGAATATGAACTCGACTGGAATATACTTAGCAGCACAACTACGGATGGCGCTGCCCCCACGACTGGCAAACATTCGGGTGTTATAACTAAATTAAAGCAGAAAACATCAGACAATTTTGTGTGAATCCCCTGTATAAATCATCAGTAATCATTGGCATCCAAACATTTAAAAATTGGCCATATCATGCAACCTATAATTAAAATTGTAAATTTTATAAGGAGCAGAGGACTAAATCACCGACAGTTTAGGCAAGATTTGGACGAAAATTTTTCTTATGTCCCTTAATTCACCTAAGTTGGTTGGCTCAGTCGAGGAGTAGTTTAAGAAAGATTTTTTGCATTACGTGACCCTATTCAAGGTTTCATGGATAAATATTCTCAATTTCTGCAAAATTTGATCACAGAATTCAACAATTATTCTGAATACTTCCACAAAATGAATGGGCTTGTCAGAAACAAGAGAAGTCAGGTATCTGGATCCTCGAGCTCAACATAATAACCTAACATCTTTTATAACTTTGATATGAATTTTAACAACCGCATATTCTATACTTATATAATTTAATAAATAAAATGTTACAATAACTCAGTTCACTTTTTTTTTTATTTTCGATCTGGCTCAACTACGAATTCAAAATTTAACATATGAACCTCTGCAATTTGAGTTTGACACATCTGCTCTAAATACTTTGATTTTGTGAGTATCATAAACTCGATTCATAACTACAACTTCCTAAAATAAAATAAAAGTATGGAACACAACAATTTACATTTATGAAGAATTGATAAACCGCAATTTGCCAATCTTACAGCATTTTCCATTGTTTACTAACAGCTCTTATTTATGGATATTTGAGAGAAGATTAAGTTGTAATAGCTGCTGACAGCATAGCTGTGAAGAGACTAGTGGGATGAAAACCAACTGCAGTTCCCCGTGCTCACATCGACGACAATATAAAAAACAAGCTAGAACGAGGGAGAAAAGTTGTGAGAGTCAAATTTATAAATAATTACGGAACCTACAAAGTGTCAACACTACAACTACAACGACCATACTATTAATTGAATTATAATGTAGACAAAAATGAAAATATATTGTGTTTGTTTCCTGACAATTCTAGGTAAAGTATAGAATTCTATTTGCGAGTAATGGCCATTACGCGTTTGTTGGAAAATATACTATTGCGTTGATTATTACATTATTAATAAATAACATTTGAAGAAATAAAATTCTAATATAATCAATTAAAAATATATTAAAATTAATATAAAGTTTCTATGTTGTTGTTTGAGTAACAAGGGCTGAACACGCCGCTGGAGGATACCGATCACAGTTAACGGGCTAGAAAATTATTATACTTCCATATTTACTATATATGCTCTAGCCGGTGGAAAATATCGTAGAAAATTCATTGCTCAAGATTATCTCACCGTTTTGTTGAATAATTTAATTTTATTTCATGGTATATTATTGAAATAGCGGGAAATTATATTACTCGATGCCGTCTCGATAGATCGAGCGAATTTATGAAACTATCAATATTTTATCGTTTCTGCTTCGTATCTTCACTCTACATGACTTCAACAAAACCAACTTATATGGCTGTCGGAATAAAATCACGATATATTCAAGTAACATCGAGGCGATAATACGTTCATAAAAGATCAGTCTAATACTCCAAACTAGCTATTTTTATTTGAACTTAGATACTCTATTGGTTAGTTAATCTGAACATCAGATATACATCACTGGATCTCAGAATTGTGAATTCAAATACAAGGATACTTCAGAGAAAGAAATGTTACTTTACTGTGAAAAAATATTCTATTTTTTCTATACAATCTACTTATTTTGTTATTGTTCATAGTCAGCAACCAAAATGAATGGATTGACCTTTCTGAAAATATTCACTATAAATTTCGGGACTTTCTCGATAAAACCATCAGGTGGTTCAATACAGCATTTCCTCTTCGCCCTCGTTAAACTAATCATAATTAATCATAGGCTATGAAAGGAATACGTACTTATTCAATATATTCTATTATATCAATAGCTATGAATTATTGTATCGGAAAAATATCAAAAAAATTCCTTGAAAGAGTTGGTCTGTCATCAATGATTTGAGAAGCAGAACGCATTTATCAAATACTATTGTCCTCAACCCAGATGAACTTAGCAATTATTTCAAGAAGTTAGCAAAAATATTAGCACTAAAGTACCTCAAAGTCGTGATGCTCTTTCTTTCCTCATTTTTCCTAAACTAATCACTGACAGTCTTTTCTTTAGAATTGTAGATAGGTTTGAGCTAGAGCAAAACTAACCTAACCTAACCATACTCAGCATTAAAAACAAGACTTACTGTGGCATCGATGGGTTATCAGCTATGTTATTTTCAAATTTTCCAGAAGTGATTATTAACGTTTTATCTTCACTATTCATCGAATCCTTTGAAAAAGGGATTTCCGCTAATTGTTTAAAAACAGCTATAAGTGTTTCCCTCCGCAAGGGTGGTGAAAAAATAACTCTAGTGACTATCGTCTTATTTCATTTTTACCAATTTTATAAAAGATAATCGGAAGGCTAATAAAAAACCGTCTGTTGCCTTTTATTTCTAAACTTTAGATCTTGAAAGCTCAACAATATGGTTTTTTCTACCTAATAAATTCACAAATGATAATATGTTTTCCTTTCTTAATGAAATATATACCTCACTTATGAATAAATTTTATACGGCTGATTTTTTGTGATTTCGCTAAGGCCTTCGATTGAGTTGATTATGAAATTCTGATTAACAAACTAAAGTTTGATGGCATTCGAGGTGTTCCTCATATCTTAACTTGAATGTGAAAAACTGGTACGAACTAATGGTAAAGTTTCGACTAATTTACCAGTGCCTCAAGGTTCAATTTCAGGTTCAACTCTTTTTTTGATATGTAATAATGATGTCTTAGACTTACGAGGTATAGATAAGTTCACTTTATTCCAGTATAACCTGGAGTGGTCCAGATATACAAGAATTATATTCTACCATCGGCACAGATCTCATTACTATTAAGTGCTGGTTTGGCGCGAATGGGCTCTGTTTAAACAATAAGAAAACATAAGTTTTATCCTATAAAGAGTTTTACAAGTTCCAAAAATCAAAAATGACTTAATAAGATCTTCAAATTCGTTCAAGTTTCTTGGTTTACATATTGACGCTGCTCATCAATGATCTGTAAATGTAGATCCTCTGCTTGTGTTGCTATTAAATCTGTGTTTAAACAGCTCAATTCTGGTACTGCTTCAACAATTATTACTCATTGCTTGGGTCACATCTTCGCTATGGTATGGGGGTCTTGTAGTTTGCAATCTCTCTTCAAATTACAAAAAACAGCTATTCATGTTATATTTATGTTTCAAGTAGTAGACAGCATTGCGCTTTCAAGCCAATGAATTATTTTTCTTTCTTCTGATTCCAGAATTCTTTTCCACAGGCGGCAATTCTGTACTTTTGAACTGAAATTAAGTTATACCTCTCTATTATACTTCCAAACTACATTAAACCATTTTTTGGTCTTCCCCTTCTCCTTGAACCTCCTTTTCCTTTTTCAATGACTCTCTTTACAAATATTTCTTTAGGTTTTTTCATTCTTTTAGTTCACCCTAACTACCTTACTCTTCGAGCTTTTATGTATCTTGTTATTGATGGGTATTTATACAAATCCTTCGGATCATTGTTAGTTCCTCTTCTCCAAAGTCCTTCTCTCCTGCACTGTTATTGTTTCTAAATTTTTTATCTGTTATTATGTTCTGCTAATTACTCTCTCATATCTTCTTCTGTCATTTTCTTGTCCATTTAATATTCCTTCAAAGTATTGGGACCATGTTTTAACCTTTTCATGTGGATCTATTGAAAGCCTTTCCTTCCGTTGACTCTGATATAAGGTACTTGGTAATTAACTGTGCTCTCTCTTTTGCTTTTTTAGCTTCTTGTTAAAAATTTCTCAATTCTTTGCTGCAAAAGTTTTCTTCAATATTTTTTGCGAGTGTAAATTGTTTTTCTGTGTGAGTATCTTTTTATTGTCCTTTCGGATTTCCAAGTATTATCTTCTGTCGTGTCAATTTCTGGTGGACTTAGTCATACTAGATTCGTGTCCTCCAGTTTCTTTTTTCACACCTCATCGAAAAATTCTTGTTTGTTCTCTTTCCTAAACCTACCTTTTGCTTTGCCACCTTTTCCATCAATTTTTTTACTTGTATCCAATATCCAATAGTAAATAAAAATACTGATAATCTCTGAGAAATTCAAAAATTTGTTTTCGAAAAATAATAATTAGTTCATTGAGATTTATAATCAGCGATGCTTCTAGAAATCGTTCACTATATTTTTCATTACACCTCGTATTCCTCGGATTTATAGTCCGGTCAATATATACATTTACAATAACAAAAATTTCCGGAGAGCTAAATAATGATGGAGAGCTGTGGTTTTAGAAATCCCCATCGATCCGATGTGTGCTAGTTATTCGGAGTCAAAGGTCAAGATTTGAGGTTCTCTCGAAAACGGTAAGTTTTATCAAAAAAACGCCGGACCAAAGTTATAGATCTCTCAATTCTCTACAAAAGTATTGCTCATGATTTTTCTAATAGTTATCATTCCTGAGATATCGCGATTCTTAGAATCACATTATACATGATATATGCAAACATTTTCACGCCACCTGTGAGGAAACGTACTCGACGCGTTTCATTATTGTGATTTTCTCTGTAGGTCTACCCTACTTCAACAGTCACGTCTTTAATTTCTTCTTCCTCTTACTTACTTACTATTTGAATGTGGATGATTCATTAGTCTCTTTACTAAATTAACAGACATCTTCCTCTATTGAACTCAACTGGACATTGGCAATTAGTACACGCTGGAGAAAACAGTAAGTCGACTTTGTTACAGCCACATTTGGTACTTAAACCTTTTTTGCAATGGCCAAAACTAGTGTTGAGGAGTTTTTCTTGAATAGGTGAAATTAAAGTTTGAATCGGTTCCAACCCCAGTCTTCTGGGCTCAGTTGACAACATAATAACGATCTTCAGCTAATTTCAACAGAGATTCTTTGAATTTAAGTGCACTCATGTTATAAATTTTCGCGTTATAGTACGAGTTGGACTTATTTAACCAGCCTGTTCCTCCTCACGTTGTTTTTTATTGCAGCGATTGAAACTTTCCGGGTGTATGATTTTATGTTATCCACGAGTATTGTAACGAATTTTTTGAGTTCTTAAATACTCATTAAACTCATCACCTCTCGCGACACTATCTTCGATTGAAGTTGGCATGCCACAACTAACCACAACTGGTTCCTCAGTTTAAAGTTTATTGCTATTAATGCAAAACTGAGATATTTTTTCGAACTATAAAATAGCACAAATAACATAGACGCTAATAATAATAATTACGTATATCACTCTTTAGCACTAAAAGAAACAGGTATATGAACGAATGAACAAGACTTACGGACAATGGAATAGCCAGATGTTTTTCGGCCACGTGGGTACAGAGGATTCGGTTAGGGACTGACAAACTCTCGAATAAATGTTTTCAGAATAGTAAAATATATATGAAAAAGACAAATTGGTATCTGTAATATTTTTTTTATAAAACTCACTGTAAAAATTTACAAAACCTCAAATTTTGACCTTTGACCGACCTCAAATAACTTTCGTAGCACACATCGATGGAGATTTTTAGCTTCACTTGTAATGGTAAACCCCAACCCTTCATCAATATTTCGCTTTCCAGGTATTTTTGTTATTAGACCAATAATTTTATATCTCAATTGACTGGACTATTAATGTTTGGATGAATATTGACCACGATGAGGTGAGAAAGTGACAACCACAAATTTATTCGTGCTAGGTAGTATTATATAGAAAAAAAGGTTGGTTTCTGATACAACTGGAAATTACATTGTTAACAAATCCTTTATTATTCATATTATTATATTTTTCTCTGTATTGCCCCAGGAGAAATATATATATTTTCGTAATGTTCGATTCTACTGATTAATCTCGTGCTAGTAATCTCAATTTGTATTTCATTTAATAACACATCTTTAAATGGTATTCGACCTACACTCAGAATACTTTTCAGGTTGAATCTAAATAACACTAATTGAGAGGTCAAATGTCAAATTATTACACAAACTCACAAATACATATAAACCTTCTCCGTACTTGGTGAGTCATCGAAATGATTGTAATAAAAAATTATCTGAGCTCAAATATCAAAAAAGGTGTTGCATAAAAGGTATTTTCTCATTATGAGTATTGAATATACACGTACTTAAGTACTTTGCATATATCAGCTATATTGAATTGGATTTTAATGATCGAAGGTACTTTGAAAGTACAATCTAGAGATTCCTGACTTATTTGGTGCGAGATTTAACAGACCAGATAGAAAAATGAATTATTGTGAACCTATTTAAAAACAGCTTTCACGTTTCAACGAACATTGAATGGAGATTTGGAAAGTAGAAATTTCATGAGCATTCCTTTCTTTCAACAAAGAAGTAAAATTGAAACAGTACAACTTTACTATAGCTTTTTCTGGAGAAATTGCTATAAAATGAGAAAAGTCTAAAGAAAAACCGATTCTTATGGGTAAATTTCCCCTAAAACTGAGCTTACTGACATAGGAATCCAGTTATAATCCCGGATTATTGAATTTGGATACGAGAATTTTGTTAACCAAGAAGAATTTAACAGATATTGTTTTGAAGAAATGTTATCTCTCCCTGATAATCGGCAGATCTCAGCCCTTACGAGGAGCTGGACGTTTTGTCCTCTTAAGTCCAGGCGTTTGTATCCAACTTCGCACAGACTATTATACAAGTAGACACCTTAGCGGATTGAATATGACTTCATTGTTTTTCGAAATATTCTCCATTATGATCAATATACTTATGCATGCATTTGAACCAATTGTAGAAGTACTTTATCCATTATGATTTGAAAGCATCAGCCTCTTCTTCAGATGTAGAAAAACGTTGACCTTGCAATTTATTTTTAATCTACGGGAATAAGAAGAAATAATTGGGCACCAAACAAAAACTGTATGACATGTGACTCATCCATTCGATGTCTTGACCATTTGAACTGATATGTGAGAGCTCGCATCATCCTGGTGGCGAATGACTCGTCTCCTGCGATTGGTTTTCTTGATTTTTTCGGAACACTTCTGGCAAACAAATGCTGGTGTACAACTTTTATTGGATTTGTCTCGTCTTGAAAGACCCATACAGTCGGTTGCAGTTTAGTTTTGGCTTCATATGCATAGACCCATGATCTTATAGACGACATTTGATGTACCACGATTGAATTTTTTCACCATTTCTTTAATCAATACAAGCGTTTTTAGTTTTGATCGATTGCCAAATTATGCGATCTCCAACGCGAACAAATCCTTTTGATGGCCCAATTATAATTATGCCTCAAAACAAAACGTTCTGAGTACGTCCACCATTAAAAATGTCAAACTTTGTGATGGTAATGTCAGATTTCACGTACTGACATGAGTGTTTCCATGTCTCAAAACTTGAGTAGCAACCCTCGTATTGGCTACACCAAGAATGGATTATGGCAGTCGAACCCAGAAACCAAACGAGCTGAAACATGTAGCCATCATTCACCATCTCAAGTAGGACTTTTCTGTATTCTAGCACAAGATTAGAGCAAATCAGTTTGGCTTGTAGCTTGAGCCTTGTACTCAAGTCTTTATGCAAATGGTAGATTTTTAATGAGGTTTTTTTCATAGGTTTGTTAATACCTATAATCGCTTAACATCTTCACTGATATACATGGATGTTCTTAAACAATTTTCATCTCTTATTCAATATGTTCATTGAATGTCATAATTCATCATCTCTTTTCGAGTGTCAAAATATTAGATGTAGTTCTTTATCAAATTATTTCAATTAGATATATCTCGATATAGATTCAATGATTTTTGTCGTTTTCCGATTCGAGATTTTCATACTATTGAATATGAAATAGATTACCAAATAATGACTAGTGTCCATAAGTATATTACAAGTAATGTGTTTCTGTAAACGCAGCATGAAATGTTTTTTCTTCAATTACTAATATCATCCGGTATAATAAATAGGTACTCTTGAGTAATTGTGTTATTTATGGTATAATGAGACTGCGAGTGGTGTGCCGATGAAATGCTAAGTATGCAATCAAGATTGTAAAGTTAATAAATTCATAAGCAAGAGCAATAAAAGTTGTTCAGTTTGAACTCATGCACTTGTTCGATTTATAAATATGTTTAACTGTTATATAGACAGCGCCTCTCGTAGGAATGTTGTTGAAATTGCACAGAATTCAATTTAATCAGGTTACATCTTCAAAATGGTATTGAAATTCGTATCATTTATCCAAAGCATAATTAAACCGATGCATCTAAAAAGAATCGCAGATTACCTATCACAACACTAATACATAGCGATTTTACGGAAGCACGCCTTCTCAGATTGAAAATGTTGACAATGCTTTCACTACGGTGATTGTATTGGTATTTTCTACCGGGCCTATGATTTGATCAAAATTCCACATGAATTTGACTTATATTACTCAAACGAAGAAAACTGTTTTTTGTCATTGGGCGAATAACATTTTTTTCTCGTGAAAAATCATTTAGATGGTTAAGTTTTTCTTTAAATATTCTGATAATTGTCTGATCACGTATTGTAGCACAGTAGTCACATCTGATTCAGTCATTCTAACATTGGAGTTTCTAAAGAAATTGCTTTGTTATTGACCTCCCACTCCAAGAATTGAATTAAACTAAGTAAATTTAATGAAACTTAAGGTAATATTATCCTTTATAGCCGCTGGTATATTCAACTTCCAGTATTTTTTAACTATTTCGTCTTGTTTTAAGCAAATTTTGCATTATAAATCACATGTATATTCGTTTTTTTGGAGAACGGGACGAATAGAACAAGACTTCTGTTCGATTTTATTTCAAAAATATAAATTAAGTTTTTTATATGTTAGAGTATAAGCTCCTTTTTATCCAAATCTGTTCTACCTACCCGCTCTTTCTTTACTAATTTCCAGCTGTGTTCCGATTTCCTTCCTTATCCTATTTTCTTGGTTTCAGCTCTCAATAGAATTCCCATTTGTTGGTGTTGAATTTTATAAGATCATGGTGCACGGATTGGGTCCTTGGTGTCATTGACCTCAATATGGTAACTGTAAAACTGCATGTCTGCATGTATTATTCTCTAAAATTTCTCTGTTGAATTTCACTTTCTCTGTATGTCAGATAACAAGTTTCTTGTTAAAACAGAATAGAGCTAATACATCATAAGTGTTTAAAACATATATAATACTTGCTTCTTAGGTCAAAAAATTATTCTGAACATTGGAAATTATGCTGATAATTTGTAAAGCCAAATAATTATAAGAAACATATAACGGTGTACCATATTATCTTGAACATTGGAATGTCTATTTATTGATTTGTTTCGTTTCTTCATTTTCATAGATATTTAGAGAATTATTTTTGAATATATCAGAAATTTATTTAGCGCAGTTTAGTTCAGTTTATGATAAATTGTCGTAGTGAACAGAACGAATTAGCAAAGTAATCAAAGAATTTAAATTAATTATTTCAGTTAGTTAATTGATAGGAATAAGAGAATTATTATAAGTAAGTTAAGTGTAGGGTATATTATTATAATAAATTGAGAACGTAAGAGAGTGTTTATTAATCAACCCCACAAATAGAAATCATATGAATAAATGAGAAAAACATTACAAAACAATAATGTGAAATATTAGGTACCAGATTCGTTCGTGTGGTTCGTTGTTAAACAAATGGACGAATGAATGAGCTCATTTACTCAAACGAAAATATTTATGGTTCGTAGATATCATCTGTACTTTTTCCAGACTTTTGCAGATATTTTTTTCCTAACAGTAAAAGCTTCTTAGATTTTTGAACTTAACAAATACCCTTTTGACGTAAGCCCGGAGATATTTAATTCATGACTTATCGTATTAGCTGCAGCTGCTCGTTAATCTCTATCGTGGTATTCATCTAAAGTTGGATAGAAAACATTTTCCATAGAATATAACTCCAAAAAACGTGTGGTTTAATTATCATCGAATTCATAACTGCACGCTGTTGTCACGTTTGATCTTTCCACGCTTTGTTGTGTTCTGCGCCAATAACTACGAAAACAAATTTTAGGTCTCTATTTCTCCATAGAAACGTGTTATCCATGGCTTTCCTTTCTTTTTATTCTACTCTGATCTTTCAATGTGTGCTTTGTCAGCTTTCATAGCCTCTTATTCATGGCCGACTTAGTACCACTAAAAACGACCTTAAACGATCCACTTGCTAAACCTAGCTTCTACTCGAGATCCTGTTAATCTTCATAGATTATTTATTATTTATTTATTTCATTCCATTATTTTCTTGTTTTTACTACTGCTTGGGTCTGTTAGCTTCTTCAGCTTGATGTAAGAGTCGATACTCAGTTCTTTGAATATTCTTCTAGAGATATCCATGATTTTTATATCTAATTTTGGCCCAGTTCTCGGTAGATCCCAGAGGTCCTAGACACTGCTCGTTTTGGATTTATGTTCCGCTGGAGTTGAAGTTACTAACAATAAATCTAGGTGGTATTCCCATGCTGTAGATATGTGCAGTGTACTGGAGATAAGGGTAATACTTAGATACGCGTTTCCTTATTATGTTTCCTAACCTAGACAGGTCTTTATGTAATCCATTCGTTCGCGAAAAGTGAGTGTCTGCTATTTTGCTCGGTAATTTTAGGTTATTTTCCTAAAAGTCATATAAAATTATAAAAAAGGTTCAATATCCCCAGCTTTCGAGACAAAAGTATCAAAATATAACTCAATAATAAAATATCCAATTTGCAATAAACAACTTTTTGAATCAAACCAATGAACTGATCCATTTTCCAAAAATCCATTTTCATTATAAAGTTCTAAATGTTTTTCTTCTCCTTCCATTTTGATCCGTCTTTTTCAACTTTATACTCAACTTTCCTTATAAAAATTCCAAAAAATTGATTTTCACAAAAAGCCTTCAGCAAATGAGTATAACCTTATTTTGAAAGTTAAAAAATTGTACATGGACCTCTTGTGATAAATTGCCACGCAAATCTTTTTTGAAAGCACCTTTGATGTTACTGTTATATGTAGTATCACTCTCTCAAATTACTGGGTACATACCCCACTAATGGGCTAGATGTTTGTTTCTGAATGTAATTTCTTTGAAATGTTATAGCGAAGAATGGAATCAAAACCTAGACCGAAGCTTATGAAGCCCCTCGATAATTGTTCGATAATAAATTTGGCTGCTATCTATCAGTAAAAAAAGGTTCATATTTGACTACAGCAAAAGAAAACTGTCGCAGAAGCAAACGAGAAGTTAATTGAAGTGTACTTAATATCAAAAATGGACCAAGAATTTGGTAAATTAATCAACGCATATGAGCGAATACGAAGACTAAATTTGGGGGAAAACAAGTCTTGCAGCCTTCCTAATTTGTCTGTGAAAGCATTTCTTCATCACCATATCTGAAGATCCACAGTTCTTGCCCCACTTTGCTACTTGAAACTTATTTCCTAAAGTCGTGGCACTAATAGGGAAAAGATTTTTAAACGAAGAAATGGTGATATGTTATTTTATGAAAAACGGCGACATCACAAGCTTCATTTTTTGAGATTAACATTAAGGTTTAATGTAATGTCTACATATATTTGTTTATGTATAAATTTCCATTTATTGGAGAACAGAAACAAATTGATGAACTGACAAATTCCATAATTGTTTTGTTAATGTAATCACAAATTATACATTATAAGTTTTCTCGAACTCTATGTCACACAAGAAAATGAGTCATTAGCTCTTCAAACTACACAAATCTTTACTTTATCTCAATTTCCTTATCACACGTTTGAGTTTCTTCAAAAGTTTTTTTTTCTCTTCGATAATAATACCTTGTTGACGAATATCTGTTTTACTCCGAGGAACGCTAACCACCACAACTGAACTCCTCCTGTTAAGGCAGCTTGAGCTCGTCATCAACGTATCATATAATCAAAATAACCCACAATAAGTATTCAATTAAGTTAAATTATATTAATTGTATGTAGAAAATTAGTGATATATGCAGTGAATAATTCTTTACTTTTGATGTTCTTTTTTAGAAACACTTCTGATTAAATAAATTTTAACGTTGAGTTTGTTATGTAAGTGATTTCATTATAGACATTTTGCCTACATAAATAATATATTCTTGGGCTAACGAAGCTATTTTATTACATTTGAAACCTCATTAAACTGAGTAACAAAATTCTCATATCAAATTATAATTAATTCATTCAGAATATGCAATATTCAATAAAAAATTCAAATTGGTCCTATGCTATTAATATGATTAGTATTTTTCATGTTTTCACTTTGAAATTACTAATGATATCTTTTAGTGAAATTATGAATCTTTCTTGCTTACCATAGTGCAATAATTGTAAAATTGAATTGTCTATTGTTATATATTTCATTAATTTTTCATTGTATCAAGTATTGTTATCAAAAGTAAAAGTTTATGCAAAATTCCAAGTCAATAAGTTCATTAAAAGTGAGTGAAAGGTTAAATAAAATTCCATCTAAACAAACAGAAAAAATTAGACTGACTATTTGAAATCTAAGAAACACTATATAAAACAAAGACTGTATAAGATAATACTGATTATATCCAGATACATCAATGTTTTCTAACATACCTACATTTTTTTCTCAATTTAACATCTTTATGTTAACATTTACTAATGTTTTAGACTGATTAGATTAGAGAGTACATTGAACAAATTATAGTTAGAAAAAATAACTACTGAGTAACAATAAACGATTTTAATGGCCGTCAGAACTGATTTCCGTTTGAATTGTTGAGAAGTAGAAGTGGGGGCGACTAGAGAAAGTAGAAGCTCGCCAGATATCAAATGGAAAAATGTTAGAAATCTAACAGTCATACTGATATAAAAAGAATTGTCACATACCAATCGTATTCAATTCTTGGAATACCAGCACATCTCACAAGCGATTATATCCTTAATTTTATTATACTGTTAATTTATATACCCTAAGAAAATTCCTTGTATGACGTTGTTTATTTGTATTAAAAAGTCCAAATGAATTTATACAATATAAAATTACTTAGTGAGGTATAAAAAATTTTATTCATATAATTTAACGGAGGTCGAATAAAATGGTTGAAAGCTCCCATTGACATAAGAAGTGTTACATTTTGGGAAATAATAATGTATGTGACGCGACTAAATTATGGAACAAATTTATTTTTTCGCAAACATAGGTAGTGATAGTGAGCAATCACTCATTACTTTTTGAGTTTTAGAATTTATTACCATTGTAGAAAATTATTAACTATAAGCTGACGTATTTCAACATTTGAAGAAACTCAGTAATCTTCTAGTAAAAAAAGGTCAAAATTAAAGAAGTCCACTAACACACACAAAGTTTTCTAACGTCAATTAGAATATCAATTTTGTAAATGTTAAATACTGGCTACAGAGAAGAGGAAACGATCGATCCTCTGATCTGTCAGAAAAAAAGACGTCAAATGCTGGAGGGCTATACAATAGGTTGCCTTGAATCAAGAAGAGAGAATACGAAACTGTATTCTGCTTTGGATATGCTTGAAGATATTCTATAAAAAGAAAAACATGGGTAGTAAAATATAAAATAATCGTCCTCGGGCCTCCGAGTGAAAAAATACCAATCTATGGCGGCCATACGCATACAAACCTAACCAAATATGTGGTTACACAAAATCAAACCCAGCGCATTCTCTTTGACCATCTCATCAACGACATATCTTTGGACTAATGGCCGATTCTCTTTAACCAATGCCAATATTTTTGCGCGTACCATATTGTTTTCAAAAATAATATTTCGTTCCCTTAACCACTGTTGTATGTCCGCTTTTCTTGTGGAACTTGTCGGACACTGGTCTAATTTTCTGGAATGGTAGGATGCATTGTCCATTACAATGACTGATCCGTCCTCAAGTTTATTTAAAATTCCCTTAAATCAACCCTCGAACCTATCTGAGTTCATTTCCTCATGATAGTCACCCGTTTTCTTGGATTGAAACATATCTAGATCATTCTCTACAAAACCATTTTCGAAGCCAATATGTAAGATTATTAATCTTACTTAATTTGAAACTACCAAAATGTTTTGCAAAATAAGAACTAGTTCTCGCAGGTGTTACATGAACGACCTTGATAAATCAGACACTCCAGTGTTTAAATTCTATACTGAACTTAACTAAAGAAGAATAAATCATTGTTAGTTTGAACGGCCTGTTTCGACTTTTATCACCCTATCCAAGAAGTCAAATGCAAAACGTTGTAATGAATACCGCCTTATGAATCTCATAAGTCTCATGTGTCACGTGTTAAACGGATCATACACACCCGTATATGGAGAAGATTGGATGCTAACAGTTTGGATTTAGGATCGGCTTCGGAATACGTGAGGCCCTTTTTGCAGTACAAGTGTTAATACAGAAATGTCTAGATCAACAGACAACCGTAATAGCTTGCTTCATAGATTACAAAAAGGCTTTTGACAATGTGCAATAACCGTCTCTCGGAAAAAATCAAAATTATGAAAGGTATAAGACAAGGTTGCGTTCTTTCTCCACTCCTGTTTAATATATATTCAGAGGCAATTTTCCAGGAGGCTCTGGAAGACATTGAAATTGGAATTAAAATTAATAGAAAAATCTTAAATAATATTAGATATGCAGATGACAATGTAATACTAGCCCACACCATTCAAGATATTCAACAGCTACTAAACAGAGTAAATACTATCAGTGAAAATTACGGAAAATTACGGACTTGAAATGAAGTACAGTAAAACGAAATTTATGGTAATATCGAAAACTAGTATTAATAATGTGTTGCTGAGTACACCGTTTTAAGTATTTGGGAAGCTGGCTGAATGACGAGTGGGACCCAGATGAGGAAATTTAGACAAGAGTAGAGATAGCCAGGAACACGTTTTTTAAATTAAAATCGCTTCTCACAAGTAATGACCTTAATCTGAGAACACGCTGGAGAATAACAAAATGCTATGTATTGACTATCCTACTTTATGGTGTTGAGAGCTGGACTTTGAAGGTCTCCAGCATGCGTAAGGTGGAAGCTTTTGAAATGTGGCTCTTTAGACGGATCCTTAGAATACCATACGGATCGGGTGACCAACGACAAGGTGCTAAGACGAATGAACAGAGAACGAGAACTATTAACCATTGTAAAGAAAAGGAAAGCTTCATACTTTGGCAAAATTTCTAGAAATAAAAAATATACCTTGTTACAGCTGGTCATGGAAGGGAAGATAGAAGGCAGGCACGGCCTGGGTAGAAAAATATTTTCATGGTTGAAAAACCTTCGAGATTGGTTCGATGTACGTGATGCCGTAAATCTAAAACGCATGACTGAAAATCGAGAGGAATATCAAAGGATGATTGTCAACCTTCATTAGAATGAAGCAAGCACTGGAAGAAGAAGACGTTTGACGTCGTTGATGAAATAAAAAGTTGAGATTATTTTCTATTGATAACTTGAACCCAATGATTATAGGGTGTTTTTAGGTAAAATGGTACACTGTTTCTGAAGACGATAGCTTGGTGTAGTGGTAATGTAAACAGTGTGTTTAATATGAATATGATCAACGGTTCCCCAGAAATTTCGAATTCCAACCCGTTGGCAATGGCAAGCGCTACAAGTGTGGGAAATAGGTCACGTGTTTTCAAGTTTATAACGTGTAGAAGGCATGAGAAACTTGGAACAATTATTCATGGATAAAATCATGATTTATAATTCAGTTCTTTTTCTTAATTAAATGATCATTAGATATACTTATTAAATTGAAATTCATTCTACCTGCGGCACTGGTACTACCAATAATAAAATGTATCGTTCGAATTTATCTACGATTTACTCATAGAAATCACGATTAAAATGATCATGCGATGAGCTTTAAAATATTTTGATTCAACATGTCATAATCATTGGAGCAGATAACGTACTCGTTTTACTCTTGGGTGCGGACTTATTGTGACTGGCTTAATAAAATATTATTTCAATAGTCGAAACATATATTACACGCTTATAATAAAGAAGAAGTTATAAGATGTGATGGATTGTATTAGTTGAATACTTTGATAATTCAAGCGTAAAAATGAATGTTACCATACATTCTTATTAAGTGAAGAAGTTACTAAAGAAATTTATTGCTTGACTTTCGATTATTTCACAGTTATATACCTAATAATAATAATGAAGCTACTCCATATTTACGCAGCTGACATTGGCCAACTATACGAATGAAACAGAGGATTGCTGAGAATAGAAGCATGCAATATTATGGGAAGTTATTCAAAACTGAAATGCAAAAAGGAATATAATATTCAATCAGTTACAAAATGCTGAAGTTAATAAGGATACCGAAGAAGAATCAAAGATAATCAAATGATTGAAGCGAAAAGAGTAAATCGATTTGAATGCGAAATGTCATAACAGAAGAGAGGATAAAAACATTGAAGAATAGCATATCAGGTTGAGAAAGACATAGTTAACGGACGGCAATCATGGAACTGAAAGTCAAAAGCTAAAGCATTAAGGACAACATGCCAAAAACAATCGATTTTGACTAAGTACCTGAGAGAAATTGACACCGGCATTGACCGAAAATGTGAAAGTTTCCGGTATTATACCCAAACTTTGCACCCTAGAAGAAAAGAATACTTGGTATGGTACAACAGATTAGCTGCTCACTTGAACTGTAAAATATATTACATGTGAAAGATAAGAAAATACGATTACTCACGCAAACCAGTCTTCTACTTCCCAACACTCTGTGATGATGT
This sequence comes from Diorhabda elongata, assembly GCA_026230145.1. Taxonomy (NCBI): domain Eukaryota; kingdom Metazoa; phylum Arthropoda; class Insecta; order Coleoptera; family Chrysomelidae; genus Diorhabda; species Diorhabda elongata. The sequence goes on from CM047928.1 coordinate 7,425,105, forward strand.
TCATAGGATTCAATAGTGCCATATCATCAGTACTAACAGATTCCACGTGAGGCGCCAAGTGGCACTATTACAATGAGTTACTCGGGACTGTGTGCACCATGAACAGTGCCATGAGTCAGTATCTCATCTCATTTCGTCGAGAGATGTTACAAAAATCGAAGCTGTTGTACCTTAGCACACCATGATTTTGATAATATAAAGAATGTTTATCTTCAAATACAAAAATCGTGAGATACGAGAAGAAAAAACTCTCTTTCAAGTAAAAACCTCGTATGGGAGTGAAGATTTCCAAAAAGCGGTTATAGAAAGAGAAAACGACTTGGTTCTGATCCCAGCTCACACAACGAAGTCAAACATTAACGCAAACAAAAAGAAAGACTTATTATAACTATTTAAAGCCTGTGTGATTCCCATGTCGTACCTACCTATTCATCAGGCTATTCTAGATTTAACAAATTAGTTTTAATTAAAAAATCTGGTTTCAAGTCGCGCGATATTATTTTGTTTTTCTGATGTTGTTCTTTCTTACATTAAACGCAGATTCACTCAAGTTTATACAGAACTTTTGTGAGCGGGCTTAAGTTTAAATGTTAAACTCATATTTCGTTTTATTCGCCTTAAGTCAAAATTCAACAAGTTTATATAGAATTAACATCAACAGTAGTGTAATATCATTAAAATTTGAAGCTTTCTCTAAATTTTACATTACCGGTTATATCAATAACCAGTAAAGATATCTTCAAACTGTATAGGCACTAAATTTGGTATTGATAAGTACCAAATTAACTGATGAAGAAAATACTTCATTCATAATCGTTTTTCTTTTGGCTTTCCTATGAAATTAACATTTATGAGATTATGGCATTATTGAAATAAGGGTTCAATATGGGATGAATAGTTCCAAAATGATGGAGCCGTTGCACCCAATAAACCGTACATTATCATCAAATACCTCACCTAATCAAATAAAAAATGATTAATTCATCAACGAGAGAGAAGCAGAAAAAAAACTTAATTATAAAGACAAATAAATCACAACGTCTCAGGAATATAAAAACCATAGTAATACCAGAACTAGTCGGTTCCAGGAGACTAAGCCCCAACTACAACTGCGAAATCATTAAAAAAGTACCTGGATAATTCAATATTCTCAACATACACAAGGCTGTTGTAATGGGTACTTCAAGTAAAGTACAAGAAGTATTAAAAAAGAAAACTGCTAGGACTATGACTACACACTATGACTTACACAGAGAACCATAATGTAAATATAAATAGCGCGTCCACCAAACTTCAGCTTTAGCATGTTGGAACAGGACCGACTTCATGGTCTATATCAATGGAAAAGTTCGTTACAATATTCAAACCAAACTCGAACTGTTTCTGTATCAAAATACCAATGGAAATTTGCTTAGTTCAGTAGTTTTCTAGCAAAAATCTGTGTCCTTCTAATTCATTTGTCTGGTTTATTGTCATTTTTACGAATAAATAATACAACCAAGGTACACATTAAACATTTCTTGATAATCATTAGCAAGCAATTGAGTATCATACGGATGAGTCTGTGTTGTCTACACAGTTATTGTGCGTCGCAGGTATAAAAGATGAAATCGATCGTTTAATTATTGATTTTATCACACGAAATATTTCATTCATAAATTTTCAACTCTATAGTGCATCGAGACAATATCAATATATATATATATATATATATATATATATATATATATATATATATATATATATATATATATATGAGGTCTCAATTTTGGCAAACCATCCAAAAAATGAATACTCAGAAGTTAGGTTTTCAAAATTTCACCAATCCTTTTTTTCGTGTGCTCATGACTGTTTCGATTGTATTTTTTGCTCTTATTTAAAGGCATAACCGAATTCCATCTACAGAAAAATTTAATATCCAGACAATGAATCCCATTGTCAAATCCTGCAAGCAAACTTTTGATCAGAATTAAGCAATCGGGGCACCCATCTTGCAGATATCTTCCACATATGTTAGTTTTCCTGCAAAATATTGCATACCTGTTAGTTTTGATTATTTCTGATATTAGCAAATTCGCGTATTTTTATGCCGATTTGATTATTATTACGTTCCTAGATGTTCAGCAGCTTTCATGTTCATTTGGCCATTCAAAAATCAAAGTAACTTACAAAACTGAGACTTCCAGTATAATGTTTATCTTTCTTTTCCTTGGTTTCAATATTTATTTCTTCACGAGAAAAGTAATATTTTTTTAACTTAAACAACGTCAACAATGTTCTTTATTTGAGATTTAAGTGAAATTTTGATGTATCATAAAAGAAACTAATCGCCATAGTAGATGTGTTGGCAACCTCCGAGAACCGATTTTTCCGTTAAGCAACCCACGTAAAAATAATCGAAAAATATTTTGTTTTGTTTTGAGATAATTGAATTTATACAGGTTGTTCCAAAAAAATATCATCTCGTCTCCAGGATACATAGAAAACTGGAAGATATTTGGGGTTTGCTGAGTAAAAAATTTTCGCAACGCTATCCGTATTCATCAGTTAGCGTAAGGAATATAGCAAGACAAACCAATACGTCTTCTTCCAGTACTTGGAGGTTACTTAAAAAGCAACAGCTACATCCTCATCATTACAGAGAAGTCCAAGAGCTCTTGCCAGACAATCTACCGATAAGAGTGGATTTTTGTCATCACATCACAAGAAAGGATAGCCCTCAATCCAATTTAACTCATTTAAAGTTTTTTTTTAGGTAACAAATTAATAGGTTATCACATTTTGACTGGAAATTCAAATTGTGATATGTACCTGGATTTTCGGAGCAATCACTTATTCCAGATATTAGAAGATTTAACGCTAAGCGTTTATACACGATTGAGCCCCACCTCACTTTTATAGAAAGTATCATAACTGGTTGAGTAACTATTTTCCGAATTGATGGATTAGTAGTAGTGCAGAAGCTTCGATTTATTGGCCTCCTCGGTCATTCCTTGGATTACACAGTTTCGTCTTTATATTATATATATATATATATTATAGTATATATAAGTTTATGCTAAAGTCACTCTAATGACCTCATAGCTGACTCCCAATCGTTTAGAAGACTAATGGATTCCTTCTAAAAAAGTGTGTGTCGAGTTTTATCAAGAGAACTTTTTGGTGTGAAATTAAGTGATGTTTGAGTTCACTTCAAATTTTGCTTACTAAATCTAATATTGGAAAAGCCAGTAGTTGCGGCAAAATCGTAAAAATGTGTATAAATTTTTTTACTAAATACACCTCAACTATTTTTCAGTTTCCTGTCTATCCTAGAGACGGGATCACTTTTTATTGAAATACTCTGTATAAGACACGATTATAAACAAACAAGTACATCATTGCAGAAAATAACACACGAATTATGTCACCCAGCATAAGTTCCCATAAGAAAATACTGATGGCACATATCCCACACTAGATTTCCCTAAACCAATGTTTCCTAGAGAAGCCCAATATAATTCTTACTTTTGTACCAGCAACACACCTTTTATTGTAATTGTCGTTAAAATTTTCAATTGTAATGATAAATATTTCCAAAAAAGCTATTTGAAGCTATCAAAATTATAATTCATGTAATATTTATATGCAAATTAATAATAATAAATAAACATTAACATACATACTGGAATTTCTAAAGAAATCATTCATTTCATGATAATTATTTCGAGAATAATTAGACACGTTCCAGTAATTCTAAAGGTTTGAAATTTTTCAGAAGCCAGGTAATTATTCAATGTCATATTAAAAATATTCGAACCCCCGGTGATCGAGTTGCGATAATTGGTTTGGTAAGCGTTTCTCATCACTTCGAAAGATCATCTCCAACTGTCAACCGGTATACACAAGTGGTTTATTAACCAGCAGCACCGTAATTGCCGTGTGAACATGTCGATGATGTTCCTATGAATTACTTCAACTCACTAAATTAATCACATTAATACTGGTTTCGAATCAACACATGAATAATATGTATTATTAATGTGTTTCTATTTCAATTAGAACACATACAGAGTTTTTAATAGAAAACATACTTCTACTTGATAACCGTATTCATACTACTGTGTTAGGAGAATGATCTAGATTTGCATTTGAAGAAAATAATCATTTCAAGTACACAGAACCCTATTCATATTCTGACAGACATATTTGTATTACATTTCACAGAACTCCATGTAAGAGGTTCGAAATTAGATAAAATTACTCAAAAGCTTCATGTTGAGAGTATAAATTATCCAAATGATCATTAACACAAAATGTTTATATGGAATTTGAAAAAAAATGTAGTTTCCATTATAGATGATGATAATGTATTATTTATAACAATCATTGACATCATTTGAAGATTATCGGATGATTTCTAAATTAATTTAACGTGGGAAGGGCTACGAAAGCTATATTAATATATTTATACAGTTCTACGTTGAAGATATTTTTAGAGTATAGCCAGGATTAACCTAAAAGAAGTCTAGAGCGTATAGTATGAGCCAGAATAATGTTAATACTCCATACAAATTTTTCCAATTCTCAATTCCTTGTATATGTTTGTATGTTTAGGACATAAACTAGGACCATTTGAGAGATAAGATTTATTGTCATTAGAAAATTTTATGGACAAAGTGATACAATTTTGGGTTAGATAATATGAAAATATTAAAATAAAAAATAATAATTTGGCTTATTGATAGTGATTATGATTGTAGAATTGTAGAACTTCACCACAGAATAAAAAGGTTTTTCAAGCAGAAATGCCTTTGTCTACCTTCGGAGCTTATTAAATGTATTTGCCATTTTTAATTCTGAAGGTAGCTGAATAGTTTTTTGGCACTGAAGATGATGGATCAGAAGTGGGTTTAGTTGAGTAAATGTCCCAATTATTTCTTCTAGTAGGGTATATATGAATGGGTCTCTCAATTGAGCTGTGAGAGTGTTTGCTAACCAAACAAACAGATTCTAAAATGAAAAGAGCGGCGAAATTTGAAATTTTGTGTTTCTTGGAATAGAATTCGCAATGCGTTCTACTACTCAAACTATGAATATAACGAATTTTTGTAATTTCAATATAGATTCGAAAAGGTACAAACTAAAAGACTCCAAGAAAAGCAAACCATAGCGAAAATGCAATTCGAACAACGAGTAGTAAGTTGTTAAAGCAGTACGAGAATTTGGAAAGTGAGAAATGTTTATTCGAATTTTGATTTGAATGCTCTTCTTATGCTAATGTATATTTTTGTATATGGGTGGTGTTGACTCAAGCATTAATGTAAACGGCGTAGCTACCGTCATCTATCAATAATTTTAAAATTTAGAAACATTGGAAAATTAAAAAAAAACTAAATCAATAATTATTTATGGCTTAGAAACTTTTTTCTAGAAAAACTAACTAATGAATTATATCATTTGTCATAAGGGATTGTCTCTTACAAAAACAATGATATTTTTATAGCAAACTTTATTTTCTTATTATTTATAAAGTATGAACATTACATATCATACAGTGTGGGAAGACTGAATGGATCATAATTTATTATATATATTAATATTATTATTTACAAATTAGAAGCATTACAAATCATACCGTATTAATTATTGTCTTCAATTTACAAAAATTATAAAATATCCTGAATGTCGTCAAATTCAAATTATAAATTCACTTTCTTTAATACGTAAATAAGAATTTCGAAAACTATATGTTATTCTTGTCTAATATTTATTATAAATATGTATTACAATATTTGATTTCCTTGTTCAATATTCCAAAATAATAATTTATGGTAATTTAAATAACTTCATTATTTAGATAACTATTTATGACATTTTACTTTACCCATAACGATTGTATTATATTTTCTCCAGTTTTTTCTTTCATCGCCTTTAAATAAATTTGTACAATTGACTGATGTGTTATATAATATTATTAAGGGTATTACCTTTCAAAACATATCTACTATTTCGTTTGAATTATAATTCATACTTTGATATGAACTAGAAACTCGCCACCCACTTATAATTTTCCTTTTTATCTTGGTTTCCTTTGTCCATTTCTCTATAACATTGAATTTATCTCGTCTTCAAATTCTTCATACTTTTGATCAATCTTCGTTTTCTTTGGTATCTATATTGTTATAGTATAATTTCTTTCATGTTCTCCGTATCTTTTCTGTTTTCTTCCATTCCAAGCTGGATTTTTATATTGTTTTTATGTTTTCTACATAAATAATTAGATACCTTCATTTCATTGCCTTTTATCAAATAACTAAATAGCGATCTTCTAAAGTTTGAGGAAAAATAAGCAAAAAGCACTGTCCTACTATAACGGAATTTTACTCAGCTCTTACAAGTTTCATATCACTTGTAATTGTGAAACTATTGAAATCATTTGTGACATTACTCCTTTCTCAACTTCAGTGGATGGTTATTAATTACTGGATTGAATTATAACTTGTGACGAAACGTGGGTCAAACATAACAATTAGAGACAAAATTACAGTACATGCAGAAGAGGCACTCAAATGCTAATATATGAATATTTGGCAGGATATAGTAGCGAAGAATAAGAAATCAAAAAGGAGGTACCTGGTACTGAATCTCACTTTCATATACAAATAGATTTTTGTATTATAAATAATAGGATATCCATAAACATCACTGAATAGCAACTGAAATGATCTATTGGATAAAAACATTTTTGAATAGAGTTGATAATATAGACGCAGGTCTATATTCTTACCATCAAAAATAGCTTGTTCACCTCAATTTGTTCAGTGACTTTGTAATGAATTTAGTGTTTTCGATAATTCCTGTTTCATTCTAGAAGTGCTGTTCAATTACTCAAAAGAACCCTACTTCTCATTTGTTTCTGATGTAGAACTTACTTACTGAATAGTCCTCTGAGGTTAATAAAAGTTACGCTAATTTTTAATTCATTAATAATAGATGAGCTGTTGAACTGCATTTTGTTGGTGCACCAATGTTTGAGAATGTCCAGTTTAATCAATCGATCATTGCTACTTTCACTTCGGAGAAATATTTGAGATGAGTTTGCTTTTAAACCAGAAGTATGATCAAATTTTTGGAGGGACATTCATATCACAAATTGATTGAGATAAAGTGAAGAGGTAGATGTGCCAGATGCTACAAGGTTTGCATTGAAGAAGAAGATACTGGAAGTATCAAACGGGTGAACAAAAATTTTTTTGAACAATATGTTTCACCGACAGTCACAATTGCAATTGACGTGAATAAGAAGGTTATTCAAATATGACATATACGGCTCATATATGCATAAAACATATTTGAACATATCCAAAAAATTTTTTTCAAGTTGAGAACTGAAAAACCGAAGAAGAACTATCCACAAGTAGTTTTCGATATTTCACTTTTCAATAACTTAGCATTTAGATCGCAATCTGCAACGTTGATGCGTGAACCACAATTCTTCTGATGCTACAATGCTAAAAAAGGTACTGTAAGTACCAAACAGGTGAAAAAAAATGATCAGGAACAATATGTGTTTTAGACACTCACAATTGCAATTTACATGAATAAGAAGCTTGGTCAAATATAACATATGTCTCAATAGTAATAGGATATATGTATAAAACATATTTAAACATATCCAGAAAACTTTTTAAGAACTAGAAATAACTGAAGAAGTAGTATCTACAAGTATTTTGAGATATTTCACTTTTCTATCACTAAACAAAATTTCTTGATAAAATAACAAAAAGTATGTAAAAATTATTTAAACCCTAACGCTGCATCCTAAGACTTAGATCGCAATCTGCAGGGTTGATGCTTGGACCACAATTCTTCCAGTTTCCACCCTAGATGAAGCTCGTTGCCATACAAGCATGAAACATCTTCCTAATTCCAAAGCTATTTATCAAAGCTACCAACTTGGCAACATTTAAACTTTTCTACGATTCTATAGAGCTTTCACAACAGCCAACAGGAACCAATGCCTTTATATCTCTCTGGAATGCTATTGTCTACTTTTCGACAATTACAGTTTTATTTTAGAAGTGCTGTTCAATTGCCCAAAAGAGCCCTACTTCTCATTTGTTTTTGATGTAGAACGTCATAAGCTTCTTTTCTTATGAAAAAAAAAACGTTACATCCATTTGACACAGAATGATCAGCAATTAAATTATTGAAAATTGAATATGAAACTACTGGATCTTGCTTTTTTACCAGTCTATTAAAAACGCCATTACCGGCGAAATATCAAAAATTACTCGTTGATTTTGTCTGTATCATCACTTTTTGGGATGTAGTAGAAACTTTTTCTTCAACAAAGTTTTCTTTAAGTTCGGCTTCAGAGTGTGTCACCAAATTAGCATAATATTGACCAGTTATCATTCCCATTCCTTCTAAAACAAAAATTTGTCATATTTTATTTTGTAGCCATTTGGCACAGAATGATTAACACTTAAAGTATTGAAAATTAAATTTGCACAACTCTATGAAAGATTCTATTAACGGTGAAGCATCAAAAATCCAGATGATAGACACATTGCTTTGATTTTGAAGCAGTAGAGTAACGTACGAAGGTGCCTGTGGTATCTACACTGCTTTTGTGCGTCGCAGGCATCAAAGATAAAATTAATCGTTCATTCTGTGTCTGATTCCATCACAGGAAATATTACCTCCACACCAATTAATTCCTCAAAATACGACGCGTTTATCTGTATCATCACTTTTTCATTTGTTTGAAATCGCTTTTCACTCCTGCATTTCTTCGAATTTAGGAAAAAAAGTAATCGGAAAGTAAATCGGATAAAACGATAAATCGTATAGCATTACGGCTAATTATTCAACAATAGCAAATGAATAAGCAGACGCATTGTAGTCATGTAGTAAAACCTTCCTCTTCAAGAAAGTTTTCTTCAGGTTCAGCTTCAGTATAACTAAATCAGCATAATATTGGCCAGTTATCATTTCTATTCATTCTAAATAATAATCGGAATTTTTGAACACCGTGTTTGTTGTTGTTATATCCATTTGGATAAGAATGATTTGCACTTAAAGTATTAAAAATTAAATATGAAAGTTATGAGAGAATCTATTTCTCATTTTTTTCACCAGTCTCTGAAAGAATCTATTAACGGCAAAACATCAAAAATCCACATGATATATTGTTTTGATTTGCAAACGTCTGAAATTAGTATTTGATTCGAAATAATATCGTGAGCCTATCTGCTCGTATATATTCTTATACAATCATTTCCCTGAGGGGAATTCAACAATATGTACGTAGACAGTAATATAGTAACATGCTTTATTGTATATTTAGGCGTATATATGATGGACCCGGAACATCCTGCAGGCTATTTCAAATAAATCTATTCACTGACCTCTTGATCGGATCCACATCGTAAATACATAATTTAGTTATATATCTTCAAACCGTTGTGAATTGATTTTATGGCTTTGTATTAATTGTTTTGTATCATATTTCTTTTAAGTTGGTAGTGATATTTCTCCAGTAGAGTGGTATAACAAAATAAAGATGAAATTAATCAGCGGAAAACATTCGCATTGAAGTTTTAACTGGGCATATACAAAGCGGTTTACAACAAAATAAAATCAAAATTGCTGACGTTGATCTTTTAGTATATTCGAAAAATTGGAAACTGCGTGTCGCGTTTTCTACTGAATACGATTATTAAACAGGTCGTGCTATCTCATTTCTCCCAGATATCGTGGATAAGGTGTAATACATGTGAAAAATAGAAAAAATTAGGATATTCTGAATTTTTCATATTTGCTCAGAATGGTTATCCAAAACTAAAGAACTCCTCAACTGTGGCAAGCTCTGCATTGGAAAACAAATTGGAAATTGACTGTTGAGTTGTTTTTATTTGTGCGGTTCATAGGCCCGCTCTGGGCTCAAAGTAAATTTTACCGCTAAAACTTTCAGACAGTAAGCATCGACAGACAATCAGGAGTGGTTGTAAAGCTTCGAAACGTGATCGACTGTAACAAAAACAAATCTTCTATACATCTATCTGACCAAATGGCAAGTTACAACACTTTTTTGAGACGAACGTTGATGTGGTATACGAAAATTGCTACTGAGCTGTTATATGCCTATATTCTTTATAAAAGAATAACAAAAAAGAGAATATAGCAATTACTGATTTTTTGAGTGCAGCGAAGAAGTTATTGTGGAAAGAAACTATGGATGCTGGGTGCACGAGACTCCAAAACCAAAAAACCAATTACTTAGTGAAGAAAGAAGATCTAAGTCAAAAGGTAAGAAGAGATGGTATAGGGTAAAGTGAAAAATTTTTCTGAAGTTCATAAGTAATTCAAATTGTAAGAACAATTTACAAATATTGTATTTATATGGTAATACGTTTTTCGTCATGTTTTTTATGCCCTTAAAAACAAAATTAACAAAAATATGTTCAGGTAATATGAAGGTAGCACAAGTTAAAAGGTTTAATCAAATATTATTTGAATTATGTCGAAGAAAACAACAAAAATATAAAAACCAAAACAAAATGAACCAAGTGTAAGGTAATTTTTCAAAGACCCAACTAAACTGTGAAATACAATTAAATACGGTCCCATGAACCGCGGAGGAGGTTTGGAATAAAATGTCATGCAGTCCATAGGATCGCTCCGAGTTGTGGGGAAAGTTTAGTTGCAGGCCTATGGACCGCACTAGTGCTGAACGTGTTAGAAACAATAAAAAGAAGCATAGAACTTAGAACTAAATCAAATGATATTTATTTTGAAACTTTTTTCAATCACACATCTGGCAACTGATTATATTTATTTGAAACAGAGGATAGGGAATGAAATGATGACAAAACTGATAGTTTTATTGATACTGGAACCACTTCTTATTTCGATTATAGATGGAGTTTGTTTTTAATACAAGTATAGGACTGACTTCAGGATTTAAAGATACGGGTCTCAGGACGTTGAAGGACCAGAGTTTTTAGATGAGTTAGGTCGAGAATATCCGTTTAATATTTATATTCAGGTACATATCGTTTTTTCTCTAAAATTTACACAGATTCAAATATCACATTCGAATTAAAGAGAGAAAGCTGCTTCAACATAAACATTATGAAGCAATTCAGCAACTTAGATAATTCTAGAGAGTTTTATTGGAATGTAAGATATATTGAGTGAGTGATAGTGGCGAGTAAAAACTAACATCTAGTCATTACATTCAATGAGTAAAATGTCAGGGAAGTCAAAATAATACACATTATCTTTTTTTGCAAGACAGAACGGTTTCAAGTGTACAGTTATTGTATACGTGATGGTACTATTTTCCCTTTAGGTTGTTCAAATTACTTAACAGAAGGTTTCGACAATTGTAGAAACAGCTCTCCATTAATTCATCTACTCTTTGCAGTGCTCAATATTGATTATCAAAATCCGATTTTTATCCGAAATTCTCGTTTGGGAGATAAACTAATTAATGTTAGGGAAGAAAGCATATTATATTATTAATCAGTGCTTCAATTTTTGATAGAATTGAGAGGTTACATAACCTCGAAGTGTCTCAAATTGTAAGATGCAATTTGGCTTATTACATTTTTCTTCAATTATTTTAAATATTCGTGTTTTTCAAAAAATTGATTTGTTATCGATCTCCTACTCCATTCGACGACTTCAATAAAATTCGAAATATTTGAAAAAAAAAAGTAAGAAGCCGAATGGCATGATACCAAACTTCGACTGTATTGAGCAATTTATCGAATGCGCAAAATCAGCCGATGTTCATGCCACGTGGGGTAAGCAAATGCTTTTGTAAGGTTTGTGAACTTATTTGATCGATTTTAAACCTGATTATTTCCAATTTTATCACGAAATCACTTCTTGGAGGGCTACTAGTGAAAAAAGTGCAAACTGATTTTATCGATTTTTTTCTAATATAGAGTGTTTTGCTCAGTGTAAAATTGAAGTATATTGGAAACTTGTGTGAAACAAATAGGACATTGACTGAAGCTCTTCGCATCTAATAAAAAATGTTTAACTACACCTCAAGCTTACGTTTGTCATAATATATTTCAGCTGCCTACTAATGTTTAATAAATTTGAACGTAACAGTTGAAATCAATTCACTAATCCAATTTATGCCTTATACTTGAGGTCCACAATGTTTGGTAGATTTTTTATGGAGTAGATAATCAACAATAATTCATGATGAAGGATTGAGATGTGGATAAGAAAACGAATCCTTAGAATATTTATGCCGTTCCGTTCATTATGACTACTTATTATAAACTAAACTAACTTTCACTCAACAAACCCCTTCTCAAGAATTTTAGGAAATAGAAAAACAAATAAATACACAAAAAGACCCACCTAGGAATAAGTTCAGGAAAAAAGAACATAAACAACTCGCCAATGTTTATAAGAAGCAAATTCAATGCACCGCGAATTCCATTATAACCGGACAGGACCGGCTTCACGACTTGTTCGTAACAATAAGGATGTGTCTGTACAAAGTTTTAAGAGGAAGTCATTATAGGGTATTGAATCTGAATATTTGTCGAAAAATCGAATATCGAGAAGCTGTAGGACGAGAAAGAGTCTCTTGGTTTGAAAATCTTAGAACTGAACACGCTATATAAAATAATAATGACTAGGCACTCCACGAAGAATAAGTGATTCAAAGAAATATAAGAATTTGTTTACTCTCCAAATGAGCAGAACATTTTTTTATTAATTATCAATTAAACTTTGAGAAAAAATGTTGAAATGAAACACTTGAGTCAAGTTAGTGTACTGCGGAAGGATAACATCAATCATCAAGATTTTAATTACAAAAGGAATTGGATATAATAGAGAAAAGTTTAGAGACATATACACAAATTATAAACATTTTTGTTCTCAAAAGTGGAATTGTTTGATATGTTGAAATATTTGTAAGCAATTATTTATAATCGGTATGCTCTCTGACGTTAGTTAAAAATAATTTCCTCTTCAATCCAGCATCAATCCTGCCGACGGCGATCGTCCATAAATTTCATATAAATTATGTGAATCTTTATCACAATAAACTCTCGCAACACTTGATTTGTTTCTAATGCCTTTACCAGTGTGAAGAATTCTAATCACTTATTAACACTACGCCTCTAACTATAATAATTCAAGATTCACGTTGATTTAACAACGAAGAAACCAATATTAACTTTCTGAGGAATACGTAGAATACAAATAGGCCAGTATTAAACAATGATAACACAGATCAACAGTGGTTTCGTTGTCCTTGGTATTATTTTGATTTGTGACATCGTTATGTTAATTTATGAAAAGTTTGACTGCAAAATTTGCTCTGGATTTTTCTAAAATCTTCATTTTCATGAGGGAAACAGGAATATGTGAGAAAGAAATGAGAAACAGATATATTAATTTTGATCTCGTTTCATCTCTACGTTTGGGTTTTCGGATACGATCTTTCTAACTAAAATATTTTCAAAGACGGTATACCGGAAGTCGACTGTAACTTTGTTATTCTAAATAGAACACCCTATATATTATTACATTTTTGAAATCTACGTTAAATTTTAGTATACTTTTCTCTAAGAACTTTTTTCGAAAAATGCATACTTTGTGTTATTAATTTTTTTGTAAGATTTGACCATTGCAGACCCTTATAGAGTCTTACCCTTAAAGATATGAAAATGGTTTTTGTTTGGTTGCTCTTAGTAACGTCAGACGTATTTAAATCTATGTCGAAAAATTTTTCATTCTATACAGGGTGTGTATAAAAAGTGTTCAAAGTTTAACTTCTATTCTTTCTATTCTAATGCACTCAATTTTTAGAGATTCAGGTGTGGTCTAAATTTGATTTTGACCCGTTGATATAAGCACTAAGCAATAAAAAAGTATTTTTCTTTATCTTATAAAGGTTTGTAGAAAAAATCAAATCAAATTGTATTTACTAATCCTATTCCAGCTTTTAGTTGCTTCCGAGATATTTGAGGTTTTAAATTATTACTGTATTTTTTAACAAGTTTTAATACCTTTGCTTTTAATACATGATGAATGTGACAAAGTTATTACAAGAACATGTACTTTATTTGCTGCAAAATATCCAGATAGACCACGACCAAACTCGCATACTGTGGAAAGAATCCTTAACAATTTGAAGCTATACGGTTCATTTGAAGCAAAAGTTGATCGAATTCAACCAGTTATTAACAATAATAATGCCGAAATTAATGTTGTTGCTTATTTTATTGCTTATCCAGAAGCATCAATACGTGTTGCCGTAAGAGATATTGATGTAAGCAAATCGTTTATTCACCGAAAACATAAAATGCATACTTATTCTTACAATTTATGTTAAAACCAACCGATTTCATTAAAAGAGTAGAGTTTGTTGATTTTGTAATAATAAAATGCCAGAAAGACGAAAATTTCTTTAAAAACATAATTTGGTGCGACGAATCTAAATTCACGAAAAATGGATAATTTAATAGACACAATTCCTACTATTGGAGTCAAGATAATCTTCATTCAACCAAAGAACGTGCTTTTCAAGATCGGTGGCAGTTCAATGTCTTTTGTGCTATTAAAAATAATCAAATAATAACACTTCATTTTTACGATGGGAATTTGTTAGGAAACACAATCAATTGATTTATTCTTAATTAATAATTTGAAAACAGTTTTTGTATTTTTTGATGTTTTTTGTTTCATTTTTAGGCGAAAGATATCTTGATATATTAAGAAATTTAAAACAAAATTATTTAGACCGCTTGGCACAAGATGAATTAAACAAATTTTTTTTCATTCATGACGGTGCTCTTGCTCACAATTCAATCGTCGTAGATACATTTTTAGAAGAGCAATTTGAAGACAGGTGGTTAGCAAATAATGGTCCTTTTCGGTGGCCCCCTCGTTCTCCCGATATGACACCTTTAGATTTTTTATATGGGGTCACATAAAACAAGAGGCTAACTCACAAGCCTTAACAACTAGAGAAGATTGTGAGCTAAGAATTCGAAATTCTTCCAATTCCTTTTCTGAGATGATAATAAGCCGTGCGACGAATGAATGCGTACTGAGAAGGGTTGAAAAATGGATTGAAGTTCAATAGAGCAATTTTGAATATTCATTTTAAAACATCAGACTATTTTTCTTTGGCTTTTTAGTTTTCGCGAAATAACTTCGCGATATCGTATACAGTAGATGGGTTCTACATTTAAAAAGGTAATCGTTCACTTTCTCTCTCATTATAGAATGTAATTGTTGTTATTTTAATAAATCTAGATCCCATATTAATTCATTTTGAGAAAACAACTTTGACACAAATATTTCATGTTAATATTATATAAATTGTGTTGAACTTTGGCAACTTCATTGGGCATCAAGAGCAGACAGATACTTCTGTAACACGAACACGCCGAAATATTTCTCATTGTGTAATACAGGAAAGTTTGCGGATTGTAAGATTATATATATATTACCAGAAATGTTTGGAATATAGGAAATCTATATAATTCCAAAGCTATGTAGGAAATGTGTAAAATATTATTTCAAAAACTATTTAATACATAATGTCCTAGGAATTATATATGATTCAAATATCGTATTAGGAAATGTATAAAAATAATGCTTTCTGTGATAAAATTCATTAAGTGATTATAAATGTTACAATATTGAAGTAGGTCTTTATGTTTTATATTATGTTAAAAGTAAACAAGTCCATATGGCTATTTATTTTTGCAGGGTAAGCCCAACCTAACATAACCTAACCTAACCTAACCTAACCTAACCTAACCTAACCTAACCTAACCTAACCTAACCTAACCTAACCTAACCTAACCTAACCTAACCTAACCTAACCTAACCTAACCTAACCTAACCTAACCTAACCTAACCTAACCTAACCTAACCTAACCTAACCTAACCTAACCTAACCTAACCTAACCTAACCTAACCTAACCTAATCTAACCTAACCTAACCTAACCTAACCTAACCTAAACTAACCTAATATAACCTAAATTAACTCTTTATATCATTCATCCTCAATACAAGCAATGTTCTTAGTGTTAGTTGGTTAGTTTAGTAAGTGTTAACGTTTTTAATGACGCTAAAGTACTATAAAATCCCTCTTTCATAAGCGCGATGGTTCGCGTTCCGGTATCCCCACATACCCATTGATATCTCAAATATTCACATTTCCGATTGCTATTCAGACAATATATAGATTTTCTAGGAAATGTGTCTAATATAATTTATTTTCCACATTTCCGTGCGATTTTAGGAATTAGATACATTTCCTAGGAATTGTGTAAAATGACATACATATATACACGTATGATTGGGAGTGAAACTTCATATGAATATTTAAGAGCTGAACAACTCAATTTTCTCCACGCTGCTTTACCCCAACTGTAGCATTTATATATCCACAAGGTACACGGATTGTAATATAGGAAATTATTTTGATCAGGTATACGAGGTCTGGCTATTAAATAACGAGACTGGTTATGTAAGAGGGTTTTATTATAAAAATTATTCTACATTCGAATGCTTCCCTTCAATATACTCCCCTTCCCTCTCCACACACCTTTCCATACGTTTTTTCCATTTATAGAAGCAATGATGGAAGTCTTCTTTAGTGAGCGCTTTTAGGAGCTCTACCGTTTTTTGCTACCGCTTCCATCGACTTAAATCGGTCCCTTTCAAAGCAGATATTTTTCTAACCTTTCTAATATGTCAAGGAAATCTGAGCAGACCTAATGACGCAAGAGTTGTTGGTCAGGAGTCAGATTTTTAAGCACCAACTTTACACAGACTTTTGTCATGTGTAACTTCTCATGTAAAATTTTTCTAACCTCCTCTTTATCGGCGCTTAGAGCCTTGACAATCATCCAGATGCTCATTTGACGATCTGCATGTACAATTCGGTTGATTTTGTTGACTGTTTCCGTAGTTGGAACAGTCACAGGGTGACCTGGATGCTGGTCATTTTCGGTGCTCTTTGTCGGCCCTCACTAAAGCGCTTACACCACTCAAAAACAAGCGGACGAGATAGACAATTGTACCCATAGGTCTCTTGCAACAATTTATTTTCGTCACACATGGTTTTCGGCACGATAAAAAACATGTTCGTTTAAAATCGCTACTGCACAAATACTATATTAGTGACGGAAACCTGTTTTGAGACGTGTATAGAGAAGATATACCCAAGGAACTACTCGTTATTCACCCTATCCATCTAGGGCGCCCTCTAGGAGAACGAGACTTATTAGCCAGACCTCGTAATTATGTCAGTTTAATTCTTTCCTTTATTACATTGAACTGTTAAAAGAACTTATAGGAAGAGGCACAATTATCTTTGTATTTTTCATCTATATAATGAAACTCGAGAATATTAATGTAATAATAATACGTATCAAAACGTCGTCGACTCATGCATCTCGAAATGGTGAAATATCTCTAAAACATTCACAAAATTGAATGGATTAAATAATATAATCTTAATACCCCATTAGTTCACGACAATTAAAGCTAAAGGTTAAAAAAATCACAATTTTAATCATAAAATCCATTAAACTAATCTCCTCACTGTCCAGTGAAGACATTAACATATTTGACATTCGAGAGAATGCCTTCTAAAGTAATTCAAACAATAAAGAATAGTTTTAGATGAAGCCAGATTAGTTTAAGAGTAAAGATACCGCCGAAAAGGTCCAAATTTTATTGTTCTTGGTCGCATGGTTATTGATAAATAACTATCAATATTTATGAGACAGGTGTGCCGTAACGCAATCAAGCAAAGAAACTCATGTCAAGTATAGATTTTCTTGGTAGGAATATTCAAATAAATTCAAAATACAAGGTGCGTTTGATAAGTATTTGTAGAATTAACTTTAAAAATCTCTGATGTTCAAAAAATAACTAAAATTGATTCAAATATAGCTAGATATTGATTCACTATATAAATGCCGAATGGTTGAGAATAAGATGAAAAAATGCAGAAATTATGTGTGTCTGGCAGGTCAATTACTACTGGTCTCATGTTTTCCCTCTTAGGCTTACAAAACGGGCAAGACCAGCATAGCCGTAAATGATAGATATGATATAATGTATAGTCCTCTCAAAATTATTCCCATATTCACAATTTGTGTTGAAAGAATGGTCAATTTTTTTACACCCCTGTATGAGATATGTTGTGTCAGACTAGCACTTCCAGAAACCTTTTTCAATCATACTTTTGATTAATTTTGTTTTGAAATATTTGAGTTTCAGTTTAGATTTATTACATTTGAAATTCCAAAAAAATATATTTCAGACTCGCCAATTTCCTTTTGTTGCGAAAGAAACATGATCTATTTTGAATCATCCGAGAAATAAGGCTTATCCAGTGAGCACATTCTCTCCTTTACCCAATAACCTTAATTATGTGGTTTGAGAAAAAAATAGTTTTTGATAGTTTATATACAACTCTTATTATAATTTTCTTCTAATTCTTTAATCAATATTTAAAGAGAAAAGAATTATTCGAAATTCAAAAATTTTGTAGGTTTCAGTAAGGTCATACTTCGCTGTGGGTGTAAAATAAGCATTGAACATATGATACAAAGTAAATACAACCGTTATTCTCTGGGTTATTCTAAAATAAACGTTATTGTTAAACTTTGATTTATCTAGAAAATGGTATATAAATCATGTTTTGTAAAAATACCACGTTTTAAACAACTGTAAAATTTTTTCATGGTGCCAAGAAATACGAATATACAACAAAATGGTTTGAAAGTATTGGTTGTTTTGACGATCCTGCGAGATAAAATTATTTTTGTTTCTAGGATCATTTTAAAATGAGTAAAATTTAAATTCAGCTTGATTTCAATATTTTATAGTAATTAAGTTTATTATGCTTCTAATTTTTAACGTGATTGTGTGATAATGTAAGAACTTAACCTATAAAAGGTTCATTTACTTTATTCCTATATATAGAAAAATGTTTTATTTATATATGAAAACTGTATCATAACAGCACACGCTACGTTGCCAGTAACGATAACATCTCAATCTTCAAGCAGACAACTGCTCAATGTTTTTATTAAACCTATGACTTCACAACTGAAAACCAATGATAATTGTTTTCTTATGAACCCAGTTAAAAATTCCAAATTTTTGCGATTTTCAAGGGAATATCTAATTATTTTTCCAATCTTGATTGAATATTGTCATTATTCTCAATAATAGATACTTTTTAAAGAATGGAAGTACCATATTACTTTGTGAATGTAGCCAAAAATCTAACAAATTCCATAACTTCTTCCCATGATCTTCTTTCATATCTTCCTGATGCTAATGTGAATTCACACAGTTTAATCTTTATGTTCGCTGTTTTAGCAGAGCTTCGCAGTATAATCAATGGCATAAAAAATAAATCCTCATCTGGAACTGATGGACATACATTAAAAATGTTCTGGAGTCTCCCCGATTGCACATTAAATCACCTTACCACTTTAATTAACGTTTCATTTCCAAGTGGCACTTTTCTAAATTGCCTTAAGACAAAAATAATTATTCCTTTGATAAGGGAGGAGCATCAAAGCATCAAACTATCGCTCAATTTGGACCTTAAAGTAATAAATACAAATTGCGTTAAATTTTCCATTCTAAATAATATTTACTCCAGCCTAAACAATCGTTACTACACTGCAACAACTTTTTGTGATATTTCTAAGGTTTTCGATTGTGTCAATCATAATATTCAATTAACAAATTGCAGTACTACGATTTCTTCTGTTTATCAACGACATTGTTTATCTCGACATCAATGGAAAAATATGTCTTTTGGCAGACGAAACTAGTTTCTGTTCGTGCAACCCTGATATCAAGACACTTCATAGGACCATATCTAGTGACTTAATCACCTTCAAATCATGGTGTCATTCTGATCTTTTCTGTCTCAACGTTTCTAAAACTGAATTCTTATCATATAAATCATGGAATTACATATAGCCGCTTTATCTGAAAAATAAAGTTCTCCCGCTTTTTTCTTGCGTAAGATCAGTTTCTAAGGAACTAAATTTATCCACCTCTATAACAGTTTATTATTGAGTGGTATCTCCATGCCCTTCTCTTCTGGGGTAAGTGTGGTACGACTCAATTCGAGCGAATATTCAAACTATAAAAAAGAGATGTTAAATATCTACTCCTACTAAAAGTAGGGCTCACTGCAGGAACGTCTATAAAAGATTCATAAGTAACCTTCTCCGATTTCAGAAGGATCATTGCACAGTTGGCCACTTATAAATGCGGATCACGACTTTCATCTACATACTCCAAGTTCAGAATTAGTTACTGGCTCAATACTTTACAATGTAAAAAAACTGCACAATAATTTTTCAATTAAAATCAATCCTCTTTGAAGGCATATTTATTGGAAAGTGCCTTTTACTCTATAAGCGATTTTTATTCTAATTCAGAGTTCGATGTTATTATTGATTTTTAATACAAATTATTAACTATTATAAGATTGCCGTACAGTTACTTTTATTAAGTGTTTCAAATTTAACAATTTATACATATAATGTATATACATATAAAAATTGTCACATGTACATTTCCAAAAGGTGTCCAAAAGGTGTCTCTATTTAGTTATTTGTGTGTTTGTTTCTCTGTTCTCTACAAGAAGCTTTTGTCTACAAATTGTACACAATTTTTCGACATTGAAGTATTTCTCTCTCTCTTTCTCTATCTTTCTCTCTGCATGGATATAGTTTCACAAATGATTCCATTGTAGCACCTTTTATAACCCACAAAATATTCTGCAATTTCCAATCGAAAGCCCATCCACCATTGTACTACTATTACTACTTAATTTTAGCTGCACAATTTTCTTGAACCCTGTAGAATTCAATAGTCTCTGCTTCTTTAATATTAATTCCAAGAAAACATAAGGTATATATTTCCATTATTGTCTCATAACAATTTTTATTCATAATAATGAATTCTAAATAAGGGATAAAGTAATAATTCTAAAAAGAACTACTCTTCGATTTTAAACAACATTCTGTTTGATATAAACCTTATTCTGTTTGTTGCTTGTGTTTGACTTGATAGCACCAATTTAGTATTTGTACTTTGTACAAATTTGTATCAGGTACTTGTTTCACCAGGTATTTACATAACCTGACCTAATAGTGCTTGTATATGTACATAATGGGTTGTATCGTTTCTAGTTTTTAATTGTTCAGTTGATGTTTCCATTATGCAGTATAATTTTTCAACCTGGTACATGACCAATATGTAGCAAGTTGTAGTACTTGCATCTCATTAGAATAATATAATTCCCAAGCAATGAAGAAATAATCAATACTTTCCTCATATGGCTCCATTTAATCTATTTCATTGACAATTTAGAAAAAAAAAGCTGAAAGAAATAATAAGAGTGATTTCTTGTTCGGAAATCGACATTAGTACTTGCTATACATACACCATTTTGTTCTTTCCCTATTTAGAGAAGAAAAAAAATCGTATTGGAGCAATAATTACGCAAACGAAATTCAAAAATTGATGTAGCTTATCTACCTCTTTATGTTTCATTAACTTCCGTGTGGCGAATGAAATATAATTATTTAGTTAGTTATGTTGTAATATTTTTGTGAAATGGACAGAGTAATAACTCAATCAACACACAAATAACTCTTTAAACGCTTTGCGGTGCCCAATCTCTCGTCGATATTACCTTGCTCACTCCTTATATCCAGGTCCTTGTTTTCCGACATACCAGTGGGTTCCAATTCATTATTTTTTCGGTATTCTATACTCAATCATCCTCTGCATATGTCTATACCAGCTGAGTTGCTTTTCCTATATGTTGTGCAGTATGGTTTTCTCAGCATTTATCATATCTCATATTGTGATATTCGGAATATGTTGGAGGTTTTAAAATTCTATTTCTAGAGATAATAGTCTTTATTTCATTCTTGAGGTCTGCCTCCAGATTTCACTCCACGATCCAATGTTTCTTTTCCCTTTTATAATTCGTTCTTCTCTTTCTGGTTAGGTTCTGCCGCTAATTGTAATTTTTGAATACATGTATTCTTCAGTGGCGGGATTTGTTTTCTGTCTTAAGATTAGGCCAGCGGTAAAAAACGTTAAAACTGTGTAACTTTGTTATTCAACGTCGATTTCTATGAAAATTTGGATTTAAGCCCTACTTACTTTCTTATTCAAAATCTATCCTGTGCAAAAGGATGATTTTCATTTTTTAGTGGGGAAAGCTACCCCTTATCGTGAAAAATTGGAAAAACTTCGATTTTAGCATGAATTTGAGTGAAATACAGTTTAAATGAATAATGCGCAGATATATTGATATTCTTAAACAAGTTCACCCCTCCAAAGACCATCCTCTTTAGTAATATTGAAAGGTTTTTTCAAAGACACTTATTATTATCTTGATTTTCATGAAAATTTGAATGCAAGATCTACTTACCCTCTTCTACGAAATCTTTCCTGTTTTTAACCAGGCTTTTTCTATTTTGGTGGGTGTAAGCTACCACTTATTGCAATAAAATTTAGAATCGCAGATTTTATGCATGTGTCGGGTAAAATGAAGTTTAAATTCGTAAATGTGTTGACATTCTCAAACACTTTTGAGATCAATGAGATTCATGCAACCTCTTTAAATCAATCAATTTTTTGATGTGCATTTTATAATTTAACAATATAAATCGATAAAAGCCACCAAGAACGGCTGGTGTAAGTAATCACATTTTTTTCTATAATAATACTTGTTTAAGGCCACACAACATACAAACACAATTCACTGTTACCTAAATGGCGAATTAACAACATTTTTATTTTTTTACCTACCTTCTTTTATGGTAACTACTTCCTCATATATTGAGAATAAGAAAAGAGGATGTGAGATCTGGTATTAATACTATTCGAACAGTAAATGTAGAAAACCACTACCTACTGTTTTATAAGGTGCCTAACATTCTATTAAGAAATTATATAACGTGACATTGTTCTGAGGAAAAATGTTGCTTTGAAGAGTAGGAGATTTATATGAAATACATTGGACTGTTTATATACCTTTTCGATACAAAGAGTGATCATAAAATTTTATTATTTTTTTTCTATGCCTATATCTGTCTGGAAAGTATTTTCGTTTTTTCCGAAGCTTCCAAATTATTTCACCTTTTTCCTCGCTATATTTTTGCTAACCTTCAATCTTTTTTTGGCTTTCCTAGCTCTATTATTTCCCTGGTTAATCATTTTTAATTCATAGTTTTTTGCGGAGGGGAAAATCTTCATATGACATCTCGGTTGCTGCAACTGCGAGGACATTTAGAATTTTCATCCACTGAAACCCCCTCTTTGCATCTCAAAAGATAGTATAACGAAACAACCAGAAGGTGTCACTTCATTACCCTCTCTAGCTCTCTTTTATCTACTGTATCATTCTTTTGTCACCAGATAGGGATTCCAAACTTTTTCACCAGTTTCAGTTTTATGAACAATAATAATATTTATAACTTTCATATTAGTAATGAATATCAAAACCTCTATGTCCTGTGACTAACTGTGTCAGGTGATAATTTGTTCATCCGTGTCTTCTATTAAGCCAAATTTCAATATTTTTGTCTCTCATACTGTTTTTGGTACTTTCCAAGGAATGTCTACTCAAGAGTTTCCGCATTGCAGATGTAGGACCATGAGATTTGGCAGTAAGCGGATCAACGCCATCGCAGTTTTTTGCAGATATTCGCAATAGGTCTTTTCATAGAAGTTCCCCGGTCTACGCAGACTCTCATTTAGCTGCTGAGAGACTTGGAATTCCCAAAAGAAAAGAAGTTAACCCAGAAGTTTCTGGGTCAGGTACTGGTTAGTCAAAGGTGGATGGATTATTGTTTATTGAAAAAGTTATTCAGATAATTGTGCACACATATTAAGTATTTTTAAATGCGAGGGCACATGGCGCGGTCCCCACTTAACTATTAAGTTGGATTACATATTTCACTCCTCCGCTTAACAGGTCTAAATATTCATAGCCTCTTGTATACAGTTTTCTTATTTTTTTTGTCTCGATTATTCCGATTATCTTATTTATAAAATAAATAGCAATGGATTTACACTGTCTCCTTATCCTATTTCCTTCGTTTGATTAGACATTCATCTGACTTTCTTCCTTTTATCTGGATCTTACTGTGTCGTATAACTTCCACTAGTTAATAAGTAAAATATATTTTCCAGAATTATCTGATTATTCTAAGGGTATCAGAACGAGCAGTTTAATTTTGAAAGTTCAATATGATGTTACCTTATTAAGGGTGACAATCTCACTTTCAACTTCAATAATTAGAAGACATTTCTAGTGAGAACTATTTTGGAATGAAGTAGGAGAAAACCTACTCAAGAGCGTTGATAAAAATTAAGATCTAGTGCCATTAACATGTTAATATCTGAGAAAGCTGTTACACAACATTAAGAAATCCATCATATGATGTTTGTGCCAATTTGTTTAAGTTCTTCTCAATTTTTCGTGACTTTACAACCGCTTTCTACCAAGGAATATTGATGTTGCTGAATCGGGGCTGAGTCTGAATGATTCAGCTGCGTCTTTACTTTTATTGCAACGTTGAACTGAATATTTTCGTGAACAAAACGTTGAGGGAGACAATTTCTCGCAGCAGATTTTCTTAAGGTGTATTGTCATATTTTCGACAAAAAGTAAGACAGAAGACTGTCTTTCCAGTCCCACAAAACCATGGCCATGATTTTACGTACTAAAGTTTGTCTTTTGAATTTTCATAGACGATTTTATTCTTTGGAATGTTTCACGGATTCCACATTTCACTATCTATTATAATCACAGAAACTCTATCATTGATGTAGCGCTTTTAAAAAGAAAAATATTAAGCCATTGGTTTTGTTTACTGTTCTTATTTCTTAATTTGTAGCTGTCATCTCATATACTTTTTTTATTATATCTCTAATAATGTAATAAACTACTGATCTATGAACTAGGGTTGACATCTTATATTCTCCATAATGGAGAGACTGTTACGTCAAATTATTTATCCATTGGAAACCTTACACCATTCACTCTGATTTCTATCATTCATCTTAAACATAACGTAAGCGAATTTCTGAATGACATGGTGAAAAACACAGTTCAACTCTATACCAATATCAATCGGTTCTTACCTACGGCATGATATTTGAACGAAAATCACTTGAAACTTTGAACAAGTAGGAAGGTCCATTAGAATGGATTATAATTTAATCTATAAGCGGCCCTGTGTACCAATAACAATACAATAAGAAACAAAGAATTGTCCTGAATCGACCCTTGAAAATGTTTGATAGGTCATTAAATATTTGGAATTAATTATAATTATTCATAATCCGAATCACGAATATTTACTAGAGTAAGTTTCACGTTATATTGACATACTCTTTCTCCACATTATACTTTAAAAAATTCTAGGTAATAAGTGATCTTTAATCGGGTACCAGAATAAGACTAAGAAATATTGAAACTAAAAAGATGTTGAATAAAAGCTGAAACTGCACTGCACCTCTAACTTGTTTTTTCTTTCTTTGGAGAACGTTTCTCATTACTCAAAATTCCAAGTTATACTATTAAAAACTCTATGTAATATTCTACGCTTTCTATACTTTTTGTAAAAACTTTGTATTTAAATTTGTTTTTTATGATACATTACCATTAGATAAAAATGTGAAAATTGCTTTGGCAGTCAACGTGTTAAGATTAGACTTTGATCTACTCATATATTATGCATCAACTGTCATGAGTTATCAGCGTATACTATATATTTTAAAAGACTGTTACATCTATACAAATATGTGACTTTCCCATACATCTATTAATTAACATGTTGTAGACAATAATCATCTCCAGTAGTGAGCAAATATTTACTTCTTTGTAAATGTGCGTTAGCAAATACACCAACAAAGGACTCTATGGCTTATAATTAACTTAACGACTAAATAATGCGCATCACTAAAAGAAAATGTTGAGTAATTATTGACGTTTTTATTGAAAAGTTTTCCACAGGTGTGTGAATAATTATTGCATTTGGATCAAATTCTAACTGAATTTACGTACAAAAGAAAGTTCAGAAAAGTTAAATAGAAAAGTAAAAAATGAATCTTTATATAAAAATTGAATGTGAGTGTTCTGAACCTTGGAAATTTGATGATGCATTAAGATGATTAATGTTAAGGACATCAAATATTAACATCAGTCTTGTCAAGGCTAAGTAAAGAATGATCAGGAGCACCATCATGCTAAACCTTCACATTTGTCACCGAATACTAAGTAAAATCTCCTCTACAAATAGGGGAGACCGAGAAGGGTTGTGACAATATATGAAGGGCTCAAAGCTGAAGTGGACCAAGTCCATAAATTGGATTTTTATGCACCTTTTAACAACATAAAAGAGGTGTTATTCATCTAAATTTTGTGTACTGCAAGGTACCAAGTCAAGTATCACCATTTTACCGATAGATGGCGATAATACCACTACTGCAGTGACAATTTATTAAAAGTGTTTGGTGTCATTGTAAACCAAGTCCATTAGTTCTCTTTTGACAATATTCCCACTTGCCTTATCGCCAGGATTTTAATTGTTTTGACTTTTTATTGCTTACTTTGAATAATTTTTGATGGTTAAAATGAATTCTGACGGTAAGTAATGATATTGAGCTATTATTTTCAACAGTACTCGTAATATTGAAGATTGTCGAAAAATAAAATATTTTAATGTTATAATTAACGAAGTCTAAAATGAGCATGTTTAGGATTATTTACGTAATAAGACAATTAATATTATCTCTTCTCAGATTGGGAATCTGAAGACGAACTACCATTAGCCCATTAGCGTTCGAACGATGTAGTAGCTAACTTCAATGGTGAGATGATCCTCAACATAAATTCTTATAAAAATCTTGAACGGTTTTTTATTTGCTTTAGAAAGTCCTGAAAATGTCAAACCAGGTAGAAAGAGATCTAGAAACGATGCCTGCTGGGCAAAAAATAAACGAAAGTTCTTGAGAAATAGTGGAAAAACCTAAAAAACAGAGAAATAAAAATGTATTCCTGCTAAAATGTTTTGATCCAAATTTTGATTGCAAATGCAAAAGAAAATGTGCTAACAGCTTCAACCCGGAAGATTTATCCAAGTTTTTCGAATCGTTTTGGAAGTTAGCTGGTTTCAGTAAACAGTATATATTTCTACGTGGCTTGAGGAAAATGTCGAGAACCGCGAGAAAGCGACCTAGGGATTGTTCAGGGCGTGAAAAGAATTCTACTTTTGTTTACTCGATACGTATCAAAGAAGGCGATAAAACTGTATGCAAAAAGATTTTCTTCAATACACTACAAATTTGTTGGGGACGGATGTATCGTTGTTTGACTAAGGAAGAAATTTTTGCAGTCATAGACTCCCGGGGAAGAATGTCTCAACAAAAATTAATGATTCTGATGTTGTTGCGTACATAGAATCATTTCCATCTTATCAGAGGCACTACAAGGAAGGATAACGAATACTCGATCCAAATTTGAACATAAGGAAAATATTCGATCTTTATGTTCAAAAATGTTTTCAGGAAAATAAACAACCAGTAAAAGAAAAATAGTATTACAAGATTTTCTCAACAACATTTAATCTTCACTTTAAAGTTTCCAAATAAGATACCTGTCACCAATGCAAGATGTGAAGAGAAAGGAACTTGAGTTGCAAAAAAAACTGCATTTAGCTCGTGCTGAACAAGCAAGAAGTGTTCTTAAGACTGATCAACAGAAGGCCTCTGACGATATTTATGTCTGCACATTTGACCTCCAAAAAGCGCTTTCGAAATCTCTTTCCTACTATAAAAGGAATGTCTATAATTTTGGAATACACTATTTCAATACCAAAACAGGTTTTATGTATATTTGGGACGAAATCGAGGGTGGTAGAGGTTCTTAAGATGTAGCTTCGTGTATCTGCAAGCATCTTCAAGAAAACGCCTCTAACCATAGAAACATAATTTTGTTCTCAGATTCTTGCCCTGGTCGGAATCGCAGCATTAAGTTATTTCTTTTGCTTCTTAAACTTGTCCAAGATCCTACAATGGCTGCAGAGACGATTGACCTAAAATTTTCAGTTTCTGGGCATTCGTTCTTTCCCAACGACTCAGATTTTGGCATTATAGAATCATAAAGTGAAAAATACCAAAACATTTTCGTTTCAGAAGATTGGTTTGACGTTATAAACAATGCAAAAATACAGGAGCTTCGTTTGAACACGATTCAGATGCAACGGAATGAATTTTTAAGTACATCGGCATTAGAGGATGAAATGAAAAATTACAAATAGAAAAAAGGACACAGATAACTTGCCTTTTAGTTGGCTAAAGATTCGTTGGCTTCGCTTTCAAAGGGGCTATGAGTTTAAAATAAGATTTAAAGAGACTTTGAATGACTTTTCGCAGTTTCGTATTCTAGAAGTGGAAAAAACTGCATCTTTGAATCGCGTCAACCAAGACTGTCTTTACATTACATGGCGACCTGTAACTGCTGCTAAAAAGAAAGATATGATTGATCTTCTGCCTTATAGTCCACCTGTATACCACGGTTATTTTAAAAACTTACCTCAAGATGCTTCCACAAGAAGCGCAACACAACCAATCGAACTTGCTAAAGACGAAATTGTTTTCGATAATAATACTAATTAATAATAAAACTTTGCTGCAATGTTTACTTTTTCACATTGTATATAACCTTATCAGGCAAATTGAACATGTTTAATTCAAAATTTGCCTATTATTTATACGTTTTACAAAATGTCCAATAGAAAAGTGAACCAAGTCCAGTAGAATGATAAAAAATTATATCGATTAGGTTCAATAAATATCTTTATCACTTAAGAACTAGTATTAATGTTTAAGCTGAAGCTGGGAAATGAATTTCTAATGTGGTATAAAAAATTATATAAAACATCTTATATATCATTTACAAAAAACTTCAACTGCTGTTTTCTCAAAATCACATATTATGGACTTGGTCCACTTCAGCTTTGAACCCCTCATATCTCAATAAAGAAACATATCACAATTATTAAGGTTAAGTTATAATGTAGCCCGATTATTACTCTTTTGAAAATAGTTATCAAAGTTATTTAAAATTATATGATGACTGAGAAAATTCACAAAAACTGAAAATGTTGTCGCACCAATTCATTGGTGTTGCTGCTTGTCAAATGTAAATTGCTAGATGTCGTGGCTTGATCTGTGGATGTAACAAGAGTGAAGGCTTTTGCATCTTTATTTTGAGCGATAGCAATAGTAACTTTCGGAATGGGGGGTCTGTTTTCTACATTGATCATAGTTTGTTGGACTGGGCACAATACGATACGAGTTACTTGAATAGGCAGAAATTGGCATTCTCTAAAGATATCAACATGATACGTTCCAGTTGGGAGGCGTCCATTAATTACGTGAGGCGTTTTTGGATATTTTTTAACGTCCACTCTGATGGGTGAAATTTCGTGAGATTTAGCTAAACCTTTTCCCCCATCCCCCAAT
Organism: Diorhabda elongata; assembly: GCA_026230145.1. Lineage (NCBI taxonomy): Eukaryota > Metazoa > Arthropoda > Insecta > Coleoptera > Chrysomelidae > Diorhabda > Diorhabda elongata. The sequence continues at coordinate 7,454,692 of CM047928.1, forward strand.
CTCACGTGTGGTTTCTCAAAACTAAGTATATTTATTCCAATTCACTCCAGGGAGAATCGTGCATGGTCTCAAGAGTGACAATTGGAACCAACATGTCCATATGATTTTCAGTAAAATCATCTGCTCCTCCAACTTCGTCCTGATTTCGAGGCAGTGTTATGTTAGATTTAGTTAGCTCCAAGCGATAGGAAAAAGTCGTCGTCCACAAAAAGTTATTATTATATTATAAGTTATTATTATATACTCTAGTAATAAAATCACATCAATTATAAAGTATTATAAATTTATTTCGAGATGCGAATAGTAAACATGTGCATTCTCGTTAAATATTTTTGTGTACGATCTGGCCATATTTTAGTCAAGAAACATGTTTTAGTCAAATTATACTATTTTTTTGCAGCTTTACTGTTTTTTACGAAAAAAATTACATGCTTTTTTCCGAGACCCCTCTCTCCCGAAAGTAAGATTAGATCAGATGCAACTAGGCCCCCTCCTTGAACGCCTCACGTAAATAATGGACGCTCGCCCTCTTGCACTGATATTCCGTGCATTGTCAGCAACATCAAATTCTAATTTTGTTGCAAATAAGATATCATAGATACTCATGACTTTTTTTATCTAATTGTCGCAAGATGTATTAATTTTTTTGTTCGGAGGCCCAAATATACCACGATATAATGATTCTAGCCTATATGTGCAGAGTGTGGCGAATGCCAACAATAAATTCCCATTATCTATGCAGAATTCAATGTTTATCAAAGCTGTATGTGGAACAAATTATCTAGATGGAACAGTGTTGAATATTTTGATGGTCTGACGTGATTTTTGAAAAGTGTAAGTCATCTTCTAGTATCCATCCCGATTAGCTGTTCCTACAGAATCAGGCCATGACGAAGGAAATGATCTTGGAATCTCTTTCACGAAAATATGAACATAGGTAGTGTGTAATTTACTATAGCGTTTCTAGCGAAAGACAGAGTAACCAAGGTTCCTCTTTCCGCCGATGTCATCGCACTGATTTGTTTTTATCCTAGCCGTACTATTACTTTGTCAGGATTGTGGTTATCCCTGTCTCATCGACGTTCCAAATATCTTTTGCCTGAAGATTATATTTGCTCATAACGTCTTTGTACTTTTCAAAAAAAAAACAAACATTTGTTTTATTAAACAATTGGTAAAATAAAGAAACAGTGTCTCTAGCTTCCAATGTACTGGGTGATGAAATCAAATTATATATGATACTTGAGTTTGAAGAGAATCCACATATATCATACATCACTGAAAATTGGTTAATAATAATGAGTCTGTTCTTATCAAAACCTATACCGCAGTAGCCAGATTCAATAGAACTAATATATCTCATGGAGATACTATGATCATGTTCACAAACAACAACTTTCCCGAAAAAAACACAGTTCAATGAAAAAATATCTGAGAAAGTATTCGAGTTTTCTATCGACTATCACAAAACTTAAGACTTCCACATTGTTTCTATTTATGGAGCACCTGACGCTAACGTGCATACTTTCTTTCACAAACTACTGACCTTAACTCTAAAAAGCAGACTAGCAAACTAATTCTATGTGGCGATCTCAATATTGATCGTTCCAGTGTGTGTGCTGGTCATGAATGTCTTCAGTCAATTTTTAATTCTTTAATGCTTCCAAATGTTCTAAAATCAGTTTCTTCTTAATAATTTTTGAAAGATTTGCGTATTTATATTTTTCAATAGATCGCCTACATCATGTTAATCAAAATATAAATCTGCTTTAATTTGAAAGATTGATTTTTCCTTAGTTTTCACATCTCAAAAATATGTAGCAGTTCAAATTGCAGTACTACGGTGTCAGAGGAGTACTTCTCGCTTGGTTTAAGTCAGCTTGCGAAGGTTGATACAACAATGTCATCTTGCAATCCAATAGAATGTGCAATGCCCCAAGGCTCAGTACTAGAACGTATTTCGTTTCATCTGTTTATAAACGACATCGCCTATCTAAACATCAGTGGTAAAATAGGTCCATTTGTAGACGACCTGATCTCACGGCACTTCATAGTTCAACGTTTCTAAAATCTACGTTTCATCATATGAAAATACATTGAAGCATTTTCTATTAAATAACATCACCATGGATGTCGATGAATTTGTAAAATTAAAAGTTACGTATTGCCGCATCATTTAAAAAATTAAGTTCCTCCTGTTGTTATACCCTGAGATCAGTTTTCAAAGAACTGAACTTATTCACTTACTCAACAGTCTATCATGCCCTTATTTAGCCGTATCTCGGATATGTGCGACTCAATTTGAGCAAATCTTCATAATACAAAAGAGAGCTGTTAGATATTTACTCGGAGTAAACAGCAGGGCTCACTGCAGAGACTTCTTCAAAAGATTTAAAATTCTGACTCTTTCTTTCTTATTCATCTTTGAATCATTTTGCCTAATTCGCAAGCTCGCTTTTCTAATTCCAGAAATCCACTCGGGAACGCTGAGCAGGACCTTTACCTTCCTACTCCACGTTCAAAATTAGTTAAGTGCTCAATATTTTACAATGCAAAAAATACGCACAATCACTTGTCAATTGGAATCAAATCGAAATGTTCTTATGTTCTTTTTTCAGTTTTTACATGCGTTTGTCTACAAATAGTAACAATTTTTGTTCACAGTGAAGCATTTCTATCTTTCTATTATTCACAATAGTATGTGGAATTTTCCAAAATTAGTTATTTGTCATATCTATTTATAATTTCTGTGAAACCGAATATAATTCATTGACACATCGTATTTTCTCAAACACTAATTGGTATAACAGAAGCCATACTGGGAGAAACTACAGAAAAAGATGTCGCTCATTAGTAGATAAAATAAATAACCTTATTTATTATGAACTTATATACTGACAGAAACTCGATTTCAAACAAATTTGTTTCATAGACTTATCGAATAAATAAAATTACTGAATAAAAAGTGGCTATTTGTCAAGTAATTGGAATGTTTGTGTATCTCATAGTGCCCATTGATGGAAACTATTTGTTCAAATCTAGTAATTCATTATTTCGATAAAAGAAAGTTTCGAATGATGATTTATTATTTTCTAATACTACCTATAAAATACAAGTCATTACCCTCGGATTGGGATTAAAGTGATCTGATGTCTCGGATATTGTAAAAATATAATAAATCCAAATATATTATAATAAATTGGCTTTGTTGGCAGTTTAGTACGGTCATTATGTATTTTTACTTGGAAAGTTTTCCACTAGTATAAAACTAGTATAAAAAGTGGCAATTTCCGCCGCATTTTACAGGAAAAACAAATATTTACAAAATAATTGTAGAGAAAATTTTCCACAATTTATGTCATAACTATTTTTTTCCGATATCAATAGTTTAGGCTTACAATCGCCTTAAAGTGTAGTTTAACACACGTTTCGGCTCATTTCTACACCACCATGAGGTAGAGAAAGCGGCGCATTTTTCATCGTGTTATCCCGAGTAGGCCCAATCCATCTCTGAATCACTATTTCCAAATCTTAATTTTTCTATTTCTCAGACCTTTTGATATATTAATGCATCTAAATGTTCTTGATTTTAGGTCTCTTTTGTTTTCAAGAAAGATAGAATTTGACGTTTCGACTTTTAAGTCTTTATCAAAATATGGCACTGACAATTTGCATATTTATATTAATCGATAGATCACCTACATCATGAACATCAAAATAAGAATAAAATCGGAATAGAAATTTGTTCTGATAAGAAAAATTAATTTTTCCTTGGTCCCAAATAATTTGATTGATCAAGTACTGCTACATATTCAGGATTAGAATGAGAAAAGAATAATTTTTCTTATTCAAACATTTTCTACTTTGATTTAATTCTTATTTTGATATTCATGATATAGGTGATCTATCGATTAATATAAATGCGCAAATTGTCAGTGTCAATATCATATTTTGATAAAGACTTAAAGAAAAGTCTAAGCGTCAAATTTTATCTTTTTTCCAAATTATTAAAAAACTAATTCTAAAACAGAAGAGACCTAAAATCAAAAACATTTAGATGGATTAATATTTCCAAATCTAGTTCAATCCCCGTCACTTCATTGTTGTTGACGAGCTAGTGTTGTACTTTTATCGTCTCCAGTACTGATTGAAATATCAAAGACGGAAGTTTCTTCTGCATCATGGGCGATGGCATCATTAGTTTCATCGCGGTCCTCTACGTTCTCGACGTGATCGTCATCGTCGTTTATTTGCTCGAGAATAGTGTCTTTGCATTCTTTGTAATGAATAAGTTTTCAGGATCATGTAGTAACAGGAATGAGCCCGTTCTTATCTTTTCCATCATCACTGTTCTACATTTTGTTTGTTCCCAAACCACTGCTGATCCTGGTGATGAGTTCGAACCGAATTTTGTCGCGCTGCTGATCCTGTTGGTGGTAGAGACGCAAAATTAAATTTTTTTTGGAGTACTTTAATAAATTTCATTTTTATTTGATAAAATAATGCTGATGTGGTATCACAACTACTAAAGGTATGCAAAAATAAAATATGATTTGCGGCTGTTTCATCTTTTATACTGTTTATGGAGTATATATGCCGAGAAATTTCTCATTTTCCTGGTTTGGCTGGCGTTGACAGCCCCGTCAAAAGAACGAGATCTACATCTTTACCGTCAACTACTATAAAATCTAATGCTGATGAAACGCTTATCACGGTATTAATCTTCAACGTATCTGCATTTTAGGTGGCTTATTTAAGCACGAAGTGTTCAACTTCAAATTTTGTCTTCAACATTCCAATGAGGCGGTTCTTATTCGTTCGTATTAATTACCCAGGGATTTACTTTGTGACGCAGTTGGCACCATTATTTCTTCAAAAAGTAGGTCTACTGAAGCAATTTTCCGTGATCGTCGGGATCCTGCTACATATTTGGTACTACGGGTTGCTACATCCTCTGGATATCAAATACGATAATGACATTGGAGGTATAATGCGATTGGACGAAGCTAATGTATTTATTGCAAATAGATGAAAATACCTGTTTCAAAACGAATCCATTCATGATGCACATTGTATTTTCAATATTTCCATATTTTACAATTCACAAATATGAGCAGTGTATGATGGTTTACAACGCTCATACGCCTAAAGTATTGATTTTAGGAAAAAAAATTTATGACATAAATTGTAGGAATTTTTCTCTACAATTATTTTGTATGAATAAGTTTTCCTGTAAAATGCGTCGGAAAGGAGTTATTATCAGAAAACTGATTTTAGGCGGAATTTTTCCAATGTGGTGGCGCAAACGGCAAATTAGAAATCCGTGAAACTGTCCTAGTAACCTCTATTTTTCCAACCAAATGACACTGTACTAGATTTACAGAATGATAAAGTTTGTTATTGTGCACGTCCTTTTTGCTTGTTTTTATCACCTTTATCAATAATTAAAAAACCAATTTCTGACTTTATGTTTCTTTATTGCTTTAGTTTGAATTCAGTTTATTTGGAAAAGTAGCTGATGCCTCAGTTCTCATTGTAAAATATGACTCGAAAGTTTTTAAAACCCGTCCACCTGTATAAAAGTATACTCGTAAATTGAATCACTGAACGGTTACTGCAACGTTTGAATTTTACACAAATAAGCTGCACGTGTTATCGTTCTAGAAGTTTTCAGAAATTATGATAGAATTAACCCTGAATGTTCGGAAACTAATCCGCATGATATCCATTGTTTTTCGTACAATTATCGAGTTGGAGAGATCGTTGTAATATGATAGGATCCTTTTTACCCTAGTAGCCCAGTGGATGAATGCGATCAGCTTTTAAACTATAAAAATTATTTATTTCGTTTTAAATGGCCAACTATAATTAATTCTTATGAGCAGAGTAATTGATAGATGAGTGAATTCTGTAGTTTTTATTCTTCTGGGCATTTTAACAAGAAAATAAAATATTAGATTCAAACTTCAATATGAGTGGGTAAATCGTTGATAACTGCTCAATAACAACTATTAAACATCTAGAATCTATCATACCTCTAAATAAATGTTAGAAAATAATTAGCCCAAAACAAATTCATAGAAATGAAAAGTAGATTATGTTTTTTGACTTATTCGTGATTGACATTTTGAATTTATACAAAATATGCATATTTTCAATAGTTTTTACAGAAAAAACTTTGATTGTATCGAAGAAACTTTGAAGAGGTTAAATGTAGCTTTTGAAAAAATGAAAATAATGTTTTTTTTTTGGTCAAAGACCAAATACAAAACAGTGAACCAAAGTTTTTGGAAAATTGAATAAGTGGAAATCGGTCAGTTCTAGGAAAAAAATAAAACTCTTTAAGACTTTGTGATGCATAAATTAAGGAAGTTATGACAAAAATCAGATAGAATCTCTTCCTTTTTGAAATAAAATGTTAAAAATTTGCACATCACTTTAATTGAATACAAATAATAGGATCAAGAAGTTTGAATGGATTAAACAGCTTGATTCTGAAAAAAATTATGGTTATAACGAAGGAATTTTTCAAAAAAAAGACTTTTATTGAAAATAACTCAAAGAATATGACAGATACGTTAAAACTGCTAGAGACCAAGAGGTTATTTAAATAAAAATTCGGTTTTTTTTTAACTTAACGAAGGTATAACCTTCCAATATTCACAGTAGCTTGTGACTGGTTGAGCTTTTGAACGTTTTCCTCTTAAAAATGAAGGGTTCAATGAATTTCAAACCTTTTTAGCACCTGATAGATTATGTATTTACATAAATAGTTTCCTAAAACATCAGGCGATTTTTAGTTTAATCTTACAAATGTTTTTTTAACTCTAAATGCTTTAATTTTCATTTTAATCAATTTTGACAATATTTGACCATATTTTTACCGTTGTTTACAGGAAATGAATGCGACATTCGGAAAGTATGCAAATTTTCTTTCTGGATATAAACTTAGTTTATAGTTTCCGAAAAGCTCTAATGTTATGAATGGTACATTTCCATATTTTCTTATTATTATATTCAATTTTAATTTATATTTAATTATATTATAATTATATATCATAGTTTTAAGCGCAAGGATGCGTAATCATAGGGAGCATAGGTTATTGAAATGATAATAAATCGAGAAATGCTCGAAATGAAGAAATATAAATTGCCTATTCTTCAATGAGTCCAGGCTTTTTCTAAGCTACTACAATGTGGATATATTGGTTTGGATGAAACGAGGCCACATTTATTACCAACAATCATGAGCTCTAATACTTTGTACTTTCTATAGTCGATTATTGGAGTAATTATTTTGTGCTTTGCTTATAAAATTAGTGAAAAGTTTGTTTTAAGCGAGACAATTGGAATTCCTCGTTATTCACATATATGATATAAGGATTACAGCTTCACAGTATTTCCAGAGTGGACTGTCCGGGCTCCAGACATGACTACATATTTGGGCAGCAGTCTCTGAACAATTACACATCTTTAATAGACTTCCATAGACTATCATATGAAGCTAAACAACTTCTCTCAAAATTTAAATTTTCTACCTAAAATATTCCTAATAGAGTAAGAGGCCCTATTTGTCATAAGGCGGTGATATAAATAAATTTCTGTTTCGTTTTCAGAATTTTTCCATTTTCGAACACTATCTTTTGTTATATTGAATTCAATGGTATTGTAATTGTTCAAATGGCATATTTGAAAAAATGCAAACATTCATTGTTTAAAAAACGATTCTAATGCAAAAAAGTGAAATTCTTCTTAAACAACATAAAAAGTTCTTTTTACAGCGTAAACTAGATTCAAAACTACGACCGGCGAATCCGGAGGTTGAGGCCTCAGCCCGCTCTTCTAACGAATGGCATTAAAGTGGTGGGATAAACTAACGTTGATAATCCAAAGTTATTACCATAAGAACAAACAAACATACAGGTGAAGCGAATATAAAAGCGTGTATACGAAACTGAAACAAATGAATTTGACAAATTTCCAAAAATGTCAAGCTTTTGATAATGATTTTTTTCAAATTTTTCTTACAACACAAACAATGGCAATAAAATAAGTGGAATCCAAGTCAGTTATCAATTTGTTTATTATTCGGCCCATAATACCTTGTAGAATGAGGTGAAGTAACTGACGTTTCAGATTAAGGATCTCCAAACCACAACCTGCGGGCTACTTTCGTTCCGGTAGTGTCAACGATCTGTCTCGCGAGATTATGATTCATTATTGTTGCTGTGATGAGAAACACACTTATAAGTAGATTTTTGTTATTTGCTATAAAGAGTATAATGATAACTTGAGCTTAGTAGTTCATTTAAATGTCATATTTTTTCGGGCTTCGCGTGCACGTCAGACCACGTATTTGTCTTTTTGAGATGGGTTAGTATTTACATAGAATTAAGAAGCCTTTCTACCCGCAAGGATTAGGGCATTCAATATCCAGTTTGTCTCGTGGTTTAGTTTCCCCATTCGTCAATCGTTTGTCTGTATAAAGGCGCAACCCTTGTCTATAGATCTCTATCTCAAAAAAGAAGGGAATGATGTTTGAGCTGTATTAGGCAAATACTTTTTAACACAAAAATTGTAGTGACATTTTTTTGTTGTAAATTGAATTCTCTATATTTGTTATCCTATAATTTCCAATAGTAGAATCCAAAATAGAATCATGAACACAAATATTAAGAAAACAAGAACTTTATTGTTGGTTGATTCAAGTGTTCTTGTTAGTATCGCAAACAGAATTATATCAATGCATTTTAATACAGTTTTTGTCAACCATTTATTAGGTTTTTACAGCAATCTGGAGCTTACATTATTCACCAGTACTCGTCAATGTTCTCTCATTAGCAAATGTTTTTTAAACATACTTTATACAATTGATATTGGAATTGATTTACCAAAATTATTGGTTTCAGTTTCAGTCTTTGTCTATAGTTATGGTACAGTTGAACTGCTTCGTTTGTCTCAATAGCAATCAATAATACCGCTGATTTTTAAAATGACGAAAAACAATCCAGATGGCTCAGTGACATTGATGAAGACTTGTAAGAAATAGTTTATGAGAAAATTTTTATACCGTCATAAATTAGCCCCACTAGAGTTCAATTTACTTTTAAAACATAGAAAGTTGTTGGTAGAGAACACTCTAAGATCGTGTTAAGTTGGAAGAGACTGTATTAACTGGTTTAAATGTAAGGCGGTAAAGTTTTTCGATGATGGGATGCAAAATCTGGCGGCAGGACTTGACAAATATGTAAACGTCAATGGTGAATATGTTAAAATCTGGAAAAATATTGTAATGTACAAAATATAAAATTAAGATTCATAAGTGAATTTTCTCCAGCCCTACATGAAACGGTACTCATCTAAAAGGAAAGAGCAAAAACCGAATTATGGGTGCGAAAGGTGTGGCGACTTTACTGGTAAAGCTAGTAAATGTTTCATCACAATTATAGCAAAACGTTGTATCCAAAAAAATCAAGGAAACAAACTAAACACTAAGCACAACAAAATAAAATTGACATAAAGAAAGTTCCTCTTACTTAGACAAAAATAAATAAGAGGATCAGTTCACCATATCTTACTGGCTGAATTCCTCAAAAAATAGGTTTTATGTATGGAGACGTTATTACTGATAGGTTTATATTTCTCCATACTTTTTCAAGATGTGATACAACTTACAACAAGAGTAGAAAAAAATTCATTTCAACCTTGGTGAAACGTATTGAGTTACCCAGTGAAATAACACTGACTCTACTCTGCTCACTACCAATTTTGAATGTTTTTTCAGCTCCTCTTGACATTGGCTGACAAAAACCATTTCAGCCTCAGGTCTAATCCTGGCTCCGTATTTAAAAAAAAAATGTCAAGAACGGAACCAGAAAAAGAAGAAAAAATCTCAATACCAGAGTTCAAAAGGTTTGATCTCGATAAGTTTCTTGGATTGACTTTGAAAAGGACAAAGAAACTGTACTTGCATTGTTCTAGGCAGATATACAGAAATATCATATGAATGAAGAAAAATTGTTTTGGAGAAGTACTCCAACTACCGATTCACTTCATTTTTTACTCGAAATCAGTAGTTCAACTTCAGCAACACAACTAGGTCTCGAGACGATATTTGGCTTATCAAATACGTTGGAGAGAGATTTTTTAAAATGAAATATTCTCAAATTTTGGTAATAAAGGTCTGGTAAGGAATATTTCGTATCATAATTGAAATATGCAATTTGTGGTAAATGGGAATATTATTTTGAAAACGGGAAGTCAAGAAACTTTTGAGTGCTATCATCCAGTAAATCAACATAGCAGCTGGTACACATGTTCTGCGACCTTCACTTGCCAGGACTCCAGGCAATGATAAAAACTGATATAGGTTGGCTGTATCTAGTTCTAAGTGAGTAAGTAAGTAATCAAATACATGGAAATATATAGAGGATTTCCTTTGTATGCTGCCTTGCAATGATGTTTGCTTCAACTCCAATGTACCTTCAGTGTGTGCCAACGAGATTCCGGAAGTTATCTTGGCAGGTATGGAAGCCTATATTTCTTACTCCATCAGCGGCTTGGCAGACCACAATCCATAGTTTGATAAAAACTTCACTAGAGCAGTCAACAACAAAAATGCTCCTTATCGATTATTAAGCTCTAGTTCCAGTACAGGAAATCGTACAAAGAGAGAGTAAAAAACAAACTTGTCTATCGCAGAAGCCATAAATTCCACCGTTGACCGAAAAAGATGGATCAATCGCAGTGATCGCAAAAGAGAAGGCGAACTTGTTAAGTCGCATATTCGCTTTAAATTCTATACTACTCAGTTCATAGATGTCGGAAGGAAATATCCGTGATATGGAAAATATTCCCAAAGAATACCACCAATCATATTGAGGAAATGTACAGCTGGACTAACAAGTCCTCTGTGTAACTTCTTCTCCCTATCATATCAAAGAGGTATCTTTCCTTCAGATTGTATAGTTAACCAGCAAATCTTGAGATATCTTGAGTCTGCAGTCATCAATGTAGCTTTTTTAAACATAGATCATGGTGAAGCTATAGAGAAATATAAGAAATCCCGATCAACGCACTGGACATATCTAATGCTTCTGGCAGCGTTTAGCATGCTAACATTCTCAATAAAATCGTACAGCTTCTCATCCTCACTTATCAAGTGACTCATGAGCTTCCTGAAAGATCGATCCATCCCGGTCATTATCGATGGTCACACCACAAATTTTCTTTATCGTGTGTATCAAAATCTACAATTTTTTTTTTTTTTTTTTTTTAACCGACAACGTAGAAGCCGCCTGGGAGAAACTGAACAATAACATAAAGAACAGCGCAAAGGAATCCCTAGGAGAAAGAACAATAGACACGAATAGAACACACAATAAACCCTGGTTCACTCTAGAAATTAAGGAAGTGGCAAATGAAAAAAAGAAAGCGTACATAAAATACATTACCAATAGAACACGGGAAGAATACGAAGTCTATAAAAGAGTGAGAAATAGAACAACCAACACAATAAAAGAACTGAAAAAAACATACTGGGAAAATTTCTCAGTGGAAATGGAACATGATTTGTACGAAGGCCAGAAAAAAATATGGAACATGATACGAAAAATGAAGAAACCAATCAACGAGGAGGTAGTGATAAATGTTATAAATCAGGAAACATGGGCAGCACATTTTGAGATCCTATATGATAACAACGGAAGCAGGGACGAAGAAGAAGTCGCAAACCCGCCATCCCCAAACGAACAGGAAGAAACCATCACATTAGAAGAAGTACAAACAACCATAAAGAAACTAAAGAATAGTAAATCACCAGGTACACACAATATCCCAAATGAACTACTGAAGAACGGGGGCCCAGAAATCGAAAAAGAATTAATAAAACTGTACAATAAAATAGAAAGAACTGGAGTAATACCCGAAGAATGGAGAACTAGTATAACTATACCTATATACAAGAAAAGTTTAAAATCAGATCCGAAGAGTTACAGAGGCATAACGCTACTTAGTAGTGTGTTAAAGTTATTTACCAAGATACTTGCAAATAAGATAACTGCTAAGGTAGGCATCTCAGAAGAGCAACAAGGCTTCCGCCCAAACAGATCCACTATAGACGCAATATTTATATTACGCCAGTTGATAGAGAAATCCATAGAATACAATAAACCCATGTACACATGTTTCGTAGATCTAAAGCAAGCATTCGATAGAGTAAAACTCAACGATGTAATCCACCGACTAAACCAAAAAGGCGTCAAGAAGCATTATACAAATCTAGTAAGGCAACTTAACATCAACACCAAAACAAGAATAAAAACAGACTGTGGGCTAACAAGAGAACTCAAAGTCTCATCCGGCATAAGACAGGGAGATAGCCTCAGCCCATGCCTTTTCAACGTAATAATGGACCAAATAATTGAGAGCGTAAACGAAGTTAATGCAGGATTCGAAATGAATAACCGTCGCCTGAGAATCCTTTGCTACGCAGATGACGCTATACTTATAGCTGAAAATGAAGACGATCTACAACGCCTCCTTCATAAATTTAACCTGACGGCACAGAGACTTAACAAAGACTTACAAATCTCATGCGAGAAAACACAAAGCATGGTAATATCCAAAGACCCAATAAGATGCAAGTTGGTAGTAAATGAGCGCATTATAGAGCAAGTAATGAATTTCAACTACTTGGGCGTAGAAACAACGAGCAGCAGAAACATAAAGGACGAGGTAGATAAGCAGATCAAGAAAGCAACTAGAATATCGGGATATTTACGGGACATTATATGGAGAAATGAATATATGAGCATAGAAAGTAAGACGCGAATCTACAAGACCTGTATCAGACCCATACTAACCTATGCCGCAGAAACAAGGGCAGACACAACACAAACAAAGAGAAAAATGAGAACAGCAGAGATGAAGATATTACGAACAATAAAGGGTACCACACTCCACGATAGAATACCCAACACAGATACCTTAAGAGAACTGGGAGTACAAGATGTCGTTAGATGGGTAAAAGCAAGACGCCGACAATGGAGAGACCATGTAGAACGAATGGCTCCAGAACGGATTGCCAAATGGGCCAAAACACAGAAACCAGACACAAGACGCCCAATCGGTAGGCCCCCAAAACGCTGGTACGATAGCTGGACATCGGCGTCACAAGAGGGCAGGACCTCGTCCTACTACAAGAAGAAGAAGAAGATCAAAATCTACGTTACAAAATTACAAACTCGATCTATAGCTTTGCCTACGATAGTACAGTGATGTTGTTGTTCAAATCATGCGCCTCAATAAACTCAATATCTTGTTATAGTCACTTGGCAGAATTAGCTAAAACAGCTTTATAAAATCTTGGAGTCCTCTTTAAAACCAAAAAACTATACTCACCGCTATAGCTTCCAATTCTCTACAAGACCTGGATTCGTTTACCTTTGGAATATTGCTCACACATTTGAAGCTTGGCTCCCAAGTTTATCGTGAGGATTCTCGACTCAATTCAGAAGAGAGCAACATAATCCCACCTAGAGCAATAAATGCGACACATACTCAACAGGTATATGAGACTCCTTTCTTTGGAGAAGTGCACGCCTGTGGAATCGGCTACCATGGCATGTCTTTCACGAATACTACAACATACAGAGGTTTAAGATAAATATCTACAGGCATCCTCATACGGCAAGCACCACTCTAACTACTCGAGTGTAATAGGGTTTACACTCTTGTACTTGCTTTTTACATAAAAAAGAAAGCCTGAGCCGTCAAACCCTCATCAAATTATATTAAATTACTATGCTTAAAACTTATAATACAACTCATCAATCGTTTAAATTGTTGGGTAGTGTACTAAATAGGCAAAGTTTGCATATTTTTGCACATTTCGTTAACTATATTTGACTGAAAGCTGATCAAGCAGCGATTAGCACATTGTTAATGACAATTTAGCCTCACTTGGGGTGAACTTGAGATCAGTTTATAAAAAAGAACTGTGATGTTGAAATAAAACTCAATCAAATTTATTTCAAATACATAAATATAAATTTTAATGTTTATATTGATGATTCCAACTTCATCAGTACAAGTTTTACTTAATTTTTGTGGGTGTTTTCAACTTTAAAAACATTCTTAAGAATACCAATCAGATATATTAACGGCTAGAAATCGATTACGGAAGAATTTTTATTATTTTTCATACCCACAGGAGGCAGTGAAGAACTAAAAAATTTGGTATATGTTCTCTGCATCGGTAGTAAAATTGATAGTCTTTTCATTAGATTACTTAATGTGTACCTCAAAGAATGAGCAATTTATAAAAAAATGAAATTTTTCATAAATCATGAGGAAAAATTATGTCGTGTATTGGTGTATAATCAATAAATTTGTACAATGTAGTTAAGTGAAAGAATTCACTATGCCCTATTCATCAATATACAGTGTGTTCATCAGTTAGCATTATTTGGATTTATTTTAGGAAAAAACAAAATTTTTTCAGATAATTCAAGCCATCTGCTTAAGTTAATATAATAATATATTTCTTTAAAATTACTTCGCACATATATTTTCAAATTTCCATAATCTATTTAATTACAAATGTAATTTTCTATGCCTTATAATCAAATGATACAAACTTACAGCCATTAAAGTTATGAAGATGTTTACCCTAATATTGAATTCTACTTATTGTACGAGGATATATTGAAAAATTCATAACCTACCATAGAACCAAACAAAATTTCAATGTCAAAATATTTTGTTACTCAACATATTCTCTTCTTAATTGGATACTGTTACAAACTACTCCCATAAACTGCTTGAATACACTTAGCACATCTTTCTTCTGGGAATCCATACATGGTAGCTGCTTTCCTCGTTACCTTGACATTCCCTCACCATTTTGTAATATTTGACAAGTAAATTGAAAATTATTCCATGATTCTATGTACTGACAGCAGTAGCGGATATTCACATTCACAACAAAATTTCAAATGTCAAAATATTTTATTACTCAACATATTCTCCTCTCAATTGGTTATATTTATTACAGCGAACCTGCAACGTCTCTAGACCTTTCAAAAAAATGTTTCTTCTTGCTCTGTAAACCAGACCTCCACAGCTTTAATTACCTCCTCGTTGGAAGAAAATTCACAAATTTTTTCAGTTAAGGAAAGAGATGCTGGTCGGACGGAGCCAAATCTGGTGAATAATAGTAATCTCCAGTTATTGTTCTTCCTTTATCCAAACAATCAAACATGATTACTCCATGGCTATCCCAAAAATCTGAAGCAGAACTTTTCCATTCGATTTTAGGACACGAAACTTCTTAGGTCTTGGAGAACCAGAGTGTCGCCATTCTATCGATTGTTGCTTTGTTTTTGGATCGTAGAATTGTACCCAAGGCTCATCCATAGTAACAATTCGGTTTAAGAAGTCTTCATAGTTTTACAATCGAGCACAGATCGAACGCGATGCTTCTACTCTTGCACGCTTTTTGTCAACACTCAAACATTTGGGGATCCATTTTGCAGCAATTTTTCTCATCTCCAAATTGACGTGAACTATATGATGAACGAGTTCGTATGAAATATTCAGTGTTTCAGATATCCGTTTTAGTCCAATTCGACGGTCTGATAAAATTATGTCATGAACAGCATCAATATTTTCAGGGACTGACACAGAAACTGGCCTTCCCGATCGGTCATCATCTTCAATGGAAAATTTACCTCTTTTGAAACTTGCAGTCCAATTTTTGACGGTCGCATACGAAGGATATTGATCACTAAGGGTATTAAGCATTTCTTCGTAAATCAGCTCACCTCTTAACCCTGTTAAATACAGGTACTTGATGATGGTTTCGGTGGAGATCTTTTTTCTTTTAATTTATTGCTTAACTTGGCTAACACCCGAATCTGTTGGCAGCAACATATCAACACCATCAATACCAAACCAGAAAACATTCTGGATTGGGGTGGTAGCAATTTGATTGAGTTTAATTCAGCAAAGACCCAGACTGCTATTTTTATAAAAAACGCTGGCACTGCAGCGCAGGATTTGGTCCTGTCTGGACATAAAATATCACTTCCACCACAAATTAACTTCTAAGGTGTTGCGGGCAATATATCCTGGCATCGTTGTGGCAGCTTTCTAAAATTTGGAGTCCTCTTTGAAACCAAAAATCTATACTCACCGTAATAGCTCCCGATATTCTACAAGATTCGTCAATCTTTAGAATATTGCTCGCACATTTTAAGCTTAATTTATAAGAAAATTATATCATGTATTGGTCTATATATAATAAATTTCTTTACCTTCTTGTCTCTTAGACCTTTTGATATATTAATGCATCTAAATGTTCTTGATTTTAGGTCTCTTTTGTTTTCAAATTGTTTTTTTTTTAAATAATTTTTGGAAGATAAAATTTGACGCTTAGACTTTTCTTTAAGTCTTTATCAAAATATGATATTGACACTTACAATTTGCGCATTTATATTAATCAATAGATCACCTACATCATGAATATCAAAATAAGAGTAAAATCAAAGTAGAAAATGTTCTAATAAGAAAAATTATTCTTTTCTTATTATAATCTTGAATATGTAGCAGTTCTTGATCAATCTAATTGTTAGTAGTTTTATTAGAATTTACAAAATAGAGCTATAAATTTTACTTAAATTATTTAGGTCTTTTTTATCATTTTTAGCTTTTTCGTTTTTTGAATCTTTATAATTGAATTTGAGTAATATCTATAGCTCTATTTAGTAAATTCTAATAAAACTACAAATAATTTGATTGATCAAGTACTGCTACATATTTAAGAATAAATTAAAAAAAAATATTTTTCTTATTAGTACATTTTCTATTTTGATTTTGTTCCTATTTTGAAACAGAAGAGACCTAATATCAAGAACATTTAGATGTATTCATATAATATATTTGTACAATGTAGTTGAGTGAAAGATTTAACTACTTCCTATTCATCAATACACAGTGTGTTTATAAGGTAGCATCATTCCAATTTCTATTAGATTGAATAAAAGTTTTTCTCAAATAATTCCAGCTACATATGCATGATTTGATATATTGATATATTTCTTTAAAATTACTTGTCACATATACTTTCAAAGTTTAATTACAAATGTAAATGTCAATCCCTAATATTTTACTTTGCATATATATGATACATATGTATCAATCACCAACTATTGCACTAATAGAAAAGGTGCTAGGTGATGCTCCATCAGTTTTATAAAAAATAGTTTTTCAACTACAAACTTTCTACGGTTGGTTTTCTTTGAATTGTTGAATCTCTTTTTCACATTTGTTGTAGTTCTATCATAATAATTTTTTCTTTTCTCATAATTAAACTTTCTTGTTCACTCATCCCAATCTGTTCCCTATTACTTCTAAGGCACCGCTGTTTTTGAATTCGATTCTTTCTAAGCATGTCTTCAAAAGGTTGACCACAATTTTTCGACTCTTGAACCCTAAAACCCATATTAACAAATGATTTCCACATGACTACTTCCAGAAAAATATTTGTTCAACTATGACCTGCAAAATAGAATAAACCCGTTATTCTTGATTGAAACTTTAATTCATAGTTTAAACTCTAGTTCAATTTGCAATCACAATTCGTACATGTAGCCTAAAAGGCAAAAACTTTACGTCGGATCAAATTATACATTTTATAAGCGAAGCACTTGATAAGAAATTTTTAGCGACAAAGGTAGTATAAATCACAGTAATTCAATTGCTTTTGTTCTATAATCAATTACATAGTTTATTTTATGTTGATATATTTTTAATAATGCTGTACGGGATATTGATGCACTGAAATGCCATGACAGTTGGCGAACAACTACTGAAGTTGAAGGATATTTTGATGATTCCAAAAGAAAACAGATACTGAAAATAACATGTAAAGTTCATTAAAACCTCAATTAGTTTATAAATCAACAGCATTGATGCAACAATCATAAAAGAAACAATAACAAACTCACTAGGTACTTTTATGAATTAGACAAATGGAGGATTGCAGCTGAAGTTAAAGGTAATAGCTCACTTGATGACTTAATCAGCGTATCTTACCTTACCTAAATTATCGCTAGCTCAATAATACACTATTACTCTAATACGGTACTACTAAAGTTCAACTATATTTACCGAGAAACAAGGTACAACGATTTAATTTTGGTAGAAAAACTTTGTACATACATTCATTCGGAATTCAGTACCAGTTCACAATTTGGGCAACTTAAAAGTTAACTTCATTAATGGAAGGATTATTTACAACTGAAATTTTTGTAGCATTGTTATAAATAACTATCTAATTATCTTTATGAAGTTTTCTTCTCTGTAATTTTTCATCGTTAAGTTCGTAGATAGTAGTTTTGGTATTCACCGAGTGAATATCATTTAAACATAGTACATAGCTATAAAAAATTATAATAATCGTATAATATTTCAATAATAATCAAGAGAAAAATCTATGTATTAGTTTCACAAATATTGGGTATCTAATATTACAAGAAGATGGTATTTATTTATAATTATTAATAATCCCTTTTGACAGTTCAAAATTCATATGCCATATTTTATACTATCCTTGAATTTTCCATCAATAAATTTAATGAGGCAACTTCAGCAGCTTCTCTTATTTCTGTTGATGTTAAATAAAAGTAACTTTCATTTTCTATATCCAGTTTTAGTTGGTTTTTCAATATAATTTAACATAAAATATAAAAATACTGAGAAGCCTAAACACACAATAATGTTGACTATTTAAGTCAAATTTATATTGTGTCAGAAGGTAGTTCAATTTATAAATTGTTTTAAAAACAATGGTGTGTTGAAAAATAGATAAATGACAAACACATTCAATGTCGCTGATATTTCAATGTGGATGCTCCATGTCTTTAGTATTCAAGTTGATAATTCTGTCTGTCAATGTTAGTTAAGTTTAGTGTCAGTCATTCAACTGACAGTTATTTTGCCTGAACTCATACCCACTGCAATCCGAAAATCAGAAAATTATCCGGATATGAAAAAAGTATAGATATTTCTACAGCTTCAGCCAATAGAGGTATGTTTAGTGAACTAAAGCCATATCGAGATCAGCACCTAAAACCCCATAAAGGAGAATCAAACAAAATTCTGGTTTGATTTCGCCTTTTCGACATAGCTTTGATATCGCCTGTGTCCTCGGTTTCCTCAGAAAGAGTGACATCTACTGTACATCGCAGTACTCGTAACAGAAGTCAGGTTACAGTGGAGCAAAAATCAAAGAGATTTTATTTTGTTTGTATAAGATAAATATTGCTTTGATCGATAAATAACCAATATCTTTCATCGTTGTTCTTGATTTATTTAGAATGATATTTACTGATTAGTATTTCTCTAGTAAAGTGAAATGATTGAGGTGAATTATGCCAAATAATTCATGTTTCATATAGCGATAGCATTCTGGGAGACTACCAAAATGGGTTCAGTCCAGGACTACAATCAACGCAATCCACACAATACACCAAATAATTTAAAAAACATGGTAATGAAATAGAGGGCTAAAAATGATCTTCGCAGATTTTTAAGCGCGTTTGACTCAATAGATAGACATTCATAATGATTCAGAAGAAAAAAAAAATTGAATAATAATAGAAGTTATACTACAAAACACGAAAGCCAAAGTCAGATACCTAAAACACTAACAGAAGAAATAAGAATGATAATATGAGAACGTAATAAGAAAAGCAAAATTAAATAATAAATAATAAAGACAATCAACAAATTGGAAACAAAAGCAGAAACACGTCTAAAGAAAGAATAAGAGAGAGAATACAAAACGGATATCGAACATTTGGAAAAAATAAAAAGTTACTTAAAGGCAAGAATATTAGTAAAAAGAACAAAATGATTAGTTATTTGTATGATTAGGCCGCGAAATACCTTTTTAACGTATCGAAAGAATAGTTATCGGCAAGGCCGCTTGCGACCGAGGCAAAATAATCTTGAGATCGTTAAAAAGTTTCGCGGCCATGGCATACACACTATTTTTCGAGCAATCGTTAAAATTATTAAACTAGATAATTGTATATAATAGTATATTATATTATAAGAATTGGAAGTGCATATTTTTTACGAGCAATTGCATTAAGGATATGGACTCGGTCCTGGTCGTAAAAATTTTGCAGACAAAAAACAAGAAACCTCGTTTGTTTACCATTATAGGCGATAATTATTTGCGTTTATTTCGGAAATATGTTGCTCTACGGCCATCAAATATAGAGAAACGTCGTTTATTTTTGAAGTATGTTAATGGGAAGTGTCAAAGAATGGTTGTTGGTATTCACAAAATTAGTGCCGTGCCACAAGACATTGCAAGATTTTTCAAGTTAGAAAATTGGGAGGAGTATACTGGACATTCGCTAAGAAGAACATCTGCTACACTTCTTATTGATGGTGGCGATGACCTCACTTGTCTTAAAAGACATGGAGGTTGGAAATCGAGTACGGTGGCAGAAGGATATATTGAGGAATCACGTATCAACAAAGCGAATACTGCCAGAAAAATATTGCAACCTGACAAAGAAAGTACAAGTACCTGCTCAGATATTTCCTCGAATGATTCATCACCAGATACGGAGAATATTTTGAGTTGTTCAAACATTAATGAAAATCTTTTGAATTGTTCGAACATTTTTAGTGATGATTCCACTTGTGCTTTGAATTTTGGCAATAATTGTTCCAATTACACATTCAATATCACTATAAATAACAAATAAATACCTATATATAGTTGCCCAATTAGCTTGTTTTACTAAGTTTGTAATAGACAATGTTTTTTTCTTCAAATTTCAATTAGAGAGCTGAAATGCAATTACTTTTAATCCTAGGATTAAAAGTAGCGTTTTTAATCCTAGGATTAAAGGTGTTGCTAAGCAACAAGCAAATTTTTGTACGGTAAGGGAATTGATGGCTTTTGCAAAATATATTATCGCTCTAGATCACGAAGTATAGATATAAGGAGTCCGAACGGTATCGGGTTTTTCACAGTATTTATGTACAGAAAAATAAACCCAAATCATAGTCCTCTTTTCTGCCACTGGCTGCGCAATTTTGTTATTATTATTATTTTATTATACATTTAAACATGCACTAGCTTGCGAATGTTAAAATTAATTAAATTAAATATGGAATATTAATTTATTTATTTAAAATTAATTTTAAGAAAACAATGAGAAGGTGTTGTGCTGTTATTGGTTGTCTTAGTGACCGAAAGCCAAGTGAGAA
This sequence comes from Diorhabda elongata, assembly GCA_026230145.1. Taxonomy (NCBI): domain Eukaryota; kingdom Metazoa; phylum Arthropoda; class Insecta; order Coleoptera; family Chrysomelidae; genus Diorhabda; species Diorhabda elongata. The sequence continues at coordinate 7,475,986 of CM047928.1, forward strand.
TGTAGGAAAAGTGGCATTTTCAAAGTATCCAAAGTGAGTAATATTCAAAATTTATGTTATTAACCATTAAAAAATAATGTGAAAATTTATGTTGTTTTTCAATATTCGAAAGATATATTTTTATTTATCTGGTGGATTATAAAAACACAATTTTTTTAAGGACGTTGAATTGCGCAGTAAATGAACCTCTGCTCTGGGACAAGAATTAAAAGCTACCAGTTTTATTTGTGAATTACACTTTAATTCAGAGGATGTAATTAAAACTGATAGAGAGATTTTGAAAGATGGCAGTGTATATGTGTATGAATATGAAAAAGTTCATTTGCGGAAGAAAGCTGAGCCAAAATCACATGTTACTCATTACGACAATGAAAACAATTGTAGCTTGCTTTTAAATATTGATGCTTCAAATATCTCTGATATAAATGGCGATAAGATAAGTACAGATTGACACAATGTTTGACATATTAGATGCTGTTTCAAAAAGAAATATCTCGTTTTTTTGGCTGTGGTAAGCATAAGAAAGAATTATAACGAATAAGATTATTAATAATTTCTTAATGATGCGGGGACATTTTCTTGTCAAATGTTTCAATAAAAGTGCTACAGAACGAAAAATTAAATGTAAAAAATCTCGTAAAAATTCTAAATTATATTAATAATTAATATTATTCATCAGATTTATATAAATATTTAATTGGGTTTTTGAATATTTAACATGTTTTGTTTGTATCTTATACTATTTTAATAAATGTATGATAATATAACAATGACTAATATTTTTTTTATCAATTATGTTCATCGTAATACTGAAAAGAATAGGCAACATTTTGTAATTTTTAAAATTATTCTCACCATTTAGTTTCTTAGAATATTTTTTTCCAGAGAGGTGTCATTAGTAACAAGACTTCCCGCGTAAGAATTTAAATGGCGCACTCTATCGGCAAAAAAATATGTCCCCTATATTGAAACCATTCGTTTAACATTACGTTCAGATTCCTTATATCTATACTTCGTGCTCTAGATCAACAGCAGTTCAATTTATTCAACAATGTCTCCGTGTGCTATGGAAATATGTTCCAATATGTACAAAATATTTTGACAAAACGCAGAATGTCTGATACTGATAGCAATATTTCAGTACCTTGCACTTCTGAAAAATGATTAGTATGATAGCCAAGTATCTCAGATTACCAAATCCTGAAATATACGAATACACGAATCACTGTTTTCGAAGAAGTTCTGCCACGCTGCTTGCCAATACTGGGGCTGATATGTCAATTCTTAAATGTCACGATGGATGAAAGTCCACGGCACCAGCAGAAGGATATATAGAAGCCTCTATTGAAAATATGAATCAAATTCCCAACTCAATTTCTGGCGATATAGTATCTGGTTTGAATGTAGGCAATAACCGTTATTCAGAAATACTAGATGTAGTTGCTTCAATATAAATATAAGTAAAATACAACTGTACAATTAATGTTAATATTAATCCTAAATAATATAAGTATATAATAATCCTTGTCTTAGTAGTATTTTAGAAATGTCAAATTTGGAAGTGATATTCATATTTAGAAGTGACGTTTGATTTGGACGTTACCCTTAGCAACGGCCGCGGAATTAAATTTCCCGGACTGTGCTTAGAACGCGAAATACTGACTTCGCGTGCAATTGCAAGAAAAAATATATAAAACAATAATAAGCCCAGTGATTGCGTACACCATGGAAACAAGTACAAACACTAAATTGGGCAGACACATCATAAGAAGAAAATCTCTAGAAATGATGGGGAGATAAAACAGTGGATACCTATGGCCAAGAGGTACAGGAAGACCAAGACATACCAAGAGAAATCAAATTGAAGAAGATACTAGAATCATAGAAATAGTGGACTGGAAAGTCAAAACAGAAAAGTATGGAGAAAGCTAATAAACGAAGCTAAGACCAACAAAAAACTATAATAAAAGAACAAGGGGAGTAATCCACTCCAATAAAGAGATATGTAGGCGCCCCAAGTGCTAGTCATAATCGAAGAAATTAAATGGCATGATGATGATACCGATATATCGATATTTTCTAAATGGAATATCGATATTGTTATTTTTAGAAATATCGATACAATATATATTGATACTCCATTGCTATTCCCACTTACCAACTTGGATATGATTCTTCAATGTTGTATAAAAATTTCATCAGATAGGCCGACACCTGTTTTGGTTGAATCTAAGTGGACATGATATCTTTGAAAGTACTTGAGTATTTTGATTATTCTATACTAGAAAATTGTATATATGTGTCATTTCTAAGTTTGATAAGAACAATTCTTTTCTTTTTCTGTTTTAAAATGATTACAATTTATGCAGAAACCTTTCCCATTTCATACCGGGTGATATTCGACACTCCTCTGGGTGTGCGAATTTGATCATTAAAACACTTTACATCTATGTTTCATTGGTCCGATACCACAAATAAGGTTCTGTACTAACTTTCCTATGCAATTATAACTAAAAGTTGTTCATAAAAATTCCTTTGTACTGTATAATGAGAAATTACCTGATAAATAATTCAAATTACTTCGTTTACTATTTCCTTTTCAGCAAGTAGTTTCAATCAAGTCGCCGTCTTCACATTAATATGTGAATAACAATATGCACAAATTAATTCTGAATATAAGTAGTGAGAGTTGCGTGCCTGGCGCCATAATAGAAAGGAAAAGATACAAAATCCCATTATCTAACGTAAAGTACTGTAATTCGTGTAGGAGACCAGGTAAAAAGTGACCGGTACGCCCACAACTTTATGGTAAAGTCAAGCCTCTCTGTAATTTATTAGCTTTTAACCTTCAAATATTGCACACACGTGACTGTTATAATCTAGAAAATAAAATATTTATTATTTGAACAAGAGAGAAAAACGCCGTGTTTCTTACAAAACACAACAAAAAATATATTTTGTGTTATTTCTCACACCAGTGGTGTTTCTTTTTTCTGTACATGACAGTGAGAAATTTTTCACTATATATTAGAACAGATTTATTGTTTGTTTATTAAAATAACAACGAAATACATTCTATCGAAAATATTCTAAAACTTTTCAAAATACGAGGGTTGTTACTCAAGTTATGGCAAATCTGATCTGAATATGTAAAATCTGTCAATGTCATCATAGTTTGACATTTTTAATAGTGAAAGTGTTGTCATGTGAGTGCTACTTGAGTTGCATACAGATTCTTAGAACATTCATCTTTGTCAAAAAATATAATTGAGTCGCTAACATTTTAGTATGACTTTCGACGGGGATCAAACCAACAGTAATGTGCCCATCAACTCGCTTCGACTTTTGGTGATGAGGCGCCGATTTTCCGAATTCAATCGTGGTCGCAATTCGCTAAAGGATCAATTTCTTTGTCAAATATCAGCTGTGGTGCCAGAAAACTTGCGCGTAAACTGATATTACAAGATCGTCGGTGACATATAGTGAGATTGAAGCATATTTGGGCAATAGTGGAATGAAATAACTGGACATTTGAGCAACGTAGGGCGATCAATTTTGAATGGTACACCAGCACATATTCGCCAGAAATGTTCGAAGACGTTGGCAAACTTTTACTACTGTGATAATATTATTCTCTGTCATGTTTCTGATGTGAACTATGAAAATTTTACATATATCTTAGTTTAAATATTTACGTGAACTATTTCCATTATTGAGTAGATACGAAGAAAAAAAATTGCAGTGTCAATTACATATTAATTTTTACTCAGAAACGTCAAGTGATTATAAACAAAAAATGTTCCGACACAAGGAATGTATATTGTTGCAAAACATTTTCAACAAATTTCGAATATCTGAAATATTAAGAAAAATATTTGATAGTAGCTTAATATGACAAAATTTAATGAAGAGTATATGAAAGAATGAATTATCGGGATTCTCTATTATTGACCCTATATCCTTATGATATAATTTTGGCTGAGCAGGTAGAATGGATTATGTAGGTAGTTCTCATTCAAAATTCCCTGCAATGATTTCATAGAAAAATCGACAGCTAATTGTAGGTTTTGAAACGTCATTTTAGTATTCAAGCGAATGAAAACAGGTTAAGATTTATTTTAATTCAAATTAAAACACAAATCGAAAAATCTATTGATGATGAGATGGAAAACGTGATACTGTGTGAGTGTGGCTATTTCTTCTCCACTGCATTATTCTTCTTCTCATGTTGTCTTCTCATTGAAGGTTGGTGACCACGTTTTTAAATGCGTCTCTGTCCCTCGCTAAGATTTGTCCATTTTCTTATGTTACGGAGCCAGGATTTTTTTTTTCATGCCGATGCCTTTCTTTTCCCTTTACTCTGCACTTCATTATGTTCTGTAGCAGTAGGTATTTGTCTTTGCGTAAGATGTGTCCTATGTAAGATATTTTTCTTATCTTAATAATTGTCAACAACTTTCTTTTGTAACCAATACGTCTTAGTACTTCATCGTTGGTGATTCTGTCTATAGAGCTACATCTCAAATGCCTTTTTGATCATTTGAGCTTTAAAGGTCCAGGTTTCCACTCCGCACAGCAGCACTGACCACACATAACATTCCATGACGCGGATCTCTGTTTAAAAACATTGAGGAGTACTTGACAAATGCCTTTCGAGCCATTTCAATTCTGATCTTGGTTTCTTCGTCTGGATCCATTTGAGCATTTATGACTCAACCAAGATACTTATATTTTTGCACCCATTCTATTTGTTTTCCATTCAGTGTGAGAATAGAGTTAATATTAATATTTCGGTTTTTACTTATAACCATGAATTTAGTTTTTTCAAGATGTATAGTGAGTCACATTCTCGGTTGATTCTCTCTAATAGGATTTGAAGATTTTTTTCACTCTCAGCCAGTATAGCAGTATCATTGGCGAATATTGAGTTGTTCATTAATGCTCCTCCGATATTTAGCCTCTCATGTCTCTCCTCCAGCACTTTCTAAAATACAAAATGAAGATATACATGGAATAGTTGTAGAAAAAGAACGCAGCCTTGGCGAATTCCCTTTTGAATTTTTATTTCGTCGGTGTCCATGTCCTTAGCACGCACTACTGCCATTTTATTGTAATAGATATTTTTGATTAATCTTATATCGCTTGGATCCAAGTTAATAGTTGTTAAAATGTTTGTCGTGTTGGACTTTATGAAAGACCTTCTAGAAATCAATGAAATATACAAATACATTTTTGTTGTATTCTCTGCACTTCTATAGTAGGAATGTGATAGCGAATGTTGCTTCTCTAGTTCCTAATCCTTCTCTAAAGCCATACTGCGTTTCATCTATTTGTTCTTCGATATATTCTCTGCTGGATTATTTTCAAAACTACTTTTAGTGTGTGGCTCATCAAACTGATCATCCGATATTCGTCACAGGACTTAGGGTTGCTCTTTTTAGGCAATGGAATGAATACTAATTTAAGCCAGTCTTTTTGAATTTCCCCTGTTTTATAGATTTTGTTGAACAATTTTGTAGGATGGGTCAAGTTCCTATCGTCCAAAGCCTTCAAACATTTTGGAATGTTGTCAGGTTTGGCTGCTTTTCTGGTTTTCGAGATTCTTATGGCATGCTCCATATAAGACTTGAGAATACATAGCTCCTGTTCTTGATGTAATCCTTTCAAGTCTGTTTTTTGTCATCTTATGTCAACTGGATCTCTCCTTCGGTGTTCTTTGTGATCATTGGTATATTTTTTATTGTATTTCCAGTTAATTCCTAGTTTTTTATGTAGATTAAAATAATCATGTTTATTGTTTAATTCTTCCATTTCACGACAGCTTTCTTCCATCCATCTTTCTTTGGCCTCTCTTATGTGGTGTTAACTTGTTACCTTAATTGTATATATTTTTGTGGGCTAATATTCTTAGAATTACGCTTTTCCTCTGTAAGGTGGATGATTTTGCTTGATATTGCTGTTCTTTGAGCTTTTCTATGTCTAGTATTTTTGTTTTTGTTACTCGTTGTAGCCTTCTTAGTCTTACTTTTACATTTGCTGCGAGTAGTTCATGGTCGGTGTTTGTATCGGCGCTTGCACTTAGGTATGTCTTAGCGTTTTTAATGCTATTCCTAAACCGCCTGTTGATACACATGAAATTGATTTGGTTCCTTATGATCTTGTCTTTCTTAGTTCGTGGTGATGTCCAAGTGTAGAGACCCTGAAAAGGTAGCTCCTGGCAGAACTGTATTAGTCTCTCACTTCTGTCATTCCTATCGCCCAGTCCGAAGTCTCCAAAGACATTCTCGACCCGGCCTTTACCAACCTTGTCGTTGAAATCTCCCATAATAAAGTTCGTGTTTCTTCAATCTCTCCATAGTTTCTTCATCGCTTTCGGCTGTGAGAGCATATACCTGTATAAAGTTGGTGTTTACGCCTCATTGAATTAATTTGATAGTTCCGCTCACGACATATCCGAATCAAATTCTGTTTTATTTGAAGTATGGAAATATTAGATTAGAGCTGCCTCCTCTGACATCGATAGACCTTTTTCAATCCAATCCACTCTTATTGTGATGGTAATCGTTAACTTCTTTTCATTCGAAACCATCAAACCATCATGGACTAAACATCTTGTGATCCTTTGCACGGGAAAATAAAATATCCATTTTTATTTTAGTCCACTGAAAAATACTTTATACTGTTTTAATCCAAGTCTCATAATTTAGATTGCCAAGTAACAATATTATTTTCTTGCGTTCAAATATATATAACGGATAAATAAAAACAAAAATCTATTTCTAGGAATAATAATTTTTTACCTAGAACTCAACTCTTCAACAAGTACGAGGAATTTTTTTTCAATATTTGTGAAATCTGTAGCCTTATCCATTTTTAATAGAATTTTATATAGTATATATGTCTCATTTTTTCATTCTCTAATAAGAGAATCTCAATTAAACAATTCATTCATATACTAATTATTGATTGAACCATATAATTCACTTGTCGGTATGTGTTCATTGTAACACCAAATTGTTCACTAGCTTGTTTTACATGCTATAATCATGTTCTAGATTCGTTAACTCCGAGAAATCTCTAGTTTGCTGTGAACAAACAATAAGGCACTTTAAGGAATTGTTTCGGGTCACGAAAAATTTAATATAAATAGGTCACAAGCAAATAACCGCTAAGCGCATCTACCAAACTGCAGCTTATATTAACATATCAGAACAGAACTGGTTTCACGGTCTAGATCAAAGGACGAAAACGTTATTAAACGAAAGTTTGTAAATAATTAGGTAGAGGCCGATGAACTTAATAAACTCATGAACCGAATAATATGAATATTATTCTGAAAGTGTTTCTTCAGTCGCTCTGCCTTCAATATGACTATAGACTAATAGAGAATGTTGTGCACCATTCTTAACTCTTTCTTTTTATGACTTCATGTTGTTTACGGATAAAACAGAAAACAAATTAACTTTCATGCATTTTTACAACTAAGACAAATTTTTCGATCAAGCAAAAGTCAAAAAAATAAAATAAAGAACGATGCAGTCAAATAAACATGGCTAAGTGTGATTTGCTAACTATTATTCGATAATGCAGATAGAAGGAACCAGTGTAGAGGAAATTAATCGAAGAATGAGTCGAGTGTATGGCATTGACCAAGCGGTTCACCATAAGTGAATTTTCTATAAGTTTCAAGATCTGCCGTTACTGAACTGTTAGAAAAGTCCCAACGATTTTGTTTGGAGTTTTTAGAATGCTACAATACTGATGTGGGATTTTTTTTTTAATTCATTGTGACAGGTGATGAAACATTGTTTCTGTAAGACACGCCCAAAAGGGGAGGGAAAACTTAACAATGGATGTACCAACTAGACCAACAAAATTAAAACAAACTTCAACAGCCTTAAGATTATGACAACTGTTTTGTGGGTTCAGAAAGGTGCGGTACTAGTGAAACTTATACAAAATTTAATGCAGATTCTCATTGTGAAACTATGCGATGCTTATGAAGAGCTATTCAAAACAAACGAAGAGACATGCTGATTTCGGAAATTGTTCTGATCCTCGACAATAGCCGTCACCCTAACGACTCCTTCAGCAATTTCAGTATAACATTCTCGAATACTCACCATACATTCCCGATCTAGCATCGAGTGAGTTTCATGTTTTCCTTAAGCTGAAGCAGGTGCTTTGATGTGCGATCGTCAAAAAAAAGTACGTGATCGGTGCCGCGATTGCATTTAATGCTGATCATAAGCTCGCTCATATTCAAAATTCGAGCAAATGTACAGTTTACATTGTAATTCAAAATAATAATGAAACTTAGGTACATCTTTACACTCTATAAATAAAAATGCACTCGACACCAAAAACTTGCTCCAGATGAAGCAAAAAAAGCTCGTGGCCATACCGACTAATATTATGTTGATTTGCTGATACATTTTGAAGTCAATTCTTAGAAAAAGCAACAACTTTTGTTGAAGACAATAGTTTGTTCCATCACGTCAATCCACTTTCCCATTTGTTGTCCATTGTGGCAGAAAAATTAGCCTGCATTACAATTTATTATGTCCTTCATCATATTCACTTGATTTGGCTTCTAATCCGGTTTCTAAATTTTTCAAATTGACTTTGTGGATATTAAAAACAAAGAAGGAGCCAGAGGCAAAGGCGGAAAGACTACTTCTTTGGATTGTGTAAAAAATCTGGAAGATTGTTGAAATAAGAATTAAAAAGAAATGCTGTACACTGCTATGGTAAATTTACTTTTTTATTGGATAGTGAGAAAATGTAGAACGACATAAAAAACTTTGAAATTAACGACATCACATAACAGGGGGATAAATAACTTATTATTGAGTTCTGATAAATCATTTCAGGTAAATATAGTTCCTTGAAAGATTATCAACTGTTATGATTTATGATATTAACACATTCCTTATTTATTATACAGTCAGAAAATCTCCTGATGTAAAACATACAGTATCTGTTGTATTTGTATTATACACTAGCATTAATTCGCAATGACCTTAAGTTTCCTTGTAAATTGCCTACACCCACTGAGGATAGTCTCACTATTAATGCTTATTTGAAATAAATGGCCAAACAATTGATGACATCTCAATTTTAGATCTTTATCAATATCTGAACTTATGCAAATATCTTCAATATACGAACGGAAATTTTATATAATCAACATCAATATCAAGATAGAACGATTTTAATTGGCAGTTCATTTTTAAGATAATTATTTGAAAATTTCATTTTGAAACGGAGACTCGTTAAACTTGATAGGTCATTATGTCCAATTTAATAATCTGTAATTAAAATTATGGTGATATCATTAACCTAGACCTACATGAAAGCTATTAATTGGTATAGATAGTGTCGCAAGTACAAGTGAACGCATAATACATATTCAATTAAGGTCCAGTATTTTTTATTATGGGTGAATGATTTTATTGGTTATGTATATACTGGAGTTTTACTATAAATTATGCCCTATTTCACTGATGAAATAAAAAAACTTGATACCAAAATTACACGACACTTGAATTTTTTTGTATAATGAAATCTACAATTAGATACAACTTCATAACATTTTTCTAGTAGCTGTTTTCTCCCGATCTCGCCTGTCGCGTTTCATATACACACATACGCGCGCGTGAGAAAGCATCCACCCCCGAGTAAATCCGCGGTTTGATATAAAGAAAGACATTCCACCACCCCCTGTAATTTCGACAGGTCCTCATTCTCATTCGCTTGTAGACTCTTGTGTCTCCTGTGAGTTCTATGGGAGATTCTGGAGCTCTTATCTTTTTGTCTGTCCGTTGACTATACACCTTTGTCTTCTTTGTTGTCTGGTTCGGCCTTCTTTATAGCTGTCCCCGATGTATAATTTGGTATTTGCTTAGGAAATGCGGAGTTACGTGTCAAGGGGTATCCTTATTTAAGTTGAGTTGGAAAACCTAGGATCTTGTCGTCATTCTACTTATACTTCTAAATGATCGATCCAACGTTTTCGGTGACGTTCTAACTTCCTACATCCCCGATAGTGATTTGTCATGTGCTATTGTTCTATCGTCCATCCTACTATTATGTTTGTTCTTTCTTCTATCCCCTGTCAGTCATTAAACATTTCTACTTGCATATTTTTTAACTTCTCTCTTTCTTTCTGGCCAGGTGGATTTTCACAGTTATTTTTTGGAAGACTACTATTTCGGTAGCCTCTAATATGTTTTTTCTTTAAGTTTTGTCACGTCGAAGTTCTGTGGTGTATGTTATAGTTTGTCTTAAAATTGCCTTTTAGATTTAATTTCTATCGAGATATTTCTACTTCTGCATATTATGTCATCATAACCTGATACTTCGATTATTTAATACTTTACTTCTATATTCAACTGAATAACTTTTCATTCAGAATTCAATGCACATACTGGTGATTTCTTAGTGTTTGTCATGCTTTTTGGTTTTTGTTGTGGTATTGTATGATTTGAGGAATGCTTGAAATTTATCTAAAATTTCATAAATTTGAAAATAGATATAATGAATTAAGAGCGATAGCTGGTTTAATTTGGTATCACCTCTATAAAAAACATTCCAAAATTCCTTTTATTATTGTATATACCTTAAATAATCAAAGAAATTTTTTGTACTCTCTTGCATAAGGTCGTTTTTTAATTTTAATGACCTTGCAAATGTATAACGTTAGCTATAATTTGTTGATAACAAACTGTTAAGTTGATGAACAAATTGAATTATTGATAAAAAAATAATTTAGAATATTTTAAATTAATGAGATACATATATCAATAATGGTTACTAGAGAAAAAAAGAATTTCCCAAATTACAATTTTAACATATTGAATACTTTGCTTACACCCCCACTTCACCAACACTCACAATTACATTGTCTGACGCGCGCTTACCTGTTTTATACTAAATATTTCAACCAATAAACGCGAAAATTAATTCCAGCGGGAGGGAATCTTCACATTTATTCCTTGGCTACTTAACTATAGAGTGCGCTGTCAGGAATTGGCCCTTTCTCCCTATGTAAACTATTCTTGAATTTCAACGCTTTCAAGTGCATACATTTGCATTGGATACATTTTTTAAGAATTTTACATTATTTATATTTATGTCATGATTATGACTGGCAGCCTGATTTTCGGGGCCGTCCATATTTTAAATGTGCTAATTTAAACGAAGAATTCTAATTCAATGAAATATCGAGAATAGTTATTTTCCTAACAAGTGCGGAAAGTGATACTTTCCCGTACGCGACTGCAGTTGTCCCGAACGACGCGGAGCGGAGTTCGGGCATGCGGTCAAGTGCGGGAAAGATACTTTACGCATGAGTTAGGAACATGATTTTTTCTACGACCGTATATACAAAAAAAAGTATACCAATCCATTTTTCTAGAATTATTTTATTCCAACAAACATAATAATATACAAAACTTTAACTAAAAACTACTAATTATTATAAATATTAATATTGAAAACACAATTTGTTGTATTCTGTAGACTAGTGAGAATTGCCGATCCAGTGGAGTTATTTGGTTTTAACTGGAAGGTAGATGACGTCGATGAGGATGTCATGACGATCACGGTGACGGCAACGGTTTTAAGTCATTTAGCAGGTAACAGTTTCATTTGCAGCCTGCAAAATGGCTTCGGGAAGTTCTTCGTCGGATAAATCCATTAATATTATTGTATCGGATCCGGTTTAATGTGGTTTAATTTAGAAGAAGATTCCACATATTCGGTCACTTTCAAGACGTTTTGAACAACTTTGACGTTTTAGTAACAATTACATGGTTATATAAGAAATATCTGTACTATTTTATATTTTGAAAAAATTAAGAATGCTACAAAAAGCTAGAAAAGGACTATTTCGTAAATATTTATTTACCTGTAGTAACAATAGTTTTAATCTCAGAAGTAAAAAACTATCTAATAAAGTCAAAATTTGCACAATTTTACTTTCCCGCACTAGTGCGGGAAAGTGACACTTTCCCGCACTAGTGCGGGAAAGTGACACTTTCAAAACAAAAATGCGTGCGGGAAAGTGGGTTAAAACGCACGGTCGTAGAAAAAGAATTTTTCAGAAGTATTAGAATTATTAAAGTTTTCCATTTGTTTTTAGCAATATTTTAAACTATTGCAATGAAAATATTGTGACTTGTATTGATGTATGTCATGTTAGGTTTGAACGCGGTAATTTTTTTATCATCATTTTTCACACATTTTACTTTTCGTTTGTTATAAAAAGTGCTTAACGAATCAAAACATTCGTATGTCAATTATAGATTCCTTTTATTCCTTTATTCATGGAAACGGAGATTAGGGAAATATTTGTGAGTCGAAACCTTTTTTTTTTTTTCACCATAATTCATTCTTCCAAATGTTCAGATAATACCATAATTTTTTCATATGTCCAAGTTATTATTATATAATAACATTGACAAGACTAAGAAACCGGGTCGCGCGGAGCCGTATTTTCAGCACTAAAATGAAATTGTAAATAATGCAGAGGCTGGTATTTTTTCTCCTGCTCAAGAAACTTAGCTATCAACGAAAAATTGAAAATTGTTTTTTTTTTTCATTTTATTATGTTAATAAAAATTACAATTTCCTACTTTCACAAAAATCCTTGAAAAATATTTCTCTAGAGTAATTTCAAAACGAAAGAACTATCGTTCATAATTTTAGGACTTTTTTTCTATTTTTCGCTTTTCTTATATTGTTGCCCATTCCATATCCTTTCTCGCAGCCGTACAATTAGTAATAAAGAGAAGAACAGAAGATATATATTCTACGATTTCATAAACATAATATGGAATCTTTAGTATTCCTACTTTTTCAATTCATCAAGCAAGGATGCTAAGTATTTAATTTTGTTTTTTTTTTTTTCAAGTAAAGTGTTGCTAAGATTTTTCTACCTATGTAGTTTGGAGACACCTCCTTATCTTCCTTCTTGAACATAACAAGGATAGTAGTTCTTGTTCGTCAATTTTCGGTTACCCTTTGTTGGTCAAGGAAGAGTTAATTATAACGTTAGATAGTGACCTTTATGTTTAAATAATGCGTTTTGTATTCCATCTTGTCCTAAATTCTTTTTGTTGTTCTGTATTCGAAAAACTGTATTTAAATATGTTCCGTTAATTTATATTTTGTCATTTACTATTGATTCAACTGTGCATATTTCTGATACACATAATTCCTCTAGATCGTTACACTGGGTTTCTGAACCTGCTCATCTGATACCTTTGAGTTCATTCTCTCTTAGTTTCAAACAATTTCTCAATGATATTTTTTTGCTTCACTAATGCTAGTGCTTTACTTCTAGTTTTTATATACAATTTTCTTGAAATTTCAAAAATGAACATATTCACCCATATCAATAATTAATAAAAATAACAATGCGTAAAAAAGTAGTGGCACTTTCGGCGCAAGAGACTATAGCGCATTTTTTACTTTTAGCAATCAACAAAAATTATGAAGTTTTTATGAAATAATTTCATTTATTTGATATATTTATCCACGATTAATGAATTATTAATCTCTGCTGTAAGATACTTTCTGATTTAGCTATATGATACTTTTTTGCTACAAAAAATCGATTGATAATTTTATCATCTAATACTAAATATTTTCAATTTAGTTCACAAAAAAAATTGGAAAAAGCAAATTTTTCTAGACCAGACTGGAACTCGGTACCTGCAGTTTTAAGACACGGAGCACTAACACACTTGACATTGAATGTGCTTGTCGTGTATTTGTTTTCTCACGTAACCTGGTTTTTGAATCAATTAATAAATTGAGGTACCTTTTGAAACAATATAAATTTGACTCAAACCTATCAACAAAAAATATTTACTAGTCGTAGATAAAGTATAGTATTCTACTCGCGTGAAATCAGTTATTTTTCACTTGGCGAAATTTCACCTCGTGATGAATGATAATTTCATTGTACACTCATTAATAATATACTATTGTCCTCATTATTTATTGACAATTCGAATGATAATTGGTTCATGAAATGAAAAATGATCTCAAATGACTTAAACTGACGTCCATTGAAGCCAATTGACGTCTTTTGTCATTTGATGTTGTGCAATATATTATGATGCCTATTGATGTCGATTGAAGTGGATTGACGTTAATTCGTGTCATTTGAGGTCATTTCACCAATAGGATACTTGCATTTTTTTAAAAGTTTTTATTTTTTGTTTATTTCATTGTTCTTGAAACAAAATAATGTTTGAAAGTAAAATATTCAATAAAAAGTAATGAAATAATATCTAAATATTTAATTGTTAATAAACTTAATAACCGTGAAAACTTTAAATAAGTTGAATTTGGATTTTACTTACCTTAAAATGATCCTGGTAATGATCCTGGTAATAAAAATAATTACATCTCGCAGGGTCGTCAAAACGACCAACATTTTCAAACCATTTTTGTTGTATATTTGAATTTCTTGGCATCATAAAAAAACTTTATCATGTGTTTTAGTCGTGGAATTTTTATATCCTGGCACAATACACGATTTTTACACCATTTTCTAGATTAGTCAAAGTTCAATCACAAAGATTATTTTAGAATAACCGAGAGAATAACTGTCATATTAACTTTGTAACGGATGTTCAGTGTTAATTTTATACCTATGGTGCCACGCAATATGGCGGCTTACTGAAATCTTTAAACTACCTACAAAATTTTTGAATTTCCAATAATTTTTTTGTCTATAAATGTTGATCGAAGAATCGAAGAAAAAATATAATGAAAGTTGTATATAAACTATCCAAAGATATTTTTTCTTTAACCCTATTCTATTTCGTTTCGACATCTAAAGTTATATACGGGCTAAATGGAAACATAATAAACTATAACCAGAGTAGATCTGCTGGCTGTATCAACCTAAGTATGAACAATCTACGAGTACTAACAGGAGTTTTATCGGGGCACTGTCGCCTCAACAAACACCTGAAGATGCTAGATATAGCAGATTATGCGGCGTGTAGATTTTATTGCACAGAGGACGAAACCTCTATCCACATTCTCTTGAAGTGTGATCACTAAGAACTCCAGAGCGCTACACCTGGAAGTGCTTGATATAGAAGACGAAGATCTCTGGAAATTAAAGCCACCACACATTCTAAAGTTTAAGGAGTGGGATTAATGGATCAGATGTAAACACTGCTCCAGTATCGGAGCAAGACATGAGGACACAATAGACCCTTGGGTCGTAGTGTAAACAAGACCCCAAATCCATACATACATAGTAAAAAATGCGCTTAAAACAATCACAATATAGATAAATATTTATTTGTGGGAAAGGATTGAAATCTTAAATGAAACCAATAATAATATATTTTTTAGTCGAAAAGGCATCAAAATATAGATATAGGTTTTTGTTTCGTTATTATCATTACAATATAGCACGATATTGATTTGAATTAGCAAACGAACTATTGATTACTCAATCGTGTGAATTGGTATTTATATTTGATTTGATAGTTAAATTATTTTCCATAATTTTCTGTTTGGATTAAGTATGAGTCAATTTGATCGTTTTCATCCTATACTTAATTTAACAAAGCCATAATCTTGAATACTCAGTAGTTCTTAGTGGAATACAGTTATAAATGGTGATATTCAATCTTATTGTACAACAATATTTTCATCAATTTATGCATTCTCGATTAGAAATTAATCCAATTCGTTAACGGTTTCTCAACACAAATAATTTGAGATACCTATTCGCTACAATGTAATCAAGTACCACAATTCGAGTAGGATCAATTTTCTAAAGTAGCATTACCTAATGAGGATTTCAAGTTATTATGTAAAAATCAACATTCTCAACAGAAATACAAAGCTAGCACTAAACATGAGCGGATTAAGAAATATATGAATAAAACATATCAGGCCTCACGCATTGCGCACGATAGAAGATCGACAAAAAATAATATGTGGCATATTTGTATTATAACAATACGTTCGTTAAACATTCACAATGCTATCGAAGGCAGCTCACGTCCCATAGTTAGTCGCAAATTCGTACAGAACCGCACTGAAACATGGAATCACTTCCAGTAGAATACAGATCTATTATATGATTATTTGAATAAAAAAAGAATCATACCACATGTGCTTTAAAAAATAGATTCACTACGGAAACTTGGATGGTTCTGTCGACACGAAAAGTGTGCAATATGTAAGGTGGTCCAACACTATTGGAACAAAAAATATCAAACTTCCAGTATCTACGGTAACGAAGAGAGGGTTCAGTACTAGAAAAAATTAAGTCATTATTAGAAAGTAAAGTGTTATTTGGTGTTTACCGGAGTACCTGTAACAGCAATTTTGCTTATTTATAATACTAATTAAACGTGCGCCTCATTGCTCTCTAAGAAACCGCTCTGAATTATAAAAAAGGTTGATTAATTTATCCGGAATTCGAATTTGATACTTCAATCAAACGAATTTGATACTCACGTTTTACTTTTCCATGAACACTGTAACATCCCATTGGCCTGTTATATTTTTCTATTTCGTTAACTTATTATTGATGCGCAGTAATCATTTCTGTTTAACAGCCACAAAGAAATTTAATTCTCATTATATTAGGATAATTATCTCACATCCCTTAATGTAAGCTATAAAATGAGAAATTATTTTATTTCAACTTTAATTTTGAGAAAATACAATTATTTTCAACTAAAGCCAAATATCACGGCATGTGGAAGAGTCTGCAGGCAGAAACCTTAAGACTATAACTTAGTGGATATTTTCAGAATTTATGCTTCATATTCATAATGGCGCCGTCTTGTTCAAACTTCTTAACCCAATACCTTATTAACCTTGCCGAGAGTGCCTCATTAATCTCGTGAAGGTGAGATCAATTTTGAAATAAACTATAAACTGTTACAAACTACTCCCATAAACTGCTTGAATACACTTAGCACATCTTTCTTCTGGGAATCCATACATGGTAGCTGCTTTCCTCGTTACCTTGACATTCCCTCACCATTTTGTAATATTTGACAAGTAAATTGAAAATTATTCCATGATTCTATGTACTGACAGCAGTAGCGGATATTCACATTTACAACAAAATTTCAAATGTCAAAATATTTTATTACTCAACATATTCTCCTCTCAATTGGTTATATTTATTACAGCGAACCTGTAACGTATCTCTTTCAAAAATAATGTTTCTTCTTGCTTTGCAGACCAGACCTCCACAGCTTTCATTATCTCCTCGTTGGAAGAAAATTTATAACCTTTTAAACTTTTTTTCAGTTGAGGGAAGAGATGATAATCGGACGGAGCTAAATCTAGTGTATAAGGGGGGTGTTGTAGTAATTCAAATCCCAAATCACGATTTATTTGCATGGCAACATGAGATTTGTGTGCAAGGGCGGTGTGCTGCAAAAACAAAACAGCTTTGGATAGTTTTCCGCGTCTTTTATCTTTGATTTTTTTCCGTAGAGGGTCAATAATGTCGAATAGTAATCTCCAATTATTGTTCTACCCTTATTCAAATAATCAATTATGATTACTCCATGGCAATACCAAAAAACTGAAGCAAGAACTTTTCCAGCAGATTTTTGAGCACGATACTTTTTAGGTCTTAGAGAACCAGAGTGTCGCCATTCCATCGATTGTTACTTTATTTCTGGGTCGTAAAAATGTACCCAAGTCTCATTCATAGTAAAAATTCGGTTTAAGAAGTCTACATCGTTTTTAAATCGAACACAGATCGAACGCGATGCTTCTACTCTTGCCTGCTTATGATCAACATTCAAACATTTGGGTATCCATTTTGAAGCAATTTTTCTCATGTCCAAATTGACGTGAACTATATGATGAATGCATTCGTATGAAATATTTAGTGCTTCAGATATCCGTTTAAGCCCAATTCGACGGTCTGATAAATCATGTCATGAACTACATCGATATTTTCGAGAACTGATACAGAAACTGGCCTTCCCAATCGGTCATCATCTTCAATGGAAAATTTACCTCTTTTGAAGCTTGCCGTCTAATGTTTCACGGTCGCATACGACCGTATTAAGCATATCTTCGTAAATCTGCTTACCTGTTAACTCTTTTAAATACAGGTACTTGATGATGGCTCGATACTCAATTTTTCGATTTTCACAATTTTGGTGGACATCTTTTTTCTTTTAATTAACTGCGTAGCTCTGGTTTACTTTTTTGACGTCAAACTTTACATTGACACTTCTAATACGTTGTTGTTCGTTCCTATGTTCACGTAATATTTTGTTTATGCATGGAACTGGTCTAGGCTAACTAGATATCAATACATCTTCGTATAGGAAGTTTTTCTTCTTGATTTTAAGTCAATGTGCTTAGTGAGTAAGTATTCTGTGATTGTGTTTGTGATATTTGATCGATAAACCAGGACAATAGCATCAAATCGGAGATCAACCCTTCAGTGATCACTCCGGGGTTCAACCTTCTTGAATGGTTTCTCCTTGACTGTTGAGGGTTGAACATTTTATGCTTGTTTTATCTTTATCTATATATACAAATCTGTTTGTTGCGCCTTGCAATTTTCCTTCTGTCTATGAATCGTTTTCTGTCACACAGTAAATCAATAATATCATATTATTTAAACTTATTTATTACGAAACGGTGTTTTTGATATAGATATAGATAGAGCTCAATACATCAATTGGAAATCAATACTTATGTCTTTCTGCCTACAATCATTTTCTGTTGCACAGTTAAGGTCGCTTGACAACGTGCAAGAAATTGCACGCATGCGTTGCTTGACATTGTGCAAAGCCCTTGCCATTGCATAATGGTTGCCATTAATCAAAATCTCTTAAGTAAAAGTAAACAATTCCATAACACCAAATTTCATTTAATATTTTGAAGGCGGTTTAAAAATGAGGATAACACGGTAAAATAAACAAAAAAAACTAGTCAGTGCAATCCTGGCAATAATTATATCTACTTTTGCCTTGACCTTGGAGTCTGATGAAAAGAAAAGTACCTAGGCGATGGTGAGCCAGGCTAGATAAAATGAAGAAGAAAGACATCCAAAATTAGTTGAGAATGGATGAATAAAACCCCCTAAGGGAAATAAAACAAAAGATAATTTGGAAATCCACCAAACCGATAATGTTTAGGCCGTTTAACATGACGCAAGACAACGTGCAATGCAATGCAAGACGCAATATTTCTTGATGAAAAGTATACGTAGATGAAGTTTCATGCAAGATCTCGCACTTGTGACATTATCGGTTTGGTTCCATTTTTATTTACCTCATTGCGTGCAAGTTGCAATTCCAGGATGAAATGAGTTTCTGATCTGCTGATATGACTTCTCTTGCCAAGTTCTTCTTAGTTATCTTATGTTTTATTTTTATTGGGAGTTGTCTCTTCCTCCATTCGCAAATATAATGTTTGTATGTTTTCTCGACTAAATACATAGCTGAACTTATGTTTTCCCTAATTCTACCTGGCCTCGGCTTGACTCACAATAGTCTATTAGACTGCAAAAGCAAGGCAGCAGCCTATAAATTTATAAAATATAAAATAAAAGTTGAGGTTAGGGAATTGTTTCCTTTTTCTTATTAAATTTTGATGATTGGCAACAATGATGCAATGGGATGAGACTTGCGTATTGTCAAGCGGCGTGCAATATTCGTCTATGCAATATTTTGATCTTCCAAGAAATTGCATGTAATTGCGTTGACTTGCCTCATGTTAAACGACCTTGAGTATATAATATCACATTATATAAACTTATTATTACGAAACGGCAATTCAATTTGTTTAAGCCAAAGGTAGATTAATGAATTCTCAGCTAATACGCCTCTAAATGTGTAATACGCCTTTTTCCCCATGTGTGAGAAATGTGTAAATGTCAAAACAATAAAACAACATTTGCTTTATCTACATATTTATCAGCTTAGTCCTTAATTTTGATTACTTGTGCAAACAAGTTTACTAAGGAAATCACGAACAATCATCAAATTAGTTGCATATTACAACTATGCATTTCAATTTGAAACTTCTGCTTGAGTTAGAATGTTAGAAAGTGCAATGCATTGTTAGTGTGTGGAATTCGGTCAGATCATTTGCTAAGCCTGGAATTAAAAAAAAAAAACAATAAGAATTACCCTAAATAATTACATCTTTAGATGATCTTTTATAATATCTTTAAACTATATAAATTGTTTAATATAAATACTCGAAAAATGAGTTGTTACCCCATCATACTAATGTTACCCATATTATTTTTGCAAAATGGAAATTCCTTGAAAACTTTTTGTGGACTTTATCTAGTGAAATTAATCAACTCACGTCTGAAATTTGTAGCGTATATTCTCTTAGTTAAATAGCATTAAATTACTTTTTCATTATTAAGAAAGTTCCTAGCAAGGCTTTTTTCAAGAACATATCTATGAATATTTGCGAAGAAAACACGAAAATTAATTGAGCTAATGACAAGAAAACATGTAATTTAATTCAATGCTTAGTCAGCTCAGTTTAGGTTGAACATGGTGGCCACTCTCATTTGGAAACACTGTCTATAAAGCAACTGTAATATTGACATTTAGATTAACTAGAGGAAGTATCATTATTGTTAGTAATATCAGAACTATTGGAATAATTATTAGTATTGGGTAAAGAACTCAACAATAGATCAGGTACATAGAATGACCAGTATCATAGAAAACGCATTAAGAGAAAGAAAACTATACACTTTTCATAATTCATTGTTTTGTAACTTCTGTGTTGAATTGGTAGTCCCGTCCTGATAGCTGATTAAATATACCGACCATACGTCGGACCGGTGATGTTAACAATAGTATATTCAGCTCAGAAAGCGCCAGTTTACTTGTGATGATTTTTTGCTAGAATTTCTACGAAAAAGGCGGCTATCAAAAGTGCTTAGAATTCCCCCCATTCATTTATCACCATTAAAGACATGTCTGAAAGTATTTTTTGATATTATATAGTGGGATACCAGATTTTTGAGAATAAAATGTTATGAATAAGATCAAGTTCTAATTATGATGAAGAAATCCACATCGTCGTGAGATCAAAAAATGCCTTTTTGATTTTTGAATGTCATTCGATAGAGAACTGAAATCTTGAAATCGATTTATGTTAATGAATTAAAAAAAATATGTGTAATATTATCGCGATATATTATAAATGTTATGTCATTTATTTGCATTACTTTGTCTGTTATTTACTGAATTTATTAACACACTCACATGTGTGTGCTTCCATATCAAGTTTTATAGCACCATTAGTAATGGAAGATCTTGAGGAAACTGTCTTAAGTAAACTTGATATAAATATTACATTCTTTTTCCGTTATGTAGTTGATTGCATTACTGCCGTACCAAAGAATCAAATTGAAAACATAAATAAAAAAGTCAATTCTTATCATAAAAAACTTCAATTCACAATCGAAATTCAACAAAATAATAAAATAAATTTTCTTGATGTCACATATAAAATTAACAATAACAGATTGGTATAGGAAACCTACTTGGTCCTCAAGATATTTGAACTTCAATTCATGTCATCCTATGGCACAAAAAATATCAGTGATAATAAGTTTGGCTGATAGATCTATCCAACTATCAGATTCTGAATTCAGATGCTTAGCTATTCAAAAAGCGAAAGCTGCATTGAAAGAAAATAATTATTCGGAAATGTGATAAACAACTTATGTAAGAAATAGATATACATATACTCTAATCAATTATGAAACAAAACAAAACAAAAACCAAACATAACAATATAAAACATATTTTCCTTCCACATGTACCAGCACTTTCCCAATGAATATGATATTAATATAGTCATAAAGTGATAGTATAGTCATAAAGGACATAATATACAACTAACTATCTAACTAGAGTCTAAAACATCAAAAAACAAGATATACCAAATACCTTGTAATGATTATGACGCTGTCTATATAGGGCAAGCATCTCAGTATTTAGAAAATAGACTAAAGGGTCATCAATACCATAAAAATAACATTACCAAACCACGAAATATTCACAAAACATAGATTCAATTATAAATATTCAAAAATTCTTGAATCGGAATCAAAAACACGAAAAGGAGAATTTTCAGAAAATGTTTATATTCATAAGAACCAGAAAGCTATCAATGATAAAAAAGACTTAAATAATTTAAGTGAAATTTACATTTCTATTCTGTCGATTTTAATAAAAATAATAGCTGCTACATATTTTTGAGATGTGAAAGCTGAGTCAATGCAGATTTATATTTTGATTTACATGATGTAGGCGATCTATTGATCAATATAAATACGCAAATTGTCAGTGTCAAGTCATATTTTGATAAAGACCGCAACAGGTCAAATTTTCAACTGTATTTAAAGATTACAAAAAAAACTAATTTTAAACAGACTCAAAATTAAGACTATTTAGAAACATAACCACTTACTATTTATAATAATGAACTGATCACTACTTATTTAATTTATTTGAATTCACTGATTACTTTTTACTATTTCAATCCGTATACTACGACATTCAATTATATACTGACTCTAGCTACTTAACAAGCATGTATTTACACCAGAAACGAATTTCTCGAATAATTCTAGAAAGTAAACAAAGAAATAAATGAGAAGGCCTTTCTTCAAATTGCTTCCAAAAATAAGTAATAAAACTAGTAAAAAACAACTGTCGCATTAACCAAACTTTAGACTCTTTCATCATGACCGGCCTCACGGTCCATGTCGTGGACGAATTCGTGAAAATAAGTGCCGTTCTTTGCTCTCCTGAAGAGTTGTGATTTTTGACTCACACGGTGATAAATCGATTTTTAATAAAAAAATTATATAGGGTGATTCGGAATAGCACTTTAATCTCTAGGGAAATGATTCTATAGATAAATGTAAGTTAAAAAAATTGGTATAACAAAACTTCCAGAAACGCTGCGTGAGCGAGTTATTAGTGTGCGATATATTTCGCCTGGATTTCTGATCCAGCAATAATAGGAAGCCATATTGAATGTCTCGGGTTTGAAATTGTCAGGCAAATTTGTTTGGTCTATACGTATTTTGATATGGAAGATTGGATAAAGTAGTTCTCAGATCAGAAACTGTAATAGTTTCACGTTAACTGACGTAAAAATACAAAAAACTCAACTACAAAATACACTTTTTCACGTTTGGAGTGTAATAACTTCGTTAAATACCCAATAAGTGCATTAAATTTCGAAAAATTCTTGTAGAAAATTCAATTCTGAAGAGAATGATGTCTATGACCTTAATAAAAAGTGAATGCAAATTGAAAATATATTTATTTTACTGAATGGAAATTCAAACAAAAATGAGCAAATTGCGTAAGTACTTGTTGTTCTATGTGGCCATCATCTTGTTGAATAAAGCATTTAGCACGACAAATTCATGCTATTCTAACTCTTTTTAATGTGTCGAGATTATTTTTGAGTTACTCCTGCTTCAATAATTCGATTTCGTAGCTCCTCTTGTGTGTTTATTTGTGATGAATAAACCAACCTCTTTTTCATTTCAACTTGCATTTACTTTTTATTGAGGTTGTACACATCATTTTCTTCAGAATAACATTTTCTGCAAGTTTTTTTTTGGAAGTTTAATGCATTTATCGGGCATTTAACCAAGCTATTTTATTCCAAATGTAAAAAAAGTTTTTTGTATTTTACGTTAGTTAACGTAAAAACTATTATAGTTACAGATCTGAGAACTGTTTTATTCAATTTTTCAGGTCAAAATACGTATAGACCGAACAAATTTGCATGAAAATTTCTGATCCAAGGCATTCAATATGGCTTCAAATTATTGGTGGATCAGGAATCCGGGAGGAATCTATCGCTCACTCAAGTTTTGTTATACCAACTTTTTTCCTTATATTCACCTATAGAATCATTTCCAGAAAGTTGGGAGTGCTATTCCGAAACATCCTGTATCTATGATGTTTCGGAAAAATATTA